>OW386294.2:32095946-33295946 GCA_936432065.2 Rutpela maculata | reverse complement strand
GTTTTTTACCAAATTCAAACATGGAAAAACGTTGCGCTAGAAGCTACTGACTGGGGATGGAAAAAGTTGGCGGTATATTATCCCGAATTATGACAACAAAAGAACCGGCTCCCGAATCTGTTAACACTAATTTCTTGTTCATGCAAATTAGGGTGCGAAAACAGGTGCAGTTGCAGAAGAGCAGGCTTACGTTGCTCCACAATGTGTTACCATTACCACGGACAAGCATGCATGAATGTCGAATCTATGGAAGACGATGAAGATTAATTAACGTAGGTCACCTTTTGTTAATTAGTGGATTCGGCCTACAGGGGACACCACACGCCAAGTACTTTACCTCTAGGGTGACATGGAAACAAGTACAATATACAATATTCTTGTTTCTTTAAAAATCGCGTTATTTTATAGAGGTGAGAGGGTGGAAGAGGTACATTTATTATAATTTTAGGTGGAGTTTAGTAGCTACTGCTTTAGCGTTACGCATTGAACTTTAAAGTAGATTATAGTAAAGATTACAATTTATTGTGTTGACCGGAACCAACCCTTATGTGTGCGCCTTATTTCCCACGGTACTATTAATTTTAGGAAAAAAAGTGTAGAGACGTTTTTTGTAGAGAATTTCATAAGGAATAATTGATCAAAAAGTGCACCGTTCCCGAGATAATCTAGAAAACCTCAAAATGGGGGTGGAAACGGCGTCGTAGGGGATGAAGCACACTATTTAGAGGTGGGAAATTTTCGGATTAGTAATTCTTATGCTATCCTTAACATTTCTACCAATTTTCAAAACTTTATGAATTTTGTCCGATATAAATCATTATATTACTCTACTAGAAGTCCATAGTATCATCGGTAGTTTAATTAAATTAAATATATTTTCTTTACTAGATATTTTTAGCGCTAATCTCTGCGCTAATGTTTTTCAACACTGACGTCCTTTATATAAAAATTGGTATGTAATTCTTCAAGATAAACATTCCATTTCAATATTTTTACGCTCTAATTCCCTCCTAATACCTTTTATTTCCTCTTAATTCCCTTCTAATACCTCGTAATAATATTTATTTCCTCCAAATTCCCCTGTAATTCCCTTAATACCTAGTAATTCCTTCCGAAATACCTTCAATTCCTTCCTAATTCCTCCGATTTGTACACTATTTCCCCTCAGCGGTTGCCCCCTCGGTGGTCACACTCCACAGAAAAGTTATGGAGTATTGGTTGAAGCGTTTGTATTTTCATTCTTTCTCTACCGTGTGGCACTGAGGAGCCTGGGAAGGCGAAACGCGACTGCCACTGTTGGGAAATGAATGGCTATAGAATGGGCTTCAACCAGCTCTCCTGACATTTGTAGTTCTATGGTTTGCTGCGCTAAACCAGACTGAAAAAAGTCAGAACAAGTTTAGTGCTTCATCTATGGTAAGCTCAATAGTATATGAAAGGAAAGAACGGTTTCTTTGAGAGTTATCTGCTAAATACCTAAAATAATATTTCTTAATAGATAAACGTTCACTATCTATATTTTTCTCTAAAAATATATCCCATTCTCCATTGGCAATAGCGTCAACTATCTACCAGATGTTATTTTTCTCCATCAAATAGTTTTGTAAATATAAGACTAACAGTTAATCAGACTGACGGAATTGAAAAATCTGAATTTTCCCAATCTACGTACATAGTCTGAAGCGTAATAATTCAAGGAAATTTCGATGTGCTTTTTCATTATTACAATACTTTGGACTAGTCTTCAGTATTCGAGGGAAGTAAAATTTAAAGATGACATAGTAATTTTTATGACAATTTAAGTGTAATCGCTACTGGCTACATACACATCTCCAATCAAGACATTGTTCGCTAGAAAAAAAATAAATTGCCTAGATTGTTAATATTTTCTCTTCATAGTCTTTATATAGAACTTTTTAACTATATAGATAAGAACAGATAAAAAGACACTCAGTCAAGTTTAAAATAAAATAAAACCTTTTATTTAATAAAACAAATTTAACGAAATAACCATTAGGCATTATGGTTCACAGAAAATAAAAACATTATTATTTATAACATAGGCATAGGACATCTCACTTTTTATTAGCAGAACTTCATAGATAGAAGACCTCATTTTGAAATAATAGTCTCTTCAAACGTTGCTCCTTATTATCATTTTTGTAAATAATCGTTCATAAAAAAATTGTGATATTGCTGCGAATAACTTAGTATTTCGTAGCAAATAATTCAATACTGAAAATCATCACCTATCTATTATATTATTTCTGTTGGCGAAAATAGAGAGGTATTTATGATTTATTTT
Organism: Rutpela maculata; assembly: GCA_936432065.2. Classification (NCBI taxonomy): domain Eukaryota; kingdom Metazoa; phylum Arthropoda; class Insecta; order Coleoptera; family Cerambycidae; genus Rutpela; species Rutpela maculata. Next base: position 33,293,641 of record OW386294.2, on the reverse strand, counting down.
AATAATAAAAAATGATCGCCGAATTGAAATTTTCCACACATTTCCAAAAAAATATGAAATGGCATTCAATGTTATCACGAAAGTAAATAAAATAAAATAAAATAATAAATAAGACAATGTAAAATCATGATTTGGCTTCTAATCAGTATTGTTGCTTCTTCTTGAAAACGATGCGTCCTATCGATTTCTGGCAAAAGGGCATTTTCTAAATAAAATTGAATGCTGTTTAATATTGTTTGAAAATATTTTCAAAATTTCAATTCGGCGATAATTTTTTCTTAAGTTTCATGAATAGTAAATATCTCTTCATCTTTGTATCTTCTCAATTGGTAATAATAGGCAATCAATGGTTTTCAGTATTGAATTATTTGCTCTCGAAGAAGTCATTCGCAGCAATATCACGAATTTTTTGCGAGCAGTTATTTTAAAAAATAATAATAATAAAAATGTATTTACAAATACAATGCCCTGTGTCACAGAAACGAAGCATCTTAGGATCGATGATTATGGACACTTTTATTCTCATAATTAAGTCTTTTACCTAATGAAGTCATGCTAATAAAAAGTGAGACACCCTGTATAATATCAAATTTATAGAATATACACTGCTGAGCTGACGACAGATGACAATTGACTAGTTAGTGCCTGAGCCCTGAGTGGTAAACTAATGACTGCACCCTAAAGTAAACTAAATCTCTGAGACTACTGTACCAGAGAAATACAGGGGGTTGAGTACTCGTGAAAAGTAACAATTTTTGATGAATACTTTGTACGAGTAATTTTTAATTTGCTGCAAATACGAATATTAAGTCCTCTAAACCAAAAAGTACTTACGAATAATTAAAAAAGAGTACTTTTAGTACTCGAGTACAAAATACGAGTAAAGTATCCGTGTACTCGCCCAGCTCTGAGAAAGACCAACCCAGGGCCAAGCTTAAACAATCAATCTACTCTATTAATTTAATGATGAATCAAAATCTCCCGCCTTCCTGGCCGGTGTTTGTCCACCACCACCTGCTGCTCACAGAGCCTCATCAAATATGTATTGAATTCAAGTAGACACAGATGAAAATTTGTGGTAACACTGTTCTAATAATTTCTTCTGGTGCAGGGGGTGCTAGTGTTTTGCTTACGGGGTTTTGAGGTAACAATTTTTGTTTAACTTATTAAAATGTTACTCACAAGAGTTTGGAGTTTCCGGCAAATAGTACTCATAAAATCATTAGAATAAAATAAAGTTAGAAAATGAGTTAGAAGATGAAGATGAAGAATTTTTGTAGTTATATGAGTATAAGTTTCCAAAATAATAAATGTGTTGTTTTATAGTTAGCTAAAGCTGTATATTCATGGTTTCTCGGGGTGACATACAATGTACGGCCCTGCTGTAATTCAGAGACTAGATATTTTGTTTACAAGGATTTGGGGATAAAACGTTTGTTTGACTTATTCTAACTTACCCCTGCTCCCAGATTCTCAACCCCAAAATGATTTAAAGGCAAAGGTGTTAACATTTCACAATGTCTTCATCTTCAAAAATTTCTCTCTTACGATTTAGTTTCAGTTCCCGTCTATAACACAAAATCCTAGAAATATCGATACATTAAAAAATTATCAGAATTTTGTTTAATATTTAAAAAATAGCCTGGGTATATACAATAGACGTTTTACCTTTTCCTGTTACTTACAAAAGTATTGCTCCAATCACATTTTATTAAGGTGATATTATTAGCTCATTGAGATATTTTTGGGCGATGACGGCCTACCGCCACCCGCTGCTCGCAGCGCCTCGTACTTAAAATGATTTGGTGCTATCAACACCCTATGATCTGGTCCGGCGCAATTTGATCATTAAAAAATCCCTCAAATTGATCCCTTCCTGATCAATAGCACAACTATGGGCTATCCCATTTAAGACATCCATAGGCAATCTCAATTAGTCTTAAAAGGATATCTACAGGAGGTCCTAGCTGACCCCGACGTGATTTGAACACGCAACCTTCTGATATGGGTACGATTTTGAATCTCTAGTAGATAGTGAGTCGCATCTTCTTCACTGGAGTGAGTGAATCGCTACATTCTACCCCCAGAAACGTCTATGAGAGTCCCTCTAAGTTTCATGTAGAAGGAACAGAACAATTAAGTTAGTTAGTTCGGCAATCATCTCACAGATGGTACGCGGTGCTAACATCTACTGGAACCTTGTGGAGAGATGTAGAAAGATCCAGAACACATTACCTAGGACTATATAAAGAAATGGAGAAGCCGTGTGTGAACAGTTTAGTTCAGATAGTACAGTTCAGTTAGCAGAGTAGTTCAGTAAACCGTTCAGTGAGAACAGATCAAGGAGTAAACAAAGTGACTGAAGAAGTGAATTATTGTACTCAGTGTAGTATTAGTAAAGTAATTATTTGTTGTAATTATTAAGTAAGTTAATAAATCGGTGTTTAGTGTTACCCTGCTGTTATAATTTCCGGATCCACGAAACGTGTTTACAAAAGCACGTAACAATCGCAATATTTACATCCAAACAATCTCTATGTTAATTTTTTGTTAATGTTCAAGTAAAATTCAAATTGCAAATAACTTGCTTTTTTGTGCCGTGTATATATGTCTATCGTTACTTCCAAAATAGAGTAAACCTTTTATATTTGAAGGTATGTATAGTTAACTGCACATTTGTTAGACATGTAAAAAATGTCGGCATCTTTGGCAGTGCGATGCGGCCTGTTTGATGGTCAAAAGTGCCGACATTTTTAGAGTGCCTCGGAGATCTGAAGACAACTATATAGTGTTCAGACTCGACATAAAGTAACCATGTATCCTATATCTATACAATGTTTGTCACAGGAATAAATATAAATTGCTGACTATCGTTTCCAGGCACGGAACTAGAAGTATAAAACGTTTCTTAAAAAAAGTTCAAAAAAGCTCAAACATATAACATTAACAAATTCAATGTTACAAATCTTGGTATAGGACTTCGACTGATAAATTTCTGTCACCTGGAAGGTATGCAACCGAATATATGATTTTCCGTTATTTGTGCTGTTGAAGTCTGAATCTCGGCCTGAATTGTATATGATCAGGGGTTCAATTCTCGAATCTCTGTTAGTAAAAGTCACTTTCGACTTTGGGAAAATATCTACCGAACACTATTACGCTCAGATAAAGAAAATTTCTTTGTTTATCTGAGACTATTACATGATGATGCTATAACTGCAAAACACAGAGAGGTAAAAAATGGGTAGTCTTGATAATAGATAAATAGGTTAGCAAAGTGTTGATTTAGTACCAGTAAATCAAAAACTCCTAAATGATCAAATTAAGGGTGCCGGTGCCGTGCTTAAGAAAATGATTTTGTAGTTCGAGAATTTCTCTTACATCCCTGAATCGATTCAAAAAATTTTTTGATAGGCCTTTAGAGACATTATAGAATGGTACCAGACTATTGAAGTCAAAAAAAAAATTTTTTGATTTTCACACAAGTAAAAATTTTTTTTATTTTTTTAGTTTTAAATAGCCTAGTACCATTCTATCAAGCTGTTTCTAAAAGAATATCAAAAAATTTTTTCAATCGGTTCAGGGATGCAGAAGAAATCCTCGAATTACGTTCACGAAACCGCCCACCTTAAAGAGGTCGAACAGATAAATCTGTTCACAAATATAATATAAAATATGCTCCCCTTAAAATATAATCACTTTTTCTCAGTTGCAAATAACCACTTCCACATTAAAATACGAAAATGAGCGTCGACTTCTGAATTGTTACTTATTAGTTTATTAGAAGGATACGTCGGATGAACCGCCTGCTGGATGACGAACACATCCTTCCGACCACCCCCGAGGAGGTCAAGGAGATCCTAAGGAGCCTAAAACCCAGGAAGGCTCCAGGATGTGATGGCATTGGGAACATCGCCCTCAAGAAGCTACCCAGGAAAGGAGTAGCGGGGCTGGTCAACATTATCAACGCAATGTTGAGATTGAGATATTTCCCCTCCAGGTAGAAGAAGAAGGCCGACGTCATAGTCATCCCGAAGCCAGGTAAGAACCTAATCTTTCCCTCTTCTTACAGGCCAATCAGTCTACTCCCGGCCATGAGCAAGGTAGCTGAACGAGTCATACTCAAGAGGATAGCCGAGAAGACAGAAGAACTGGACATCCTACCGGAAGAGCAGTTCGTGTACAGGACAGGACACTCCACTGAACTCCAAGTGCTCCCCCTCACCGAGGTCACGGAGGGGTACAACCAAAGACAGGTCACGGCAGCGCTGTTCCTGGACGTCGCCAAAGCCTTCAACAGGGTCTGGCACGATGGTCTCCTAGCTAAAATGATGAGTATGGGTTACCCCATTGCACTCGTCAAGCTAGTGAGATCATACCTATACACAAGAAAGATGAGGATGAAGATAGTGAACAAGGTGTCCACATACAGAACAATGGAGGCAGGAGTCCCCCAAGGCTTAGTGCTCTCCCCGCACTTGTTCTCCATCTACACCTCAGATTTACCCCAGGCAGAGCGGACCTCCCTGGCCTTCTACGCCGACGACACAGCCCTGACTGCAGATCCTGGAACGCAAGGATCGCCACCAGAAACCTCCAGAAAACGCCGAGAAAAGCAAGGCAGTTCTCTTCAAGAAAATAAGAAAACAAAACCCCACAGGTCACGTTTCCATGTTTGGTGAGGACATCCAATGGCATGATATCGCCAACTACCTTGGCGTGATCATGGTCAAAGGTCTAACATGGAGACTGAACACAGAAGCCATCGTCAAGAAGGCCAGGAGAATGAGAGCTCTAATCTACCCCATGACGGGTAGACAGAGCAGGCTCAATCTGAGGAATAAGCTCACGCTTATCAGGTCACTCATCCGACCCCAACTGACGTACGCCTCCGTAGCCTGGGGCTACCAAGCGAAGAGCTACCTCCAGCAGATCCAGCGAGTGGTTAATACGCAACGAAGACATCTTCAGGGACCTGGAGTACACCCCAGTCACTGAAATCATCAAGCAGAGAGTCAAGAAGATCTACGCCCTTGTCGAGGAGCATGGGAACTCGCTGGTCAGGGAGGCTACTGACTATGACCCAGCAGACGCTCCGAGGCACAAGTGGCCGAAGATGCAGATCCTGGATAACGAGTGAGTATGAAACCATACCACCGTCCGATGAAGCCAACCCACAGAAAAGACATGACGACCACCCAACCACCTACCCAAGACCCTGCAGGTACCGGACAAACAATCGTCCAGTACCTGTAGTCACCCTGGCTCCGGGCAGACAAAAAATGCTACCAAAGGAGTTAGGTCTGCCCTTCCTCGAGCTACACAGCTCATCCTTACCCTACCGACGATCCGGATGACAGGATGTCAATTGGCATTCTGTGTACCGGCAGTCAGTCCGTGCCAAAAACCCAAAAACACTCAACAGACCGATGACTACCCCACTACCCCCCGGAAATATATAATTATTGTATCAAATTAATATAACCTGCCACATAAAATTTACCTCAATAAATTGGAAATTGTTAATCCTAGATAAAATTTTATTTCATATCATATTACATGTTATAAGTAAAAAGTAAAATGAAGGGTAGGGATATGTCAGTATTTCAGAACGTTCGTGTTTGTTGTAGGGGGGAGGGGGGGGGGGGTAAGGGGGCGCCAAAATCAGACCTCGCATGTGCCAAAAAAAAAAATCCCTGGACCGGCACTGGTCATAGAAAAGTGTACTGAAAATAAAAGTATATTTTTGGTCAAGGAAAAAAATATATTATACTTTTTCGAAAGTGGGCCAAAGTTGAAAATATTTTTGGACAAGGAAAAGAATATATTATACTTCTTAAGAAGTACACGAAAAGTGTACTTTGAAAACATTTTAAAAATATTTCCAACTTTTTTATTGCTTCACGAAACATGATTAAATTGAAGACACACTCGTTATGAAGATCCTTCAAAAGAATGACTATAAAATTTTAATGAGGCGACGTACTGAAAAGGCGAGACCGAAAAATGTGGCAAAGGCACGTAGGGTCTATATGCAATTATCAGCAAAAATGGACAAGGCCTCTTTCTCAAATAAAACAAATTTGGATTCATCGGCAGAAAGCTGTGGTAGCAAAACCAAATGTAGGTCTTTAGAGATGGAAAAGTTATAAAGAAAACCGCCTTGTCCATAAATAAGATAAAAAAGCCATTTGCAAAAGTCGCTCGAATGCGAGGTCATGTCACATACCCTATATTAGACCTATATGGAGCCAATACGTCGCCGTAAAGGAGGCAGGAAAGCAAATTAAACTCATATATCGTTGATCTTCGTTCTTGTGAATGATATAGTCACTAAAAGGAACCTTAAAGCTAACCACTAGTGTCACAAAATTTTGAAAAAGTAAAATATTTTTATATTATTTTCAGTCAGTCTCAAAACCAAAGTGCCTGCATAAATTTCTGAGGAAGTTGTGTGAATTTTTTGCTATTGAATGCTCTCAATTAAATGGTAGTTGTGAAATAAAAGTCCTCACTGGTCCTTGCCCTGCTTGGGGAGGCGATTTATTGAAATGTATTCTCTCAGATTGTATTTATTTTTTATTCTAATCAATAAATGGTATTATTTGAACTGTTACATTTTACTGATTGAATGATTATCTTTAAGTCTTTTCACTTGAGGGTTTTTGTGTTGTGTTGTTAGAGCGGAGTCGAGTATCGGGTGTCTCCTGACCCCACAAGTCTGTAACTCAATACACCTACCGGCACACGGAGGCTCGAGATTGATTTTCTATGAAAGTGAATCAGAGATCTCTAAGTACAAGATCCATTACAGTGTTAGATAAATAAGCTGAAGTGCCATAGCCAAAGGGGCCATATTGAGAGAGAAGGCAGTTTAGTAATCTAAGGTAAGTACAGCTTTTACCTTTCTCTTCTGACAAACATCTCTTAAACATATCAAACTCTACTGGAAGTCTAAACGACCACACACAATCAAAAAGGGATGTGCTTGGCACCCATAATAAATTAGTGTTGCGTCCTTCTTCTACAAAAAAAAAAACCAAAAAAATGTTTTTCAATTTTATTAATATTTATATAATCTGATAATTATATTATGCATTTATATAAACTTAAAATAAGAAATATGAGCTGTGAAAGGCCCCAGTAAAAAGGGTATTTTTCCGTCTTCCCCATTTTAAGGATCGTTTGTTTTTAAGCTCAAATCTATTTACACTTGATGATTGCATGTTTCGAGCACTAAATAATTGCCTGAAAGTGAAATGATATTCGCCAAAGCTTTGCCTCAATTTTCAAATAAAAAAAAAATAGAGATTGTGTCAAGTTCGTATGTTGGTTAATGAACAAAAGATTTTTTAATGCGAAAAGTTTCTGGGTTGGCTCTAGAATATGCTTTTAATTATTTTCTATTTAAAAGAATTTAGGTTAAAAATGTTCACTATTTGAGTCATTTTAAACAGAAGAGTGTCAGTCAAATTCTACATTCTATTCTTATTATTCTACATTTGTACATTTTTTTAAATCTGGGTATATGATGATTTCGTATTCAATTGAATTGGACGTGAAGTAATATGATAAACCCTGAGAAACTTTTTATGTATAATGTATTTTGATTGAACACGATACAATACACGTATTTAGAAACAAAACCGGTTGACTAACAAAGTTTATTATAAAAGTTACTTCAATCTGTTACAACTTATACATAAAATATAAAAGGTAAATGGAACAATAAATGAAGAACATTGTCATTAACAAAAATCCATTAGCAATTCGAACACACAAGAATAAAAAAATGAAACCTAAGGCACTGTAGTTTCGATTTTCTTGGACTTTGGGAGCAGAAAATCCAAAAATTGTTTGCAAAGTTCGAATCCTACAAAACAAGCCGCGTTCGCTGGGAATGCTCTCAACAAAACTGGAGTAATTCCTTTATATAAAGCTAGTGGTCCTTCATTTTTCATTAAATGCTTAAATACGTCTCTAATTCCTTTCGGGTAAGTGCCCTCAGGTGCTAAAAAACAACTTTTTAAGCTTGTACCCCATTGAAGTAGTTTCTATTCTCACCTGTCTGAAGTCGACTCTTCAACACATCTGGAGGCATTCCTACTGCCCAATTAGCTATTCCTGCAGCTCCTCCAGCAACAATTGTTCCCAATATACTAGGCGATTCTGCTCCATTATTTGTTATGTAATCTTTAATTGCTTCATAAGTCAAGAAGTACATGCCACTAGCGGGAATATCTGAAATTAAAAAACAATTTATATCAGAATATCCTAGAAACTTTTGCTCTGAATTAGGTTTTAGTCAGTTATTGGGTAATTTGTTCTCGATAATCAAAAATTTTAAAAAATTATAAATTAACAAAACATAAAATGTAACCCAACGAATCATTCTTTTGAACATATTAAGACTGATTTTATGAAGAAAAATTAAATCTTACTATACACAGTTGTCCAAAATCATCTCCGGATATTTCTGTGGTTGATAGGTACATCCTAAAATAAACATACTCTTTTTTATAAAATTATTTCTGAAAATAGATAAGGGAGTTATATGTCTTTAAAGGGGAATAATAAACACCAGTTTTTCTGCAATATGTTCCAATCGCCTTATAATATAAAATTCATATTTTAAATTTAGATATAGCCGTCTGCAAACCAGTTTACGTAGCATCAGTCAAAACCCTCTCTTTTACTTAAGGGGTAGTTTTATGGAGTGATGACAGCCACTCCATAAATCCCCGCATTCCTCCTCTCCATTTTATCCCTAATTTTTTTTATTTTATTTATTATTGCTAATTATCTTGATTTGACTGATACTATGTAAACTAGTGACCAGATGGGCTATATTTAAATTTAAAATAAGAATTTTATATTTTAAGGCAGTTGGAAGAGACTGCAGAAAAACTAAGATTTATTATCCCCATTTAAAGGGTTAAAACTTCCTTATTATCCAATGATTTTATATAAAAGAGTACCTTTATATTTGGATGTACCTATCAGCAACAGAAATATTGGGAGAAAATTTTGGACCACTGTGTATAAGGAAAACGTCACATCTTTGGTATAATATAATATGCAAAAGAATGATTTTTTCTACGTTTTTGTGTAATTTCTACTTACTATTTTATATTATTATAGCCTTGCAGAGACCTATGAATAAACCACCAAAATTTACTGATTGAATTATATAACAGGCACATAAATATGTATATATTCAAAATTATCACAGAAATTTCATGTTTATTTAGAAGGGACAGAATTTTGGATGAAATTGTCAAAAAAAAAATTAAGTAGAAAGGAGTAGGACCTAGACCATTTTATAGAGAAATACCTAAATAATATATTATATTCCCCGTTGACGATCTTTTCTTTTAGTCAAGACCAAAATTATGAGCATCTAATTTCGGAAACCACAATTAATTTTATATTCGTGCCTACAAGAAGGAAAATATACTTGTAAATTACTGTACTTTAATTCCTTAGTTTGATCGATAGAGTTCATCCTATAGAATTAATCTACATACGAGAAATTTCATATTCGACTTATTACATTTTGAAAAAACCAAATATGTTAACAAATAATTGATAAAAATCAGTAAGGAAACAATTTACTAATTACAATTGCGATTGTGAAAACAATAATCATACGATTATGATTCAAATATAAAATCATATAAAAGATAAAAATAACCTTCATTCTATATTGTCTAAAACAAAATCAAAATTAAAATTCAATTTAAACTTAAATAATTAAATTTCTTGTCTGGTTAATTTTACATTATGTGTATCGCCCAATGGGCTCTAAAATATATCAATTCTCTATAGTCTTCCATCATACACTTGATGATAAATTAAACCGTGAAATAAAATATCATACAAGCTTTAGCTAACCTCAAATAAATGTTTGATAACTGGACAATCATCATGAGGTATGTAAATGTAGTTAAAAATGACAGCACGGTGTGACAGAAAAGTGAGAGCCAAACATTAGGCGATTGGTTGAATTTGGTGTTCAGCAGAACAGTCGATCTGCTGTGAATAAAGCATAATGCATCATTAAACAACGGGTATATAAGTAACAAATAATTGTATGGATAAATTGTCCATTACAACCAATCAGAAAATCATGATAACTGCGGGTTGCAATTAATCCTAATCGTTTCATCAATAACAAAAATGGTAAATATATTGAATTCAAATGGGAATATCTGGTCAATTGCCAGGCGCGTCTCCAGGTGGCAGATAGGAGAACGGCCAGACTCCATAATGGAAATAGCGGCAGTAGAAATCAAACATAATAATGGCCAAATGATTCTCCTGTCTGCATATAGACCACCCACAAGAACAAATTTTGAAACTTTTCTTAGTTTATTCTGATTACTGATTATAGAGAACAAACTTGTAGTCATTGGCGGATATTTTAACACAAACTTCCAGCAACCAGACGATGAAGGCCTTTTAATTAACCTTATTGAATCGTACAACCCAAAAACTGCAATAAACTCCGTCACCAGAGAAGTAAGCCAAAAATATATAGATAATATTATTACAAATATGAATTATAGTGAAAACAGTAAATGTTCATCTATCTGATCATTACGGTCAATTGATATCAATAAAAAAAATCAGTACAAAATCTGTCATGAATTAAAGTTTGTGATCAAATAGGTATAAGGCAGAGCAGAGCATTGGCTAGGTTAGCCAAGTTATTTTTTTCAAAATGATGAATTTAATGAATTTAAGAGCCTTAACTTCCAGTTACCATGTCTGCGAAAATCAGAGTTTTGAGTAGTATGAAATGCACTCGAAATACTTATTGCTGTCCTCTCGGGACTAGAAGAGCACAAAAAATTCAGTAATTTGTCTTGTATTACAAAGAGGAATGTAAAAATGTATCTTAAAAAATAGTTCCAGGGAATTATATTAAACAGAATTACATTAAAAAGTAACATTAATTCTTTATGTTTGCGGCGTATAGCAAGAGTGCTTACGTTTAAAAATGATTCAAGATCAGAATAATCATAAGGAAAAATATTTCTGACGTGATTGTAACCGTCATTTCCGAAATTAGATGTTCATAACTTTGGTGATGGCCATACTTCAACTGTTCAACTAACTAGAAAATGGCAGCAAAAAAATGTGGCATTTATATGGAGTTATGTTTGGTAAATCAAATCAAATCAAATCATTTATTCATCAATAAAGTTACACTATATATATATACGAATATAAAGTTAACGTTAAAGGTAAACAATCTTTTTCAACATTTTCCAGTCAAATATCCGGAAAATTATGCAATATTGGGCAGAAAAGTAATCGTTACCTATCGTCTGATTTTTTATAATTTAAAAAAACTAAGAGATGGGGTGGGGGCCTATATGATGAGTTGAGCCCCTTGACACCAATCCTACCCTGTCTATAACATGGTCTAGGTAACTTTTGGGGAGGGGCAGCATATTAACCCATAAATCAATTTTTTACTGAAGCTTATAAAACAGCATCTTGAGAACTTTGAGAAGTTAAACTTTTTTAAACTTCTATTGTTTGAAAAAAATTATAATTTCTCGAAGAGCATTTACAATATTAAAATACATATTTTAGGATCCCACACTTTACTTTTTGTCATATTTATGCTAGCAGACTTAGCTGGATAGTTTGAGACATCGAATTTCAGAGGATTTAAGGGTACCTGTACCAAAATATGGACTGTTCCTATGTTCCCAAATTCACTTATGTAAGCATCTGACATGCATATGTTCCTTATAATGGCAGTATGATGTGATTTTACTTGTAAAACATCCAGAGGACTATCCCTTTACTTGATTCATAAAAAAAATCTTCAGAAGTAATATTCTTTTACAACCTGAACGTGCACAACCTAAAAAGTAAGAAGTCTTTAATAGAACTGACCCACATTGTAAAAGGCTTGAGAGTCTTATTTTGCAACTTCAATTAGATAACACATTTTTTTCGGTATGAATAAAAACAAATACCTAAGCAAAGGCTCTAGCCATGTAACAGTATAAAATCAGCCTCAGCTTGAATTTCGCTAATTTCATGTTCAATTATTAGTGTCTAGAAGTTGACAGTTTTTGAAAACATATTTTTTAAACATTTTTCAAGAATCATTTTTTTTTGCTTTGGATTTGTTTCAAACCATGACATATTGTAGGAATTGAGTTGATGTAATATTTTTAATAAGAAGCCGTGCGTACTCTATGAAACAATAATAATATTTTGCAATGGGTTTCTTGCACAAAATATAATTTAGCATCTTTAGAATCTTTACTTAATACGAAACACAGTGTGTAAAGTATTTTTTCTTATTTCTTTCTTTTACAGCCAGTATTCAACATTAAAGTTTGAATAAATCCGTTAGGGGCTCAAACAACGTGGACATCATACAACAGGCCACAGCAACAGCGCTAGCGTACATTTAAATTAATTCTATTCATGAATGTTACCCTTGTACATAGCTTGATAATCGAGCGAAATATACCATAAAAATCTCTCCGTTCTCGATAAAAAAAAAAATTAGCGTAGAACCAGACCAGACTTTATAGTTTTTATAAAGTGAACAATTCTACATAAGAAATGGCTATTTACGATATTTATTTGTGGTACAGATATTTTTTATTTCGAAAAAACTTGAGAAATTGATTGATTATAAAAATCATGTTTTTTAACAGTTACACTGCCATATCTTCAAACCTAATTGAGCTATCGATCTCAATTTTTTTAAAATTCAAGTACATAAATAAGCGCTTCCAATGGTCTTTTTATTTCTACTGATAATTGTTTATTATTTTCTTTAAATAACAATGAACTTATTACTTCGCAAAAATTGTACTCATATTTTCAATAAGCACACACAGGAGAAGTTAAAAAAAAATCAGATCGATAGCTCAATTAGATTTCAAGATATGACAATGAAAATTTAAGAAAATACGAATCTTCTAAACAGTCAATTTCTGATGTTTTTTCGAAATAAAAAAGTCCTGTACCACAGAAAAATATCGTAATTGTCCATTACAGGTCCCAGATAACCTCTACAAGATCTACAAGGTCTCCTCTGGTTCTAACCAAAAAAAATAAATGACACATTCCTAGATCAATTTCTCTGCACTATATGTCCGAACCATTGCACTCGCAGAGATACACTGTTGTCACTGTTTTCTGTTTTATGATGTCAAGCCCAATATGAGTGTTTCCAAGATTTGCCCCTTCTCCCGCATATCAGTCGGTGATTTAAATACTGTCTAGTTAGAAATTATGAAAACAGATTTGATAATTGCTAATGTTTAGTAACACTATATTAATATATATAAATTAATTTAGAATATACGGCACATGCAAGGGGCCTATAAAAAAAAACTTCTTAGGTTGTATGTAATTGGGGGAAAACTACAGATATTTCATGAAACAATTTTTATAATTTAATAATGCACACCAAAGTCTCAGAAGGATCGAAGTGGTAGAACATACTTATTAAAAAGAATAAAAATCAATCTCTTGATAACCTACAATAAATCAGTGGTGGCTGGTGAAATTTCAATAATTTTTTTCTCGCCTGTGGCGCATGGGACCCATACGAAATATGGGAAATAACATCTAGAGAAGCACCCCTCCAACAACCCGTAAAAAATTTTGAAAAAGCAGTTTGCGAAAAATTTTTTCAAAATTCGGTTGACCACCCTAGGTCTAGGGACTCCTGTTTAAAAATATTTTTTTTGTCAAATACATGTTACTTTTCATAAAAATACAACAATAGGTTTTGAAGTTTATGAAAATATTTTCATTACTAACTGAAATACAACGAATTGAAATTTTATAATTTGTTACATTGTAAATTACAAAATTTCAGTTCATTGTATTTTAGTTAATAATGAAAATATTTTCATAAACTCCAAAACCTGTTGTATTTTTATGAAAAATGAAATGTATATGACAAAAAAAATAATTTTAAACAGGAGTCCCTAGACCTAGGGGGTCAACCGAATTTTGAAATTTTTTTTCGCAAACTGCTTTTTCCAAATTTTTTACGGGTCATTAGAGGGGTGCTTCTCTAGATGTTATTTCCTATATTTCGTATGGGTCCCATGCGCCACAGGCGAGAAAAAAATTATTGAAATTTCACCAGCCGCCACTGCAATAAATTATAGTTTGAAACTAATCCAATTTCAAATCAATTATACAGTACATAACTACTTGATTCCCTCTCTGATTTCTCAGGTTCGTTTGTTTCCCAACAGAGCAATATTTTTCAAATAAAAAATAATTCTAATAGTCTCAATATTGGGTGTGCGTCCGTTGTCTCCAAATGGGTAGCTCTCTTTGCATTGAAGTCTCTTTCTGAATACAGGGGGTTGTATGGCTTTATTATTTTAATTTGTCAGGTAAAATATACTTAGAAGAATGCTAATCATTATTCTATAAATTATTTTACTGAAATTCAGTCATGCGTTATTTGGTACAGGTACCGCATATAAATTATTTACAAATAATCAGTTTTTATATGTTCAAACGAGAATCTGATAAAATTTATAATTATTTTTCATAACACCTTTGTTAAATCTTTGAGAGAACTATACCAATAGATAACAGCACAGATCTATATTTTTATACAATTCATCCATCAGGAAATGAGTGGGGGGTGCACATCCTGAATAGTATCAATTTAATTGTACAACTCAGTCTTCAAATACATTCACAAAAATGTTGAATTATATAGCTTTGCTGTTTGTGTTATCAAATTTTATTTTGGAGGTAAGTTATTATGCATTTTTTTCTAAATTTAACTTTAAAGTGGATTGTTTTAGTCTTCTGGATTATGGGACCAAGATAGTAGTTGCCCTCTGATTTGTACATGTAGGCTAGAGCATTTAACAGAAACGGCTATCTATAGATTTATGCAAAAAGACAAAAATAAACCCATACCAGGAGAGGTTGGATCTCTAGAAAACAATGATGTATGTTTGTTTTGATATTTAACTATATAATAATGACGTCATGACAAATGTGCAGTTTTTCTTTTAAACTATTTTAACACTATAGTTAATAAAAATCAGTAAGAATTTTTCTTTAAAGTTAAATTTAACATATGAAGAATTTTGTATCAAATCTGCAACTAAAAAAATGTTAAGCAAACGCCAACATTATCTAAGATATTTGAGGTGGGTGTAAACTTAACCATCGAATTGATATAGCTTTGTGAAACTGTGTCAAATTAAAATTTATTGTTACATAACAAGAAATATACAAGAAGTTAACTTATTTATAGGACCGTATTGCACTCGCTTCCATCTGTCGCAACCGTCCATCTGTCACTTTATTAAATTGCAAATGTTACAGGCACCAAATATTCAAAATAATGATCTGTCAGAGCCAACGTTATTTTACAATTTTTACACTTTTTACACTAGCTTACTGTTCAAATTTCAATACTATGATATGCAATATTTTTCTCTACGAGTGATATTTGCGATTTTAGAAATATGCAGATCAAATGCGGTATACTTATCTTTGTTTTCATTTTTGCGAAAAGTATAATAATAACCCAAAGTTAGAGCGGGCGTTATTCTGCAAAAAAAAAAATACAAATATTTAGAGGTAGTGCACAAGTTGAAGAAAAAAATTATTTTTCGTATACAGGGTGATTCAGTCATTAATTCTTAGGGGTGATTCTATGTCAAATTTTTTTTTTAATTTCCTATAAACATGGGTCCAAAATTAAGGGAGTTAAGGCCTTCTGAAGGGAGCACCGCTCAACTTTTACGTCTGACTTAGAGATAGCAGAATCTCGGAAAATTCTTAGGGAGTTCACTTTTCACATGCATTATGGCAATGTTGACGAGATGTTCACAGATTTTTGGTCTCATTTTGAATACTGTTTTAATGCTGCATCTATCTATATATCATTAACGATTTCGGATATCAAGAATTAAAAAGAATCATGTTCAATTACATAATAACAAGCAAACTTCATAGGTTGATCAGTGCTGAAAGAAGAAGTTGAGAGTGGTTCATGCCAAAAAAATGTTGAAGCCCTTGGTTCTTGTACACACACTAAATCACAATTTTATTTTCTTACCCCTTTTCATAAGGGAGTCGGTAATGTGGGTGGCTGACGCCCAAATGAAAAATTTGAAGCCTTTGGTGCTTGTACACACACTAAATTGAATTTTTTTCTACCTCCTTTAATAATGGGGATGATCAAAAAAAATTTGAGTATATCCCAATTTTATGGACTCTTACTTGCTTTACCTATTTACCCCCATTTACCTCCCAACCCTTCAACGGGATAAGATCAAAATACAATCTAGTTCCAGATGTCGTTATAATACAGGGTGTAATAAGTTTCATGTCATTAAAAAAAACTAGTAATGGGGACCGACTAGACAAACAAAAAACCTTTATGACTTTTTCCCCTAGGAGCACTTTGAAAAAAACTGACCTAGGTCAACAATTTAAATATTAGGGTATTAAACATTTGAGAACCACTGCCTTTGTGGGTCAATGGACATGTACTAGGTATAATTCTACAACTTTTAAATTGTCATAAAAAAGTGCAAAGATTACCGACCGACTCGTCGCCGGCCGGCGGTTCAAAGCAAAGAACGGCGGTACCTTTGATGAGCGCCTCAACCGAACCTATTATAAAAATGTAAATAGTTCGTTATCTCTTTTTGCAGAACTGCACGCAATTCATAGACGTAGAAGGGGTTTGAACACAGCATTTCTTTACATGTGTTTTTTTAATTTAGAACAAAATATTGGAGCTTTTATTGTTGTTTATAATTTATCAGATTTAAATGTGATTTATTAACATTTGTAACCTAAATGAGTGTTCTGGGTTAAGCTTAAAAAACGAGTAATTATTTCATGACATTGGGAAATAAAGAGTTAGACGTCTGAGATACGATAACAGAAAATAATTATGTGTATTTTAAGTTAGGAAAAAATCTGATTTATTTAACGAATTGCCAATCAGGCATCGAAAACTAAAATATTCAATAAACCTAGAACTTACCAATAAACTATTTTTGATTTACATAAATTGTTCGAAATGGCCTCCGTCTGCATTAATACACTTTTCAGCACGTCGAACTAAGGACATACGCACTCCGTTCAACACATTTGGTAGCAGGCCGTGGTACTGATCTGCCACGCCCAATACATCGTTGAGGAAACTCTGTGTTTAAAAAATTTCGAACAGCCAGACTAAAATGAACTGGCGCGCCATCATGCATGTACCACATTCTTCTACACCTTGCCAAAGGTACATCTTCCAACAAATTTGGCAATGTTTGTTGTAAAAAGTTTAAGTATACATCACCATTTAATCTAGCAGGTAATTCCATAGGTCCAATTATTTCATTACCGCAAATTCCAGCCCACAAATTAACGCTGAACCGTCGTTGAAAATGCGCCCTTCTTATTACATGTGGGTTTTTGTCTGCCCAATAGTGCATATTTTTAAAATTAAACACTCCACTCCTGGTAAAACACGACTCGTCGGAGAAACAGAGAAAGTTTAAAAAACCCTCATTTGCCGCGTGTTTTCTCAAAATCCACCTACAAAATTCCATTCGCCCTGCATAATCTTGAGGTTCTAGAGCTTGCGCATGTTGATAGTGATAGGGGTGTAAGTTCATATCTCTTAAAGTCCTCCACACCACAAAATGAGATACTCCCACACGGTTCGCTGCTTAAAGTTGGATCCTCTTCTATAAGTTCCAAAACTTGAACCTCCGCTTCAATTACCCTGTCTTCGCGTTGTGGACCTCTTTCTCCTCCATGTCCATCGAGACGACCTGTTTCCCGAAGACGCTGAGCAATCCTTACAAATGTACGTGCACAAGGATGACGTCGATTAGGGAATCTTAAACGATAAAGCTGTTCCGCAGCTGCTGCATTTCCACGACATTCTCCATACATCAAGTGCATATCCGCGAGCTCTGGCTAAGTGTAATCTCCCATAGCGTTCAAAATCTGCGTTTTAAAATACCACACTAAACTATCAACTAACGTTGTCAATAAAAAACTTGGTCCAAAATCCAGAACGTAATAAAGAATTTAACGACTTGAACGGTAAGCCAATCAAATAAATTTTAACTGTAAATACGTGGCCTAAAATTCAAAAAGAACGAAAACAACGAACGGGTTCGACGTAACAAAGTGTCCACAGAAACTAAAATATTGAACAATAGGGAGTATAGTTTTCTTCAGATCTACTAAGCACTCAGAAAACGCCGACGTCCTTCACTTTTACCACAACGCTAAAGATCTTGAGAGGTCTACATAGGATCCAGCCAACCAGCCAACCGTCCTTCTCGGTACACTTTGAAAATTGCCATAACAACTCTCATAAAAGTGAATTGGTCTGCTGGAATTTCAGGTCCTCAAAGCATACCGACAATCGAGCAGACCAGGTCAATCCAGTAGACCAGCTCACTTTTACGAGTTCGCATGGCAATCTTCAAAGTGTACCGAGAAGGTCGGTTGGTCTGCTCTCTGCCGCTGGGTCGTGTGTAGATCCCTTTACCTTACCTACTTTTAAAAAGTGTGATTATCAACTTGTACTTATTAGCGTATTTGAAGGTTAGAGGCGCCGACATACGTGAAAATAAAAGCCTATCCCAACATTCTCTCAGTTCTCAAACAATTTTACTGAAAATTTTCGAAATTTTTGTTTATTTTTTTTTCTAAAACTATGGGTTTTAGACCCCATGTTATATAAGGTTTTTTTGTTTGTTTAGTCGTTCCCCACCAAACGTTTTTTTTAATGACATGAAAATGATTACACCCTGTATATAGGTGTACCAAATTTCACGTCAATATCATAAACTTTTCCAGAGTTATCTTGCACACAAAAAAAGTTAGGTACAGAGCAATACAATTAGTTTTATTAGAAACTATTACTGATAAAATGTACAACTCTTTATAATGTAGTTTTAAATTCTCGATTATTATAATACAAACTGCAACAAATTTTTTTTTGTTTTTCTTTTCAAATTTTTATTATTTAAGTTTCAATTTAAGTCATTATAGTAAATAACAATTGTATAAAATAAATTATATATTTTTTTTATTACATTTTCCAAAAGATCTCTTAATAGGCTTGTTGCATGTGCCGTATATTTTAAATTAATTTATATATATTAATATAGTGTTACTAAACATTAACAATTATCAAATCTGTTTTCATAAATTTTAACTGGGAAGTATTTAAATCACCGGCTAATATCCGGGAGAACGGGCAAATCTTAGAAAACACTCATATTGGACTTGATGTCATTTAACAGAAAACAGAGACAACAGTGTATCTGCGAGTGCAATGGTGGAGCGAAATCGACCTAGGAATGTGTCGTTTATTTTTTTTTGCATAGAACCAGAGGAAACCTTGTAGATCTTGTAGAGTAGGTAATCTGGGACCTGAAATGGAAAATTACAATGTTTTTCTGTGATACAGGACTTTTTTATTTCGAAAAAACTTCAGAAATTTACTATTTAGAAGATTCGTATTCTCTTAAATTTACATCGCCATATCGTGAAATCCAATTGAGCTCTCGATCTGATTTTTTTTTTAAACTTCTCCTGTATCTTGGCTTCAATCGCCTTGCTGCATGTATATAAATTTTCAAAAATAAAAAAGTTTGTCGCTTAGTCAAAATATGAGTATATTTTTTGCGACCTAATAAGTCGAGTAATAAATTCATTGTTGTTTAAAGAAAATAATAAACAATTATCGATAGAAACAAAAAGACCATTGGAAGCGCTTATTTGTGTACTTGAATTTAAAAAAGAATCAGATCGATAGCTCAATTAGATTTGAAGATATGGCAGTGTAAATGTTAAAAAACACGATTTTTATAATCAATCAATTTCTCTAGTTTTTTCGACATAAAAAATATCTGTACCATAAAAAAAGATCGTAAATAGCCATTTCTTAGGTAGAATTGTTCACTTTCTAAAAACTATAAAGTCTGGTCTGGTTCTAGGTTGATTTTTTTTTTCTCGAAAACGGAGAGATTTAATATGGTCTATTTCGCTCCACTATTAAACTATTACAAGGGCAACGTCTGTGAATGGAATTAATTTAAAATGTACGCTAGCGCTGTTGCTGTGGTCTGTTATATGACGTCACGCAATGTTTGCGCGCCTAACGGATTTATTGAAACTTTAATGTTGAATACCATCTGTAAAACAAATCCTTTACATACTGTGTTTTGTATTAAGTAAAGATTCTAAAAATGCTAAAATTATATTTTGTCTAAACAACTTAAAAGTTCCCGAAACCTCTTTGCTACGTATTATAACTAAAATTCGGCATCCCGTCAACAACCTCCACAATCCGCCGAATAATTTACTATATGAAAAAACTAGGATAACCCCAATCTTGAGCAGACTTCAAATATTAACAACCAAATTTGCAAATCGGCCACATAATATGCAACTGTTACGACCTCTCTGCCGTACAAGAAACCGCAAAAGAAGATCAAAATTCAAACACCCAGAGATGTCTAATTGAAAAAATATCTTCATTAATTCAAAACTAATTAATATAAAAAATGTTTAGATGTATACTTGCATAAAAATTTGTTTGCTCCCCCCCCCCCCCCCCCCCCCATAAAATGTATTCATTTTTAAATATTCCACAAAAAATAATGTATCAACAGTAACAATGCAGAAAAAATAGGCTGAAGGACTCCGGTCGATAGCCGTTTGAATATGTATTTTTTATGTATTTAATAAAGAACTTTTATTATTATTATTATATTTTGTGCAACAAGCCTATTTTGAGCAAAATGTAAAAAAACAGGATATTCTAGGATTTCCATAGGCTTTAAAATTAATCAAGAATCTTTTCGGCACTTATATGCTGCATACTCTTGTGTTAAAATACTCCAATAGTTTCCAAATCATCATCTCTAGCAGATTAGACAAATCTGATTTTAAATAGCGGGGTTCTAACAGCGTAAACTCAACTTCGAGGCAGACTTTCGGATTGAATGACGTCAGCACTTTGAGCGCATCGGTTCATATTTAAAGCAGTATAGTTCTGAAACTATTTACCAAATCGATTTCAAATTATCAGTGTTATAATTATTCGATGATTACTTCGCATAAACGTACTAAAAAGTGAAATATGTGTTTTTTACCCAGGGGCGCATCCAAAGCTAGGCACGGCCCTGCATAAAAGTGGAAGTGGGTCTCTCTTTCATTTTTAAAGACATAGTTATAGTACAGAGTGCTTACTCCTCTCTATATTCTTCATGCACCAAATGCTGTCAGCTAAATGTTCACTTAGACAGATAAGGTTACTCGTTTTCTGTTCTGCAAATAATTTCACAGCTAGCTACCTTTACAACAACACTGCCATTTTCGTGGCATATTCAAATAGTCCAAGTTTAACATACAGGGTGTTCCAGAACATGTGGGCAATCTCTTGGGAGTGTACATTTTAGGTAAAAATAACACCATATATTCATATATATTCATATAATTGTTTTCTGTAGGATACAGCCCTATGGAAATATTCATCTCTGAATCAGTTTTTCAATAATAACTTTTCTACTACTCGATATAATTTGGCCAAATTAAGGTTATCTTTATTCAGAATGGTGACACTTAGAATGATGAAATTTATTGTTTTAATAAAAGATCAGGAAGGCTGAGGGTGAACTACCCTCAAGATTTTTTTCTTACAAAAGGTGTTCTTCGATTCCTTAGACCATAAGAGGAAAATAAGGTACTTTTTGTTGAAATCGCTAAAGCGAATAGTTTTCGAAAAAATGCAGTTGAACATTAATCCGTTACAAATTTAAGCAATAACACATAATTATTACAACATTCATCTCATATTAGTTCTTCAATATTTGAAAAAAATGCGTTTGCTGTTGCATGACCTCCTTGCAGTGCCGGTTTTAACACTACCGGCGCCCTAGGGCGAGATTTCTACGGCGCCCTCTATCTGCTATCCAAACCCATGTAAAAAAAAAGGGAAGAATAAAAAGACGCCTTCATGTCTTGCGCCCTGGTCGGTCGCACTACCTTAATACTGAACACGAACCAATATGGCTGGATTTATTAATTCGTGCACAAGAACACTGCACCACTTTTAAAATTTTTGTCACTGATTTTTGGAACGCCCTGTATATAGGTTGGTTTGGGATTAGTTCGAAATTAAAGTCACTTTTCACGAGAGAAAATAAAATAAGTCTTTATTCCACGATTCACGTTATCACAATACTTAGAAGTTCGTTAATTGGCTTAATTAGACATGTGTTAATTAGTATGATTGGTACGTTAAACACTTTAGTAAAAATTTGTCTTTTGTTTGTCGCGTTTCGATTTTTTGAAGTTAACGTTTCCCGAGATGAACTCACTCCGCAGTGCCGAGTGCCCATTTATGTATTAAAATTAGAGATTCTAGAGTTTTTCATGAAATTTTCAATAATTGAAATCTCCAGAGCTTCTGGAATGCCAACAATGCGTGGAATGATCACGACGCGAGTTAAGTTTTATATTTACACTAAGGGCGGAGCTTAATTTTTAAGAGTTACCAATTAAAAACGGCTCTCGAGTATACCCAGTATAAAAGTTAGTTAGTCGGACGGAAGATCAAATGGTCACTGTCTCTTGTAGCGAAAGGATCTGTTTAAATTTTTTGAAATGAAATTAACCAATTTTAAACCATAATAAAAAGGCACTTTGACAACGCCACTACTGCCTCCTTGAATCCTCTAGATTTTTATGTCAAGACATTTCAAAAACTTAGTTTATACAACTCCAGTCGAGACCAGAGAAGAACAACTACAAAGAATCACGTTTCATTGCGTCAGTCCCGGGAGCATATTAGAGGAGCTTATGTTGAGTCTCGTTATGGATTCTTTAATCAAATCCATCATTATACATGCAATATTGCAAAATTGAAAAATAAAGTAGCCTATTCTCATAGATTAGTGATCCCAAACATATCCTCATGATAATTTATGGCAAAACAGATGAATGGCGGAGAGAAGTAGGGATGCAACACGCAGGTGCCTGCTCAAGGTTACATCCTAACAGTGTGCAATTAAAAAGGTTTTATAGTAAAATTACATCACTTAAAAGTATATTAGAAAAAAAATTAAAACACTAAGTGTAATTGTAATATAACTAATAAATAAAAATTATCACTCAGAATAATTATTGCTACAATTACCGCCTCCTAAGCAAATAAATAATGGTTCAACTTCACTGAAATTATTCACAAGCATTTCATTTTTCAAATACTTATCCCCTATTTTGATTACATGGTCATAGTGATTCTTCAAATGTTCTGTCATTATCTGGCTAACTTTTAATCTAAATGTGATATTTTTGGAACCACAGTTATTTTTAACTGTAGCACATAGCAATTCAATAGGATTTAAATCCCAGTAACAGAGTGGTAGACGTAAAATGGTATGTCCATAACTTTATAATAAGGTATGAAAGTAGGTAATGTATCGCTTTTTACAATATTTGACAATTTTGTCACGGTGTGGCTTCAAGATATTTGGTTCAAAATTAAAGTTCCAGTCAACTAACCATCTTATCATGTCTGCCTTCCTAGAATTTGTTCACAGTGCTGGAGTTGTCTGCATATTATGGTGCATTGTCAGTGACGATTACATAATTTTTCGGCAAATTAGGGAAAACATTTCCATACTTTTCAAAATTTAATTCTGCATCATAATTTCTAGGTTTAAACTCCGATTTTAATATTAGCAAGTATTCAGGTAAAAATCCCATATCCCCATCAGCAAGCATGATAATTTTAGTTGTTTACCTATGAATATATGCAAATAAGTGTCGTCCAGGTAACCAATCAACATATTTGTCCCCATGGTCCCCGAATGGGATATCGCACCCTTGTAAACTGTCTTATTTTTGATTTGCTGAAAAAGTCATTCTTTACAAAAAGTTTTGCCCATCTTAGGAAATTATAAACAGTTGTCAAACTTAAGGTAAATTATACAGGGTATTCTAAAAATCAGAAAATATAAAATCGACTTAAGCAATCTACCTTTTTTTTGCATTTTTACTGAAAATTTTATTTAACAATTTTTTTTCAATTATGAAGAAAAGTTTAAATACGGAGTTTAGTTGCAAAAGAACAATGTAGACCTACTACAGTACACATTTTTCTATCTTTTTCTAAATTCTTCATAGACAGATAAGATTACATCAAGATTAATGTCAATGGCAGTGTAATTGATGTTTTGTATTTTCTATAAAAATATTAATTACTGATTAACTGATTATTGAATTATGCTAACCCTGGAACAATGAATTTACTTGGTCAAAGGCTATGGAATCGGAACTGTCTCTTATAAATATGCAATAGAAGTTTTTAATGAGAAGTATCCAGATGTTAAAGCGACTCGCAAAGCAGTATGTAAATTAATTTATAAATTTGATTGAAAAAAAAACAAAAAACAATTAAATGAAGATGACTCTGTTACCCTCGTAGTTTTAGACCCTGTACAAGAACACCCAAGATGGTTGTTACAGAAAAGATCAATTTTAGGTAGGTATTAGCAAATCTCATATTCGTAGGATTTTTAGTCAGCAACAAATATACAAATTTCAAGTTACAGATGATGCTCGTCTTTTGGACTTTTGTTTAACAATGGGTGAGAAAATTTTAGCAGATACTATCATTTCAACAAAACATTTTATTCACATTCAAATTTAGAATTTTTCAGCAAGATGGATGCCCGGCACATTCTACAATTCTAATTAGACAATGGTTAGACAATCACTTTCATGACAGGTGGATTGGCCGCTATGGACCAACAGCATGGCCAGCTCGTTCGTCTTAAGGGAGTATTTAAAGCAGTATACGTAAACGATTTAGATTTATTAAAGCAAAAAATTGTGGATGCTGTCGCAACCATAAGTAAAGATGTGATCTCATCTGTCTATTACGAAATTAGAAAAATGTGTAGTAGTAGGAGGTCTACATGTGGAATAGTTTTCAACTTAGTTGAATAAAATGTAATTTTTGTTTTGAAAATTGTTATTTTCTTATTTTGCAATTAAACCCCATATTTAAGATTTACTTCATAATTGAAAAAACTCGTAGTTTGCTTAAAGTCGATATCATATACTCTAATTTTTAGAATACCCTGTATATTTATAACTTCCTAACCTAAACAAAAGCTTTTATAAAGAATGACTTTTTCTTGACAAATCAAAAATAAGAAAGTTTACAAGAGGGTGGTACCCCATCTACAGACACTGTATAGTTTTATGTATGAATTATTATTATTCGGAATGCGAGTGGATTCTAAGATCTATAGTACTCAGGCCTGTCAGCCCCTTATACATTTGCGATATGTAGAATCTACTAGAAAAAACAGTGCTCTCCACGAGTCATCCAGAGTAGATCGTAGTTCCTCTGGCTGTAAAAATTGCCTTTCAAGATCAAGATTGTAGAGTATAAGGTTCCCTTATATTCTGCTTTTAGGCGAGATGTGAGTGCGGCAGTGAAAAGTCAGACAATCCTTGTTCTTCTAACGAGCAGTGGCGGCACGGTTATCTCACTGCAGAAGGACGGTCCGTACTGGCCCGAAATATGGTCTGAAGTATACTATGATCTGTAGTATTCAGACCAGACGACCTGGTTGGTCACTTAAGGATTCTGGAGCTAATCCAATTCGAATCCATGATCAAACCCACTGACTCAATGCCAATCAAGCATGACTTTGACTGCTCGTTTGATGTGCTGATTGAAAACTGTCAGGCGAGCAGGATCGGTTGGAGAAAAAGTCACACATCTGGTACACAGGTGGATCCAGGATGGACGAAGGGGTTGGTGTGGGCGTAGCAGGGCCTAAATGCAGGCCATCTAAAGCCCTTGGTAACACCCCAACCATCTTCCAGGCAGAAATCTATGCTATAGATCAATGTGCCCAGGAATGCCTAACTAGAGGCACTCAAAGGGCAAAGATCTATATACTTTCAGATAGCCAGGCAGCATTAAAGGCTCTCAGGTCTATACCTGAGTCAAAAATTGCCTGGGAATGCAGACAATCCCTGAAGCAACTGGCAAAAAACAACAAGGTTATCTTGATGTGGGTACCAGGGCATTAGAGAATAGAAGGCAACGAATTGGCTGATAGCCTCGCCAGAAAAGGGGCTGAAGCCCCTGTGGCTTATCTAAGGGACATATAATGGAGGAGGTCCTAAAATGGGAAAAGGAACAAAAGAAGTCCTATTGGAGGAATACTCCAGGCCAAAGACAAGCGAAAAGGTTTATAACCTATTCAACAAAGAATGCCACAGGGCTTCTCGAACTTGAAAAGTCCGACCTAAGGCTGATCACAGGCCTTCTAACTGGCCATTACCCCTCGAGATATCATCTCAAGAACATGGGCATGGCAGAAGATGACAAATGCAGATACTGTGAAGCTGCAACTGAAACTGCGGAACATATACTTTGTGAATGCAAGGTAAGTACTAATCCGCATTAGGCTAAAGTACCTAGAACAGGCAGAATTAGGGAAATTAGCTTCCAGGAAAATCGCAAGTTTTGCAAAAAGTCTTGAAATCCTGGGCAACAACTAGTTGCATGGTAATTCACAAAAGACCTTTTAGGTCGAGGTGAAGAAATTCCAACCCAAGGTCAAGCGACTCCTTAAACAATCTACAAATCTACATGATCTGTAGTGTTACATTCTACAACTTATCCTGGTTACCACCATGCAAAACGGTGACTCAAAATGTGAGGACAATTACCCTCTACCTCAAGCGGGTCATTGCGAGCTCGTTCCTACGAGTTCTTTGTTGATTATTAACATACACAAATTCTTACAATATTTTGAATCGGGCCCTGCATCTGGTGTGATTTCACACCAGCTGATTATTGATTAGTGACATTTTTTGATGGGGATCGTGAGTTACGAGGTAACCTTATACTCTACAATATTGTTTTGAGATATCTACCTTGGCACTCCTAGTGGTGAACAATCGTTTTTTTGAATGCATAATTTTATTATCTACAGTAGGCGCAATAGATATTAGATAATTGTTTTAGAGTGTTACTACAATGCTCTTGTCTGTTTCTCCTCTTCTTACTATAGTAAAAATGGTACGGTATCGCCTTCAGTGTAATACCTATCGACACGTTCTCATTTCAGGCAAAACCAACCTCTCCGCACATTTAACTTATGCCGCTCTCGAGAAACTTTAGCGCAAGGGATTTCGTTGCAGACACTAAATAAGCTTCTGAGCAACCGCTACCGCTCACCATCATTCATCTATTTCACAGTAAATTGTTACTTATGAAATTGTTCTTGCATACAAAATACGTAGTACCTGTATCATATTTTATGTAATTTTTAGGTCTTGCAGGAAGAAAATTTTGATACTGTTGAGCTCCTAGAAGCGCATCCATCCTCTATAGTTCGTTCAGCAATATGTATTTTGCAAACAGAAACTAAACCTTTGGATTTATTGGAGAATCTACCAAAGAATATCGAAACCTTAACGTTGATTCAGGGATATGAATCCGGCAATAAAACCATTAAGTTCAGTTATCTCAGTACATTCCCACAATTATTGAGCTTGGAACTTGTTGGTCCAAACTTGATGAATAAGCCTGCTAATAGTAATTTAATATGCGAAATTGATTTACCAATGGCACAGCTGAAATATTTAAATCTCGAGAGGATTTTAATAAAAAATAACAAACAACAAGTTGAAAACTTCTTAAAAGAAGTTAACGAAGAGGATTTAACATTTGAGTATGTGCAGAAGTTGGATGGCAACTTACACCCTTTGACAATGGTGCGAAAAGGTACTACTGATGATGAAATAGTACCATACAAAGTCTTCAAAGAACAGAGGGAGACCAATGGTGATATTCCTTTGTTTATTGGATTTAAAAAACTATTTTTATTAAGAATAAAACACTGTGAATTAAACAATGTCCACTGGGAAATGTTTGATGGACTACGAGAGCTGCAATATTTAATTCTCGAAAGGAATAACTTAAGATTCATTCCGGCATTTGCCTTTTACGGTACACCCAGTTTAAAAATGTTATCTCTTGCTCACAATAAATTATTAGACATACAAATAACGGATTTAGCAGGACTGTTGCAACTGGAGTACTTAGACCTGTCATTTAATAATTTCACTCAACTATCCGAACTCTCTTTGCCACCATTTCCAAAACTGAAACTAGCAAATTTTGCCAATAACCCCATTAGTATTATTTTTCCTAACACATTTGAGGTTATGAACACTACAGATTCTTTGATAATCGGTAGCGATGACATGCCTTTATCATTAATAACAAACTCATTCATCGGCTTAAATTTATTACAAAAATTAACATTAAACAATCTAGAACTCAGGTTACTGAAAAGAGATTTGTTTGTGGGGATGCCAAGCTTAACCGAGTTAGTTTTGACTGGCAATATAACAGAAATAGAATATGATGCATTTTTAGAAGTTAACAAAATTCAAAAATTGATATTAAGCAACTGTCAAATTACAAACATTTCCATGGATGCATTTATCGGTTTGCAAAAACTGCAATTGCTCGATTTATCCAAGAATAACTTGGAGTACTTGCCCCCGGGAGTTTTTGATCAGTTAATAAATATTAAGGAGCTTTACTTAAACGGTAATAAGTTTGCTGTGCTTCCTCGTGATATATTTTCTAAAATCCATGCAAAATTAATTAGACTAAACGACAATCCTTGGCACTGTTCTTGCGAGATGAGCGAATGGAAACCACTGATTATTAATAAAATAAAACAGAAAATGATAAAGCAGTGCGAATATACTGGTGACAAAGGGATAGCATGTGCGATGGAAAACCGTTTCGACTTTAAGTACGTCTTTGAAAATAGAGTAGCACCAAAGTGTGCACGCCCTGTGCAGTTTGCTAATTGGAGTGTCTTCCATGCGATGCGTAGAATTCTCAAGTGCCCCGATTACAAACCTAAACTTCGAAAACATTATACAGTTCGTAGCAATTCAACAGTTAAACATGTTTCGAGCATTTCAACTAAAATTCCTGTAACTGATGCTCCTAAATTGACTAAGATGGAAAAACTGCAGTACAAAATGAAGAAGCAAATGCTTAAGTCAAATAATCCTCTTGTTATTGAGGATAACAATCAACTGTCTGGTTTGGAAAGCAACGATTTTAACAGTCTTCATCCGATGAATAATTATAAAAAATTTGCCAATAACAATGGTACAAGGCCCCAAAAATTACACAGGAAAATTCGGAAAGGATACAGAAGATTTCCTCAAAAGTTCAATAAAATGAGTAATACTATATAACGTAGTCTTAAATTTTACTTTTTCTTTGTATAAATAATAAATAAAATATATTTTTGTCATAAGTAAAGGTTAAAGTTTATTATTCCTAATTTATTTTTCTCTGATTGTTTTGTGGAATTGTTTTTTTTTATAATGTGTATCAAAATTTATTCTACTGACTGTGACATACACATCAGTTGCAACAGATAATAAAATACCTTTTTATTCATTAACCTACATCAATTAGGTTAAGTATTTTTTATATCCATATGTAGGTAAATAGAGAAATATTTTAGATGGAGTCACTCTTATATCTTGCTTATCTAAAATTCTAATATTTTGAAATTTTAGCGAAAAATATATACCTATAAGATAATTATTTGAATGTAACAAAATCTGAATTTAGTCACAGCGTCTGATTTTGGAATAAAAAAAGGAGTCAACTCTCTGCTGTGTCGTCAGTTGCTGATGCAACAAGTGGAGTAGTTCGACTACATGAAATTTTATTTGAGGTATAAGATAATGTCACCTTAGTCAAATTATTTATCCCTCAATAGAATGAAAAATTTCGACATTTTTGGTTGGTTGAGACAAAAGATTGTAAAAAAGCTATCAATTGGGACAGCCACCTTAAGTAGTTGTTAATCATATTTGAATGGGTCCTTTTATTGTTAGTAATCTTATTTGATCGACTCCATGTAATAAGGAAAGGGGCACTAATGCTGCCCAAGGAGCAAAATGTGCCTGAATCAGGGCACAATATATGGTGAGTACGCACCATGTTGACACATTTAATAAAATTTGAGTCAGGATGGACAGTGTCCGAGTAGACATTGCACCAAAATGGCAACATTTTGGTTAAAGATTGGCTAGACACAAGTAAATTGTCTCTCAATGTAAAAAAAATCAACTCTATAGCTTTTTCTTTCCTAACTGTCACAAATAAGCCAAACTTTGACTCTATCAATAATTTACATGATGTGATTAAAGAAACTCCTAATACAAAATATTTAGTTTTAATTATAGACAATAATTTAAAATGGGAACATATTTTATTTATTTATTTATTTATCAAAAATTCCACAAAGATCATTATGCAATGACATGAGTTCGTCGGTAATCAAATTAATGTAAAGGTAAAATAAGAACATATAAGATCATATAAAACTTACAACTACACATATAAGTATATAAGACTTAATAATAACAGAAAAAAAACACACAAAACAAAACCTGTACCGTGCCAGCACAGAGCAACCCTGAGAATCGCGAATAGTGAATAGTGACAGGCCACCAGGGAGAATAAAAAGAAGTACAATTCAAATCAGATCGCTGGTGAAATATTCATTTAAGCTGTAAAAACTATGTTTTAAGAGAAGGGTTTTGATTTCCTTTTTAAATGTATTAATCGAATTTATGGATTTACAATTTTCAGGTAAATGATTGAAAATCTTTATAGGCATTATATAGCTACTTTTAGCCGTCGAGGCAAGTCTATGTTGGGGTAATCTTAGGTTGTCATTAGAGCGTAGCGTATAGTTGCTAACTATATCTGCAGTTGATGTATAATGATTAATGTTATTCTTGACGTAAATTGCACACTGAAGGATATATATAGAGATAACAGTAAGAATTTTTAAGTCTCTAAACAGATCCCGACAGGAGTGTCTGGCGCCTTTAAATTTCATTGTACGAACTACTTTTTTTTGCACAGTTAGTACCTCATTTATCCGATTTGCATTGCCCCAGCTGACAATGCCATAACACAATACTGAATTTACATACGAAAAATAGTATGAAAGCAAAATTTTTAAATTCACATACGACCTAAGTCTCCAGATGATAAAACTATTGAGTGAAAGTTTTTTTAGAACACTATTAATTTGACAGTTCCATGATAACCTGCTGTCAATCTGGATACCCAAGAATTTTGTGCTATCAGTCTGATTAATGCTAGGAGCACCCGTCATAGTTCTGACCAGAAGACTATAGTTGGGAGCTGTAGTATTAAACATCACAAGTTCAGTTTTATCGAAGTTTAATAATAGATTGTTCGTAAGGCTGTAGTCAAGGACAGTATTTGTACAATCAATAGCTGCTGTACTAAGCATATTTACATTGTCGGCTGAGACAATTGCTGACATATCGTCTGCAAATAAAGTTATTGAGCTGTGGAAATGTTTATCGAATGATAATAATAATAATAATAATAATAATAATAATAATATATGTTTATTTGCAGAATAATTCATAATTACATAGTATATATGTAGAGTATTTATAATAAAAAATATAATAGGGAAATAACAAATATAATTTATATAATTTATGTCAAATAAACTCAAATAAACAAAATAACTCACAAAGTCTAGACTGTCTGTGAGTGAAATAGTTAATAAGTTTTATTTATGATCATACACATTATATAAAGTAGCCTCATGGAACTAAGTAATCGTCAGAGTATGAGAACTTATTCCAATTAATTTCAAGAAAACAATTAATTATCTATATGGGTATTTTGATACATACACATAAAATAGACATACACACACATGCATACACATACACCTAACTACATATTTTGTAATATTTTTAACAACTATATCCTAATATGTTAAAATTAAATATAGCAATTATACCTAAAACAAGATTTACTAATGTTCATTCATGTCGATGAGCTTGTGCAATTCTATTCTATTGGTTTTTAAAATAAATTGTTTGATCTTTTTTTTGAATAAATTAATAGAATTTATGTTTTTTACCTCGTCTGGAAGAAGATTGTAAAATCTGGGAGAGAAATACGCAAAATTTCTTTGTCCGATTGATTTTATAGAGAATGGAGTTCTGTAGGATGTTGCTTTACTTCTTGTCTGATAAGTGTGATCAACAGGTCTTAATAAATGTTTCCTCTTATACGTATTCATAATCACACTGTAATAAAATAACTGTCTTATATCAAGTAGATTAGCGTCCTTATAAAGATTATCGGAAGGATAGGTGTTAGGTTTATTGAGCATAATTTTTAGGAACCTCTTTTGGATTATTTCAAGTTTTTTTATATGAACCTGTACAGCACCTCCCCAGCCGACAATCCCATAGGAGAGTCTTGATTCTACTAGAGAGTAATATATTGCTCTTAACTCGGGAATGTCAAGAATAGTTTTTAGATATTTAAATTTGTATAGTATACTTCTTAGAGTATTGCATACTTTGTAAAGGTGTTGGTCCCATTTCATATGTTTATCTATAGTAATACCTAGGTACTTTACTGAATGGACTACTTCTATTTCGGTGTCAGTGTCAATTTCAAGAGATCTAAAATGATCCATATTTGTCTCATAGCAGCTGAATGGTACGTATTTCGTTTTAGTAAAGTTTATGGTAAGCAATTTAGAGTCAAACCAATTTTTAATTTTTTTTAAATCCTCCTCTGCGTGTATCTTTAGGTCCTGCCAAGTTCTGTCCTCGTAGAAGATTACTGTATCATCCGCAAAACTGATCACAGTTCCTTTAGTTTTTAAGCTAAATAAGTTATTTAAATATAATATAAAAAGTATTGGACCTAATACTGTACCTTGTGGTACACCGTATTCAACAATGCATTCCTTGCTCAATACAGAATTTATTTTAACGACTTGTTTCCTATTACATAAATAACTTTTTAATAATTTCAATATTGGGCCTCTAAATCCGAGATCTTCTAAAGCTTCTAATAATTGTGGGTGGCTAACGGTGTCAAATGCCTTGGCAAGATCTAAGAACACGCACAGATTTGGTTTGCTTTCATCCAACGATTTGCATATTTTTGATGTTAAGAATGCAATTGCGTCTTGCGTAGATTTTTTCTCTTGAAAGCCATATTGCCTGTCTGAAATTAAATTATTCTTTTTATTATAGTTATTAATTCTGGCTCTTAAAATTTGTTCAAATATTTTGGCTATGCTATTAATAATGGATATAGGTCTATAATTAGACGGTTCACTTTTGTCTCCATTTTTAAATATGGGCTGTATTACTGCTGTCTTAAAAGCCGAGGGGCATATACCTGTATCAAATATTTTATTGATTAGAAATGATATGTGCTCGGATATATCTCCTACAATTTCTTTAAGTGTGTCTGCTTTAATCATATCATATCCTGGGGCTTTTCCATTTTTTAATGACTTTATTGTATCCTCGACCTCCTCTTTATTTGTAGGTGCCAAGAAAAATGAAAACGGTGTAGATTTTCTGAGAGGAGTAGATTTAGGTTTTTTAATTTGGTTAGCCAGGTTTTTTCCAACATTGGTGAAGAAGTCCACAAATGTATTAGCTATTTCATTTTGATCACATGTTAGTTTGTCAGGTTCCGTTTTTAACTCTTTAATTATTATGCTGTCATTCTCTTTACAGTTGCTAATTTCATTAATTGTATTCCATAACTTTTTGCTGTTTCCTTTATTTTTTGTGATTTTAGATTTGAAATAATTAGCTTTAGTTGATTTTATTAATGCGTTTAGTTTATTTCATTGATTTTTCCCGGGCTTTCGATTGCGTAGATCATCAATTGCTTTTAGAAAAATTATGCAGGTATGGAATTAGAGGGCCTCCATTAAAATTTATAAAATCATACCTAAGCAATCGAGATCAGGTTGTTCAAATCAATGATGTCAAAAGTGAACCCAGGAAGGTAACCCAGGGTGTCCCACAAGGCTCCATCCTGGGCCCTCTATTATACATTATTTTTGCCAACGATCTAGTTTATTTTTTAAAGCCAATTGAGAATTTACAAATAGTATGTTATGCTGACGATACAAATTTTCTAATCACGGAAAGCAACGGCACGGAAGCAATAAATTCGGCAGAAAAAATATATAAAAAATGCATTCTCTGGTCTGAAAAAAACCTAATCAATTTAAATAAGCAAAAAACCACCTCGATACTTTTCAAGCAACAAATTTCGCAAGCTAATTTAAATATCCAAAATTCTAACCTGTTCAACATGCATAACTCAGGTAAAATTTTAGGAGTCACTTTTGACTCTGGCTTAAAATGGGATATTCACATTGATGAATTGTGTAATAAACTACGCACTTGTTGCTATGCGTTGCGATCACTAGTAAACCACTGTAGTCAAAATATTGTAATTAGTCTTTATTATGCAAACTTTCACTCTCAGATGCGATATGGTATCATTAATTGGGGAATAAGTAGTTACTCTCAACGTGTCTTTACCCTACAAAAATATGCACTGCGAATATTAACTAAGGTGTCAAAAAGAGAATCCTGCAGAACAGCATTTAAAGATTTAAAAATTTTAACACTAATTGGTACATATATTTATGAACTGGGCTGCTTTGTTTATAAAAATTTGCAAACATTTCAAAAATATCTGACTGGCCACAGTTACTCCACAAGATTTAAAAATAATCTTATACCTGATCAACATTCGACAGCACGGTATCAAAAAAGTATCTATTTTAACGGTTGCAAAATATTCAATGCTTTGCCAACTGAGATAAAAAATTCTCAAAACATTACTATTTTCAAGAAAAAGCTCAAATCCTTACTTATTGATAAAAACTGTTACACTCTTGAAGAATTTTTCTTTAATTAACGTTAAACTTAAGTTGCCTTTAACTGTGTTGTTTTGTTTTATGTGTATTAGACACATATATGTTGTCCAATGACGTTATATACAATAATCGTTGTGTATGTAATATTTGTATGTATATTATATAACTTTGTGCATGTATTGTTTGTTCTTAACCTGACGCTCTCTACAATTACTTGTATTATTTTTTCCTTTATACAATTAATTGAGAATAAAGAATTATTATTATTATTATTATTATTATTACGATAATTTAGATATTGGGTTTTTAATTCAAGGTTGTCTGAATCTTTTTGATAATTCTTATAAAGTTGATCTCTTTTTTTATAGAATTGACTAGACCTGTAGTTATCCATGAAGTTTTTTTTCTGTTTTTGTGGGTTAATTTGATTTTGTTTGTACTTATGTCGATTACACTCTTTAATATGTTAATTAATGTATTTGTTGCGTCCTCTACATTATCAGCATTGTAGAAATCATCCCAGCTTACATTTTTTATCTCAATGTTTAATTTTTTGTGATCAATTATATTAATATACTCTTGTATTTTGTGTGAATTTATATTATTTTCTTTCTCTACTAAGAGTCTTAGCGCAATTGGGAAATGATCGGTTATTTTATTTTTTATTATAAATGGGAACATATTTTCAATATTATGTTTCGTTTTTATAAGGATGTGGTCGATGCATGACTTCGTTACCCCCTCAACTCTAGTATATGAATTAATTAGTGATTTGAAATTGTACTCACTCATACACGTTAGGTATTGATCACTTATTTCACTGACTTTTTTTATGTCAATGTTCATATCTCCCACTAATATATTATAGTAACAGTTTTCTTTTGAAATTTCATTCACAAACTCTTCAATGATTCAATGATTCATTTATAAATTAACTAACAATATTAGGAAATTAATACATAAATTTTACCTTCTAAGAGAATTCTTGGATAAAAATCTATTAATAATAATCTATAAAGCATCGGTAGAATCTTTAATAAGTTATGGTATAATAGCATGGGGTGGTATATATGACAATAAAATAAAGCAACTTAATGTAGTTCAAAAGTACATATTAAAAGTTATATTCCACATGTCTACTATACTCTAATGAAATACTTTATATATTGGCAACCTGCTGATACACAAATGTAATAAATTAAGAAATCACGTATCCCATAAATACAAAACCAGAACTAAAACAAAAAACACATGAAAATACCAGTTTGGAATGGAGGTATTAATCTCAGGTTTATAAATTATCTAGCGCCAAAATTCTACAACCTTTTACCACTAGACATTAGAAATACAAATAGAGAAAAAAAAATGTAACAAAAAATGTAGATATCTCCAATAACTATGCAAATTTTGCAATAGTCTTCTAATCCGTTACCATCTTGTTCTTCCTATTATTTATTTATTTGTACTCCATCGTTAATCGTTTAATTCAAATTCTATTAGCATTGTTACAAATGGTTTTTATTATTTTATTATCAATAATTGTAAATTTGTAATTAGATTGTAGTCGGCACATACAGGTGTTCAATCACTTAGGTGCCATAAATTAATTCACTGTTAATCTTAAATATTTATTTCATACTATGTATTTATTGCAATTGTACTACTACCAATTACCTTCAATAAACCTTACCTTCAATATGTAAATTGATAGTGTCATGCATGTTATTTTGTTTTATTATACCACCTGTATCATTTGACATGGTTATAAGAATTTGATTGTTTACAACTGATCTATCTATTATTTATCCAATATATTTGACAAGATGCATACTGTGTCAGCTTCTAGTCTGTTTCTAACTATTTCGATTTCGGGATCCAAAAAGTGTTGTTTATGTTTGTGAAACATTTTAAGAAAATATTATCTCTGACAGGGACACGTTTTGGAAACAGCTTTGTGCGCATATTGGAATCACCACTTTGGGCACATGTCCTATACAGTGTGGACTCTGTATTGAAACTGTGTCTTCAAAATGTGTCCAAATATATGTTTCCATGCAGTACCGACACATAACCTAGAATGTGTCTTTGAATGCTCCTTGGGTGACGTTTATCGTATTTTTTTTAGTGTGCTCTTTCACTTCAATCCTGAGGCTTTTTAGTCTGTATTACTAAGATCTGAAGATTATTTCATGAAATACTTTGGGTTGTTCCTCACTTTTTTTTTTAAATTGCAAAAAATTATTTTTGCTTCAAACAGTAAGTATGGCTTCTTAATATGATATGCACATTATGCACTATTTCAACCCCTACAATTTATAATAGTTTGAAACTAATGTTTCTCAGAAATAAATTATTTTTGAGAAATTTGGGAATGAGAACTTCACACAAAGAACAATATTCGCAAAAAAAAAATAGCGAAATCCCAGCTAAGGCTATTATACCGTTACCTGGTTATAGCCTTTAGTACAGAAGAATTTTTCACAATATAGTATTAAATTATACATAAAAAATCGATCCCTTTGCAAAACTATGGGTATACAGAGTGTCCCAAAATATCCGCATTTCTTTTTAGGTGCTGATTCTACATGCAAAAATGGTAAAGAAACTTCCTATAAACATGTGTACAAAAATGTTTCTTCTGTTAACATTTGCAGCTAGTACAGCTTGTTTAACCCTATCATAGCAGATAATCATGTCGAGGTACTGCAACGTGTACCCTGCCATTTTAGTTAACACATGGCATTAGCCTACTTCGACCAATCATAACACGCATTACCAAACGAATCATTTCATTTAAAATGCTTTTCATTGAAAACAGTTTGTTCTACTACTGGGCCTTTTTTATGTAATGTTAGCTAGGGAATCACAATTAAGTCTTAAACTACTAAAAATGTAAACTAGAAAAAGAAAATGTGCAAAAGGTATCTATCCCCTCTTTTGGTTAGTACTGTACTCCTTTAGGAAACATTTCCAGACACATGTTTACAGAAAGCTTTCTTATTATTTTCGCTAGTAAAATTCGCACCTAAAGGGGGATGCGGGTTATTTCAGGACATATATATTTACCAACAAAATTTTAAAACATTTATATTTGAGCAGGCCCCCCGCATCAAATCATGGGCCCCAGTACCAAATTCACTGGCGGGCCTCCGCGAATAATAATTGATGAGCGGGAAAAAAATTTTTTGTCAAAATCTCTGGCGCCCCCTCGCTACAGGTCCCTCGGAAGCCAACGGGCCCCCACGCTTAATAATTGCTGAGTGAGAGGGACAAATTAAAAAAAAAATACGGGCCCCTCGAAAGCCAATGGGCCCTGGCGCTTAATAATTGATGAGCGGGGGGAGATATTTGAAAAAATCCAAAATCTCTGGCGGGTGTTTGTTATTTTCTACTATAAAATGTAAATTTGAACTGTAAATCTATATAAGTGGTAAATTGGAAATTAACTTACCCCAAATCCTATGCAATGATGCACTTCACAATTATTAGATATAAGGGGCTATGGGAAGGGATAAAAGGGTAATATGAATTTATATCAATAATGCAACGATTAATTATTAATTTCCAAAATACTACCTAGAATTAGATTCTATACAGAGCGGCGATGTAACTATATAACTACTATGGCATTTAAAATCTATCTATCTATCTGATCTACAAAAACCAACCAACTACTATGCTTTTCATCGAAAAAAGATGAGCAATTTAAACACTTAAATGCTATGCCTAAGGACGCCTATTAATGGGAAGATTAATTATATTTAATTTTGATTTGAAATTACTTAAATTACTATTTTTAGTATTCAATATCAACCATTCCCCCGCCCCTGAAAGAATGTTTCAGAAACTGGGTTTGTAAAGAACCACAAAAAGTATATATTTTCCCTAGATTATATAAGGTTTAAATAATTTATTTACTATACTAATTACTACTACTAAACTAAAACTAAAGTATTTAACTATTTTATTGTTGAATAATTACTGGGTAGGCAATGGACACAATTTGACAGAGCGCTTAAAAATTACATCTTTAGTTTTTACGGAGACGATTCTAACCACACCGTCCCGTCCAGGAAACAATTCTACAATACGACCTAAAGGCCACTGTAAAAGTGAGGTATTAGGCTGTTGTATCAAAACAATAGTACCAATTTTAATTAGATTAGAAGGAGTATTCCAGCGTTCACGTGCCTGCAATGTGTGCAAATATTCTAAATGCCATCGCTTCCAGTAATCCTGAACCATACGATCTATCGTTTGGTACCGATCTAAACGATTTAATTTTTCATTAGTAAGATCAGGAGCTGGCAATCTATTAAGCGGAGTAAGCGTTAAAAAATGCGCCGGTGTGAGTGCTAGAGGTTCAGCGGGATCAGAACTTAAGACACACAACGGACATGAATTGAGTAGAGCTTCGATTTGTATTAACAATGTGTTCATTTCTTTATATGACAACAACTGATTACCTACTACTTTGTATAAATGTGTTTTAACCGATTTTATATTACTTTCCCATAAAGATCCAAAATCTGGTACAGCCAGTGGATTGAATTTCCATTCAATTCCTCTATTAGCTAATTCAGTGGAGATAGATTCTACAAATTCTTTTGACTTAACTAAACCATAAATTTAATCCAGAACATTTTTAGCACCAATGAAATTTGATCCGCAATCGGAATACATTACCGAACAAAGACTCCTACGCGCTAGGAAGCGTTTGAAAGCTTGTAAAAAATTAGCAGTTGAAAAATCAGAGAAGAGTTCTAAATGTATTGCTTTAGTGCAAAGACAGACGAACATACAAATATATGCATTTAGAGAGTGTACGCCTCTTCTGTGGTTAAGTACAATATAAAGCGGGCAAGCGAAATCCACTCCGGTGTGCAAAAAAACTTTAGCTTGTTGAACCCGACTAGGCGGAAGATTTCCCATCAATGGAAATTGTGGTTGAGGTCGGGCCTTAAAACAAATATTACATTTATGTATTGGATTTCGAACTACTCCACGCGCTGCTAAAATCCAAAATCGTTGCCTTAATAGTGACAAAACTAAATTAGGACCTGTATGAAGGTTGTGGCAATGATAATGGTCTATCAATAAATCTACTAAATTATCCTTTTTAGGAAGTAAAATCGGGTGTTGGCTGTCAAAATCCAAACTTGAATTTACTAAGCGCCCGCCTACTCTAAGAATACTATCTTTTAAAAAAGGCCTAAGTTTACGTAAAGATGAACATAATATTTCTTTATTTTCTATTAGCGAAATTTCTCGAGAAAAATGAATATTTTGAACTATTTTTATCAAAGAATACTCGGCAGTCTCTAGATTTGCAGCAGAAATATATTTTCGACGTGGTAATTTTTTAATAAAACGTAAACTGTGCAACAGAGTAATTTCAACCAAGATGAACAACGTACTATTAAAGAAATCAAAGGATGAACAAAATCATTAGCGACCACCAATGTTACTAATTTTGGTTCCAGTAGAGTACAATCCTCCTCGCTAAAATATTTAATGGGCCAATAAGACTCATCGGACCTCAACCAGCTAGGTCCAGTGGTCCATTCTTTAGTGGCCATAAAACGTGAAGACTAGAAAGACAATCCGAACTATTATAATTCTTGTTTACCGCGTATACTTCGGTTAGCGAACCAGTTCGAAAATATTGATTTTGTCAATGCAAATCTTAGAACTTTTAAACATCAACTTCATCAATCTATTCATTAAATTGTTACCATTCACTTTAGTATTAAGTTTTTATTAGTGTAAATTTTTATTAGTGTTTAACTCTGTTTTATCATTCATGTATATCTACCAATCTACCATGTATTTTAGCTATATGTTAGTCTATCCTCGTCATTTTATTGTTGTCACTCTTCCTTCATTATTACTCATTGTCTGTACTAATGGGTTCGCCCGTTTATATGAATAAATAAAAATAAATAAAATTATCTTTTCCATTTATATGAAACCAATTGTTAGAAGGCACTAATTCTTGTATCTTTGATACACGATTTGCAACAAATGTTTTCCATCTATGCGGAGATGAATTTATCCAAGTATGAACTGTCAAATCAGAGAAAGCAAAAATTCTATCGATTTTTAAACGTGATTTAAAAGTTTCTGCTACGAAGTTTGGACAACAAATGTGCGGCACAGAGTTCAAGTCTAGGTATTGAAAAAGTTTTCAAAGGTGAAACCTTAGTTTTTGCACATATCAAATTGGTTTGGACTTGAGCATCAGTTACTGTCCGTAAATAAACAACAGAGCCAAATGAAGTTTCACAAGCATCGGCAAATCCGATTAATATAGCACTAGAATTTTCAAAAACTCCTATATGACGTGGAATTTGAAATTCACTTAAAAGCGGCAATTCATTTTTAAAATCTATCCACTGTTTTACAAAACTATCGGGAGGAATTTCATCCCAGTCTAAGTGATAAGTCCACAACTGTTTAATGAACAATTTAACTACTAAGATAACTGGAGCCATTAAACCTAAGGGATCAAAAAAACGAGCTACTACAGAAAGAATATTTCGTTTGGTACATTCACGAGACTTCAAATGTATTTCAAAAGTGAAAATATCTAAATTAGGTTGCCACTGTAGGCCTAAAACCTTTAAATAATCAGTCTCAAAATTAATCAGCTACATGATTTTTAATCGGTATTTCTTCTAAAAGTTCTTTAGAGTTAACTGACCACTTTACTAAATCAAAACCACCAGACTTAAATAAATGAACTAATTGTTTATACAAAGATTTGGCCTCATTATTGTTTGAAATACTAGAAACAAGATCGTCCATATACATGTCTCTACAAACTACTTTTGATGCTAATGGATATTACTTTGCTTTATCCCCAAAAGAATCCCATATCTTTTTCAGACACAAATTTATTTCAGCCTTTAGATAAATTGAAAGGTGAAAAAGTTATAAATTATGATTGCGTAGAAGTTTTTTTTCACTACAAATAAGGCAAAAAAAGGGAAAAAGGAAGAATATTGGCTATGAAGTTGTTCATCAAATATACAGTGGCTTTTAAATATAAAATTATAATATTTACTTAATATATTATACAAGCGTTGTGCTGTGCAAAAAAGTCAGTTGATTATAACTTGGAAATTATATTTAAGAAGAATGTTTCTTTCGTGTCCACAGCGGGCACCGGTTATTCCTTTGCCTGTAAACATATTGGGGCTTTATGATATTCTTTAGAATATTTCTTAGTTACAGGTTAGTATTTTGAAAGTGTCATGTATTTTCTCAATAGTAGAGTATTTTTCATATAGCTGGTCCAGGAAAAACACAGGAATAGATTTCCTGTACATCAGAAAAAATTATGTGGAATAAACCCTCAGGCAGAGGAGTCGATTTTATGTCAATACATAAAATAAAATAACTCGGTAAAAGAGAGTGTCCCCTTGTGATACCTACACCGATAATATTATTAATAAGCTAATAAATAGGGGAATCGCTTGTAGTCTCACAAATTGTAGAAGAGTGTTAGATATTGTAGATTATAAAGAAGATAATAGACATTTCAATGAAAACACTATAGCAGTGATTATCAAAAGTAGTCTTTCTTTTCAATTTTACGAAGTATGTGTCAGTAGGTGTAAGGTTTTTTCTTCGACTGTTCATTTAGCTCATGATTTTGTAATGTACATATTTTGTACATAAAGTGAATTGATTGTACCTGTCAAAACGTTGTTGTGGTCCCCAAGTAACAGAAAAAAATACTTGTTTAGCCAAATACAGTTTGAAACATTTTTATATACAGGCTGTCCATTTTATCAGGACCATCGAGGATATCTCGCTTAATATCAATTGTGTAAAAAAATTGTGTCCACTTTTAAGAGCTACAGAATGGGTTCAAAATATTTTAAAGCCATAACCTACTTTAAGTGTTATGATGGAAAATCTAGAAAATGCAAAATATGCCTAGCAGGTCAGATATCTCCGTTATTTGAAACGCTACAAAAAACTTCTAAGGCAAATTTTTTTTACAGAATGATATCTCTTTCTAATTTTTTTTGAGATTCGCTACATTTGGAAATTTACTCTTTAGGGTGTTAAAAAATGAATACTAAACAAGCGGGAAATAGCGGCATTAAATAAAATATTTTGCCTCTTTTTCGCCGATATGTCACGTGTTACATATTTGTTCATTAGAACTAATGAAGTAACTATAGAAACTGATTAAAAAATATATTTTTATAATTAATTCCAATGAACAAATATGGCATGTGACATATTGTCAAAAAGGGGAGAAATACGCTATTTAATGCCGCTATTTCCTGCCTGTTTCCTATATATTTTTTAACACTAAAAAGTAAATCTTGAAATCCAGCGATTCTAAAAAGAATTACGTAACACCTCGTTAAATTACTTTATTTTGCAAAAAAAATTCGTCTTAGAAGTTTCTTTGTAGCCCTTCAAATAATGGAGATATCGGACTTGACATATTTCGCATTTTCGAGATTTTCCATCATGACAATTGTGTAGCTAGTAAAAATTGACACAATTTTTGTATAAATAATTTTTTTTTATATTAAGCAAGATATCCCCGACGGCCCTGATAAAATGGACAGCTTCTATATAAAAATATTTTCGACTTTTCGGCAAAACAAGTGTTCGTTTTACCAATTTACTTTTGTCAGAGCGGCAAAAAATCGGTTATATTTTTAACATAGTTCTTTAGGTTAACTATATCAAAATATTGAATCATGGAACCCAAACTATACTTTGAGGCATGACTCTCAAGACCAAGAAGCTCTACGGACAAAAATCCTCCTTTTTAGATTGGTTTTTTGTTTATAAAATTTTAAGGCGTAGTAACTCCATAAAATATAAAAAGAAGAACGGCCCAATTATGAGCAAGAGCTAGTAGTAAGTTATATGTTGTGAATTTTATACAATATTAATTTTTAATACAATATTATAATAAAAAAATTCTACTCTTCACCCTGCATAAAAATCATAAAATATAATTTAAAAATGTGCTACTGAGCGATTTTCGCTCATTTCTCAATAATATGTTTTTTGATTTTTATACACGGTGAAGGGTAGAAGCACTTTTTTATTATATTGTGACGTGTTTCCACCCCTAGGAAACCGCCCTTGCAAATTCCGTGGGTTCCAAAAATTATAATAAGAGATAACCACTAACACACTTTATTAAATAATTTACTGGATACTTCACAATACTATTATTAACT
Organism: Rutpela maculata; assembly: GCA_936432065.2. Classification (NCBI taxonomy): domain Eukaryota; kingdom Metazoa; phylum Arthropoda; class Insecta; order Coleoptera; family Cerambycidae; genus Rutpela; species Rutpela maculata. The sequence goes on along the minus strand of OW386294.2, from coordinate 33,249,552 downwards.
TAAATGCACTTTACTGAGTAAAAATAACAATGATTATCACTTTGTTTTCACTTTGGAGTCTTAACCCCACTTGTCAATTCAAAACTACTTCTCTCCTTTTTTCCCGCCGAGTACACGGCCTTATATACCCCTGGCGATTGCTTCCTGAATTATTCTATTTCTCTAATGTTCCAGAACGTTTCTACTGTCTCACAGATGGCATAACGTACAACATGTATTTTGTACATGTATTTAGTGCTGCCTATCCCCAAGGGGGTGATTACTCGTTACAATATTATTATTGAATTAGAAAGTAAAGTTCACAACCATGGAGGTAGAATATAAATGAGGAGTAGCCATAAAGCTTATATCCTACAACGAGAAACGGCCGCAGAAGGCGTGGCTTGTGATCATACTGTAATGAACGGCTCGCCAGGTCCTGATTTAAAAAAAAGTTAATACAGCATTTGAGGAGATACATGTTAGTAGACTTTACACATTGACACTACCATATATCAAGCCAGTAGAGTAATGAATGAGATGACGGTTTCACATTTCAAGCAAATATAATATAATATAATCTAAAATACAATTTAAACTTAATATAAAATAATTTCAACATATATTTTGATTACAGACCTGTTTTAACCTATGAAAAGTGATTCCAAAACATTTCTTTTTATCGATACTACTTTGATTTGTACAGCTATTTGGCGGGCACAAAATCACATGTTAGGGCGAAAAACACTATTTTCTATCAAAAACATTTATTTTATAATATTAAACCAAGATACATCGCGTTTTGTTAACGTTTCGATCATACTAAAATGAGGAATGTGCTGCCACATTCTGCTTCTTATGGCGACTCCTTATTTATTCAACCTCCTTGTTCACAACATATCGCAAAACTAAATTCCTACTAGCTTTCGCTCATAATTGGGCCGTTTTCGAAGTAAGCCTTGAAATTTTAAATTTCATTGTGAAACTTGGCATCACAGTAAAGTTATTGAAGCTCTATCATTCAGAAAAATTAGTTTAAATCGGCCAACAAATAAAAATTTTAGAGAGTGCTCCCACTTTCAAATGGGTCACTCTGTATCTAGTATATTTTTGTGAAATAGAAAGCAAGATTCTTACAACGTACAAAACTACTGGATAAAATGTAAAAAAAAATTAGTAAATTGTTTTATACCTAAATAATATCCATTGATATATATTTTTGTTTTATTTTGTTTCATCCCCCTCCCCTGCACCTATAGTGACAAAGAGCAAGCAAAAAGTCCAGACTGGTCATTTTTTGTAGCGAACGGAATGTCTATCTTTGTTGTAAATTATCATTCTTTAGAATGTGTTTAGATACAGCACCATACTGATTAAAAATCTCGTTAAAAATTCTACAATATAAAATTTAATTATGCTATATTTCTGCAATAAACTGATATATTTTTTTAAATTTCAGTCACACCCATTTGAAAGTATCCTAAAAATGTAGTGGCATAGTCAGATTAGAGATAAGAAAAATTGCTAATGCTTTTTTTTGGATTTTTGGCTTTGAAAAAAATTCGAAGCTTTGAAATTTTAAATTTCATTCTTAAACTTAACACCATAGTAGAGTTATATTGAGGCTCTGTCATTTAGAAAAAAATAGCTTCGATCGGTCAACAAATAAAAATTTTAGAGAGATGCCCCGCTGTATCTAGCATATTTTTGTGAAACGGAAAGGTAATATATGTTGATATATATTTTTGTTTTATTTTGTTTCGTTTATTTTAAAATAAAAATATTGACGTGCCTATTTTTTATTTACTACTGTAATTACCTTTTAGAGCTACTTATTTAAAGGAACTGAATTTGTTGGTTACTTACTGACTATTAATAATTAAGTTGCGTCTTGTGCTTTTGGTTTTTTTATGAAGTTGTTTACAAATAAGGATACAAAATGGAACATAAATATATGGGAAGACAAGTACTGTTGGGATCATTATTGCCAGAACATCATCGTCTGTATATCAACTATCCATAAAACAAGATATCTATCTAATTAATCTATAATTGATCAATTAGATATGGAAAAATTGATACATTTTAATATGTAAGAGGTTATTGATTTCTTAAGTATTGCTGTTTTGTACCATTCTTATCATAATCTGGGAAGGCTGCCTTTGTGAATGCCAACACATTTAAATCATAACTTAAATAAATGGGGCTCTACTGGAAAAATCACGGGGACAATGTCTATTTTTTCGAAATTTGTCAATAGACTAGTTTAAGATGCAAATGTTAATATTCTCGTATCTTCAAAACCATCACATTTATTATCGTAGAATTGGGGTGATGTAGAGGTGACTTTTCAGAACTTCGATACCCAAGAAATCACTGTTCAGTAATCTAAATAGCAAAGACTGATCGAAAATTTGCTTTCAAGGTCGGCAGCTTGTACCTTATCATCGTGTGCTCCAAAGAATAGCAAACTGTAAGCATTTTATGCCAAAATAATATTTTTGTTACTATTAAATTAAATATTCAGGTATAGTTTCAAGTAAGCAATACTAACATAATGCTTTCAAGTAGTAAAAATATTATTTTGGCATGAAATGCAACTAGTTTTTCAAGCTTAACAAATTGCTAACATTGTTTGAAAACAACTTGCAGTCTGGCTATTTAGGTAAACTACGGCCCTATGAAAGCTTACAATGATATCCTAAGGATGGCATAAAACAGATCCTCTAAGGGTCACAGGTTGATCCTGAGGATATCCAAAAATACCTTTGTGGGATATCCTGAGGATATGGAAAATAGTGTACATTCTGGATCCCAGGGACGTCTGTGAGCGTCTTTTAGGATATCCTCAGGATATTGCTATGTCCTGCTTTTATAGCCCTAGGATGTTCGTAGGATAACCTTGTGCTGTCTGGGCTACGTGTCCTCAAATTATATAATAAACTTTTGGTAAAATAATTTTGATACAATAGGTACTGTATAACCAACCTCTTAACAGAGTTGCTCCTGATCCTCTGTAGATACTGGCCAGTCCTCCTTGCTTATACAGCTTCTTTACACAATCCAAAGGTCCATCATATACCTTAGGTGCATTTGCTCCTTGTTGAATTTGAAGTAGGCATTTGATTCTTTCACCAGGGGCCATTATTATAGTCGTGAAAATGCCAGAAAAAGCTCCGGCAGTAAAATATTCTAAGTATGAGAGCTGCTTACCTCCACCCGGACCAAAAATCTTTTTGCCCACTCCATAACCCATAAATGAGATGGCAAAAATCGGTGCAACACCGACCAAAGGGGCTCCCATACCTTTATACAAGCCTCTGATCCCCTCATTTCGAATTGTCTTTTTAAAACAGTCTAATGTTCCCAGATATAAAGGAGCCTCCCCTGCTACTTTAGGGATGGCCATAGTTTGAAGTCTTACCTGCAAAATATAGAAAGACTTCTATTAGTACATGGTGCTATAAAATGAACACATAATTTGCCAAGATGTAGTAATCAGTCAATTGTCATTTTTTTCTGATGGCCAAGTTTAGCGCTAAAGGCAATCGGTTCCATGCAGGTTGATTCGACACTAGTATGGGACTGCTTGAACATTCTTAGAGATCTAGGAAGTCAGTATAAAGTAACTGTGGTGTGGGTAGCAGGACACAAGGTGCACCGAGGAAATGAAAATACTGATGAACTATGCATGTATCAAATTCAATTCTTAATAATTTCATGTTATCGTGTTTATAGACTTTAAGATAATTTTTTCAGTAAGTTTTTCGGGTATGCTAATTTGTGTATTTCTTTTTAAATCTGCATGTACCCACAAAAAGTAAGTGTATTAAATAACAGGTATTTCATATTGGTGGACTTTGCTCCTTAATTAAGATATATGCTTTATTTAACCTGTGTCCTCTAGCATTCTTGACCAAATACCTATTTGTTAATAAACGTCTTAAGGACCAATATGTTTTATTAGAAATGTAATATTTAATTAATCTGAATTTTACATACTTTAATTGTGTCTAAAGGATGTCCTACTAAAACTGTACATATCCCTCCAAATCCTCCACATATGAAATATTCCCCAGGCCCCATGTCACTCATTTTTAAGAGAAAATATGTTCAGAATACTGTAAGTTACTGTTAAAAAATACTTTCACGCGAACCACATAACAAGGTTACTATCTGTCACCTGGCGAGCCAAAAGCCAAGTGTCAAAATTAAATACAAGCCTCAAAAACTTCGAATGTGCTAATCAGAATCTCATGCGCAGGCTAAAATGCTATTCATCTTAAGGTAGGTTCACATGGATCTAGATTGTTTGGCGGGGGGGTGAGCTTGCGCTCACGTGCACTCAGGCCTCATAGACGCACGGTCAATAAACTATAAATAAACTATAAATAAACTATACGGTTACCTCGATCAGCAGCTTTTGGACGAGAGAGACGCGAGGAGCGGGGAATCGAATGAAAGAGACAGATATATCTGATTTCCGTGCAGAGACAAAGATGCCGGTAGGGTCTACAGCCTACGTCAGCTGTAGACACTGCCAGCATCTTTGTCTCTGTCTTTTGCACGGAAATCAGATATATCTGTCTCTGTTTGATTCGATTCCCCGCTCCGCGCGTCACTCTCGTCCAAAAGCTGCTGATCGGGGTAACCGTATAGTTTATTGACCGTGTCATAGACGGGCCCATTGTGCTGCCCCTGTAAGTGGTGGCATGTCCAAAGAGCCTCTTATTCCTCAAGCCAACCAACACTTGTGATGTATTTAAGGAGAGACACCACCTTATTGCTGGCCATACTGGGCCAGAAGTCCCAGAGATCACGATCACGATCAATCGGGCACTAACATTTTATGTAAAACTAACAATTTTTTTTGTAATGTAGAGAATTGGCAGATGTATTTCAGTTTTTAAATTCAGTTATTTATTTGGCTATCAATCAATAAGAATAAGAAAAAACCGCCGAAAGATCAATAATTATATCGACATTTTCAATATTCAATAATAAATAATATTAGATCCTATTCTTCTCCGAACCCTCGGGGAGGGGGCAATTGCCCCTGGTGCCCCCCCCCCTGGATCCGCCCTTGCATATTGCATATTTATTACCCAAGGGTGGGTGAGTGAGTATACCCAGAATTTCAAATTGTTGTCAACAGCAATCACAATATTTTAGAAAGAGAGAGATACCTATGAATAACCGGATGCAAATTTTGTGGATGTCTAGGTTGTCTAGATTTTAACCTAAATTGGTCCCTTCTTCTTCCTATGGGGACAACCCATTGTGGATGTCTGTAGGTTGTCCATATTTTAACCTAAATTGGTCCCTTTTTCTTCCTATTGACAACCATGGGCTATCCCATTGTGGATGTCTGTAAGTTGTCCAGATTTTAACCCAAATTGGTCCCTTTTTCTTCCTACGGACGACCGTGGGCTATCCCATTGAAGACATCCATGGGCAAACCCTATTGACAACCATGGGCACCAAAAGGTTATCCACAGGAGGTCCAAAATCGGGATTAACCCAGTTTAGGACGTCTCCAGGACGTCCCGCTTATCCTCCAAGTATGGCCATTGGTTGTCCTAAGGCTACCGCGAGTGCTTTCTGGGTCTAGGTTTACATGAAACTGATATAATAAGTAATCAAACATGGACGTAAAAACTCTGCGCCTATTGCTCAAAACCTGTTGTTCTGTTTACCACAATAGGGTCGTTTCCTTCAACAAAATTTACAAAATATTGTTACATGATCAAAAAGTATATTAAATATACATTGCATATATCATATTAAAAAAAGTTCTAATCATCACATGCAAGAACAAATTGGTTTTGAAAATAAAAAGGAGGTAAATGATAACGTATCTGATGATCACTCAACCTTGTGCAATGTGTTTGTAATGACGTTAATAAAAAAGTTGAAAAAATGATTAGTAAGAAATGATCGGAAAAGGTAGAAAACACTCCTTTTATCACGGGTTCCGTAACTTGTAGGATTAGGTCAAAAATGAAAAAGAAACAATAAATTTACCTTTTTTGGCTCAAAATAAGATGTTTTTACTCTTGTGAAATTTTTCGATATATTTTTGGAGATATGGCCAGTCGAAAATTCCTAAAAGTGGGGGAGGAGAAATGTAAAAGTTGAAAAAAAATCTGAAAAAATTCAGGTGAATGTATCATCGAAATACAAGAATTTTTTTATTTGCAACTTTTCTGTAAAGTGCGTTTTTATCGAATTATCCAGGAAAAACATGAAAAACTACCCCTTATTTCTTTGAAATTGTAGCGCTTTAAAAATATGTAATCCCTGTCAAAAAATCCTATTTCAAACTTATAGATAATTATACATTTTTTATGGGTAATCATAAGAGCCTATCTGGTTTATAAGGTTTTATACAGTACATTAATTTTGCCATATAGAAATTATATTGGGATGAATAATTATCTAAAGGAGTCTTAATTGAGTTGGAATACCCATGTTGTTGTAGGTATGTTTCCATAAGTATTTATACTAAAAGCAGTTTTTATATGGCATTTCAACTTTTAATTTGATAAGTTCTCATGGGATCTGAATAGTGTTGAAACTGAAAAGGTTTCATCAGTAAAATCAAATACGAGTTCTGTAATCTTTTATAAGAAACAATTAGTATATGGTTTTTGTAAGATCTGAGGGGTTGTTATCAGTTTTAGTTTATATAATAATTGAATGAGGATTTATAAGGATACGAATTAAAAAGTATTAATAAGGAATTACATCGAATAATTTTGTGACTTTTTATGAGATATCTGAAGAGTAATGAAATTGAAAAATATACTAAGGAGTTCCTAGTAGACATTTTATACATTTTTATAAGGATATATATTTGTACTTATTTTTATAAGACTTCGTGGGTACATATCAGTTTAGTTTATATAAGAATTTAATGGAAACGTGTAAGGATGCATGTTAAAAAGTATGAATAAGGTACCTACCTTATTATCGAATACTTTTGTGAGTTTTTTTTGGAATCTGAAGAGTAATGAAATTGAAAAAATATACCAAGGAGTTCCTAGTAGGCATTTTATACATTTTTATAAGGATATATTGGTACTTGTTTTTATAAGACTTCATGGGTTCATATCAGTTTAGTTTATATAAGAATTTAATAAGGATTTATAGGGACATCTATTATAAAGTATTAATAATGATTTACAACTATTAATTTGATAAGTGTTCATGGGGTTCCAATAGTGGTAAAACTAATAATGTTACATCAGAAAACCAGGGATGAATTTTAAAACATTTAATAAGAAATAATTAGTACATGGTTTTTTATAAGATTTGAAGGGTTATTATTAGTTTATTTTTATATAAGAATTCTATAAGGATTTCTCAGTGTAGCCATTGAAAAGTATTATATACAACTATTAATTTGAAAAGTTTCCATAGGATTTCAATAGTAGTCAACCTAAAAAAGTTACAATACTTACTAAACTAAACTTACTAATACGCTAGATTTCATATAATTTACATTAAAATCCATTGTAAGTATACACACATTGTATTTTAGAAACCTCTTATTCCCATAAAAGCATATATAAAAGTCTTACAATAGGCCTCAAGCGAGGAATATACATTAAAAACTCACAAAATCTATAAAATGTTCGTGTTTCAAACACCATAAAAACTTATAAATACTTATAGACCTCGTACTGAGAATTTACATTAATATCTTTCTCATATAAAAACCTATAAAACTTCGCAATTTAATTACCATAAATACTTATAAATATACTGATAGACTTCATTCAGGGAATTTACTTTAAAACCCCATTGCATATCCTCATAGAATTTTATAAGAACTTCGTGTTTATTATTAAGACGTGTAAGTGTTGATAGACTTCGGGCAAGGAATTTACATTCAAAACACATTTCAAATACTTCAAAAACAGACACATATCTGAACCTATAAAATCTTCGTATTTCAAACACCATATAAGAACTTACAAATACTGATAGGTCTCGTATGGAGAATTATTTTCATTAAAAATACTTTTCAATTACATATAAAATATCTATAACACTTCATATTTCAATTACCGTGAAAACGTACAACTACTGATAGACTCCATATAGGGAATTTACATTAAAAACCCATTGTAGGCAGCAAATCTTATAAAAACTTCGTATTTCCTATTAATATATGCAAATGATGATAGACATCAGGCAAGGAATTTACATTAAAACACATCTCAAATAGCCACATCAAACCACATTCAGAACTTATAAAAAACTTTGTATTTCAAATACTATAAAAACTTAACTATACTAATACATATAACTACTGATAGACTCCATATAGGTAATTTACATTAAAAACCCATTGTACGCAGCAAATATTATAAAAACTTCGCATTTCCTATTAGTATATGCAAATGCTGATAAACCTCAGGCAAGGAATTTACATTAAAAACACATCTCAAATAGCCGCATATCAAACCACATTCAGAACTTATAAAAAAACTTTGTATTTCAAATACTATAAAAACTTACGTATACTAATAGGTTCAATACGAGGAATGTACATTTAAAACACACACACACACATAATTAAAACTTATAAAAGTTTAGTGATACATACCACAGCCTCCAGTAGAGGGAGCTGTTATACATGTCGCTAATTCATATCTAATCTAATGTGACCTAAGAAACTAATGTGGGCTTGTTAAATTCAAACTAAAGTAGTCTCTTTTACTGCTAACTTATTAACTGCGTTTAGGCTAGAACGCTAAAGGAAACAAGGACTTCTGCAGTATTTAGTGCTTACCACTATATTACTATTGATATTTGAAATATTAATAGTAAGTAAATAACATTTACTTACCTATGTAAGTTTATGGGATTTGGCATTAAAATACACAACCAAAATCTGTAAAAAAACCTATCAATACTAATAGAATTTCTATGGGAAATTTACATTCAGAACACTATACAAACCTATAGAAACTTTTAATTACATGTACTTTAAAAACTCATCAATACTAATAGATATCATATGGGAATTTACATTCAAAACACTAGAAAAATCTATAAAAACTTTTAATTACATATACTATAAAAACTTATCAATACTTGTAGACACCATATGAGAATTTACAATTAAAACACATTTCAAATACACACATCAAAAATTATAAAAACTCATACATTTTTTTTTATAAGGTTTTATAAGGATTTTTTGACAGGGATCTAAAAATCAAACGTATGCATTGAGGCCTTCTAAACATTTTTTGTCTCTTGGAATTTTTTTGTAACTTGCTAAAGCTACAAGCAGTTTTTCACGATAACTAACGTACTACATTTTTTGCACATTAAAAAATACATGGAAATTTAAAAATCATATTGAACTTTTAAAAATGGTATAACTAGGTATATACTTTTTTATAATAATATACATACCGTTCATTTTTCGAATTTTCATGTATTTTTTGTGCAAAAAATATAGTACATTATCTGTTGTGAAAAATTGCCTGTAACACGGAAAATTAGCAAGTTACAAAAAAGTCCCATGTTTAGAAGGCCTCAAAATGCATACGTCTGAATTTTTTCAAATTTTTAAATTACATATTTTTAAAGCGCTACAATTTTAAAGAAAGGGGTATAGTGTTTCATGTTTTTCTGGAATAAACTCGGTGAAAACGCACTTTGCAGACAAGTTGCAAATAAAAGAAAGTCTTGAATTTCGATAACGCATATTCACCTGAATTGTTTCAGACTTTTTTTTCAACTTCTACATTTCCCCTCCTCCACTTTTAGGAATTTTTGAGAGGCCATATATCTCCAAAAATATGCATTTTTCGAAAAAATTGACAAGAGTAAAAACATCTTATTTTTGGCAAAAAAGGGTAAATTTATTGTTTCTCTTTCATTTTTGATCTAATTCTACAAGTTACGGAACCCATAATAAAAGAGGTGTTTTCTACCTCTTCCGATCATTTCCTACTTTGATCTTTTTTTTAACTCTTTTATTAACGTCATTACAAACACATTGCACAAGGTTTCGTCAAAATCCATTCATTAGCTCTCAAATTAGAGGTGAAAGTTGACTGGACTATATGCTAACAGCAAATAAGCAAAGCAAACGACGCCCGTCGATTGTTCCTTTATCTAACTGCGCATGCGCTCATATCTGACCTGCGATGGGCGCGAATTCAAAATTTCTTAATTTAAATAATTAATTTCACTATTAAAATGACTAGATTGTAGAATAAAAAAATACGGGTCAAATAAAATTTAATAAAGTATTTGAACATAAAATTTTTAAAAAATGGTCAACGACCCTATCAGGCCTCCCTCATGGGGGGGGGGGGGTTCTATTGGCAGTGCCGGTTTTAGATATAAATTGACCCTAGGCCCAGGTCAATTTAGTTAATAGTTTCCTATTGTTCGAGCTCACTCATATATGTATATACAGCTCACTGATCAGAAGGTATCAGGCAGAGACAAATTAACTAAATTAATTTATGTCTGGTATCGATGATCGTAGACCATAGCATTCTCTTTTTATTTCATATATTTTTATTTCTTATCTCTAGATCTGCGGCAGATCCAAATTGCTCCGAATTGAACCAGATCGGAGGAATAGCAGAGGGAAGATGCATGAAATTTTAAAATGGTTGAAAAAGTGATTTGCTCTTAATTTCCATTACGCAGAAAACGATTATAACAAAAGAAATTCAAAATAAAATTTATTTTCCGTAAAATTAATATTTAGATTATGTCGTAATTTGTAAACAAAACCACGTGACTGCAAACGGTTTCTTATTGGCGTGAAGTCAATGACGACATCCGTTAGTTGGATGATTTGTCCAAAGTAGACGCAGTGTCCTAACCTCTTGCTGACGTCTGTCTACGAACTAATTTTGAAGAATCTTGAATGTAAAATTACCATATTTGTAGTGATACTCTTAGTTTTACATTTAGGCACAATGCATATTTGTTGTTCACTAGCTCATTAACCAAATAATAACACAATAACACCACAAACAAGAACTTGGTAAACTGACTGTAAACAATAAACGGTAAACTGACATTTGACAAACCCATCGAAATTGCTTTAGATATACGAAACTACTGAAGCATGTTTATGCGGAAAAAGAAACTTCCGTTCACTATTCCGTCCTTGTCTGACAAGATCTGATTGGTTGAAGAAAACGTCAGATTGGCTTAACCGTCTGTACACAGGCCGTAAAAAAGGATGGAATAGTGCACGCAAGTTTCTCTCTCTGTCACTTTCTCTAGTCAAGTGCGCCTTCCAGTTTGTTATTAATTTCGATGGACAAATCATAACGGAAAACGTCACAGTTAATGGCGCCAAATAACTGCCATTTTGAAATATCCAAATTCCTCACCGATGAAATTATTTATTTTCTCGCTGTATTAACATTCAAAAAACCGTAAATTTTACATTTTTATAACTTTTTTTTGATGCTGTATAGATTTTCATTATAAAAAAAATCATGCAATTTCTCTATTTTAGAGGTTTCTGTAATTTACGCTTTAATTAATTTAGCACTTGGTTCATGAAAAACCAGATGGTAAGCAACGAAGAGAACGACCAAAAAATGTTGGATCGATGTTACCAAAGAACTAATTGGGAAGAACTTTCGTAAAGTCATACGACTAAAGACAACCATGGCAAATGACATAATGTTGACAGTCATGCCATACAGCAAAGGTATGTCACCTAGAATAATGCATATAAGGCATAAGGGGAGTCGCGAGCTCTTTGAGCTTTCTGCTTATTAAAAATAATAAGATTTTTCCCCACCACTCATCAATTTTGAATAAGAGGGCGCGAATACATGATAGCCTAGGGGCACGCCAATCCTTAATCCGGCCCTGCAGTTAAGGGCGCTTTTCTAAATTCACCGGTGAGTCACCGATCTCGACCGGTTTCTCACCGAGCTGTTTCAAAATTAACCACCCAGGTAGCAAGGGTACGTTATAATGACGTCAAAATCTGGTGATTCTGGTCAAAAAGACGTCAGAGCACTAAAAATCGACGACAGAATGACGTCTTATAAATGACATTAAAATGACGTGCTACACATCACGTCATATTGTCGTCTTTTTTCGGTGTTAAATTTATATTTATATATATTTATATTTATATTTTATCGGATTACAAACTTTAAAACTCGCTAATGGCATTTTGTTATCGTAAGCAGAGTGTAAAGTTTAAAAAAAAATAAACCGTGTCGTGAGGGATAAGTATTGGCGTTTTTATTCGAAGATATGTTTTTAACATTATCCAAAATAATTTATATTCGAAAGAGTTTGCAAAGATTCGGCAGTTTATTTGTTTAAATTATATTTCTATCTATTCTTTTAATAATAAAATTAGATTAAAATGCATTAAAAAGCAAAATCTATCCGTTATTGCGTATTCCAACTATAAAGTCTTTAGGTAAGTATCCTCAGAAAGGTTGGTGGCCGAGTGCTTAAGGCGTCGTCTTCCTACCAACCAAAAGCTCTAAACCTGTGCGCGTGTGTAGTGTGCGCGCTCTAAACCAACGTTTTTAAACCTAGCTTTAAGTAGTTGTAAGTGTTTTTAAACTATCTTTAGTTATTTTTATTCAAATTGTTAGGCTTAAGTTTTCCACCCATTAAACAGGAGGCCTAACCAACCCGTGTTAGTTATAGCGTTATAGCCAAAGCCGAGCCCTTTCACCCGACCACCCATCTACCACGGCGTTGCGCGCCGTGGTGGTGCGGTCGGCTCTAAATCGGACCTCGACCGAGGCGCACTGTTGTAAACAATAATTGTTAATAAATTTGTTTTGAATTGAATTGCGTCGTCTTCCAAGTCATGAGGTCGGCGGTTCGGCTCCTGCTCATTTCGTTTTTTTTTTGCGAAAAAAAATTTTTTTTTTTTTTAAGGTAATAATTGCTTATTGGTTTTTTTCAATTTTAGGTCTGTTTTAGACCATTAAATATTCTATTTATGTTGTAGATGACGATATTACACCTTTACCGTTTTTTCTCCAACCGCCACTAATACTAATTAATGTAATAATTACATGTTCAACAACTACTCGTACTTCTCAGGTGGCACTGGTGACAGTTTAATTAAATTAAATAAGTTCTTCTTAATAATTATAAATAAATAAAAATACTAGTAACTCGAAGCGAGAACCTGAAAGATTTTCATATATTTTAAATAAGGCAAGAAATTCAATTTCACATAATAAAGACTTCATTCACCACCATAAATACTGCTTTTAGCATCCGAAATAGTGGTCGCCAAGCTAGCTCAGTTGGTTGAAGCGGTGGTACTGTAATACGGCAACGAGAGACATGTAGGTTCGAATCTTACGGACCGCAATTGGTAAAGGTAAGTAAAAATGAATTTAATAACTTAATAATCATTATAATTTGCAGGCAACCCTTGTGAGAAAAAGTTGGAGTGATGGTAAACAATATTAGATATGTTAATGTAAATAAAATTACGGATGGCTAACAAACAAATTCATTAGGACAAAACTTATTTATGCATTAATTATTTTATTTTTATCAAGTAGATTACTAACTAGTATGTAGTTTTATATATATGTTCCTATTACTGAAAAACTTTGGGGGTATTACCAAATATAACCTTAAAAAGACGTCATTCGTCTGAGACATTAGGAAGTCATTTTCACGTTTCATTTACGTCATCTAACTCGTCATTTCTCGTCACTCCTGACCATTTTTTCACGTCATTTTCACGTGCCTTTGCTACCTGGGCATAGTCACCAAAAATAAGGAGTTTCTAAATTCACCGGTGTGATCAGCTGTTTCAACCGGTAAGGCACCACATCCACCGGAAAATTGAATGGTGAATATTGAAAAGTGCGGCAACTAATCATTACCTGACAATAGCTGTTTTCTTTCGTACTGAATGAACTGGGCCCCTATTCTCCAGTCGAGAGAATGATCATTTCGGGAGAAAGGAAAGAGAAAGAAATACGAAACATAATGAAATAAAAAGAGAAAAAATACCCTGATTCACTTCTACTAAGCTGGAGAATAGGACCCCTGATTGCAATCACTAAGCAGCCAATCAAATCGAGATATTTTTGAAATCTCTGACACAGAAGACATGTGACAGAAACGACTCTCTGCCTTCCCGCCAATATTGAAGACAGACATCTTGTTGGTAGTATTATTGTCAACCTCTAATTCCGTAGATTACTAAATTCACCGGTGGAGCGCACTGGTAAGCAGTAACATTCCGCACTTTTCTAAATTCACCGGTGGACGCACCGGATGAACAAAATACGAAGCTGATTGGCTATGCTTTTCAAAATAGCCAATCAAATAATGTTATTGCTTACCGGTGCGATCCACCGGTGAATTTTGAAATCTGCCCATTATATAATTGTGATTGACCAATTTGAAAAACATAGCCAATGAGCTTATTCAGCTTCGAATTTTATCTACTGGTGCTTCAGCGGTGAATTTAGAAAAGTGAGGAATTATAGGTTGACAATAATACCACCGACAAGTTGGCCGAAGGTCACCCCAATGGGGCACAATTCAAGCCAGTTCTTAATATATCCGACAGATCGCACTATGCGTACTCGGTTTAGTCATTCTGAACTTGTCATTTAATATAACATGTAAATGGCCAACTATCCTTATAGGTAAAGGCCATAAATGTAGAAGAAGAAGAAGATAACCTGTAAATAAATGTCCTCCTGTATTGGAACACTTTGGTACACAGCAACGCATGTTTTCATTTTATACGTTTTTCTAATTAATTTGGTTTATTCAAAGAGATATTGTTCGTAATGACATTGGATATAACATAACCTCAACAGCGCGAACAACCCAAGATTTGTAGAGTAAGGTTCTCTCGTATTCAGCTTTTAGGCGAGAAGTGAGTGCGGGAATGAAAAGTCAGACTATCCCTGTTCTTCGAACGCGCAGTAGCGGTCACAAACCACCCATACCTATAGACTTTCAACTTATATGGAAGCAAATGGAATCACTTTGTACGGTCACGTGATGTAAGTGTAGTTGCGCTTCCAACCCAGAGATGTCGCGCTCTAGAGTAATTTTATCAATAGTGTTGGTAGCAAAAAAAATAGTTGGCAGCGACGTGGTGTCACAAACGTCAAAGTTATGGTCAAAGTTGTTTATTGTTTGGAAATGGGATATAAAATGTTGTGTTATTAATTGTGAGGACAGTATGATTCATAAGCATCGGTTCCCTCATCCATCTAAAGACCTCAATAGATTTTAAAAAGTGGTTAAGAGTAATCAACAATCCACTGTTTGTCATCGACATTTTGAAAGCCGGTATTATTTATGCGGAAGGTGCTTTACAATGGTGATCTAATAAAACACTTTTTACTTTGTTTTTTATCGCTAATGTATTGTAAGTAAACTTTACTGCAGTTTCAACATTAAGCGTTCCATTTTGAAACGAGGATCTCTTGTGAAATGTGAAATATTTGAAAATGACACGCTAAGGGCCGTTACTTTCTGTCAACGTTAAACGTGTTCAACGTTAAACTTTAACCGTCGGCTAAATCATTGAAAGTACAATTGTTTCCATGGTAACTGAATTGGTTTGACCCACCGTTAACGTTTAATCGGGTTTAATCGGGACCGAAAGTAACGGCCCTTAGTGTTGAAACTGCAGTAACGTTTAGTTACAATAAATTAGTGATAAAAAATAATGTAAAAAGTGATTTATTAGATCATCATGATTAATTAATTATTTCAAAGAAGGGCTTCCACTATTCAGTTTTAATTAATATATGTTATTCAAACCTCTTGAATCATTAATTTTATTACCCAAAATATTTTGTTTCTGCAGCATAATTTCAGTGTCTTTGAAACTGTGCTAGTCATATTTTGATATTTAATTATCAAATGTGGCATAGTACTGCTTTTAAAAGCATTTAAATGAGATTTAAGATTATTTAAAACTTCCCGCCGGCCGCCAATATAGCTCCGCTTGCGCTTGCAACCACCAGAGGCGCTTCAGTTTTGATCCCATTTGAATGTACGGCAGTAGAACGTCTATAGGTGTGGGTTGTTTGTGGTAGCGGTGCAGTTATCTTTCTAGAAGGACGGTCCGTACTGGCTCGAAATATGGCCAGAAGTCCAGAAGTATACTGTGACCTGTATTGTTATATTCTACAACTTATCCTGATTACCACCATGCAAAACGGTGACTCAAAATACGAGGTAATTACTCCCCAAACAGTACGTCCAATTGTAATTACGTATCTACAAGATATACACATGAGAAACAAAATATGTTAAGGTGGATCTAATTGTTAAACTAGTACTGACGTACACTTATGTTTATATTGACAGAATTATGTGATACAACGTTTAATAATTGTATACCGTATGCACTCAAGATTCTAAACATTTTTATATAACGTAAAGAAGGATCAATGAATGTTTAAATTTAACGTCCGTAGAAGATACCTACAAGGTTTAAGTTATATGTATGTGTGATGCTTTATATAATACTTGTGCCTACTGCATACACCACATAAAAGTGCGATATATACACATGATACAAATAACTATATATACACTTTTTAGTTGTGTCTTGTCGTGTCTACATTCGACTATTCGAGCATGGAACAGTGTGCGCGCGCAAAGCGTCAGCGTGAGCATACCGGCCATGTGTATCTCATGTGTCCTCTTTCCTATATAAGAGTGGTCATAGCCACACATATAGCAGGCATTTTTGTTTTTTAACAATATCCAAAATAATTTATATTCGAAAGAGTTTGCAAAGATTCGGCAGTTTTAAAGATATCGAGTTCTTTTAATAATAAAATTAGAATAAAATGCATTAAAAAGCAAAATCTAGCCGTTGCGTGTTTTACTATAAAGTCTTTAAGCAAGTATTCAAACAGATGTCAGTGGTTGAGTGAGTTAAGTATTAAGCGGCGAGTCAAGAGGTCCGCGGTTCGATCCGTGCTCACTCTGTCTTCTTTTTTTTTTTTTGTTAAAATAATTGCGAAAAAACTTTTAGTTGTTTTTTTTCAAGGTAATAATTGCTTATAAACCCGATGTACGAATATACTTCTTTTCGATTTTTGGTCTGTTTTAGACCATTAAATATTCTATTTATGTTGTAGATGATATATTATACCTGACCGTTTTTTCTCCAACACGTTTCCCAGGTTTGTATAAGTACTTCAACTTAAAAGTTCTTAATTCTTAAATTAATTCACTCCTGACTTCCCCCCCACCGCTCATCAAATTTAAGATGAGGAAAATTTTTTTTCGTATTTCTCTCTCTCTCTGCTCTTCAATTTCGAGATCTGGGCAAAACATTTTTTCTTAATGAACCGCCACTGAATTAATGTAATAATTACGTTGTTCAACAACTACTCGTACTTCTCAGGTGACACTGGTGACAGTTTAATTAAATTAAGTAAGTTCTTCTTAATAATTATAAATAAATAAAAATACTAGTAACTCGAAAAATTCAGGTTTGGGAACACGTAAAAAAATAGAAAAAAAAAGAGAACCTGAAAGATTTTCATATATTTTAAATAAGGCTAGAAATTCAATTTCACATAATAAAAACTTCATACACATCACCATAAATACTGCTTTTAGCATCCGAAATAACGGTCACTAAGATAGCTCAGTTGGTAGAAGCGTCAGTACTGTAATACGGACAACGGAGATTTGTAGGTTCGACCCCTACCCACCGCAATTGGCAAAGGTAAGTAAAAATGAATTTAATAACTTAATAAACATTATAATTTGCAGGCAACCCTTGTGAGAAAAAATTGGAGTGATGGTAAACAATATTAGATATGTTAATTTAATAAAATATACGGATGGCTAACAAACAAATTCATAGGAGAAAACGTATTTATGCATTAATTACTTTATTTTTATCAAGTAGACTTACTAACTAGTATGTAGTTTTATATGTTCCTATTACTAAAAACCTGTGGGGGAATTACCAAATATAACCTGAAAAAGACATTAAATTAACGTCTAGCATAAGACGTCATTCGTCTGAGACATTAGGAAGTTAATCATTGTGCATCCGATAACACACTGTGGATCAAATTATTTGTGTATATGTAAATGTATACTGTGGCTACATTGTGAGGCGGACGTTTAACCTTTGTGCATACGTGTTTGCTTACAATGTGTAAACGTAGCACATTTACATCGTAGAATTATGTAACCTTGTGTCTGCATCTAGATACATCGTCACAATGCGAACACATCGTAATCGTTATTTGGTGTGCTGTATGGGTCCCTACCTCAGGCGGGTCATTGCGAGCTTGTTCCCCTTACGAGTTCTTTCCTTAATTACACATTACACAAATTCTTACAATATTTTGAATGAGGCTCTGCATTTGGTGTGATTTCACACCAGCTGCTCATTGGCTAATGACATTTTTTGGTGGGGATCGTGAGTTACGAGGCCACCTTATACCAAGATTTGTAGAGTATGAGGTTCCTTAATATACAGCTTTTAGGCGAGACGAGGAGTGCGGAGATGAAACATCGGACTATCCTTGTTCTTCGAACGTGCAGTAGCGGCGCAGTTATCTCACTCTAGAAGAACTGTCCGTACGGGCCCGAAATATGGTCTGAAGTGTACTATGACCTGTAATGTTACATTCTACAACTTATCCTGATTACCACCATGCAGAACAGTGACTCAGTATGCGGAATAATTACACCCGACCTCAAAAGCGGGTAATTGTAAGCCCGTTTCAGTTACGAGTTCTTTGCTTAATTAACAGTACACAAATTCTTACAATATTTTGAATAAGGCCCTGCATCTGGTGTGATCTCACACCAGCTGCTCATTGGCTAATAGCATTTTTTGGTCGGGATCGTGAGTTATTAGGCAACCTCATAGTCTACCAATCTTGACCTTATACTCTACCAATCTTGCGAACAACCCATGATACAAGGCAAGATTTGTAGAGTCTAAGGTTCTCTCGTATTCAGCTTTTAGTCGAGAAGTGAGTGCGGGGATGAATAGTCAGACTATCCTTGTTCTTCGAACGAACAGTAGCGGTACAGTTATCTCTTTCTAGAAGAACGGTCCGTACTGGCCCGAAATATGGCCAGTAGTGGTAATCAGGATAAGTTGTAGAATTAGTGTTATATTCTACAACTTATCCTGATTACCACTATGCAAACGGTGACTCAAAATACGAGTGTAGCAACTCATTTGCCTCAAATAAGGTTTTCCGAAACTATAGAGATGGAAAACCAGAATAAAAAAAGAAGAATAACAAAAATTATAGAACATGAAGAAAATGTACATGTACCCAAAAATGAATTATATCTTATAAAATAACATTCAACTTTAAATATATCCCAGCTAACATAGTGACGTCATAATTACGTCAATAATTGGACACTATTTGGTCGGTACTTAATTACGTCAAATGTTACGTATTATTGACGTGAAAATGACGAAAATCTGTCACATCCCAGAGACGTCATTCGATGACGTCTTATCCACTTATTACATGACGTCTTAAGTATGTCTGGGGTGACGTAACTCGACGTTTATTGTACGTAAAAATGACGTCATAATTGTTGTTACGTCATTGGTATGTCTGTTACTAACGCACGTTTAAGGATTCCAGGTCTCTAGGAGGTCTCCATTTTCCAATATATAATGGGTTACAGGATGAGCCTCTATGTAGATGAACGGACAATTCATAGGTTAAGCACCCGCTGGTTTCATCATAAAACCAGTGAGTTCTTAAACCCATTAAACATATAGCATAAAACCTGAATGCTGGCTTTAGTCTATCTACAGAATAAATGATCCTTAACACCTGATTGTTATAAGATCCATCCAAATAAATTGATGTTCCCTGAAAGAATTTGAACATTGCAATTTATGTTGTTTATTTTCTCCTTCGTAGTCTGTGACGATGCATGAAACTTTCCATCCTTGGATGCTTGTTTCGGTCTGTCTTGATTACATAATGGCTTGCTCTGAGGCTAATGGCGTTGATTTTGATTTATGTTTGGCTTTTAGGGTTGTATTGTTAGTTTTAATATTGTTAGTTTACAAATATTTGTTCTGGCTACAATGTTTGGGGTTAATCTTAGTCTAGAGTGTGCTGTGCACATGTATATGGCTCTTTTGCTTGGTGTTTGTTGCGTGATTGGCTCTTTTTCGCATTTGATCTTTTTGTTTTTTCTTGGTGTTATAGGTGGTTATTTTTTTTGGTAGTATTTTTTTGGTATTTTGTATATTTTTTTTGTTTTTTTTTGTGTTTTGATCTTTTATGTTTTTTGTTTTTTTTTTAATTTTTTTTTGTTTTTTTTTTTCGTCTTTTTACAATATCATTAGGGTGTGGATATGTAACTGAGGGAAGGGTGTTTGGGAGCTGTGGCGAATTTGGATGTTAGGGGGTTGGAAAATATAGGATTTTGGAAGGATACTAGGGTGTTAGCGAAATTGGGTAGGAGTTTGTTGAGGACGAAGTTGGAAATGGTGGGGGTACCTGATATGTCGTGGAGGAGCTGGGGGGGGGAGGTGTAGCGAGGGAGGTAGTTTGCAAGGCGTAAGATTTTATTTTGGGCTGTCTGGAGTTGTTTTTGGTATGTAGGGGCGGTTATGGGATACCATATGGGAGAGGCATAAGTAAGTAAGGGGCGTAGGTATGATTTGTAAATAATATTGGCAGTATTTGGTGGGGAAGTTTTTAGAATAGGGAATAGTCGGGAAGTCCTTTGCCAGAACTTCCCGAGTATTGTTTTGATATGGGGTTTAAAGGTTAGGTTGCGGTCTAATGTTACCCCTAGCTATTCTATTTTTTCATGCCAGTCTAGAGGTTGGCCTTGCACATGAATCTTTGTTGCAATTCTAGCTTTACGCTTGGTAAAGTAGATGGATTGAGTTTTCTGCTTATTTGTCGATAGCCCCCAATTATTGTAATATTCTATGGTTTCATTGATCTGCGTTTCCAGGAGTCTGGTCATTATGTCCGCCTGTTTTGAGGTGGACAGGATGGCTGTATCGTCCGCAAACAGGCAGATGGTTGTTCTATGGTCCTGTGGTAGGGGGATGTCGTTCGTGTATACGTTATATAGGATTGGACCAAGGGATGACCCTTAGGGATGCCGGACAGGATGGGTTTTAAGGGAGAGCACTCCTGGTTGACTGCAACTCGGAATTGGCGGTAGTAGTAAAGAAATGACAGTTCTGCTCCACCCCCCACCACTTTTTCAATACCCCCCACCACTTTTCCAGAACCCCCCACCAATTTCTCAGAACTCCCCTCCATTTTTTCATAATCCACGCCCCATCCCCTCCACTCTTCCATAACCCCCCTCCATTTTTTCATAAGCCACGCCCCATCCTCTCTACTCTTCCAGAACCCCCTCCATTTTTCATAAGCCACACCCCCATCCCCTCCACTCTTCCATAACCCCCTCCATTTTTTCATAAGCCATGCCCCATCCCCACCACCTTTTCAGAACCCCCCACCTCCCCTCCCTACCTCATCGGAAATGTCATAGGTCAGGCAGTACATATTTTCCTACTTTATCATTATATCCATCTGTATGGAAGTGTATCAGATGTATGAGTGTATTAAAGGAATATATGAAAATCTATCCCACCATAATTCAAACCTCCCACCTCACATCCCTACTATAATTCTGAACCCCCTTCCCTCATCATTACCATGGAAGAGGGTAATCTGAGATGTCATAGGTTAATCAGTACATATCTTACCACAATTCTAAACACTTTAACATTATTATACTCATCGTGTCTGAATGTGTCAGATGTAAAAGTTTACCACATCACACTGTGTTCTTCGTGATTAGTTACCAAATTAATTGTAAGGATTTTACGGAAAATATGGATCCAGCACTGAGCTGCCCACACTGTCAAAGAAGTGAATTAATAAAAGAGCACCAGCATGGTAAAAATTTGTATGATTTTACCGAGGAAGAGTTACAACATTTCCCATTAATATATCTGATTGAAAAAGTTAAACCCATTGAACTTCTTTATGCATGGTCTAAATTACCAAGAGTATATATATACAAGATTTTAAACTAACCCAGATAGCATTTTTACATTCAGAGCATGTGCTCGGAACGTACTTTATGTACCCATGGAACAGAGCTGGGTAATTACTTGTAATTTGAAAATAATTACAATTACAAATTACTTTTTTAAAAAAGGAACTAATTACAATTAC
Organism: Rutpela maculata; assembly: GCA_936432065.2. Lineage (NCBI taxonomy): Eukaryota > Metazoa > Arthropoda > Insecta > Coleoptera > Cerambycidae > Rutpela > Rutpela maculata. The sequence goes on along the minus strand of OW386294.2, from coordinate 33,227,359 downwards.
AAATTACTTTTTTAAAAAAGGAATTAATTACAATTACAAAGTACATGTCTTTAAAAAAGGAATTAGCAATTACTTTTCTAATTACTTTTCTAATTACTTTTATGATAAAGTAAATTATAGTGACCAATCAGACAAAAAGGTAAGTTAAAAATTTTAATTAAAAGTGTTGTGTAATATTGCGTTTTAATATTTATTAGAATTGTTATTAGAATGTTTGACCTTAAGAGTAACCAGAAAAAATAATAGAAAAGGTAGCTTAATAGTGGAGTCGGTTTAGGAAAGGATTGGAAAAATTGTTAAGATGGATGCAGACCCTGCGGAAATTGTTTGTCATACTTAATGAGTATAATAAAACTAAATTTGAATTTCCAAAAAATGCTTTTTTCGCCGAAAAGGGGTATTTTGGACATTTTAAGGGTCAAATTTGATGTTTTAATTTTTTTTATCACATAAACAACTAGTTAAGAAAAGAAAATGGTATCCTTTTATTCTCAATATTAAAGGAACATTCAGTTTAAATTTGGGGAAGATATCTGACCATCCTCCCTTTTGCCGATTGTTGTAGAGCTTCTCTTTCTGCATTCAACCATGTAAAAAAAGTATTCACTTCCATAAGGAAAATTTCGAGAAAATTAATAAAATACGAAAAAACTTCATTTAAAGGTTTTGTTTCTAATTCAACATAGTTAGCCATGGAAACAATTGAATTTTGTCATTGTTAGTAATGTCAAATTGAAAATACTGTTATTTGTGACTGTGTTATTCGTTTTTATTTTATGTTATACTTCTAAATAGATTTACACAATGGTATCTTACAATAATGAAAAAAAAATTGGACATGATATTAATTTATGGAGAGTGCGGAAAAAACATAAAGTAGCCAAACGTTTATATCAAGATCGCTTTCGAAATAGGCCGGTACCATCAGTCAAAATGTTTGTAAAATTGGCAAGAAATATGAGCAAAAGTGGAAGTTTTGAGAAAAAAAGAAACGTTTTTAAACACCGTTAGAGTTCTTCCTTTGGTTCTATCTAAAAGAAAAAGTTTACTTTATACCTCTAAATGACGTCGAAGATCTTAAAACTAGAATACGAATTGAATGCTGCAGATTAAGTGTTAAAATTCATTCTTCAACATAAGGAAAATTTCGAAAAAATTAATAAAATGGATAAAACGTCATTCAAAGGTTCTTTCTGAATCAGCATAGTTAGCCAAGAAAGCAATTGAATTTTGACATTGTAAGTAATGTAACTAGTACCAACTAGGCAAATCAGATTCGAAATAGAGGGATTTGTACGAGGATTGTGTACGGTACTGATGAGGCGTAAAAATTTCGAAACAAAGCTTAATGTTTTAACCAAACAAAGTTCTGTTTTTAAATAATTATGTAATTCATTTTTATATAAACAAACATTTAATGTCGTATCTTTAGTTAATTAATGATAATAACACTCAACAATAATATTAAAATAACAACTAATAATAAATAACAATTACCAATAAAAAAACTACCAATACTTGAAAACTAACTAACAATTAAGAAACTAAAAACATTATTTATTGCTTCATATGTTCGAAGAGTCCTCCGTTCGCTGCTAAACATAATCGTCCTCTGTTTATCACGCCTTGGGTATATACATGTTGAAGAATTTCAACATTTAATCTGCGGCATTCAGTTTGTATTCTATTTTTAAGATCTTCGACATCATTTAGAAATGTAAAGTACATTGTTTCTTGAAGATATGGCCAAAGGAAAAAATCTAACGGAGTGAGATCCGGTGATCTGGCAGGCCACTTGACTCCCTCACTACGATTTCCGATCCATCTACCTGGATACGCTGCATTTAAGTAATTCGTTACAATTATAGCATTATGTGGCGGTGCCCCATCTTGTTGTAATATCATGTTATGCCTAATATGTAATGGAAGGTCTCCTATGAAATTTAACAACTCTTCTCTTAAAAACTGTAGATATCTTTCTCCAGTAAGCGTGCCTTCGTAAAACTTTGGTCCTATAATTTGTCCGTTGAGAATTCCACACCATACGTTAATTCCCCAGATATTTTGGAAATTAGTTTCCCGAAACCAGTGAGGATTATCCTGCGACCAATAATGGCAGTTATGTCTATTGACAATTCCATTATTATGGAAACAGGATTCATCTGACCACATGATGCGATCTAATATAGTCATTTCTTGAGCAACTGCCAACCACGCTACAAAATTTAGACGTCTCTCGTAATCTCCTGGAAGCAAGCCCTGATGTAAATGTATTTTATATGGTCGCAGTTTATTGTCTCTCAGAATTCTTTGAATTGAAGAATATGAAATATCAGTTTCTGACTCTAACTGACGAATAGAAATATGCGGGTTTACGAAAACACGGGCTAAAACTGCAACTGTATGTTCTTCATCTCATGTGGTTCTGGACTTAAAAACGTATCTTTTTTTCTCGAAACTTCCACTTTCGCTCATATTTCTTGCCAATTTTGCAAACATTTTGTCTGACAGTACCGGCCCATTTCAAAAGCGATCTTGATTAAACGTTTGGCTGCTTCACTGTTTTTTCCGCACTCTCCATAAATTAATATCATGTCCAATTTTTCTTCATTAGTGTAAGATACCATTGTATAAATCTATTTAGAAGTATAACATAAAACAGAAACGACACAGTCACAAATAACAGTATTTTCAATTTGACATTACTAACAATGACAAAATTCAATTGTTTCCATGGCTAACTATGTTGAATCAGAAACAAAACCTTTAAATGAAGTTTTTTCGTATTTTATTAATTTTCTCGAAATTTTCCTTATGGAAGTGTACTTTTTTCACATGGTTGAATGCAGAAAGAGAAGCTCTACAACAATCGGCAAAAAAATGTATAGTATACCATTTGAAAAAAAAAGTTGACTATCGTTATTTTGGCATATGTGATCAAAGAGATGATTTAAGGACGGCATTCGATAGAGCTTGGCAAACGATTTACAAATATATATAGTTTATTGTAGTTTTCTGTTAAAATAAAAAAGATACGGGGGGGGGGGCGAATACCAAACTAAATCACCCGGTATACGAAAAAAATTGAGAAAATCAAATTTCGGCTATTTTGATCAGATCTCAACCGATTTGGCTGAAATTTGGAATAGAAGTAGTCTTCATCACACAAAAACTGTTGACCAAATTTCAGCCAAAAATGTTAAATAGTTTGGCTGAAATTGCAGTTTCAGTCAAATTTTCTGAAATTTTCAAATCGAAATATCTTCGGACCTAAAAGTCGGATCAAAATTTGCTTTGTGGCAAAAGGTAGGCGTGGTACAATATCAAAACACTCGTTTTGAAAAGTAAAAGATAGACCACGGTTACCCTTCGATTATACATGAAGCGGCTATCTGAGTCACGTAAAAATAAAAAAATAAAATAAAAATTGTAACACATTCACATATTTACAGAAATAAATACACGCACGCACACACACATATATAATATAATATATATTTATCTATACCTAGTCAAAGCAGTAGGCACGACTATACAAATAAAAAATATACAGTGTGTTCCACTTCGTACTAAAAGCCACCCCTATAACTTGGCTATTTGTATTTGGATTTGTATATATTTTTTATAGCACATAATACCCATAATGAACTACCTTTGGAAGGTAGAACTGTTACTCAATCTCTATTTCAAAGCCAACTGTGATGTTTTTAAAATGGGAATTTTGCAAAAGTAACATTAGAGATTGAGATAGAGGAAAAATGTATTTGGAAAAGTCGTTCAGAAAAATTAAGTAAGTTCAAATATGAATTTTCATTTAAAAATATTGATTTTTTTTTTTTGAAAAATATTGCAAGTCAGAAAATTTTTTTCTTTTAATTAAATAAATTATCAACATTATGTAAAATGGTTTATTAAATTAAAAATTTTCAACTATTTTCTGGAATTCATAGCAATCTGGATGCTCTAAACTAACCCAAACCTCGAATTTTTCTGACTTGCAATATTTTTCAAAAAAAAAAAATCAATATTTTTAAATGAAAATTCATATTTGAACTTACTTAATTTTTCTGAACGACTTTTCCAAATAAATTTTTCCTCTATCTCAATCGCTAATGTTACTTTTGCAAAATTCCCATTTTAAAAACATCACAGTTGGCTTTGAAATAGAGATTGAGTAACAGTTCTACCTTCCAAAGGTAGTTCATTATGGGTATTATGTGCTATAAAAAATATATACAAATCCAAATAGAAATAGCCAAGTTATAGGGGTGGCTTAATACGAAGTGGGACACACTGTATATATTTTTTAAAGTTTTATAAACAATAAATACAATTGTTTTCTGCTTTATACATACCAGTGCGCGCACACATAGTCACTGAGTACACATATAGTATATATATAGTGCAAATTACTAAAAAACGACCGAATGTAAAAAAAAAGTGATTCTTGACTTATATCATGTAAAAGTACATAAAATAACCTACCTTTTTCCATAAAGTAAAATTCGATCCGTCTTTTAGATCCGGAGATATTGTTACGGTTCATTTGGCTCCTAAGATAATTAGTGAAAAATTAAATAGGTTTAGGTAATTTTTCTTTATTTAGTTATAAATATATTGTACATATTAGTGGTAAGTTAATAATTATTTAATGGATTACAAAGAGTCACTAAGATTGTTTATTATTGTTGGTACTTCTACAGTTCCCTCATATCCCTACAAAATAGAAAACTATTATTATTGGGGCGAATTTATGTATTTGTCTACATTAGTCCAGTGGGAGCCCTGAATACATTCTGCACTATTCATCTCTTGGCTAAATAATTATGTATTTGATCCCTGTTGATTTTGAAACAATAACAATTATGATTTTCAAAAGGTCTAAATTCTCTTTAAAGGTACTTATCCTGACATCTAGTGGACAGTGGATGAACTGTCAAATAGGTATCAACAAAAGTTCTATAATTTAGGAACTGTAATAGCTCAAATACATTTTTTTTTTCAAATAGGATTTTTAATTGATATGTAGATCCGCCGATTTCCGGTGATTAGAGGGGCCATTCTTAATTAATTGCTGGTTGTGACTGCATGAAGACGTTTTGTTCTGTGAACATCCACTCTGGGATTATTCTTTGTGCAGTGTTTTAATGTGATTTCGAAGTTTGGCAGTTTATATTTTTGGATTGTGACGATATTTTCGTGAAATCGCACCTATTTAGGGATTATTTCAGCAATTATTGTAAGCACCCCTCATCCATGTGATTTTATAAATAGTAATTTATTTTTCTCTTCACGTATAGTGATTATTCCACCCTCTCTATCATCGTTTTTCACCATCATCTAACCATTTTCGTGGAATAAAGTGGAACACCCTTCAAGGAAGGTATGTTCAATTTTTTTTTGTAAATAGTTAGGTAATTAATTTTTCTGTATTTTATTTATAAGGGTGTTAATGGAGGGCTATTGTTACGGCTATTATTTAATGTTTTTCTGGTGAGGAGTTCTGAGTGCTGCAGATTCCATTCTGAAAAGAAAAATAATAGTCTGGGAGCCAAGTCTCTTTTTGGGGAATATTTTTTTTTCTGTCGGCGTCCCTGGGCTACAACTTACCTTCGTAGAAGTCCTGAGGCGAGGAGTCACCCGAAATAGGAGGATACACAAGTTAAGCTAAAGAGCCATCATATTTTTTTTAATATTTGAAAAATTATATATATATTTTTTTTACTTACCTAGTAATTAACAAAATCAAATTAATTCATATAAGGACATTATTTAGCCTAGTGCAAGTTTGTATAATTGCACTTAATTTATAGTATAGTGTCTTAAAATTTTGGTTAACTTTATTTTTTTTTTGGAAAAATTTTCCATTACAACTTTGAATAGAAATCACCTCTCGTGAACAAAATTTTATAATACATTTTTGTTTTGATATTTTTGAATGGTAATAAGTTTTACAAAATGGCGTTTTATGGTTATAATTTGAGATTTAAGATGTACGGCGGAAATTAGTATATATATACGTGAATACATATTTTAGTTTTAATTACCATTTGATAAAAAAAAAAATACCAGTTATATTTGGGCTGGTTGTTTTAGGTGAATGCGCTTAAGCTTAAGCAACACTAAAACTGCAGTAAATTATTTTGCGACGGCCTATGATAAGTTTTACTTAATTTCTGCTATTCAAAAAAAAAAAAAACGCATTTTTTTTATTGTTCTTTAATTTCTTTAGGATAATATAAAAAGCAAATATTTGAATAATATTATAGAAACTGATACGATATACTATTTTATTTCTATCCACTAGGTTAAATATATTATTACCACATATACCGGTTGTCCCCTCTAGGTAACTACTTAAATCTTGACTTTGTATTTTTTTTTATGAGCCTATTTATTTAGTTTATGAACTTTATCATTTAAATATTTTCATTAGTCTGGTCAACTTTTAATTTTTTTTGGTCATTTGGAAATAATTTTGTTAAGTAATTTTTTTTTATTATAACAGATCTTAGGCATACATATTAGGTTATAATATCATTTTAGTCCCTTTTTACACATTTTTAAATATTGGGGCCACATTTTTTTTTTTTTTTTTAACACTAACTTTATATCTAGGTAATTTTTTTTGTTTGTATATATCTGCTGAATACTATTGAATATTATTGAATACTGTTGTAGTGTTTTATCCAACATTTAGTAATAAACTTCCATTTAAATTCTTAAAGTAAACTTGTCATTTCTTTTGTGTGTGTAGAATCTCTGTTTAGTAAATTGGGGGATTTTCAAGATCTTTTAAGGGTATTTGCAGGGGAGTTTAATTTACTTGGCGCCCACTTATGAAATCAACTTATTATATGACCCCGCCCGTCTCCACTGATAGTTTGGCCGGCGAATACTCATCTGTCAACTGACAGTGGCTTTACTGTTACCTAAGAGGTCTGGAGGGGGTAACATTTTGGCGCCCAACGTGGGGCCTATCTTGTTTTTTTTTGGAAGAAAAAAAAAATTTTTTTTTAATAACTTGTATTCAGCAGATACTTACAAAATATTTGTTATATATTTTTTTTGATCATCTTTATTTTGACGTTTCTTTTCTCGAAATATTTGCGTTATATAGTGTCATACTGTGATAAGTGTTTTCGAATACAGGGTGGCACAACTTGTTATATACAGTGACACTATTGTGTAGATGTGGTGATGTATATATTTTATGCTCATGTATAGTAATAATATAGTGTTATAGTAAGGTCTGGTGTATTGATATATACGTGAATATTTACGAAGTCAAGATGCCGAGAAAAATGCAAGTTAACCGACTTGATAAGGAAGAACTCGTTTATGAATTAACTGTTCGTGGTATTGCGACGGGAAATTGTGAAGAAATGCGGCGTCGTTTATCTCAAGCAATACAATTGGAAAATGATGGAGATAGTCTTAAGTACCCAGAATATCCTTTGAACAAGATCATGAGGAAATTAAGAAGAAATTGGATACTTTGTTGGGCATGGTTGCACAATTCAATAATGGAAAAGGCAGTAATGAAGCTCTGAAGTTACAGACAAAATTTTACCACGTTCTTGGAAGATTGGAAAATATGGTCTGTGATGATGCGGAAAAACAACAGAAGAAATCAGAATTGGTGGCTTTGGTATTGTCTTTAATGGAGAAGTTTAATGGAAAAATTGAGAAATTTGAGAAAAATCAAGATTCTATGGTACCTCCTTCACTAAGCTTTGTGGAAGGACAGGTCGGTGCCAATACTTTTCAGCAAGACATAGCGCACACATCGAGATCATCTTCACTGGGTGATGCAAATCAGTCTCATGTCGTTAGAAGTCCCCATGGTCATGACGAGGTTACAAATAAAACCATCCCTCCACATAAATGGAACCTCCAAAAATTTTCTGGAGATAAGAAAATTGGAATGTCTATAAATGCTTTTCTGGAAGGAGTCGAGGAACTTAGAGTGGCCCGTAATGTCTCCAAAGAAACCTTATTTAGTGCTGGTATTGACCTATTCTCTGATAAGGCCTATCAATTTTACAAAGAGTGCCGAGATAGAGTAACTGATTGGGATGAAATGGTAAGGGAATTTCGATCTGAATATTTATCGTCAAACTACGAGGAAGAATTATTTGAAGAACTTCAGAAAAGAACTCAACACTCTACCGAATCTATAGGTGTATATTTGGCTGTGATGGCAAGTTATTTTAATCGTTTGAGATGTACGATTTCGGAAGAGGCGAAGTTGAAAATTATTTTAAAGAATCTTCACCCATTTTATTTGGAGCGACTCAGTGACCCTCTACCAGCAACTATAGCTGATTTACGTACCTCATGTAGAAGTATGGAGGCTAGAAGAGACATGATCAATAAGTATGTTGAACCTTCTTCACGACGTGGGAAAGCACTTGAAAAGGATTTGGCTTATTTGGACATAACCGAAGATGTTAGTGCCATTGAATCGACTTCTCAAACACAATCTAGTGGAACATCAGCTGGAAAGGGAATCATTTGCTACAGGTGCAAGCAACCAGGACATAGAGCGATTGGGTGTGCCTTGCCGAAAAAGTTATTTTGTTTTAAATGCAACAAAGAGGGATATACTGTAAGAAATTGTCCAACATGTAAGAAGACGGGAAACGGCAATCGACGTTCTTAAATGGTCGAATTAAGGACGTCGGCATTAGCTCGGAACCTTCGACTAAAAATTTTCAACCAGTACTCGACTTCATATTGGACCATGCTCAAAATGATGAACGCCCTTACCTTAGAGTAAGCGTAATGGGAAAAACGTTACTTGGTCTATTGGATTCTGGAGCTTCGTCCACTATCATAGGTAGCATGGGTTGGAAACTTATAAAGGACTTAGGATTTGTGCTCGATACAACTAGAAAAATTAAATGTAAAATGGCTAATGGTGATCTTGTGGAAAGTGCAGGTGAATGTGAAATACCTTTTTGTGTACGGGATAGATTAAAATTGATTAAGACGTTGGTAGTACCGGAGCTTCCACATACTTTGATTTTGGGAACTAATTTTTGGAAGTATATGGGCATAGTCCCGGATTTACGTCATAATGAATGGTATTTTTCTGATCAACCAGTTTGTCTAGACGAAGTAGACCACTTGAGAGGTAGGACCGCCCTCTCCACTTTGCAACAAGCACGGTTACAAGCACTCTTGGACAGAAGTAAAGAATTAATGGGAGACCAGATCGGATGTACTGACCTTGCGGAACACGTCATCGTTACCAAATCTCCCCCGATAAAACAACGCTACTATCCAGTCTCACCAGTGATGCAGGCAAATATAGATAAAGAATTAGCAGACATGATGGCACAAGGTATCATTGAGAAATCGAATAGTGGTTGGTCTTCACCAATATTACTGGTGAAAAAGAAAGATGGAGGCTACCGTTTTTGTGTGGATTTTAGAAAATTGAATTCCGTCACAGAGAGGGACAGTTATCCTCTACCTTATATAACGAATACCTTGGATAAACTCAGAGATGCACATTACTTGTCTTCTCTAGATATTAAGTCACCGTATTGGCAGGTACCGGTCGCGGAATCTTCCAAACCGTATACCGCCTTTACAGTACCAGGAAGAGGTTTATACCAATTTCGACGTATGCCCTTTGGATTACATAACGCGCCAGCTACTTGGCAGAGGTTGATTGACCGTGTGTTGGGCCCTGATTTAGAACCTCATGTATTTGTATATCTAGATGATGTGGTGATTGTAACACAAACATTTGAGGAACATTTGTCAGTTTTGGATGAGGTATTTAGGAGGCTAAGAGAAGCTAAATTGACTGTGAGTTGGGAGAAATGCCAATTTTGTCGGCCTGAGATGAGATATCTGGGTTATGTGATAGACAGGAATGGTCTACATGTTGACCCCGACAAGGTAAAGGCCATGCTCCAACTTCCTGTTCCTACCACCGTCAAAGAAGTACGACGAGTTGTTGGAACTTTTTCTTGGTATAGACGTTTTATTCCTGATTTTGCCACAGTGGTATCTCCATTGACTGCACTCCTTAAAAAGTCAAGAAAATTTATCTGGACAGAAGATTGTGAAGAAGCTTTTCGCCGAATCAAAGAGTGTCTAGTTTCAGCGCCTGTACTCAGTTGCCCGGATTACAGCTTACCCTTCGTTATTCAGTGCGATTCGTCAGGATATGGAGTCGGCGCAGTTTTGACACAACCTCACCCTGATGGAGATAGGGTCGTTTGCTATCTTAGTCGTTCACTGACCAGACAAGAAAGAAATTTTTCCACGACAGAGAGAGAATGTTTAGCAGTATTGTGGGCCGTGGAAGAGCTGAGGCAGTACATAGAAGGTATACCGTTTACTGTCATAACTGACCATTATTCGTTGATCTGGTTACAAAATCTAAAAGATCCTACAGGTAGATTGGCCAGGTGGGCAGTACGTTTACAACAATTTGACTTCAAAATTATTCACAGGAAGGGAAAAGAGCATATTGTTCCGGATACTTTATCCAGGTCAGTTCCTGTCCTTGATTGTGTAGAAAAGGAGATTGGTACTGTGGCAGATAAGTGGTACAATGGTATGATGGCAAAGGTTCAGAAGGAACCACTAAAATATCCGAATTGGAGGATTTCAGATGGTCAACTATATAAATATGTTAAGCCCAGTTATGTCGAATTAGTTGGCCCATCGGAGTGTTGGAAGAAAGTGGTTCCAAAAGAACAAAGAAAGCTGGTCATATCTGCGGCACACGATCCTCCGACAGCGGGTCACATGGGAGTCTTAAAACGTATGTAAGGGTTACCGAAAAGTATTACTGGCCTAAATTACGGAGTGAAGTAGCCAAATATGTCAGAAGCTGTACAACTTGCTCAGCTTATAAACCGGATCTTAAAGGTCCGAAAGGCCTGATGACGCAACAGCCACGAGCGCACTCTCCCTGGGAGATAGTATCGACGGATTTAATGGGACCACTTCCAAGGTCCAGTCGAGGTCACCAGTACATTCTCGCCGTAACGGATTCTTTCAGTAAATTCTCTGTAGTTTTTCCTCTTAGGACTGCTACAGCTAACGCGATTATCAAGAAAATTGAGGAGGATATATTTTTAATGTTTGGCGTGCCGAAATTACTATTGTGCGATAATGGTCAGCAATGCAGGTCTAAACAGTTTCAACAACTTGCAAGTCAATACGGAGTAAAAATTAGATACAACGCTTACTACCATCCCCAGGCTAACCCAACAGAAAGATTCAATAAAACCCTTAAAACCATGCTGGCCATGTATGTGTCCGATAATCACAGAACATGGGATGTGAATCTAGCGAAAGTTGCCTGTGCCACGAGAACTGCAAAACATGAAGCTACTAACCATACTCCTTACTACATAAATTTTGGAAAAAATATGGTATTACATGGCGATGAATATGTGACAAGGATGGACATGGATAATGACGAAAATGTGCAGAAAGAAGACCGACAAGAAGCATTTAAGAAATTGTTTGAAGATGTCAGAAAGAGATTGGATACGGCCGCAAAGAAAAGCGAAAAGACATATAATTTGAGACGAAGAAATGAAGAATTTATTGTTAACCAACAGGTTTGGAGGAAGAATTTTGTTCAGTCAAGTGCCGCCAACTATTTTACAAGCAAGTTAGCTCCAAAGTATATTGGTCCGTTTTACATCAAGAAACGCGTTTCTCCATGGACTTACGAGGGCAAATCAAATGGTATATGGAATGCGAAAGATTTGAAATCAGCTAGCGCTGGTGAAAATTTACAGGGGTAAATTTTCTTCACGCAAGGGGAGAATTTGTTACGGTTCATTTGGCTCCTAAGATAATTAGTGAAAAATTAAATAGGTTTAGGTAATTTTTCTTTATTTAGTTATAAATATATTGTACATATTAGTGGTAAGTTAATAATTATTTAATGGATTACAAAGAGTCACTAAGATTGTTTATTATTGTTGGTACTTCTACAGTTCCCTCATATCCCTACAAAATAGAAAACTATTATTATTGGGGCGAATTTATGTATTTGTCTACATTAGTCCAGTGGGAGCCCTGAATACATTCTGCACTATTCATCTCTTGGCTAAATAATTATGTATTTGATCCCTGTTGATTTTGAAACAATAACAATTATGATTTTCAAAAGGTCTAAATTCTCTTTAAAGGTACTTATCCTGACATCTAGTGGACAGTGGATGAACTGTCAAATAGGTATCAACAAAAGTTCTATAATTTAGGAACTGTAATAGCTCAAATACATTTTTTTTTTCAAATAGGATTTTTAATTGATATGTAGATCCGCCGATTTCCGGTGATTAGAGGGGCCATTCTTAATTAATTGCTGGTTGTGACTGCATGAAGACGTTTTGTTCTGTGAACATCCACTCTGGGATTATTCTTTGTGCAGTGTTTTAATGTGATTTCGAAGTTTGGCAGTTTATATTTTTGGATTGTGACGATATTTTCGTGAAATCGCACCTATTTAGGGATTATTTCAGCAATTATTGTAAGCACCCCTCATCCATGTGATTTTATAAATAGTAATTTATTTTTCTCTTCATGTATAGTGATTATTCCACCCTCTCTATCATCGTTTTTCACCATCATCTAACCATTTTCGTGGAATAAAGTGGAAAACCCTTCAAGGAAGGTATGTTCAATTTTTTTTTGTAAATAGTTAGGTAATTAATTTTTCTGTATTTTATTTATAAGGGTGTTAATGGAGGGCTATTGTTACGGCTATTATTTGATGTTTTTCTGGTGAGGAGTTCTGAGTGCTGCAGATTCCATTCTGAAAAGAAAAATAATAGTCTGGGAGCCAAGTCTCTTTTTGGGGAATATTTTTTTTTCTGTCCATTCCGGCGTCCCTGGGCTACAACTTACCTTCGTAGTCTGAGGCGAGGAGTCACCCGAAATAGGAGGATACACAAGTTAAGCTAAAGAGCCATCATATTTTTTTTAATATTTGAAAAATTATATATATATTTTTTTTACTTACCTAGTAATTAACAAAATCAAATTAATTCATATAAGGACATTATTTAGCCTAGTGCAAGTTTGTATAATTGCACTTAATTTATAGTATAGTGTCTTAAAGTTTTGGTTAACTTTATTTTTTTTTTGGAAAAATTTTCCATTACAACTTTGAATAGAAATCACCTCTCGTGAACAAAATTTTATAATACATTTTTGTTTTGATATTTTTGAATGGTAATAAGTTTTACAAAATGGCGTTTTATGGTTATAATTTGAGATTTAAGATGTACGGCGGAAATTAGTATATATATACGTGAATACATATTTTAGTTTTAATTACCATTTGATAAAAAAAAAATACCAGTTATATTTGGGCTGGTTGTTTTAGGTGAATGCGCTTAAGCTTAAGCAACACTAAAACTGCAGTAAATTATTTTGCGACGGCCTATGATAAGTTTTACTTAATTTCTGCTATTCAAAAAAAAAAAACGCATTTTTTTTATTGTTCTTTAATTTCTTTAGGATAATATAAAAAGCAAATATTTGAATAATATTATAGAAACTGATACGATATACTATTCTATTTCTATCCACTAGGTTAAATATATTATTACCACATATACCGGTTGTCCCCTCTAGGTAACTACTTAAATCTTGACTTTGTATTTTTTTTATGAGCCTATTTATTTAGTTTATGAACTTTATCATTTAAATATTTTCATTAGTCTGGTCAACTTTTAATTTTTTTTGGTCATTTGGAAATAATTTTGTTAAGTAATTTTTTTTTATTATAACAGATCTTAGGCATACATATTAGGTTATAATATCATTTTAGTCCCTTTTTACACATTTTTAAATATTGGGGCCACATTTTTTTTTTTTTTTTTTTTAACACTAACTTTATATCTAGGTAATTTTTTTTTGTTTGTATATATCTGCTGAATACTATTGAATATTATTGAATACTGTTGTAGTGTTTTATCCAACATTTAGTAATAAACTTCCATTTAAATTCTTAAAGTAAACTTGTCATTTCTTTTGTGTGTGTAGAATCTCTGTTTAGTAAATTGGGGGATTTTCAAGATCTTTTAAGGGTATTTGCAGGGGAGTTTAATTTACTTGGCGCCCACTTATGAAATCAACTTATTATATGACCCCGCCCGTCTCCACTGATAGTTTGGCCGGCGAATACTCATCTGTCAACTGACAGTGGCTTTACTGTTACCTAAGAGGTCTGGAGGGGGTAACAATATTTCAATTTGAACATTTCAGAAAATTTGACTGAACCTGCAGTCAGTCAAACTATTTAATATTTTTGGCTGAAATCTAGTAAATAATTTTAGTGTGATAAAGACTACTTCCATTCCAAATTTCAGCCAAATCGGTTGAGATCTGATCAAGATAGCTAAAATTTAATTTTTCAATTTTTTATATATATATCAGGAGGGGGGGTGGTCTGATCTTCACCAAATTTAAACTGGAGGTTCCTTTAATATTAAGAATAAAAGGATACTATTTTAGTTCCTTAACTAATTGTTTAAGTGGTCAAAAAAAATTAAAACTGCAAATTTGACCCTTAAAATGTCCAAAAAACCCTTTTCTGCCAATAAAACGCGGTTCCGCCCCTATTTGGAAATCAAGATTTTAGGGTTTTGTTATACTCGCCATGACAAACAATTTCCGCCGGGTCTGCAACCATCTTAAAAAATTTCCCAACCTCGCTATTTTATTGACTAAATCGACTATCTATAATAACAATGCCTAATAATAATAAGAATGATAATAAACAGTAAACACATTTAGTTTTTAAAAGTTTATTGAACAAAAATACAAAAGTGTGTGTACTTAATAAAAAAACATAAATGTGCAGCGGACCACGGCAAAAACTCGTTTTTAGTCAGTAACTTTTTTTGAACTTTTCAGATTCATTTTGAACTATGCAACTGTAAAATTCTGTTTTAATCTATTCTTGTTTGTTAAATCACATACGCATGTTCTTAAAGTAATTGTAATTGGAAAAAGTAATTGTAATTAGATAGTTCAAATAATATAATTATAAATTACAATTCCTTTAACAATTTTCCTACAATTACAATTCCAAATTACTTTAATAAAAAAAAGTACTTAATTACAATTACAATTACACGAAAAAAAAAAAAAGGAATTGTAATTGCTAATTACTTTTTCACCAGGAATTACCCAGCTCTGCCATGGAACTAAGAATGAATATTCATTTTGTATTCCATGTAGCAAATCTGAATGTCAGAGAGACGTACAGATGACCGCCTCTCGATATACGAGTAAGATTCCTACAACGTACCCATAGACCAAAACGGAACTTGATATGAACCAGAAACGTATATTGATATACTGATAGATACATGAGGTATAAAGGAGGAAGGTCCATCCTATATTCACAATGTACACTGCATGTTCACGGTATATGAGTACTACCTTCGTAGGAATTAAACCGTAGGTGCCTGGTATGTTACACATGGATCATAAATCTATGATGCATGTATATTGTAGGAATGAACATTATGTATCAGTGGCAGCCATAAGTACTTCACTCATGCCAAGTATTTTCTTCATAGTTTAATTATTATAATAATTTATTACTTATTGCAATCATTGATGAGTCGCTGCATCATTCTGAATATGTTCAGTATGACGCAGCGACTCATCTATGATTACAGCAAATAATAAATTATTATAATAATTAAACTCAAGAGAATACACGATATGAGTGAAGTACTTGCATATAATAAATCCAATATCTAATTTTAGAGTTTAATTGTT
This sequence comes from Rutpela maculata, assembly GCA_936432065.2. NCBI lineage: Eukaryota > Metazoa > Arthropoda > Insecta > Coleoptera > Cerambycidae > Rutpela > Rutpela maculata. Next base: position 33,211,573 of record OW386294.2, on the reverse strand, counting down.
ACAGTCAATTATTAGGTACTTATTCAATTTTCCACATTTTACAGTCCTTGTGAAGAATATTATGTAAGTAAATGCGGAATATATGCACAGAAAATTTGTTTTTACCATTAGTTTTCAACTAAAGTCAAATGTTTTATTCATCAAATTTTATTGAATGGAGCATACAAATGCTAAATAAACTTAAATAAAACTGTATTTGCTATAACAATACTTTACAAAGGTCCAAGAATATACGTAAAAAAAAATAGTTTTACGTTAATAAGATCTGTTATTTATGAAAAAATCTAATGATCATATTACATTACCTTAAAGTTTTATCTATTTCAAATCGTGTTTTAAATTGCCAAGAACAAAACATGATTTTATTTAGGAAGAGGTATAAGTAAAACAGTTGTTACTTTAAATATATTTTTATTTTTTGTTACAAAAATGAATTGCAATAATAAAAAACAATTGTGACAAAAATTTCAATTGAGATTTTTTTTAACAAAAAAATTATCTTTGCAACTTATGAACTGTCATATTTTACTATAACGAATTTTTTGTCAATAAATAAAAAATAGTAAAAATTGGAGGGCATACATTTTCAAAACCAGTGTCCAGGTGTTGCCGATGGTGATACTTGTAATTGCGAAAGTCCACGTTTCATTCTCAACACATCATCTGTGACTGATCCTACTGGCTGAATACTTTCTTTTGGCTTTTCCAATTTTTAGGAGAAGGTATTTCCTTCCTGTTCAGCGGAGGAGATACACGTGCCAGTCCAACTACAAAAGAAAATACATTGTATTATATTTGAATATGTACTTATTTCTCTTTAAAAACTGGCCATGATAAAGTTGAAAAATATAAAAACATCTTACAAAGATCTTACAGAAAAAATAAAACTGATCAAACATAAATTAAACAAATTGATATTATCATAAAAGACACGGCAGGCACAAAATAAATGGAAAAGAAGGTAAAGTCAAATGGGCTGAAAATGTAGTATGTTGTACTTCATAATATCCTGATCAAAAGTTTTCATGGGCACAATATCTGAAAATCGCCAGTTTTTGAGATATGAAAGGTCAAAGATCAGGAATATCGGTACCCGCTGTCATAGTTGAGAGTATCATATTATGATGAGGATTTGTTTAATGTTGTTATTCTAATGTATTTGCACATATGAACCAAAGAGTTCTGACTAGAGGAAATAAGCCATTGATTTGCTGGACGGCGCGAGCATCCTTGTCCTTGTCGCACACCTCGTGCCCTCTTCTTTGCTCTCCACTCTGTTTTACAAAGCAACACAGCCCCTCATGTACTGTGCGACAAAGAGAGAACGAACTGTGTGAGAAGGATGAGAATGCTCACACCGTTTGCGCGCTGTCCACTGCTCATACATTACAACTCTTTGATAGGAACACACTTTCACTTTCTCACGCACGCTAAGTTAAGTTTTTACACCTAAATCGAAGTGTGGCTTTTATTAATTTTTCATTTTCATACCTATGAAATTCGTTCAAGTGAACATTCGAACATTCGAAATTTTAGGTAAGTACTTGATTTTAAATGCCTACCAGAGTTATTAAAAGAACATATCTTCTTTCAACTTCTAGTATGGACAAAATTTCTTGGGAAGTCGACGGCTTCCAATATGTTCTTCGATATCATTATGTTCATCTGACGGGAGGAATAACGTGTTTTTTGTACATAGTCCTTTGATTTGTTTTTGTTCACTCTTACATCAGATGTGATCTCTGCCCTTTTCAATTAATTGCAGCTCTTCTATAATCCTCTGAAATAGGTATAAAGCAAATTACTACAAATAAATACCTATCACAACTCGTACGTTGTAATCAAATTCAATGATTGTGATTTAAATAAACAAAAGCTCCTTAATATTGAAATAGATCGAACCTACCTTCTTGAAAATAAGATTTAAACACCCCGTAAAGTGTCCACGTTTCTGGGGGGTTTTCTCCTGTTTTTCAATGATCAGTCAAATTGTTTCCGTTTGAATGGTGACCACCAAGCTTCCTTTTCGTGGACCGAGACAATTACAAAGACCACCTCAGTTTTTTTTCCAAAAAATCGATACCTACAAACGCCGTAATTATTATAACTAATATAGGTGGTATGCTTAGTATAATATGTACAAAGGGATACACATTAAACTTTAGTGTCTAAATATAAAATATCTGTAAATGACAACAAAACTATGTGGTAGTTATATTGTATACAATAATTGTAAAATACTTACTGCAATGCAATTAATGTATACTTGGACTAACTAATAAATCACGGGAAAACAAAAAACAAAACACAGATTGAAATCGACATTTGACAGCAGAAGCGTGATGTAGTCTGCTAGAGCACGATGAACATGCGCACTAATCTAAGGACCGTGGCGCGCATTTAAAAAATTCTACAAGGGGATTGTAATGACATGGAAAACGGAAATCTAAATATAAAAGATAAAATGTAATTAAATAACCATTCTAAGTCTGAACTACCTGCTTAACAAATGCCGATAGTTACCGAGATAGTTACTAATTAATTGAACACAGTACATAAATTAAAAAGGATTATTATTCATTATTATTTAATATTTCATTCACTATTATTTAATATTCGATCATAAATCTAAAGTCTGGATTCAAAATTTAAAACATATTTCATATATACAATATTGACGAACGATTTAAAATTTATAAAACGTCATACACCACACAGGGGATGATTATAAATGTACTTAAACCAGATCTATATAGATAGAGAAACATCATAATTATTTTTGTAGGTAGGTAGATAGGTACTATAAAACTAGCATTGCTGTCTCATCAGTTGTGATGCAGGTTTATTTTTATTAGTTCAAAAATCGAACCAATCAGCGTTCGAGTTAAAAGTGCTGAACTTTTGATGATATTACTATCGGCACGGCGCTCGGGCGATGCAAATATTTCTACAAAAAATATACCTATATTATACAGATAAAATCATTGACGAATATCCATACGATCTACATGAACACATATACGAAGAACGTTCCCTGATACGTGTGCACAGTATATGCGACTGTGAACATAAACTTTTCTGTATATTCCATTTATATCGTATGCATAATCATATTGTATACGTGAAAATATTATTTATATGGGAATGTTGAGGGAACATACATGGCAAGTACAGAATGCAATTAGAACATTGGGAATGCAAAATGTACATTCGTGGAATAATAAATGCTATCTGGGAATGGTTCAACTACCTTGCTTTGTCCACCATAACCGACCAGAATGGCATAGTCATGTGGATGGCCCACCAGAGCCGCAATCCAGATGTAATGTATGTAAATGGGGGCTTCAAAAATGTGGGTGATTTATGCTGTTAAATAATTGTAAATATTTATGATAATACCCTTTATGTGGTGAAATAATAAAAAAACAAACAATAATGTGTGTCCTTTTATTTAAGAAATAAATTAATTTTTCATTGAACCACCCTGTATAATTAGAGTTGTAATACATACACATTTAATTTTATACATTTATTTTTGTAAATACAAATTATGAATATGCATATATTAATGAGTATTAGCAATAATAATAATAATTAAAATAAATTTAAAAAGCAATTAAAAAAATACTCTATTTAAATGGAAAATTTACCACAAAGTCTCTCACATATTCCAAACTCCCTTCAATTTCATTTTGCTTCGTTTTTATATGGGAGTGTAAATCGGCTAATTCTCGTTGTTTTTTCTCAATTTTTTTAAGTTCCCTCTTTAAAGTATTTTGCTGAATTTGGCAGTGTCGAGTATACCTCCCTGACTCAACAATTAATACCTTCCGTACCTCGTGCAGGAATTTAGTTCTAGCTCCATTCATTTCATCATCATGAGCATCACATTTCCTCTTAACTTGATGAATATAATTTGTAAAGAGCTGATCTTCAGAGTCATCCTCATTTTCCTCAGAACTACGACGAGCAACCTCACTTCTCTGATATGATGCAGATGGGGCTGATGCTGATGGGACTGCTTCAAAAATGGGGCGAAGAGATCGCCTTCAGTAATGCATAACTCAGAATCTACAGATTCAACTGAACGAATTGAGTTCATTCGCTGACACACTTTTTCTTCAAATGATATGTCTTCATATAATTCATCAGGAGTCGCGGAACGTTTGTTACTTGAAAAACTTTTTTGTGCACACATTTTTAATGATTTTTTATAGTGGATAAATAACTCAAGAAAAGTGAGAATGAAACTAAATGTATTTCTGATAAAGTCAAGCTTTAAATATGGAAATAATGTGCTGAAATTGCAAGTGGATATTGTTTGCGAAGAATTGATAAGAATAGATGAGTACGGTAATAATTTACTAAATGAATTCATTGAAACGAAAAAGATATGTAAGCGTCTTTTATCTACATTGTTATTTATCATAATAATGAAAGAAGCATTGACAAGTCATACAGAAAATATAAACACATAGTACAGAGTAAGGAAATAATGTGCTGAACTTGCAAGCGGGTATTGTTTGTAAAGAATTGATATGAATAGATAAAAAAATATGTAGGCGCCTTATTTATCTACATTGTTGTTTATCATCTCTTTCGAGGCATTATCAAGTTATATACTTTGATAGGAATGAAACAAATATGTAACGTTCTCATAAATAGAAGTACTCAGCAAGTATTGAAGTACCATAATTTGTATTATTCATTGATATGACTCACTGTATTTACACTATGTACCACAAGTCCCCCCCCCCAAATACCCCCCCAAATACCCCCAAATTACCCCCTGAAAAATTACCCCCCCCATTACCCCCCAAAATTCACCTCCCCAAAATGTCCCCCCCAAAATACCCCCCCCCCCCCCCCCCAAATTACCCTCCCAAAAAAATCCCCCAAATTACCCCAAAAGCCCCCCCAAAGCCCCCCCACAAAACAATTACCCCCCAGTCACCCAAAAATCCCCCCCCCCTCTACCTGTGGGTACTTCCTACAAATATGTATACTACCTACAGTCCATATACCTACCGTTCTTATTACGCAATTTATTATAATAACATTCCTTTATAAATTTATCAAGACAATAAAATATAACACTGTAGATAAAATATCAAAGCACAGTTGTGTAATCATATAACAAACAAAGGCTTCTTCATTCGAGATAATAATACTTCGTCATTATAAAAACCAGCTATAAATAGAACAATGGGCTATTATTTTCGCAATTTATCAGTTACTGTTCATATATTATTTAAATAACACATAAGTGAATAAAAAGTATTTTATTGTGATAAAACTTATTTTATTACAGCATAAATTTACTATTAATTAAATGAAATTTATTCACAATGAAATCTCAAATGATTAATATAACTTTATTTCACTATGCATTAAAGCATTTAAACAATAGATAACTTGAGATGCACATTTTTTACACGGTGGCCTATGTAAATTCAGTATGCTATTGCAGGTACCCCCACCACTTCTTTTGAGAGATATAAAGGGGCGAGAACATTTCTGATTTTTAATATTAGAGTTTTTCTTGTGTCGGAACGTACATTTCAATAATGCAGTGTCCTCAGTGCCTGAAAACTTTTACTGCAAAAAGTAGTTTATTACGTCATCAACGGGAAAGTTGTCGCTATAGAGAGATCAGTGAAAGTCATACAACCAAAAAAATGAAAGTAAAAAATTCACAATGTGTTGAGGATAAATCAGTAAATCAACCTGGCCCTTCTTTCTCATCTAGCGAGTTTCTTACAAATTCACAAGAGACTCGTTGTCCAGTATGTGATAAAAAAGTGAAAAAAAATGAATTAACTGGTCATCTAAGAAGTTCTGCACACAATAAAGGGATTGATATGTCTGGAGACGGAATTGAAAAGCTGCAGAATGCGTTTAAGAATCGTATTGCGAGTTTTCGTTTTTCTTCAAAGGAATGCAGTGTTGATATATCCCAGTTTTTGGATGAAATAAAAGAGAAAGTTTTCCGTTTGATTGATGAATATATTAAAATGTACTCGAGCTTAAAAATTAATGTGGAATTATTTGGGTTATATGTTATTGAAGAGAAAGAATTGTCAGAAATAAAATCATTCAATACAAGAAATAAAGTTGTAACACTTTCAACCGATTTATTAAACTTATATAATGACTTCAAGGAGGAGATACTAGAGAAAGCCTCAACATTTCAGGAGCGAGACTCAGGATGGGCTCTGAAACATGTTAGTTTTCTCGAGGTCAATATTAACAAGTATAATCCACTATTTGCATCATCATACATTAAATTGCCTAGGCAAATAGAAAATAGAAAAGCTGTTTTAAATATTAAGAGTGGGGATGAAAATGTTTCGCTTGGGCTGTCAACGCCGCCATCTTCCCAGCCAATGGAAAACCGGAGAGGGTTTCATCTTACCCTCATTATTCCACATTGTTAAATTTTGAAGGTATAGATTTTCCTGTTAAACTTAAAGACATTCATAAATTTGAAAGTTTAAATAATATATCTATAAACGTATTTGGAATAGATACTCAATTTAAAAATGGTGCAATGGTCAGTGAGATTGTAGGTCCCTTACATTTTACACATAGTCGGCAATATACACATGTGAATTTATTATTAATTACAGATAATAAAGGGAACAGTCACTACACACTTATTAAAGACTTGTCGCGGTTAGTTTCTTCTCAGAGATCAAAACATGATGGTAGAAATTATATTTGTGATGGTTGCCTATATTTTTTTAACTCTCGTGAGAAATTAATGGCCCACCAAAGCAATGATTGTAACCATTTATGCACCATATTACCAAACCCAGAACCTCTAATTAATAAGTGTGGTGAAAGGCTTGCTGGGAATATCCTGAAATTTACAAATTTTGAAAAACAATTACCCGTTCCTTTCGTGATATATGCTGACTTTGAAAGTTTATTAAAACCGATTCATCACAATGAACCATGCGATAGTAAATCATTTACTGTTAAAACATACCAGCATGAACCATATTCATTTTGTTTCTATATAAAGTGTAATTTTGATGATAAATTTTCCACACTTGAATATTATCGAGGTACTGATGTTGTGGAAGTTTTTGTTAAAAAATTGGAAGAACATGTTTTACAATTGTATCAGAATCATTTGAAAAATATAGTCGAAATGAAGCCATTGACAGAAAGTCAACAAAAATTTTTCGACAACAGTCAAATTTGTCATATTTGTGATAAACCATTTGAGAATGATGAAGAAAAGGTCTGCGATCACTGCCACGTTTCTGGTAATTTTAGAGGAGCCGCGCATTCTTGTTGTAATCTAAATTTCAAAATTCCTAAATTTATACCAGTATTTTTCCACAACTTAACGAATTATGATTCTCATCTATTTATTAAGAAATTAGCCTTAAAGAAAGAAAAAATACAAGTTATTGCACAAAATAAAGAAAAATATATTACATTTTCCAAACACATTCTTGTTGATAAATCTAATGATGAAAAACCGAAAAATATTTACATTAAATTGAGGTTTGTGGATTCATTTCGCTTTTTACCCGCTTCATTAGACAAATTAAGTCAAACATTGGAACCACATCAATGCCTCGAAGTGAAAAAATATTACAGTGATGAGAAACAATTCAATTTAATAAGACGAAAAGGTGTTTTCCCATATTCATACGTTGAATCCTTGGATAAATTGAATGACATTGAATTACCATCACTTGAACAGTTTTTTAATATTTTGAGTGGTGAAACAATTTCTCAGGAGGATTATGATCGTGCTTGTGATGTGTGGCAAACCTTTAATTGTCAAACTCTTGGTGAATATTCAGACATTTACTTGGTATCGGACGTGCTGCTTCTTGCTGACATTTTTGAAAATTTCAGACAAATATGCATGCAAACATATAAATTAGATCCTGCACAATATTTAACGGCTCCGTCATTAAGTTGGGATGCTATGTTACGAAAAACTGGTATTCAACTTGAACTTTTAACTGATATAGATATGCTACATTTTTTTAGGAAGGGAATACGTGGTGGTGTCAGTCAGTGTAGTAATAGAAAGGCTGTGGCAAACAACCCATTTATTTTAAATTATAATCCATTAGAACCAACATCATATATATTATATTTAGACGCCACAAACCTTTACGGTTGTGCGATGAGTCAATGTATGCCCACAGGAAATTTTAGATGGTTAAATGATTGTGAAATTGGAAACTTTGATTGTACTAATCTTGGTAATGATTCACCAAAGGGTTATGTACTTGAAGTAGATTTGGAATACCCACAACATTTACATGATAAACATAATGATTTGCCATTCTTCCCTGAAAATATTATACCTCCAGACTCTAAAAATTTAAAATTACTATTAAATTTACATGATAAACATAAATATATAATCCATTACAGAAATTTAAAACAATGCATCGAACATGGGTTAATACTTAAAAAAATACATAGAGTCATTGAATTTTCACAATCTGCTTGGTTAAAAACTTATATAGATTTGAATACTAAACTTAGAAATTGTTCAAAAAATGCATTCGAGCGAGATCCTTTTAAATTTTTTAATAATGCAATATTTGGCAAAACTATGTAAAATGTAGACAATAGAACTGATGTGAGGCTAGTATCGCATTGGGCAAATAGTATAGGCAGTGTTGGTGCTGAAGGATTAATTGCAAAACCAAATTTCAAATCCTGTACAGTGTTTTCGGAAAATTTAGTAGCAGTGCAAATGTCTTTGTTAAAAATACTATACGATAAGCCGCTCTATGTAGGTTTTACCATTTTAGATATATCTAAAACTATAGTTTATGATTTTTTTTATAATTTCATAAAAAAGAAATATGATGACAAACCTTCTCTATGCTACACCGATACAGACTCTTTAATTCTAGAGATTTACACTGATAACGTTTACGATGAAATTAAGAAATATATAGATCTATTCGACACATCAAATTTTCCTATTCCAAATATACACAACATTCCAAAAACGGAATCAGTTGTAGGCAAAATGAAAGACGAATATGCAGGTGTACCAATAGATAGCTTCTTTGGCACTGGAGCAAAAGCTTATTGTGTTCAAGCAAATGGTGACGTCACAAAGAAAGCTAAAGGAGTCTCAAAAAGTATTATAAAAAATCAATTACATTTGATCGATTATAAACAAATTGTTGAGGATGGTGGATTGATATTTCGAAAAATGTATGTATTCTCATCACATCTGCATACTCTATATACCGAACTAAAAAATAAGGTTACACTCTCAGCACACGACGACAAATATATGTTGTACCCGGGAGTACAAAAACTATGGCGTGGGGGCATTACTCTATCAGTAATTTACACAATAACGCTGACCATAATACCGCTGACCATAATACCGCTGAAGATAACCTCACAATTCTTTTAAGGCTAGCAAATTATTGAACAGGAAAATTTAGCAATGGACTTTGATTTATTGTAAATAATATGAATAACATCACTAACTTTGTCTAATAAAACACTATTATAAAAATTTTGTGTTTTTTTATCGTTTAATCATCCCATCTTATTACAGTTAAATCATATATGAATTGAAAGTGGATGTGTGTACAATATAATGAAACAACATTAATACTCTGATTATGTTTTTTATTAGATTTTGTGTATACATTCCAAATTGCACAGGACCAAAATTACAGTCAACCAATAAAGCACTTTTTAAGTGTAGGGCTTTTATAACCAAGACACAATCAAAAAAACACAGCAATTGGAATATTTCAAGACTCAGATGTATCCCTGGTATAACATTTATAAATTCTATAATTTGTATATTATATTTTCGATGGTTGAATACTTTAAAAACATTGCGGTCCCTTGGGGATGAATGCCATTCACTTTTGTCACGTTTGTCGCTAAATTCGTTGTTGAAATAAAATATGTCCATACCTCCAGTGGTTTTAGTTAATTTTAATAGCAAGCAAATAAAACTGCCAGCTATTACCCAATGTTGACCTGGTAAATTTCTCAAAACTTCATATTCTTCAGGGAAGTCTTCTTTAATTATTTGCACCAATTTATAATTCCACGTGCAATAATTCACTGCAGGACTCCTGAACAAATTACGTAGACACACTCTACTCATTTCAGCTATTAGGTTTTAATTTTATTAAGCAACTGCCATTCACAAGCTTAGGTTTCCTTTTATAGTTGTATATTATCTTTAGCTGGGTTAAGTGGAGGAATAGTTTTGCTGAACTTGCAATAACATTTTATATCTAGACTGTAAAGTGTCAACTATGCAAATGCTGATATGGTAATACCTCACAATTCTTTTAAGGCTAGCCGATGAAATTATTGAACAGGAAAATCTAGCAATGGACTTTAATTTATTGTAAATAATATGAATAACATCACTAACTTTGTCTAATAAAACACTATTATAAAAATTTTGCGTTTTTTTTATCGTTTAATCATCTCATCTTATTACAGTTAAATCATTTATGAATTGAAAGTGGATGTGTGTACAATATAATGAAACAACATTAATACACTGATTATGTTTTTTATTAGATTTTGTGTATACATTCATAAGCTATTAGGTACAGTGTTTTGGGTTGAGTGATAATCGGTTGCAGGAGACGATCTTTATATTTTTCTTGTCGAAAAGGAGTTCCAAATTTTACAGGACCAAAATTACAGTCAACAAATAAAGCACTTTTTAAATGTAGGGCTTTCCTAACCAAGACACAATCAAAACACCACAGCAATTGGGATATTTCATGGCTCAGATGTATCTCTGGTATTACATTTATAAATTCTATAATTTGTATATTATATTTTCGATGGTTGAATACATTAAAAACATTGCGGTAGCTTGAGGATGGATGCCAATCAGCTTTGTCACATTTCTCACTAAATTCGTTGTTGAAATAAAATATGTCCATACCCCCACTGGTGTTAGTTAATTTTAATAGCAAACATATAAAACTGCCAGCTATTACCCAACGTTGACCTGGTAAATTTCTCAATACTTTATATTCTTCAGGGAAGTGTTCTTTAATTATTTGCACCAATTTATAATTCCACGTGCAATAATTTACTGCAGGACTCCTGAACATATTACATACACACACTGTACTCATTTCAGATATTAAATTTAATTTGGGTTATATAAATTTTATTAAGCAACTGCCATTCACAAGCTTAGGTTTCCTTTTATAGTTGTATATTATCTTTAGCTGGGTTAAGTGGAGGAATAGTTTTGCTGAACTTGCAATAACATTTATATCTAGACTGTAAAGTGTCAACTATGCGAATGCTGATTTGGTAATTAAAAATAGAACTGCTGACTGTGTGGATAGATAATACAATAATAACATTATTCTGATTGTAAAGTGTTAACTATGCAAATGCTGATTTGCTAATTGAAAATAGAACTGCTGTCTGTGCAGATGGGTAGGTAAATCAAGTGATAAAATTGTTTTCTTTGAATAGACATTTAAGAAATAGGTGGGGTATATGGTTAGGTGGGAGTTTCATTATAAAACTCGAGCATTAGTTTAACACTTTAGTCACTATCAATTTATGTGGAGGTTTGTCAAGGTTTGTCAAGGTTTGTCAAGAAAAACATTGTACAACATAGTATGATTGGAAATTTGTGGTCTACTTATGTAAAATATACTATACTTAATAAAGGACTATAATAGTATTTTAAACAAGTTTCGAAAACCAATATTTTCACGAGTGAGGCAGTTTGGTGGAAAGAGCCGAAGGTGAGTTTCACAAGTCGAATGAGTGTGAAAAATGTTTTCAAATGTGTTCATAATATTTTTTTCTACCACTGCAAGGAAAACAAACAATTTCATAAGTAAACAGATATTATTTATTTAATATCCTACAAGTCTGTTATTTTACAATAACCACCCTATTTTGAGATACATTAAATGAAAAATAACGCCCTAGGGCGTTATGAATATCTATAACGCCCTAGGGCATTATAAAATTAGAATACAACCCAAAACAAGCAAAGTATGATAGCGTTATTGACAAACAAAATGCACTGCTATGCAACGGCGGCGTTTACAAATAATTTTGATTTTTACTCTCTTTTAAATCAAATCGTTCTGAACATAATAGATGTCAAATTAATAAATCGTAAATGTCAAGAAAAAAATCGAATTAAATAACAGACTTGCAGGACATTAAACGTTGAAGGCACCACGGGTGTTATAGGATAATGACGCCCTCGGTCGACGTACACTCCCTCGGGCCAGAGGCCCTCGGGATTGTACACTGCCGATCTCGGTGCGTTATTATCCTTATAACACCCTTGGTACCTTAATAACTATAACAAAACACTACAAATTAAAATTTAATGTAAAATTGGAGCAGTTAAACAAGTCGGTTGCTATGAATCTGAATAGGTTGGCCTACCTCAAAAAATACAAATAAAAGGTGTCTCTTTTGTTTTTGACAAAACTGAGAAACATGATAGTCTTTTTTGGATTATTGCACACATCGTGAGAAAAAATCCAGCAAACATGACTCTTATGGCCCTTTAAAAATAAAACGTCGACTGCCGATTAAAAGCTTAGTGGGCCTCCATCGTACATCTACATCGGTCCGGCTAGCCCGCGTCCCACTGGCCATAAGCTGGCCGCCAGATATTGTGCCGTTGATTCCAGTGATGGCCCCTTTGCGGGGAATGGTTGGCTGACCATCTTCTGTATTTTACGGCCCATTGTTGGGCAATCAGTGAAATTCTATAAATGAATATCTGAATACCACCACTGGTTTCCTTATGGCAAATTTACTTCACGATCATGGGCACTTGTAGGTATGCCATCAATATTACACAGGGTGTTTGATTTATCACTCTACAGCAGTCAACTTTTTAAATAATGGAGAAATATAAAAATGTGTAAGAACAAATAGTACTACATTTTAAAATTTTGATTGCTGATTTTGGAATTAAAAAGAATTTACTTCTTGACCTTGTCAAATATTTAATGATAAACTTTTCTTATAACTTCAATATTTAAAACTGAAATAAGGTATAAAAAAAGTTTTTCATTAAATATTTGACAAGGTCAAGAAGTAAATTATTTTAGTTCCAAAATCAGCAATCAAAATTTGAAAATGTACTATTTGTTCTTACACCTTTATGTATTTCTTCATTATTTAAAGAATTGACTGCTCTAGAATGATAAATCAAACGTCCTGTGTAATATTGATAGCATACCTACAAATGCCCATGGTCGTGAAGTAAATTTGCCGTACAGCAGATAATTATTATCTGCTGTAGAACAATAAATAAAACAAATAAAAACCCAAATTTATGATTGAATGAACTTTATAAAACTAATCTAGTTGAGCACATTTCAGGGAAAATTCAATTCGTGATAAAATCAAATGATACTCAATTACCTATATATTGTATAAAATATATATATTGCATAGAACAATTAACAAAAAACACATTCTTTGGTACGTTAAATCAAGATCAGACATTAAAACAAAAAAAATGTTAAAAGCAAACAGGATACAACATACATTTTTTTTTTTAGATAGGTAACTGTTTCGGATAATAATTAACAAAACATCTATAATTACAAAGTAAATTTATGCAGCTTTTCATCCTCTTCCACTATTCTAAAATTAATTTGGTAAAGTAGTGAGTTACCATCTTCCGCTCGGTAGCCTGAAAGTATAGGCAAAATAAACACTTTTTTAATTTCTAACGAACTCCCGATCGAAATACTCAGTAGCACTTAGTATACACCGTTGACAGACCGAAAAACTAAATGAAAGACACTGCAGATCGGTGGTGCGCGCGCGCGAGAAGTTCAAAAAAAGGGCAAAAAAAATTATTGAGCTACTTGACAAAACTTGGCGAAAATTTGTACATTTGGATGTCCTTGTTTTCAAAAACAAAATGGCAGACAATTCTATGCAGCCATTTTAATGTTTGCCGAAATTTACAAATTGAATACTCAAATTCAAAATTTCCAAAAATATTAAATCCATAATTTCGGTCTTCCAGTCTACTGGATGGGTTCATTACTATGTCTAATAACAATATATATCGATGGATGACAATATTTGAAAAAATAACAATATTAAATGAATTGTTGCATTCTGAACATAATTTTTCAAGATTTTTCTGTGTTGTTTTTGAAAAAAGGACATTCAAATATACAATTTCCGCGAAGTTTGGTCAAGGAGCTCGCCAATTTTGTTTGCCCTGCGCGACGGTGTCTTCCATTAATTTTTTTATGTCAAATGCGTAAGTGCTACCAAGCATTTCGATCGGGAATTCATTAAAAATTTTTGCCCTCTACCCGTAGGGCTAAGGGCCTAATAAAAAGTGTTTACTTTGCCTATACTTTCAGGCTAACTTACCAAATTAATGTCAGCTCTTAGAATACACCTTCTCTATTTGAAGTTGTTCGGAGTCATCCTTTAATACTATTTTCTATATCGTTCAGTGTGCCCATCTGGGACAAAGGATTTTTCCTGGTGTAAACTGAAAAAAAAAGTTTAGTTTAGCAAAATGAGTTCAAAACCATCACTAGTTCTCTTTGTGAGGTTACTAGGCAATAACTTTGTGTGCATAGGCCGGCAGATTTTAGATGGAGTGGATGTGGTCAGCAGAAAAAATAGGGCCGCATAGTTTATTATTATAAAGCCATAGAAAATCATATCACCCTAAACTGAACCAAACCATAAAATTTTTCGTCTAATTTGTAATAAAAAATGTATATTCAATATTTAATAAGAGTCACAATTTATCAATGAATCGATGACGGAAAATATTAGCAATTTTTTCGCTAACCTTGTAGTGGTTAACTAGTTAGTGTTCACCAGTACAAGGTTAATTATCACGAAACTGACATATTTCATGTAAAAATGGAAGAAAGATGGAGATAATCAAAAGGTAAATACAATTAAAAATCAATATTAAAAAAAAAATCTAGTAAATAACAGTTCTAGCGAGAAGAGGCGCCCGCGCCCTGAAGAATGCCGCCCAATCACCAACTGCACTGGCCATAAGAAACGATTGCAGGCAGGACCTTCACGCTACTAAGACACAGATGGCGTAGAAGGTTGATAGTTAATCGTTTTGTTGATTGATTGTATCATTAAAAAGGTGTTTTGTATTAATGATTTTAGTCTATTTGTGAACAGATCGACAAACATTTGTCTAACATTTTAATCTTGACAAGTGACTAGACTATTATTTTCCATAATTAAAGATATAATCATATTATCTCCACAAATTTTATAGAAACTATTCCTTTCCCCACCGATATACTAAATTTTTTGTTGATAACGCTGAAGTATATTGTTATATCAGGGATATCATTCCCTCTCATGGATAATTTATCACAAGTGGAATCATATCTACTAAGGGAATGAAATAAAGTGTTTATGAAATTTTGCTTTAAAACCATGAATATGTTTCACAATATTTGTTATATCTTTAAACCCATTTTTATCATTTCGGCCTGTCCAATTCATATTTACTCACGCTGTTCGTTAAAATGCATGACAAACTTTTCCTCGTTGTATCGGGGATATACTTTCTACCAATTACTTGAAATTTGTTGCACTAAAACAAGTCATAGTTTTCAAAAAGTAATGGCACAATAGTTCATTATTGCACAAATTAATAATTATCGTCATCACTGTAAGAAAGTAAAAAGAAAATACTTACAACTTCAGCAAATTTCTCTGTTCATTCAACAATACACAACATGAAAAATTATGAGCCACACTATACACTGGGACTTCTAGCTCTAAAAATGTACAAAGCATCTGATTATACTAAAATTACACCTACAACATGTCACCCATTGCACGATGAAAAATGACATTCGACAATCGTTACCAACGATACAAGCTAAATTAGTTATAAAATATAAATCACCATGACCAACTTTCGCAACTTAAAATTTTGTCGAAAAGGCCCGATTTCGGCCCAGTGTCAGCAAATTTTTGTCGGTAAACCTACAGAAATGCCATTGAAGGGCCTTTATGAAAATGCCATCAATTTACCTCTATAGCAATACTGATGCCGCTATTGCATTTAGCCATTAACGGCGCGCCGATATCGACATCCAGCCGCCGTTAACAACTGAAGGCCGACATTTTACCGATCATTAATGTTTGCTGGGAAGACATGCAGTTTCAAATCATGGTTACTGTGCGTTATTTGTCGTTTTCGAGGCCAGTTGTAGAAAATCTACTTTAAAATTTTTTTGAGACGAGGACAAATGGCGAATGTAACACATTCTCAACAGATCTCTTGTGTTCGTCGTATTTTAAATTAATTGATTATCCTTTATTAATTATATTTTAAGTAAGTAGCCAATTTGATACATGTAAAGAACCATTAGACAAACAATATTCGACGATCAAAGTAATCTACTTCTTCTAGGTGCATTACTTTTGCGAAATTGTTTAATTTAGTGCTATACTGGTAATACTTTATTAAATAAATCACTATACTTTTCCTTAATTATAAAAAATATTTATCATGTAATATTTTAAAAATGATCCGAATAACAAATGAGTCTCAAACACTAAACAAAGCATTAGGTCTTTAACAACACTTACAAATTTTAAAAATGTCTGAAGAAACCTGTAGGTAGGAAAATACTGCAAATATGACTCAAAACAAAATTCTGGCCACCTTATAGGTTATGTTTCGATTGTCCTCCAAGATGAAAAATAAAGTAATAGTATGGCCTGAAAAATATGACGATAAAAACTTCAACACAAAATTTTTCATTAAATTAGTTTATTTATAATCAAAAAATCATTGTAAACTAAAACAAAACATTTGATCAGCTGTTGTTAAAGTTGTTTACCCACAACCACCATTTTGAATTTTTGAATATAATATTATAAATCATGATACAAAGTATCATGATTATAAATCACTAGGTCACTGTCGCCAACGTAAAAATGTTGAAAGTACCAAAAAATAGTTCATAGCATGATAGTGTTGTAGGCGGCACACAAAAAATCATTAGGGAGTGGCACATTCAATCATTCTCGATCTCCCTGTATCAAAATTTTAGGTTTTTTACCTTTTTTCTGTTTTGGGAACCATCCAGCATTTTCCATACAAACACTTTCATTTTGATTCAGTGATAGATAATTAAATAGAGTTGAAACTAAGCCAACATTTCTCACGGAATCTATTACTATTCCATTTAACTCATATCTAATTTCTCGAAATAAAAACGCAACACCATTATTGATAAACTCTAAGTTGGTAGGTGAAGTTCCATCCTCCTTTGTTAATTTTCCTTCGATGTATAAATAGCTATAACATGGTGCTGTATAGGTATCTAAATCCTGAATGGTAATTCTCGTTTCATCATTATAATCTAGAGTTCCAGATATATTGGGTTGATATGAATGATACTGATATTCTACTACGGAGTTGTCAATTATGGGTTGCTCTGTTATATTCAGTAATTCCATTATACTAATACTTCGAATCCAAGTGATTTTAAGAACCGTCGATTTGCTGATGTTATTCTGTTGAGAGTGTTTTTAGAACTGTTGACTTTTTTCCTATGTATCCTTTTATAGTGTGGTTTTTGTGTATGAAAGACCTTGAATTAAATATCAACACCATTTTATTATCGAATTGATTTTCTAAGATGTAGTCCTACAGTTATCGTTTCTTTTTGAAAATTGACGAGATGTCCTTCTTGATCAATCACTTTAACTGTGATGTTGTTAATGGTTTTAACGCTGGGAAGTAAATAATATTTAGAGGTGATTCTACTATTTTATACCCAATTGGAACTGTTGGATAGAACTGATGAATGATGTGAACAGGTTTTCCATTAAAAAAAGAACCAACAGCAATGTTACAGTCAATACAGATAGCATTCACTTTAGAAACCTTTACTGGATCATCGGAAATATTAGTATCATTAGCGTTTAACTATCTTTTCTTGAAGCCTAATACCGGACCTATCGAATCCTCCACGTTAAAATTAATTATCCTGTTTGTTCTTATAATAATTTTGGATGTGTTAATATCTATATCAATCCTAAGAACTGCTTCATCATCTTCTTGAACTATTTTATTTGTCATTATTTTTAAAATATCATCAATTTCATAACACCCTACAGGTATTTGAACTATATGTTCATTATTTCTCCCCCACGCAAATTTATTGTTATTGTCAATATTTGGGATAATATTATAAGTATCAAAATTAGTTAATCCAATTTCATAATCTGCCTCATCATCTAAATATATCGGTGGATTGAAATTGTAATTTAATACAGAAGATTCTCCACTGAGAGCCAATGTAAAAGACATAGTGATACTTTGAACGTTTATTAGAAAATGAATAAGAAAAACTCATTTACATTGATTATACAAAAATAATAGACATAAATGTCCACAGACATATGAATCATAATTTTGTACAGAATCATAATTCAAGCTACCATCACTTAAAAAATATTTTCTCAACTCATCTGGGGGTCTTAAATTTCCATAACTGTCGAAATAAACTATTTCTTTATTTTTCTTTATATATGCAATCCAGTGAGTTCCATCTCTATCATTGATATCCAGATTTACTATACCAGATTCTTTTTTCCTAATTTTTTTGGGAAGTGTATCTCTCATGAAAATACCTCGAAAATTTGGAATTTTTAGAATTTTCGAGTATTTCATTAAATCTATGTTAGTTAGTGGTCGGTGAGGTAGCTTAATTAGTTTTTTTTTGCTGTTACACGTTTTAAGATATAATCCAGAACCTTTCTTATGAGGGCCTAAATATAAACCCTTCCCCTTAGCGGCCTGCTCCATCGCCAAATTATGCCTCAATTGTTCAGCTATCACCTTACCATTTGACTTGGAATCGTTAACTGCTTTCACAATACCGGCTACACCCCCTCCAACAGCTCCTAATGCTCCCAAAAGGGGTAACAGAAGTGGAAGAACCCCTTCTCTTTTTGGAGTATTGAGAATTCTTTTCCCTCGCTTCTTTGATTTTAATGTTTTTTTTACAGCTACCTTTACATTTATTTGTCCACCTCTCTTTCTCTTCTTCGTTGAATCACGATTTTTTCGTCGCTTAAGACCCATTCCCAATTTACTCTTTAGTTTCATTACCCCACCAACTCCCAATGCAGCGAGTTTTTCACCAAAACCAGAGTCTGGTGCTTTTACACGTTTAAATGCAGCTTCAGCTAATTCCCTATCTGCTTGATTCCTTATTTCAACCTCTTCAAATTTGGAATATGCTATATCGTGTTCTCTACACGCTTCATCTAATGGGTTAATTCCTCTATCACCTCGTTCTAGGCGTTTTGTGAGTTTAGTTCCTGGCCCACAATAATTATAACCAGGTATATGTAGTTCCACCGGAAGTTTATTTATTATACTATTGAGCAGACCACCTCCTCTCTTTTTAGAGTTTCTAGTACAAGTAAGCTGTGAACTTTTGGTTCGACCCATTATATCCCAAATTATGGAATAAACTGATTCTTGGTTTTGTAGAATACCCTTTTATATAGAGTAGAGGGTTATGCTTAATCAGTTTTTAACAGTTCTCTTTCTAATGCAGTTCGATTTCATACTAGTGTGATGTGATTATTTGAACACAATGCAGATTCAACAGCAAGCAACAATTTTACCAATAGTTAATCACGACAAAATTTCCAAGACAAACACTTTTCAAAAGCATGGTATTTTATTTGGTGGACAGTCAAACGGGGACTTCTAGTTGGAAGTTCTGGGTCTGGAAAAACAAATGTAATGCTTAGTTTGTTGGAACATCCTAACGGTTTACGTTTTGAAAATATTTATTTATATTCTAAATTACCAACCGAAATATGAATATCTGAGGATGCTTGTGAAATCTATGAATGAAATTGGATATTTCGAATATAATGACGGGGATGCAGTAATACCTCCAGAAGAAATAAAACCGAATTCAGTCATAATATTCGATGATTTGGTATCATGTGATCAAAGTATTATTAAAAGCTATTTTTCTTTTGGGCGTCATAAAAACACAGATTGTTTTTATTTATGTCAAACCTACGCTGCTATCCCTAAACAATTATGTAGAGACAATGCCAATCTTCTCGTGATATTTCCTCAGGACCTTACCAATCTCAAACATATCTATGATGATCATGTAAACGTTGATATGAGTTTCCAAGAGTTCAAAGAACTTTGTGCATTTTGTTGGAATGATAAATATGGATTCGTTGTAATCGATAAAGATTGTCCAATCAACTCTGGGAGATATCGAAAAGGTTTTTATCAATTTTTTCATATATAAAATAGAGACATTAATATTATCAATCATTCACCATGGATAGTAGAGTGACAGCAGAGCTGTTAAAGACGCGAGATGCCTTAAGGCAAAAGTATAGAAGTTTGAAAATTGATATTGCTAAATCTCAGTTAGCGTTGGAGGAAACTTATAAACCGATAACGCGACCTCTTCGTGAATTAGTAACAACTATCGTTAATAATGAAAGTGATCCACGTAAATCTTTTTTGAAAACAGAAATAAAAAATGAGAGTTTAAACAGGCGATCAATTGATCCAGTCCCTCTTGAATTTTATCACACAGCACCCACTAATTTGGAAGATGAAACATTTCATTTTGACTCTACCCAAGAAAGACCTCAATATGTAGGGAGTTTCTTTAATGAAACTTTTCCATCACAGGTAGTAGATCCATCCGTACTATCAGAAAATGAGAGATACTTGCAACAATTTAATGCACCTCTACCGCGAGCATACATACAAGATACCACGTGTTTCTACCTTGCATTCGATGAGTCAAGAAAGGGCTAATAAAAAAAGTGCATCGGCAATACCTGCTGTGGTAAGACCAAGAATAAATACATTTTCTTCAGAAGCTGAGCCACCCGTGACGAGATCGAGAGTGAGTTCACTTTCTTCACCTGAACAAATGAGAAAGACAAGGGAACAAATAAGAAAGGCAAATAATGAAAAAAAAAAAGTGGTGGATTAACACTGATGGAACTTGATAATAAAAAAATTGAATATAAACATTTTGATGACTATAATGAAATAATAGACCGATTAAGACTACTCATAGCTTCACAGTTGGCAGGAAATACGGGACATAATAACGAGATAATTTCAATAATAGAGGAATTAAAAGAGGCTAAAATAATAAGATAAATAGTGTATGTGGGAAGTTAAAGATTCATTTACCCTATCGATAAGTAAAGATGAGTAACATTAAAAAGGAAATAGTAAATGAACTTCATAAACCGGCTAGAAAATCTTTTAAACGAAGAAGAGTTATTGTTAAAGGTATTAATGATCTTTTTCAAGCAGATCTTGTACAGATGATCCCTTATGCTAAAGTAAACAAAGGTTATAAATATATTTTAGTAGTTATTAACGTATTCTCAAAATTTGTTTGGTGTGAACCTGTGAAAACTAAAGGTGGAAAAAATGTTACGGAAGCAATGAAAAAAATCTTATCAGATATCAAAGTTGTACCGAAAAATTTGCAAACAGATTTGGGTAGAGAATTTTACAATAAAGAATTTAAAAAATTAATGGATCAGATGAAAATTAACCATTATAGCTCTTATACAGATCTCAAAGCGAGTGTTGTAGAACGAGTTAATAGAACTTTAAAAAATAAAATGTGGAAACTATTTAGTCTAAACGGAAACTATAAGTGGTTAAATTTGTTACCGGATATTGTTGTTGAATACAATAACACCAAGCATAGGACAAGTGGGATGCAACCTAAAAATGTTAAAAAGAAAGATGAAAAACGCTTACTAAAAACTGTCTATAACCACCCGAAAACAGTCGATCCAAGGAAAAAATTTTTTAAAACAAATGATTATGTGAGGATTAGTAAATACCGACAAGCTTTTTCAAAGGGATATACGCCTAATTGGTCTAATGAAATTTTCAAAATTAGGAAAGTTCATAAAGGTAATCCTAGAACTTACCTTTTACAAGACCAAATGGGAGAGGAAATTTTAGGGAGTTTTTATGAGGAAGAAATGCAGAAAGTAAAGTATCCCGATGTATATCTCGTGGAAAAAATTTTAAGAAAAAAGAATAACAAGCTCTATGTTAAATGGTTAGGATTAAGCAATAAACATAATTCATGGATTTCAAATAATAGCATTGTATGAATATAATCTATATTTTATTACTTTTTAATGTATCATTTAATTTATAATTCCGTTTTCATGTATCATTTAATTTATAATATATTTTTACCTAATAAAACAAATATTCAAGCATAAATATATTTTATTTCTATATATCTATTTCACATACATAAATACAAAAATACTATGTGGTTATATATGATTAAGTGTCATAAATTACAAAATCTCTCATTATATACATTATATCTATGAGTACTGTCTAAAATAGGGTTTATAATATTTGAAGTTTGTTCTATTCTTTTATTAAAGCGAACTCTATCGAGGGCTACAATTTCCCAATATCTCTTTCTTGATAATTTATATGCAGAATTCCACACCACCATAAAATTAATCTTATTGTCTCTTAAATTAAATGTCACTTTCTTCATCTTTAGATCCTACCACAATATTCAGCTTCCAATATATCCGGATAAATATAAATTAACTCCATAAGCATAATGGTATTTTCGTTATAGCCATTTTTATTCCTTTCAATAAGATTTACTGCATTTTCAAATACATTTCCTTCTTGATGTTGTAATTCTCTCACCACATTCCTGAAATAACTGCAATCTTTTTAAGGTCTCAATGTTAGCCTTAACGAGTGGTAATGCTTCCCACAACTTGCAGATCGATTCATATCCCAAGTAAATGTAAGAGTTATTTTTTTATTATTTTTATAACTCTGGAATAGGAAATTTGCTCAAATTTTATAAGAAAGTTATCAGTCTCTACTGGTTCAACTTTATCATTGGAGTATACATAATTAGTTATTACACCTTGATACGTGAGAAAATGAAGCCACTCCTTTTCGTTGAAAATTATTACATCAAGTTTATTTCCACTCAGTTTCACACATGGGTTATAACACAAGTCATGTGATAATCCAGTTGTCACATATTTACTTCTAGATTTATTCAGTTGGTACCTTCGCTCACCAAGTACCACTATATCATTTGTGTCTTGCGGTGCTGGAGGCAAATTATTCATTAAATCATTAACACTCAGTTCAGGTAAACTAAATAAACTGCCACTGTAAGCCATTGTGAACAGTTGAATTTCTTTAACTAATTGACACGAAGAACTTTGTTACAATGCCTGTGTACATCTCTTTTTATAATTAGAATAATTTGATATAGTGGGGATGCTGAATTGTGGTGGGAGGTTTTGAGTTGTGGTGGGAGGTTTTGAATTATGGTGGGAGAGATGGGAGGTCCTCACCATACATATATATGATGATGATCATATATATATGATATGAGGGGAGGGGATGAGCTTAAATTGTGGTGGAGGGGAGGTTGAAAATCCACTACTACTTTCACTTATTAGTATGAAATGTGAAATCAATTATGCAGCAGGTGCCTTGATAGGTTGTATGTCACAATTATCACACACGGTGAATATTTTTTCATTTTTGAACGTACTGTATTCCTTTAATACACTCTTACATCTGATACATATCCATACACAGACGAGCATAATGATGTGTTTGGAGTAATGGTAAAATATGTACTGCCTAACCTATGACATGTCAATTACCCTTTCCATGGTGATGAGGTAGGGAGGTGATGGGGTGTGGCTTATGAAAAAATGGAGGGGGGTTCTGAGAAATTGGTGGGGGGATTGGAAGAGTGGAGAGGATGGGGCGTGGCTTATGAAAAAATGGAGGGGGGTTATGGAAGAGTGGAGGGGATGGGGCGTGGCTTATGAAAAATGGAGGGGGTTCTGAGAAATTGGTGGGGGGGTTCTGGAAAAGTGGTGGGGGGTACTGAAAAAGTGGTGGGGGGTAGAGCAGAACTGTCATTTCTTTACTACTGGCGGTCTGATATATATGACTCGATCATTTTTATGATGCGAGTGGAAAAACCCGCGATATGGAGTTTGTACAGCAATCCGGGGTGCCAGACTTTGTCGAAGGGTCTCTCGAGGTCTAAGGCGACAAACCCTGTTAATAGACCTCGGTTGAAGTTGGTCATAGCGATTTCTCCAACTCGGTAGAGCTGATGGGTTGTTGAATGACTGACACGAAAACCAAATTGATAGTCATTGAGTATATTTGCCGCTTCCAGGTGCTCCTGGACTCGACTTAGAATCAGTTTATCCAACACTTTTATTATAGAAGATATAGGAGGCTTACTGGCCTGTAGCCTAAAGGGTGAGTTTTTGTTGTTTTTTTTTGGCTTCGGTATATTGATAATTTTTGAGATCCACGTGGGTAATAGGCGGACCTCATACAAGAATTGAACAGTTTTGTTAAAAACATATAGGCTGATATAGGCAAATATTTTAGTGCAAAAGTTGGTATTTTGTCGAGCCCGGGGGCTTTCCTGGGGTGCATAGACATGATTGCAGCCTTGATTTCTGAGGGCTTGAAAAATATTGGTTCCGTACCAGGCGGGAGGGATGTTCGTTTCAGGGATTGGATGAAGTAGATCTTGGGTAGTTTGCGGGATGGGGTTGGGTTGAAAAATTGTGGATAAATATTCAGAGAATGTAGCAGCTTTCTCCGAGTCGGTGATCGCTACGCCAGCTTGGGTTGTGAGTGGGGGTATTTGTATGAGTTGTCTTGTAAATATTCGAGGGGCAAAATATGGATCGTCGGGGTGGGAGGCAGCTAGCTTCTCTATTGAACTAAACCTGAATTTCCTAACCTCAGTAGCAATTTGCCTTTTGAGCGCATTGATTCTGGGTTTCAGAGTAATATTTCTTGTGTCTTGAAATCTTTTGCGTAGCCGGTTTTTAATCTGTACTAAGTCCACTAGCTGCTGTGGAAGTTTGAGTTTATGTGACTTAGATGGAATATAACGTATACTTTGTCGGAGACTATTAGTATTGTCAGTTGGTATACTGCTCGGTCGATTTCAGGGATTGTGTCGCATGGAGGGTTGTTGGGGATGACTTGGGCTAGGTGATGGGAGTAGGCCGACTATTCATAGTCACCCTCTCTGGGAAATCTTGTTATTGGGGTACTGTGCATTTGCATGTAGAGTGTTGTAAGTACCGGGTAGTGATAGCTTGACATTGCTTAAAGTTTCGCACTCATAGGGGTTGTTCAGATTTCTCAGTATCCCTATGTCTATGATTGATCGGCTTGGGATGGGTCGAGTAAGTTGGTCTGGGGCTATTAGGGTGTGAATTGGGTATGTATCTATGTAGTCGTATAGGATATTTTCTGAGACTGGATGTTTAGCGTTCAAGTCGCCGAGCAGTATGTATTTCGGGTGTATTGTGTGCAGTGGCGGCTGGTGAAATTTCAATATTTTTTTTCTCGTCTGTGGCGCATGGGACCCATACGAAACTTGGGAAATAACATCTAGAGAAGCACTTCTCTAATGACTCCTAAAAAATTTTGAAAAAACAGTTTGCGAAAAAATTTTTGAAAATTCGCTAGCCTCCCCTGGGTCTAGGGACCCCCGTTTACTTTTATTTTTTTTTGTCATATGCATTTGACTTTTCATAAAAATGCATCGACAGATTTTGGAGTTTGTGAAAATATTTTCATTACTAACTGAGATACAACGAATTGAAATATTGTAATTTGTTAAATTGTAAATTACAAAATTTCAGTTCATTGTATTTCAGTTAGTAATGAAAATATTTTCACAAACTCTAAAATCTGTCGATGCATTTTTATGAAAAGTCAAATGCATATGACAAAAAAAAAATAAAAGTAAACAGGGGTCCCTAGACCCAGGGGAGGCTAGCAAATTTTCAAAAATTTTTTCGCAAACTGCTTTTTCAAAATTTTTTAGGGGTCATTAGAGAAGTGCTTCTCTAGATGTTATTTCCCAAATTTCGTATGGGTCCCATGCGCCACAGACGAGAAAAAAAATATTGAAATTTCACCAGCCGCCGCTGATTGTGTGTAGTGTAGTGTAGTTACCTAACTATTTCCCTTATTATTTGTTATATTGTTTTACATAAAACTAAATCCCGAGGATTAAAATAAAATCCTTTACTTAGGTTACATAATTAATAAGATATATATATATATATATATATATATATATATATATATATATATATATATATATATATATATATATATATATATATATATATATATATATATATATATATATATATATATATATATATACAGTGTGTCCAACTAAGTCTGCACCATATGGGAAACTTTTTTATTATCGGTTTTATGAAAAAAAATTATTCTTGATAAAAAGTTTTGCATGGCCTAAAACCCAAAATGAAATAATCAGATATCAATTTTTTGCAGTCATATACGAGGTTTGTCGAAAAATGTAAATTTTGCTCAAGAGTAAAGTACCTTTATTTATTACAATATCGACAATCGTTATTAAGAAAAGTTGATCCTAATTGAAAACTACGGTCAGATATCCAATATTATCCATCTACCATGAAAAAACGATTTTTAATAATTTTTGAGTATTTTTTCATGGTAGATGGATAATACTGGATATCTGACCGTAGTTTTCAATTAGGATCAACTTTTCTTAATAATGATTGTCGATATTAAGAAAAGTTGATCGTAATTGAAAACTACGGTCAGATATCCAATATTATCCATCTACCATGAAAAAATAGATATTATACCCAAAAATTATTAAAAATAGTTTTTTCATGGTAGATGGATAATATTGGATATCTGACCATAGTTTTCAATTAGGATCAACTTTTCTTAATAACGATTGTCGATATTGTAATAAATAAAGGTACTTTACTCTTGAGCAAAATTTACATTTGCAAAAAATTGATATCTGATTATTTCATTTTGGGTTTTAGGCCATGCAAAACTTTTTATCAAGAATAACTTTTTTTCATAAAACCAATAATAAAAAAGTTTCCCATATGGTGCCGACTTAGTTGGACACACTGTATATATATATACACATATACATATATATACATATATATACACACACACATATATATATATATATATATATATATATACATATATATATATATATATATATATATATATATATATATATATATATATATATATATATATATATATATATATATATATGAAAGCTGCCTACTGCTGCTTCTCGTTGCTCGAACTGAGTCAGTCCAGTTCGAGCAACGAGGAGCAGCAGTAGGCAGCTTTCAGCGAGAACCTGAAGATGGCAGATGGGATTCTGCCGAAACGTCGTTTAGACAACAATGGCTCCAGCAGGAGCCTATCAACTACGTGGGGAAACACCCGGAAGTACACCAACACTTCATTCAACACCCGCGAAAACCTAAGAAACAACATATATATATATATATTTATATATATATATATATATATATATATATATATATATATATATATATATATATATATATATATATATATATATATATATATATATATATATATTTATATTTATATATATATATATATATGTATATGTGGTAATGTTTTTAATGTAAATTTTATCTCCAAACCTTTAACTACATTAAACCACTTTAAAATAATATTTGTTTTTGATTATGTGGAACCCCACATAATTTGGTGACGCCGACTGTAGACTTGAAGGTCCCCATAATTTGGTGACTTCGACTGTAGACTAGAAAGTCTCCTTGATTTGGTAACCCCCATCTTATCACGCATTTCGTGATTTTGTCTCCATAAATTGGTAGACAGAAGCTCAACCCGACGTTCACGTAAATTGGTAACCTCGAAACTCTCAAATTGATTACTCCAACGTCCAGATATTTTGGTGACTCCAACACGAAACCTTCATAATAGCTGCTATACTATCCTTGCCACAATTGTTTTATCATCAAGTACATTGGACAGGATACAGATTTATGTAATTTGATTACATTGCTGCCAGACATTATCTGATGTTGAAGATTGGTAACCACAATTGAAATTTTAGAAGATGAAGACCTTTTCTTAATAGAAGATCTTTAAGTATTATACTAGATTTGGATAATTTTTAAATACGGCTTTTGATATTTTTGAGATTTGGACCGTTTAATAAAATAATTTTACAGAAGATTACAAGACTGGAATTTACCTTTTGAAATTATCAATTATTGTACAAGGTTAGGTAGGTACCCTATATATGCTCCTTTCCATTGTTTTATTTTAAACCAGCCAATCATTCAAATAATTCATTCACTTGATCTTCTTTTTTTTTAAATATGGCCGTCTCAAACGCAGTTGCACCAACGGATCTTGAAAACCCTGTTGTAACTGATCCAGTTGTTGCACAAAATCAATACGTTACGTCATTGAAACTTCCCCCCTTCTGGATAGTTGAACCAGAAATATGGTTTTCTCAAGTAGAAGCTCGGTTTAACGTTGCACGAATAACTTCTGATCGTAAAAAATATGATTATATAATCGCGAATTTACCGATGGAAGTCGTCAGTAATATTTATGACATTATTATTGCTCCACCTGCCACTAATCTATATAATTTTTTGAAAAACGCTATCATTGCCCGACTTTCTTCCAGTGAAGAAAAGCGTTTAGATGACCTGTTATCAGGATCACAAATGGGCGATAGAAAACCCTCAGAATTTTATCGTATTATGTCAGGAATTGTCGGTGGCTCCAATATGGTTAGTCAAGCCACTCTTATCAAATTATGGAAACGACGTTTACCCAAAACGATTTATATAGCAATTACTGCTTCTGGAAAAACAGAATTAGAGGATATCATTGACATAGCCGACAAGATATGGGAATCTTGTCAGAGTACTGCAATATCCTCGTTCCAATCTAACATTTCTACTGTTACGATTCCAAATTCAATTTCCTCCACAACATTGTCAGATTTATCAGACAGATTTAATGCTTTTTCAGTTGATTTTCAAGCCACTTTAAACAAGGTTTTATTTAAACAAAGTTCTCTTGAAACTCAAATATCTACCTTACAGGCTTCTAATCACCAAAATCGACCTACTACCTCTTTTACTCAACATCAATGTCTCACTTGTCGCAATAGACCTCGTTCTCATTCTAGGTCTTCCAACGGTAACAATAAATTTCTTTCTTCTAATAAAACCGTTTGCTATTATCACCAGGTAAGATAAAGCTTTGAAATGCAGCGTCCCTTGGTGTTCTTTTTATAACACGCCATTATATAAAGATCACTCCATTTATCAAAAAAACTAATCAACACTAGCATATTATCTGCGGATGCTAGTGATTCTGACAGCAGATCTAGACTTTTCATTTATGATATATCAAACAAGTTAGATTTTTTAGTAGATACAGGTGCAGAATTGTCGGTTGTACCTAGGAATTTATTTACTGATTTTAAAAAGAATCCTAATTTAGTCTTGACTGCAGCTAATAATACTATTATTTCTACCTACGGTAAGAAACTTTTAAAAGTCAATTTAGGCCTGCGCCCCAATTTTACTTTTATTTTTACTATCACTGACATAAATATTCCTATCTTGGGAGCTGACTTCATAAAACATTTTGGTCTACTTGTAGATTTAAAGAACAAACTCTTGTTAGATAACATGACAAGTTTGTCAATTAATTGTTACGTCAAAAAGTTTTCTTTCATCTCTCCCAGATTATTTTCTGTTGAAAACCAATATACCAAATTGTTGCACTCTTTTCCTCATCTAATTAGCGCGCCGGATCACTTTTTGCCTATTAAACATTCAGTGAAACATTATATAGTTACTGAAGGACATTTACCTTTTAGTCGCCCAAGACGTTTGGACACTATTAAATTTAATGTTGCAAAAAGTGAGTTTGATCATATGGTTGAGTTAGGTATTTGTGAACCTTCTTCTTCGTCTGTTGCATCTCCATTACATATGGTTGTTAAAAAAGATCCCGACGACTGGATACCTTGTGGTGATTACAGACAACTAAATGTTGTCACTATACCTGATCGATATCCACTACCAAATATCCAAGATTTTAATGCCCAATTATTTGGTTGCTCAGTTTTTTCTAAGATTGACTTAGAGCTTATCATCAGATACCTGTCAACGAAACAGATATTTTCAAGACTGCGATTACCACTCCATTTGGTTTTTTCCAATCTATACGTATGTCTTTTGGTTTAAGAAATGCTGCTCAAACCTTTCAGAGATTTATTAACGAAGTTCTATCACATTTGAAGTTTGTTTTCGTTTATTTAGATGACATATTAGTCGCAAGTAAAGATCATGTCGAGCATTTACAACATTTACAGATCGTTTTCGAGCGTTTAGAAAATTATGGAATAAATATTAAACCCTCTAAGTGCGTTTTCGGCACAGATCAATTAACATTTTTAGGTCACCACGTGTCTCATAAGGGCATTTCCCCCACTACTGAGCGTGTTGACATTATCAAAGAATTTCCACAACCTACAACAGTTAAGCAACTTCAAAGGTTTTTAGGCATGATTCATTTTTATCATAAATTTATATCTAACATTGCTGAAATATTCAGCCCTTTACATGCACTAACTACTAAATTGTTACATGACAAAATAAAGATTATAAATACTTGGTCAACGGACTGTTCCAATAGTTTTATTAAAGCTAAACAAGCTTTAGTAGATGCTACTATCCTTGGTCACCCTAATTACAACGATGGAGTAACCCTTTCGTTAACAGTTGACTGTTCAAATGTGTCCGTAGGATCAGTTTTAGAACAGACTATTAACAATGTCTCCACTCCTTTGGATTTCTTTTCTAAAAAGCTAACTGACACTCAAAAACGTTACTCAGTTTTTGACACAGAACTTCTCGCCTCTTATTTGTCAATTAGACATTTCAGATATATTTTAGAAGGCCGAGATTTTACTCTTTTCACCGATCATAAACCTTTGGTTTCAACATTGTTTTCTAGAGCGGAGAAAACCCCCAGACAAACTCGTCACTTGGAATACATAGCACAATTTACGAATAACATTAAACACATTCCTGGTGCTCATAACGTCGTCGCAGATACAATGTCTCGATTCAACGATTGTTCTTTAGTAAATCGAAATTATCTGATGTCTGCTATTAATTCGAATGAATTTAATTTGACGATTTTGAAAAATGCACAATCTAAGGATTCAGAACTTACTTCTCTATTACAGTCGCAGGAAAATAAACACAATAAGGTACATTTCTTTTTAAAACAAATTAGTGTTGCTTCAATAGAGCTCATTTGGTGTGACGTCTCTAATTCTAAATGTCGTCCTTATGTACCCAAAACTTTGCGTCATGTTGTTTTTGACATCTTTCATAACCTAGTTCACGCAGGTATTCGCGCTACTAAAAAATTAATTTCTGATAAATATTTTTGGCCCAGAATGAATACGGACTGCACATTATGGACCAAAACTTGTATAAGTTGTCAAACTTCTAAGGTAAATCGACATACCAAGACTCCGATAGAAAATTTTAATGTACCTAAAGGTCGTTTCGAACACATCCATGTGGATCTTGTAGGACCGTTATCTCCTTCAGAGAGTTATTCTTACATTCTTACCATCGTTGAGCGTTTTACGCGTTGGCCTGAAGCTTACCCCATTCCAGATCGCACTGCCGAGATGGTGGCCAAAGTGTTGTTTCAAAATTATATTTGTCGCTCTGGCGTTCCGGTTCATATCACGACGGACCAGGGAATGCAATTTGAATTTAAATTGTTTCGTGAATTTTCGAAGTTTTTAGGATTTCATCGTATTCGCACGACTGCTTACCATCCGCAAAGCAACGAATTAGTGGAACGTTTCCACCGCTCATTAAAGACTACTTTATTAGCTAGAGCAAATTCAATTAATTGGGTTTCGGAACTCCCTATTATTTTGTTAGGTTTGAGAGCTATGCCCAAAGTTGACTTACATTGTTCATCTGCAGAACTGGTGTTTGATCAAGCATTACGTCTCCCTGAAGAATTTTTTATTAAATCACACGTTCGTACGGAAATTCCTTATTTTATTAATAAGTTACATGACACTTTTGACAAATTAGATTTTACAAATCCCAATCCTAATCATTTTTCTCAGAAGTCATTCGTGAATCCTGATGTTAATACTTGCAAGTTTGTATTTCTTCGTAATGCACGTATTAAACCTGTTTTCACACCTTTATTTCAAGGTCCTTACGAAGTGATTTCACGTACAGGTAAAATTATCACCATTCTTAAGCAGGGAAAAGAAGTGACTGTCAGTGTTGACAGAATTAAACCGGCTTATTTATTAGCTGACATTACAGATCGTCCAGCTCCGTTGGTGGCTAAAAGAGTACGTTTTGATTTTGATTGATTGGTTTTTTTTTTTTGAGGGGGAGTATTATGTAGTGTAGTTACCTAACAGGTTACATAATTAATAAGATGTTATATATATATATATATATATATATATATATATATATATGTATATATATATATATATATATATATATATATATATATATGTATATATATATATATATATATATATGTATATATATATATATATATATATATATATATATATATATATATATATATATATATATATATATATATATATATATATATATAAGTAGATAAGCAAAGAGAGTTCTGGACCGGAAGTGACTTGGATGGCATGTGTCCATCGAGATCTGACCATAGAGCTGTTGGTCATTGTCGTCGGAGCTGAAGAGTTCTTCTGGTGAAGAGTGACGCATCACGTGGTATGGGTGTGAACTCTGTACCTAATGCCCTTCTGGCTAAGAAATATTTCAGCAGATTTTTCACTTAGGCAAATTTAATATAAACGACGGTCGCTGGCTGAGACACAGGAGGAAGTGATAAGAAAACGGATATGTGATAAGAGAGTGTAACATTTGTATAGAAATGCAAATTAAATGAAATTTTCATCAGTAACGTCGATTAAGGGGGGAATATATTTATATTTATTATTGTTTAAAGCAAGTTACTAGACATAGGCGTACATAAATTAAAAAACTGTCGAAACCAGGATTTGAACCCGGGACCTCTAGAACTTCAGTCTAATGCTCTCCCCACTGAGCTATTTCGACTTTAATCAAATTCAGATATAAATTAAACAAAAATTGTATTTCTATTTCATTTATTATAAAAAACAGTCATGACATTTTTCCTATTAATAATGCGATCGGGATTAGCGGCGGCGGATGATCATGATCCTCGCTGGGGATGGTCAAATCCAACGGCTGGGGTGGCTGCCAGGGGGAGTATGATGATGGCATACTATAACAGAATAATTTTATGAGATATAAATAAACTTTTAGAGCGTTAAAACATATTGTGTGAAGCATTATTTTCACAAGTCAGGTTGGCCGAGCGGTCTAAGGCGCCTCACGTTTAGCGTATGGTTCCGTACCGGAGCGTGGGTTCGAATCCCACACCTGACAGTTTTTTTTTGTTTGTTATTTTATTTACCCAAATATTTTATATACAAATGTTTGATAGCGTGGAAATAACAGAATAATTTTATGAGACAAAAATAAACTTTTAGAGCGTTAAAACAAATATATATGGAAATTTTTTAATCTGTGTAATTTTTCTAAAATAACATTTATCCAAATATTTTATATACAACTGTTTGATAGTGTGGGAAAAATAATAAAAAACTAGCTACCATGCTGGGTGGGGCGGCGGTGGGCGATCCTCGCTGGGGATGGTCAAATCCAGCGGTTGGGGTGACTGCGGCTGCCAGGGGGAGTATGGTGGCATGGAGACCTCACACCAAGTTCTAGTAAAAAAATTCATATTGAAATTCATAAATATAAGAAACAATAAGTAGTACTTACTCGTCGAACCGCGGTTGGGGTGGCTCCCATACTGGAGGTGTGGGGGAGTATGATGGCGAAGGTGGTGGGCTTGCGGCCCATGCTGGAGGTGTGGGGGTGTATGATGGCGAGGGTGGTGGGCTTGCGGAGGCCTCACACCAACTTCTAGAAAAAAATTCATATTGAAATTCATAAATATAAGAAACATTAAGTAGTACTTACTCTTGGAACAGTGGTTGGGGTGGCTCCCATGCTGGCGAGGGTGGTGGACTTGCGGCGGTCAGCATAAAAAACTCGGAGGCCTCACACCAAGTTCTAGTAAAAAAAAATGCATATTGAAATGAATATGAGAAACATTAAATAGTACTTACTCTTCAAATGGGCACACGCATAGATCCCCGAACTGTTCATAACACTTGTCACATTTATGCCCCAAGTCCAAATCCAAATCGCTGAAAAATAATACAAATTTTATATGTTATAAAACTAAACTCACTAACTAATTAACTCACTTTCCGAATTCATTCATTTTACTATTAGAACGATGTGCGGCGTGATCACTGTAAAATTTGTTTATAAAACTAAGATTTAATATGGATGTTCTTTATTTTTGCAATCAGCTATAGTACATCCGTAAAAAGTGCAATGTGGAAGTTGATTAAATTATATCGCAAGGAAATAATACCAAGCAAGCGTTGATATGTTATTTACAAAGGAAATAAAACTCCGCATAGGACATCCGCAAAAAGTTCAATCTCAATAAAAGTGGTCGTTAATTAATTTTATCGCAAGGAAATAAAACCGAGAAAGCGTTGATATGTTATTTCATAGGAAACAGGAAAGATGATAAACCTGCCTACATAGCCACAAAGTGCACATGATGACAAAGCGAGTTGAAGGAAGTTGATAAATATATCCATTAGTTGGTTATGTGAAAATATCATTTAGTACTGATGTAGATTTCGACGAGTATAAAAGCATAAACTGAGATTGAGATCACTTACTTTCCAAGTTATAATTTTGTTAGCAAGTGTTTGTGCGCATTACTGATTTAACGTAAGTTCTATTAATTTATTTTATTGCAATTTATCTCAATATAATAAAAAAATATTTTTAGATGGACTTAAATAAACTGAATGCCGTATCACTTTTAGATACAAAGCCAACCATCAAATTAACGGACCTCCCACTAGATACACCTGTTCCAATAATTTCAGCAAAGCTAATAAAAACCAAATTTGGAACAACGGTTCTATTAGAATTCGGTGACAGCACAGCATTTTTACCAAAACGAGTGGTTCCCCATATGAAGGATAATTTGGAGAATTTCACAGCAGGAAAATACAGCCTGATCTTTAAAGGTCAAAAAGATGTTAATAAGCCTGCATTAGGAACAACATTCGAATTTATTGAAACCGAAAGTTGGACTCAAAGTGCATGTAAGTAATTTATTATGCATTTTGAAGATATTTATTAAATGCCATTTTTCTTTTAATTTTAGCTGATTCACAACAATTCTAAAAGGGACTGTGGGCGGATCCATACACATAAAGAGCTGCAATAATTTAGGAGCTGCAATAATTTAGTATGTATAAGTGCATTATTTGTAGAAAGAAATTCAAAATTCGCTTTTTTGTTGAAAATCACGCATTTTTTTATAATAATAATACAATATACTCGAAAGTAGATATTTCTATTTATTTGTTATATAATGAAAATTTATTTAAACGGTTGATTCATCAATTTGTGGGGTTAGATTATACACAAAACATTGAAAAAGTAAAACAATTATTTATAAATATTCAACCTAAGTTTACTGCTGCATTAGAGTTCAAACTCTCGAGCATAGAAGTTTGTAAGAAGTGTATTGTATTATTAGATAAAATTTGATAATGGACATATGTAATTTAAGTGATGAAATTGTGAAGAAGTTTCAAAATGTAACAAAAATTTTGAGTGAGTGTAACAATGTTATAGGTCGGGAAAAATGATTAAAATTAGTGAAAGGGCATTTAAGTTTGCTTAACCAAGCATTAAAAAATCGCAATTCTATTGGAATTCGTAGAAAAATTCATACAAATATTGGACATTTAAAAAAAGTTAAAATTTTAATAAAAAATTTAGGCTACATTGGATGGGGTTTGAGTGGTAGAGTAAATAGAAGTTCTAGAATTAAATGGGAGGATATAAATTCGGTATTTTCAGGTCGCATACGTTCAGGTTTAATAATAAATTTAAAACATAAAGATATGAGACAGTTCCTTGATGATTCCTTCTTTCTATTCAAGTCACGAATAAATAATATTCTCAAATCACAGCCGACAATCAAAGTGAATGCATGTTTTTGTGGGGAATTCATTAAAAATAATATTAAGTCAGAAGAAATGGAATTTAAATATTTCAACACTAAAAATGCCTCAATTGATATCAGCACTGATTTAAAGTTGTGGTTTCAGGAATATATTATAGATAAAATTTTAAATAAATTAGAGGAATTCCAGGAAAAGGACTCGGGATTTGCGCTACAAAAAATAATAAGTTTAGAAATAAATATTAATAAGGTTGAAATGGGTAACGGCTCATCTTTCATTAGACTTCCAAATCAAGTAGCTAAAAAACATGCATGTGTCAATGTTAAAAATTATGATGAAGCATGCTTTGCCTGGTCCATAATTTCGGCTTTGTATCCCGTTGACAGTCATTCCGATAGAATATCATCGTACCCCCACTACTCCGAAATTTTGAATTTAAAAAATATTAAACTTCCAATGTCACTACCACAAATTACAAAATTTGAAAAACAAAATAACATTTCTGTTAATATTTATACGCTAAAATTGTTTGGAAATAATTTTCATTCAGTACCAGCTCGTTTAACTAAAACTAAATTAGAAAAACATGTAAACTTATTAATGATTCAAAATAACTATACAGATGAGCGTGAAAAAAGTACTGATGATGATTCCAATCTTGAAATAAAATATCATTTCTGTTGGATAAAAGACCTTTCCAGACTTGTGTCTAGCCAAATGAGTAAACGTAATGGAAAACTGTACATTTGTGATATATGTTTAAATTATTTTTCTAGTGAAGCAAAATTAAATTTACACACAGTAGACTGTAAAAATGTTAATAAATGTAAAATATCATTTCCAAAGGAAAAAATTGTAAAGTTCAAAAATTATAATTATAAAGAGCCTGTACCGTTCGTATTGTACTGCGATTTCGAATCAATGCTAGAACCATTTTCCGAAATTAGTCAAACTAAAACTTTAAAATACCAAAAACATACTGCTTTCAGCGCAGGATTATATTTTAAATGTTCGTATGATGATAGCTTATCGTATTATTGCAGCAATCGTGGTTTTAACTGTATAGAGTGGTTTTCAAAACAATTAGAGAATATCGGTGAATTTCTCGAATCAAAATTAAAGACTATTGTATCAATGGATATTTCTGAACATCAGCAAAAAGAGTTCGCCGCATCAACTCACTGCCATATTTGCGAATCAATATTTAAACCTGAAGATAAGAAGGTACGTGACCACAACCATTTCACAGGTAAATACCGCGGGCCGGCACATGAAAACTGCAACTTAAATTTTAAAAAATCATTTATAGTACCGGTCGTCTTTCATAATTTATCTGGATATGACGCTCATTTTCTAATCAAAGATCTTGCAAAAACCGGTCAGATCACTTTATTGCCAATCAATAAGGAAAAATACATATCGTTCACAAGAAGTGTTGAAGGTTCGGTAATAAAATTTCGGTTTATCGATTCTTTCCGATTTATGGCCGCATCGCTGGATAAACTATCATCATATTTAACAAAAGGGGAATTAACAAATTTGCAAAAAGAATTTAGAGTGATTTAGATAGTGAAAAGTTTAATATGCTTACGAGAAAGGGCGTCTTCCCATATGATTTTATAGATTCTTTTAAAAAATTATCTGAAACTGAGTTGCCGGCAAAAGAACATTTTTACAATAAATTAAATGACTCTAATATAAGCGATGAAGGTTACCAACATGCTCGGAATGTTTGGGAAAAATTTAATATTACAACACTAGGTGAATATTCAGACTTATATCTAAAAACTGATGTAATTTTATTGACAGATATTTTCGAAAATTTCAGACAAAAATGTTTAAATATTTATCAATTAGATCCGGCACATTACTATACACTACCGGGCTATACGTGGGATTGTATGTTAAAGTATACAAAAGTAGAGTTGGAACTTTTACAGGACATCGACATGCTTTTATTTATTGAACGTGGTATTCGAGGCGGTGTAAGTCAGTGCTGTAATAGATATGCTAAGGCTAACAATAAATTTTTGTCAGAATATGATTTTTCAAAACCTAGTTCTTATCTATTATATCTTGATATAAATAACATGTATGGATGGGCCATGGAAGCCTTTTTGCCCTACAAAGGGTTTCGGTGGGTGGAGAATTTTGAAAATTTTAATGTGATAGATGTACCAGACGACTCAGAAAACGGATATATTCTCGAAGTTGATTTAGAGTACCCGGAACATCTACACGACAAACATAAAGATATGCCTCTCTGTCCGGAACATCTAGTGCCGCCGGGATCAAAATTCCCAAAACTGATGACGACACTCTACCATAAAACCCGATATGTAATACACTATAGAAATTTAAAGCAAGCTTTATCCTTGGGGATTAAACTTATAAAAATTCACCGTATATTAGAGTTCAAACAATCTCCATGGCTAAGACCGTACATAGGCTTAAATACAAAACTGCGCGCCAGTTCGAAAAATGAATTTGAAAAGAATCTATATAAGTTATTAATTAATGCGGTTTTTGGTAAGACCATGGAAAATATTCGTAAGCATCGGCTTGTAAAATTGGTGTCGAAATGGGAGGGTCGATATGGTGTTAAAAATTACATCGCTAGCCCCAATTTCCATAGTCGTGCTATATTTGGCGAGAATTTAGTGGCTATTGAATTAAATAAGTCTGAAATTTTTTTCAACAAGCCTTTATACATTGTATTATGTATTTTAGATATATCGAAAACTTGTATATATGATTTTCACTATAATTTTATGTTGCAAAAATTTGAAAATAATGACTGTAAATTGCTGTACACCGATACGGATAGCCTTATTTATGACATAAAATGTGAAGATGTTTATGAGAAAGTTATAAAAGAAAACATTGCTAAATTCGATACTAGTGACTATCCACCCAACAACCGATACAATATGCCTTTAGTTAATAAAAAAATTCCCGGGATCATGAAAGATGAGTTAAATGGCAGCATAATGACCCATTTTGTAGGTTTACGGTCAAAGATGTATGCGCTTAGAGTTGAAGGGGAAAATGTTATAAAAAAATCTAAAGGGGTAAAGACTAATATTGTAAAAAATAAAATTTCATTCGATGACTATAAGAACTGTTTGGAAACTAAAACCGAACTGTACCGAACTCAAAGAACCATCCAATCACATTTACATAAAGTCTACTCGGTTAAGCAAACTAAAGTTGCTTTGAACCCCTTCGATGATAAAAGATATTTAATCCAGGATTCAACAGATACATTACCTTGGGGTCACTACTCAATTATGATAGAATAAATTGTTTTTAGTTGAAACGTAAG
The DNA here is from genome assembly GCA_936432065.2 of Rutpela maculata. Lineage (NCBI taxonomy): Eukaryota > Metazoa > Arthropoda > Insecta > Coleoptera > Cerambycidae > Rutpela > Rutpela maculata. The sequence goes on along the minus strand of OW386294.2, from coordinate 33,172,066 downwards.
GGTAAACATGGAATTACTGCCGCACCATGCCAATTTTATCAGCGAACCATTTTTTACACATCTTCTTAGCGAAGTGAAAAAGATGCAGTTTAAAGTCACCCTCGAAGTACTGACTGGAAGAACGACGATGGATAAAAAATGTTGTATTGCAGGCGGTTTTGCCGCATATTTACTTAATAGAATCTATGCATATGGTGATATTGACATTTATGTAGAAAACTCAGACTATCCACCATATGCAATAAAAACACCCACATCACATTTTTTCCACAAAACCGAAAGAATTAATGAAATTTCTATTGGAAAATTTGATTGTAACTATGAAAATTTTGTATTTAACATCTTAAAAAACTTTGATATGGAAGTATGTAAAGTAGGTATATATATTAATGAGCGTGATGAATTAAGAATGATAAAATTTCCTCGAAATGGTACTGATCTTTTCCTTAGAACAATAAAAATTGAACGGTTTTTTAAATACCTTTTTCGCACACGCAGATCTGTTATAAATAAACCCTATAATCCAAAAAAACTTAGTTTAATAGCGTATACTGCTTTATGTCGAAATCAAACTAAAATAGAATGTGCTTATTGTTAAGATTAAACTATTGCAGCTCTTTTGTATTTAAAATAATATTTTATAAAACTTATTACTGTCTGCACATTATAAGCTCTTTTTATGTGTTTAAAATAAAATTTTATAAAATTTAACTCTGATTTTTATTTCTAGAAATTAGGAAAAATCAAAAAACACTTCATTATCATATATACTTTATTTATGATATAAATATTTTCAAAAAAGATGTGATTTTTTGTCTACATATAATACATTTATCAAAATTAACTGAACAATCACTACAACATACTGTATGCTTACAGGGCATAAAAACAACAGAGAGCTCATTTTCTAAACAAATTTTACATAACAGTTTATTACAAGTTTCAACTTGGTTAATTTTTACATCCTGTGCTTCTACTGATACTAGCATTTCTTTTATCGCTAGTGATGACGTTACATTTTTTTCATTCTTGAGCTGATTATATTTACATTTAGAATTAAAGCGGGCATGCTCTTCCCACACATTATCTCCAGAACTCCAATTCATTAAACCCACACCACAGTGAAAACATATGACTTGATCACCTGTGCCGGTATAGTAGAAACCTACCTCAGCTAATTCTCTCGGTTTTTGGCTTATCTGAGGGGGCCAGTTCTCAAATGTTTTTAAGCGGCTTTCCAAAGTCATTTTATCTGAATAAAGCGGGGTCCATCTTCTCTTAATAAATAACGAATTATCCTCACCATTTTCAAAAAACGCACAGTCGGGGCTCCATCTCAAATGATCTGCTGTGGGATCATCACCCCCACACCAATTACATAATTCAATTTCACATATTGGACATTTAACTATGTCTTCTTGACCAACATAAATGAAACCAGCTAAAGCTAGAGTAGACTTTGGAAATTCTGATAACCAATTTTCAAATGTTTCTAATCTTTTCTCATACTGCACATCCATTTTATATACCAGTCAAATAACTACTGAATTGGGATAAATAATAAGATGGTATTTATTTGAAAATATTTATTCAAGCATTTAATATAAACATTTTTCTATCTAAATCATTCATAACCTTAGCTCTATTAAAATGTATACATTCACGAATACAATGCATTTGAATGGAATGTGGTAATAAATCACATAAATATAACATTACATTATCTGAAGGCAGTTCATAATTAGATTCACATAGTATATTATTGGTGACATTCAAAAAATTATTGTAAAATCCAGCAAAATCTAAACCATATAATACATGTATAGTTGAATTGATAAGCCCACTAATGTTAATAAATTCACGCACAGTATTTTCACATATATAAAACGTAACAAAATCATTAGCCACTTTCAACATCTTAGCACCCATAAATGATGATGTGTTGATAATGTAATTTGAAAACTGCTTCACCGCAGCAGCCTCCTCATCCTCCCCAAATCCACTATCAGCATCGAAGTAATTATTGGAAAGTTGTTTAAGGTAAGTAATAAAATCATACCAATCTTCAGCATCGAAGGAAATGTTATGAGCTTTATTGACCTGCTCATTAGCGGCCATTAATATTTTTACAGCTGGAACATTGTTTCGTGCACTACTTAATCCAACTTTTATTCTATATGAAGAGTTTTTCATGGCGAATACACGTTCATAAATGTACTTTTCTTCATTTTGGATTGCAACTCTATACTTTTCAGTAATTCGATCAACTTCCCGCCAATGATCGAAATCTTCAGAAAACGTGGGGCTAGGTGTGTTTGATGCCATGTTTCACGACTAACTAACAGTAACAGGCTTGCTATATTTCAAATAAATTAGCTACACCAGCAATGCTTCCGGTTAATCAAAAGGCCTCTTATCGAGCTGAATTTGTGCGTGTTTTCCATAAGAACCAATGTTAAAACACATAATTCTAGTCAATTGAAACAATTCCCCATTTAAATACATGCAAATCGAAACACATCAGAGTATATTTGTGTTGTCTATCCAACTATTGTGAGATTTATCTAAACCTAACCATTTAACAAAAATTTTATTGCTACGCTTACGTAATACTTTTTCTACTAAATAAACATCCGAATATTTAGCTTTTTGAAGTTCTTCGGCATAAAATCCACCGGCGATGGGATTTCCACGCAAATCCTGAAGAAGGTAGGTGATGGGATTGGTAGTCTGTACTTTAACGATTTTAAATAATTCCGTTGTCCAATTGGGAGTGTATCCTTTTTCAAATGCATGTTTATGCTTACTAATACGAACAAGGTTGCCAACTTTAAATTTTCTCGGATCTGTTGCCATCTTAATAAAGTTATAAGAGGAATTTAAAATGATTTTTTCATTTTTCTTGTTTATTTCACATGGTTTCATACCCGTAGTTCGATGGCGTTGCATATTGTAATTATCAGTTATTTGAGGTAGTATATCAAGCCATCTGTACGTTCCGTTCAAACTAAAGTATTTGTATAACTTTTCCTTTAACGTTCTTATAACACGTTCCACAATTGCAGCCTTTTTAATGCTGAACGTACTATAATGGTTAACGTTGTACTTTTTCATCAGGCTGTTAAAACCAGTGTTATAAACCTCCGTACCTTGATCTGATTGTAAATTTTTAGGTATTCGTTTACCATCTTTGAATATTTCACCAACAGCCTTATCTCTTTTCCCGATTTAGTTTTTAAAGGTTTGGTCCAAACAAATTTCGAAAAACAATCGATCATCACTAATATATATCTAAAGTTACTATTAACATGTGCGTGACCCATTACAGCCAAGTCCATTTGCCAAAGATCATCAAAACCTTTTATGATAGTACGCCGACGCTTGAAATTTTTTCTAGCTGGTTTATGGAGTTTATCACTTGAATTTTTTCTTTTGTATGCTCCATGACTACTCACCAGCAGCAGTGTTATCAGTGAACTAACTTTTTCTTTTTAAGATTGGCCATATCTAAATAAACTTCAGACATTTGTCTTACGACGGTATCTCTAAATTGATTTAGCTCCCTTTCAATATTTTTTATAAAATTTTCCATCGATATTATTTTAGCAGATTGATTTAGCTCCCCTTCAATATTTTTTATAAAATTTTCCATCGATGTTATTTTAGCAGATAGATCTAGATCTGATATCTTATCCAAGTTGAATGTATTTACCTGTACATCCGATTTTAAGTTAGAAATTGCATTTGACAAATCAGTAATTATTATAGTTCTGTCATTTTTGAGTATATTTATTTTATTTGAAAACTCGTTTTTTAAATTCCCAACTTCTTTCTTGATGATCTCAAGCGATTCGTTGAAACTCTTGTATTTATGTTCAAATTCTCGAATAGCATCTATTGAAGACATTTCAATAATTGTATGGAGTTCCTTATCTAGAGATTTTAGGCTACCATCTACATATCTTTTATTACAAACATCATTATCATTAGTAGGTGACTTAACATTACTAAGTTTTAGGTTTTCCACATCTATATTTCCATCCTCGGTGAATATGAAGCCATGCCTATAAGGCGAAAGTAAATAGGAACCACTACTTGGAACACTATCTTGGTCTATATTAGACCTACCGAACTTGTCTACGGGCATATTGTAAATGATGATACTTAGCAAAGTTGTAAATATTTAAGCAATAACACCTATTTCCTTCAGTTCCGATAATATACTCAACATCTCATTATCGTGAGAGTCTGTGTTTCCAGCGCTTTTTGAGGCTATTAAAAGTTTTAGTCTATCAACAAGTTCATTTACGTCATCCCAGTAAACGTATTCTATTGGTTTTTCATTGTACACAGCCGGATCCGCTTTTCGAAGGAGCATTTTGTGACTTACTCCTAATTCTTGGATCATATCGAGGTTTTACATATAGAGGTTTTATTACACTCGTATATTTATAGTACCTATGCCCCCTTCGTTGCTCCTGCGGATTGTAATCGCGTTTGTGAGCACTGGTTAAATCTAGAATTTCTTTGTAATTTTTTAAATCAGTTTCATTGAACCCATTGGGGTTTTTCATAAATATCAATTCATATAACCCTTTAGTACCCGGGTATGGTCTATCGTCGATCACAAGGTTATTATCGGCTATTTTCAGTTCTTTATTACCCATAAATAATTTGTTTGCTAGAAAATCAAAACGAGCACCAGATGTTGTATCGTAACTATTACTATCTGTGAAAAATCCTTCAATGTAATATCTCGCTAATGGTGGAAATTGCTCCAGATATTCATCTATAACAGGTTTATTATGTTTAACTAGATTATCGTATTGTTCTTTAATTTCATCAAATGCCAGTTCTGGTACTTCTTCTTCTTCTTCAGAATCTTTTTCGAGAAAGACTTCACCGATTTCCTCATCAGGTAGAAAGTTTACTGATGGTGGTGATGGTATCCGTCGTTCGGTTAGTGGTTCAGGTATTACCGTTGCTGCTGTCGCCGGCGCCGCCGCTACGCTTTTAGATGTGTTTATTTTAATATCATGTAATGGTTCTACAATTGGTTTGAATATACGATTGAGAGATTCGTCTTCTTCAGCCTTTCCTAGCTTTAAAGCCAAATATTTCTTTCTGATTGCCCTTGACACTTCAGTAATTTTCTTTTTAAGTAACTTCTCCTTTTCTAAATCATGTATGTGTGGCTTTACTACTTTATATTTCTCTAGAGATATTTTTTTATACTTCATTTTTATGCAGGTCTGTACAGCTTTTTCACAGGTCTGTTACAGCTTTTCACAAGTCTGTTACAGCTTTTTCACAGGTCTGTTACAGCTTTTCGCAGGTCTGTATCTGTTAACGTGTAGAACAGTAATAAAGCTGTATGATGTATCATATACATATATACTGATCGAATCCTTTTCGATAGCGTCCGTTGTTCCAATCAAAATCTTTAACTATTACTAATACACCATATTTGTCATTCCAACATTCGGCGCATAGTTTTTCAAATTTATCAAAAGTCATGTCTGGAGTTACGTGATCATCATAAACATGTTTAAGATTCATACGGTCCTGCTTGAATAAAATAATACAGTTACAATTATCTCGTACCAAATGTTTGCCAATATGTGTATAGGTCTGACATAGATAGAAACAATCCACAAGTCTATGTCTACCCATACTGAAGTAGGCTCTTATTTTATCTTGTTTGTCGCAAGCCACATCATCGAAAATGAATATGGAATTGGTTCTAGCCTTAGAAGGATCGATTATACCTTCACTATCTGTATACGGGAAATAACCAACACCTTTCACTTTTTTCAATGCATCTTCCAGCAATTTATATTTCGGTTGATATAGAGATTTGGAATAGGCGTATACATTTTCAAACCACAGCCCATTAGGATCGAACAATAAACTTAGTAGGAGATTCGTTTTGCCAGCGCCACTGGGTCCGCATACAATCGCTCTTAAAGCGCTAGGAAATAATGGGCCATGTTTTTCGGTTGCTGGACATTGTGAGAAAATATCCAAGTTCTCCACTGGAAGTGACAACCGCTGTTTAAGAAGCCGCAACGTAGACTCACACTTTCAGTGGTGTGTAGCAGCTTATATATATACACTACACCTTTACATTATTACTCATTATCAGTTTAGATGTTGATGTTGAAGGAGGGTAGTGGGGTAGTGAACTCTCTGATAAATAAGTTACCATTTGAAGCGCATTTACCAGGATATCAGTACTGCGGCCCAGGCACCAAGTTGGAAAAACGATTAAAGCGAGGTGATCCAGGCATTAACGATCTCGACCGAAGCTGTCGCGAACACGATATAGCCTATAGCAAAAGCTCAAATTTAGAAGATAGACATAAAGGCTGATTACGATCTTGAGCAGCGTGCCTGGGAACGAGTCAAGTCTAAGGACGCTAATTTGAAAGAGAAGTCGGCCGCTTGGGCTGTTGTTAACGCTATGAAGGTTAAACGGAAGATGGGAATGGGGGTTCGCAGGCAAAAAGTTGGTTTTCGCAAAACTATTGGGGTTGTTAAGAGATTGTTTAAAAAACCTAATAATAATAATCTAAGAAAAAATGCTAGTATGGCCTTGAAGCTAGCGAAATCAGCTATGAACGCTGTAGGTGGTCGAAAAAAGATAAAAGCACCACGCATACTACCATTACCCAAGACCGGTGGAATCTTACCGCTAATTCCTATTTTTGCCGGTCTGAGTGCTCTAGGAGCTCTATCAGGAGGGGCTGCAGGTGTGGCAAAAGCTGTCATCGACGCCAAAGCTGCAAAGAAAAAATTGGAAGAGGCTGAACATATGAACATAGAACATATGAAAGCGCAATTATTAATCTCGACACGCAAGAAGGGCCTGGCACGCATTGGGTAGCATATAAAAAGTGTGCTGACAATGTTATTTATTTTGATAGTTTTGGCGCGCTTAAACCACCAGTAGAATTAATACGTTACTTTGGTGATAAATGTAAAATACGATTTAATTATGATAGTTACCAAAAATTCAATACAATCAATTGCGGACATTTATGCTTAGAGTTTCTTTATAAAAACGGTAATATCCCATAAGTTTCATTCAGTATGTCTCAGATATTCACGATAAGAAGTCGAGGTGCCACTCTTTCCATAGACTTTTATAATCCAATTGAATTGGATCCTCAGTACGATTACGCATTAGCTCTAATTGGTTTTCATACCTATAATAGCATTCCTAATATCGAAGAAGGTGTAAATAACAAGCTTTACTATTGGGAGCTAGGTGATAAAAGTAAAGAAAAAGTAATTTCGATTCCGACTGGATCTTATGAAATAAGTGATATTGAAGCATATCTACAGAGTCAAATAACGTCACCGGTGAAAGGTGTTGAATACTTCTCGTTGAAACCCAACAATAATACACTCAAGTGTGAAATTAGGAGCAAGCACGAGATAAATTTTATACCTAGCGATAGTCTAGCCAGTTTACTGGGCTATTCAGCTCGCGAGTTAAAACCCAATATTTTACATCAATCTGATTTGCCTGTAGAGATAGTGAAGGTTATAACGATCCACGTAGACTGTAATATTACCACAGGAGCATTCTACAATAACAAACCATCACATACCATTTTTGAATTCGCCCCATCTGTAAATCCGGGATATGCCATAGACATAGAACCAAATAATCTAATATTCCTTCCAGTAAATAACAAACGGGAAATAACTAATATCACCTTGGAGATACTGGATCAAAACTCTAAACCTATTAATTTTAGAGGTGAAGAAATTATTATAAGGTTGGAATTGAAAAAATTATGGGGTTAATAATTAAAGTATTTAAATAAGAATTTTTCAAATCAACATCATTCATTATCAGTCAAGTGTTCAGGTAAGAAGGTAGCATCATCTTTAACGTCAGCAAATATCTTGTACTTAAAATCTCTGGGTTACCATGTTGGAAGAACTACAGTTATTCCAAGATCCACATTTTGATAATTCCTTCGACAGAGAGGAAACTCGAACGTATCACCCGTTCGTTAAGTCGTTCAGAAATAGTGATTATATTGAAATTGTAATTCATCAGCAAGATGCTTTATTATTAATGCATGATGCGGCTTTATTGATTGAAGGAACGTTGAAGAAAACTAGCGGTGATGGAACTATTGAATTTACTAATAATGCCGGGGCATACATGTTTGATTCCATTAGTTATGAGTTGAATGGTAAAGAAGTGGATAAAGTGAGAGACGCAGGTACTGTGAGTCCGGTGAAAGGCTATCTGTGCTATGATAAAGATGATAACACGCTTAGCCCAGCAGGCTGGAATTTTCCTGAGGGCCAGCTGGTAACTTATGATCCAGTAAATGGAACATTTTTCCTGAGAATTCCATTAAGTCATTTGCTCGGGATATTTCAAGATTATAAGAGAGTCATGTTTGGAAGACAGATTATAAGATTGGTTAGAGCTCGAACTGACGCTAACTGTTATAAAGTAACGGCAGACAATGCTGTAGCTGAATTAACTATAACCGATATTCAACTTAAAGTTAAACATGTATTTTTAAATGATGAAAAAAAATTGGAATTGCTAGATAACATAAACAGAGATAAACCGATTTTCATTCCCTATAGAACGTGGGAGATTCATGAATTGCCTTCTTTAACGGCTGGAGCTGTGAAAGAAATTTGGTCAGTTAAAACTTGTACTAACGTAGAAAGTCCTAGATATGTTATCGTGGCATTTCAAACAAAACGAAAAGATCAGAAGAAAGTAGATATTACACACTTTGATAATATTGATGTGTCTAATATAAAACTGACTATAAACTCGGAATATTATCCATATGAAGATTTGAAATTAAATTTTACTTCCCGAAACTATTCCGAGGCTTATCACATGTACACTCAATTTTCCAAAATATTCGCTTCAAACAACACGCCCATAAAGCCCATATTAGATTTTGTAGCGTTCAAAACACGCGCCTTATTTGTCATTGACTGTTCCAAAAGAAACGATTCGATAAAGTCAGCCACTGTCGATATCAAATTAGAAATCGAAAGCAGGGTAGCGTTTCCAAATGCTACTAGAGCATATTGTATAATTATCCACGATCGAGTTGTGGAATATTTACCGCTTAGTGGAATCGTAAGGAGTGCTATATAATAAGGTATATTCACTAAGTAGTTTTCTCAGTCTACACCACACACCACCATGAAGATAATGATTGTTGATATTCAGGGATTCAGTTTACCTGATTTTTATCCGAAAGAAATAACATTTATTAGTGAGCGACAAACAGCTCATTATCTGTTGAAAGCTCCATTTCCAGCCAACACGTTAGACCATCAACTACGAAAACAGATAAAATATTTAGAGCGTTTTCATCATGGTTTGAAATATGATAGTGGTTACATAGACTATACCATGTTATATGACATATTACAGAAGCACTTATTGAATAGTAATATTAATATGGTGTTTGTTAAAGGACATCAAAAGCAACAGCTTCTCGAAAATAAGCTGTGTGAACTGGAATAAACTTCATCAGCCATTCCTAGCATTATCAACATAGAGAATATGACTGGTGTACCAAAATTTATTACAGATATACCTTATTGTCCTAATCATTTAAATAATAAATCAATGTGTAGTTTAAGAAATTGTACTAAACTTTATAATTGGTTGCATTCTTCTTTACCAAAATAAAAAAATATTATAAATGCATTTTTTTCTTCCCCCACCACCCTTTTTAGATGTTAAAAGTAATCATGCAAATCAGTGTGAATTAGTAAATAGTAAGATGTTGTCACGTGCATACATATTCATTTTTGTTGCACCGCTGTTGTGTCGTGGTGATTATTTCGAGTCTTCTGTACACACTAATAATGGCTCTGTAAATATTAGTCATCATGTCGATAACACATCGATACATGTACAATACAGCAATCTACATAGAAAATATCCTAGTGTAAATGTTTTACGAAGATTGTCCAACTACAATCAACAGACTAATTTATCTATTATTTCGGCTGCTACTACTCCAAATCAAGCCCCACCAGCAAGAAATGTATCAGCTACTACTACAATTCAACCCCTACCGGCAAGAGACTTATTAAATTTATCACACCCATATCGTCAGACTCATGCAAATGATATGTATGATGAATTACAGCTATACCGAAAACTATACAGAGATCTGGAAATAAGATTATTGGATGCCAATGCTAGATTTATGAATGATTTAATATCATGTGAAAATAAATTAAAATTGAATTTGGATAGTAATTGTGAAAGCGCTGAAAACTTAAGAATTTTACTCACTAATACAACGAATGAAATGTTAGAGCTAAGATCTGATCTCACTGCGTGTGTAGCTAACACCGAGGGATTAGAATTTGAAAGAGATAAATACATAGCCAAATATATGGAGGTCAAACGATTGCCTAAAGCCGAAAGTTTTATTTCCCTCAGCAGCAGCACATTACCCCCACCTACAATCTCTAACACTGATAGGAGTTTGTTAAATTTGCAATGGCAGTATTCTTCCTGTATGCAGGAACTGAGACGGACGGAAAGTAAACTAAATACTTGTAAAAATAATTTAGTATCCTAGCGAATCTTATAGCAGCATGTCAGAGTTAATAGTGAGGTTAGAAAGACATTGCAAACAGTTGGAAAAGTTAAACGAGCATATAAAATTTTATGAGCATAAGCAGTGTATGTTCTTCAGTTTCCACAAATTAGATATGAAAGATGAGGAATTAATATGGGATCGAAAAGTATTTAATAATTTAACACGTTTTAATACATCATCAGAGAGAGGTCGCCAGAGTCGTCGCATTTCCCCAACGTGCATATAATACGAAACAGGATTTGATTTATATCACATTATTTTTACCCACTTATATATGGATTTACTAACAAAATTATAGTTTGTTTACTGAAAACAATGGTGATGTTAAGTTCGCATTTCATAATTTTACATGCGGTACTGCAAAATATCCTGTACATACATCAACCTTATGGTAGTCGAGAAGTCTTTATATGTTTCGATGAAAATGAGAGGAAAAACGATAGCGGGCCATCGAACTGGATGTTGATGACTCCATATGCAGCTAATAATGCACCTACGTTTACAGCGATCATTCCAAACAATACAATTCGGTACAAATTAAGAATACGATTTCAAGATAATACAATGGGTGATACCTATTGGGAAAAATTATGTGCTGCTATCCCCTGTACTGCACCTACCATCATCAGCAATGCAAATTCTGAAAAACAAAATTATGATATTGGAGTGGAAGCGGTGTCTGGTTTGCTGTATTACATTACAGTTTGTTCTTCTCTCCTAATTGTAAAGTGTATAATTAAAATTATTAGGAAAAATGTCATGTCTCCGCAGCAGTGTGAATGAATAGTATTATACTGTTTTTGTAATAAATGAAATAGCAATACAATTTTTGTTTAATTTATATCTGAATTTGATTAAAGTCGAGTTTTTTTAATTTATGTACGCCTATGTTCACATTCAAACATCGACATAATATAATAATAAATATATTGCCCACCCTAACCGGCGGTTGTGATAAAAATTTCATTTAATTTGCATTTCTATACAAATGTTACACTCTCTTATCACATATCCGTTTTCTTATCACTTCCTCCTGTGTCTCAGCCAGCGACCGTCGTTTATATTAAATTTGCCTAAGTGAGAAATCTGCAGAGTCATGCTGAAATATTTCTTAGCCAGAAGGGCATTAGGTACAGAGTTCACACCCATACCACGTGATGCGTCACTCTTCACCAGAAGAACTCTTCAGCTCCGACGACAATGACCAACAGCTCTATGGTCAGATCTCGATGGACACATGCCATCCAAGTCACTTCCGGTCCAGAACTCTCTTTGCTTATCTACTTATATATATATATATATATATATATATATATATATATATATATATATATATATATATATATATATATATATATATATATATATATATATATATATATATATATATATATATATATAGTAATGTTTTTAATGTAAATTTTATCTCCAAACCTTTAACTACATTAAACCACTTTAAAATAATATTTGTTTTTGATTATGTGGAACCCCACATGTAGTTTGTCGAGGTCTTTTATATCAAGGGTGTTTTGGGGTGTATTGTACGCTGAGAGTACCATTACGTCGCTTCGTGGTAGGTGCAGTTTAATTGCTGTGGCTTCAAGAGAAGTTAAGGGCGGTAATAGCATTTGGGTGTGTTTGAGTGTCTTCCTGACAAGCACCGCCACTCCGCCGCTCTTTCTCAGGGTGCGATCAGAGCGGTAGACGCTAAAGTCGGGGAGGGGAAAGGATATGTTAGGTTTTAGGTTTGTCTCACATAAACAACAGACATCAATGCTATGAGAGTCTAAAATTTGCTCAAGTTCGAACTTTTCTTTAACAATTCCGTGTTCTGAGACAGGGGGGGAGCTGTATGTCTGGCTGCTTATTGTCTTTGTTTGTCGGGTTGATTTGTGTCGGTCTGTCGTTCGGTCTTTGTGCTGGGGTGGGTAAGTCTCTTGTGGGATTTTCTGTCCTAGGTTTTGGTGCGTAGCGCTGTTTTGCTGCCAGATATGCCGGACACCCCCTGTAGTTGGAGGGGTGGCCCGCTCCGCAGTTAGCGCATGTAAGGCTTTCCGCTTTGCAGGGTTCCCCCTCGTGCTGTCCCCCGCATCTCACGCACCGTGGGATGCGGTTGCACACCGCAGAGGAGTGTCCGAAATTCTGGCAGCGGTGGCATTGGGGGATATATACTGGCTGACGGAAACTCTGTAAAAGCAGATCTCCCGCAGCGGGTAATAACTATCTAAGGCGTGCTTGGGTATAGTTAATATTAGTATGTTGGAAGCAACTCTGCGTCCGTTCTTCGGTTGCATAAGGCGACCTATATCTATAAGAGGGAGGTTTTTTTGGTTTAGGTCCTCTCTTATGTCTTTATCTGTAATATTTATTGGTATGTATTTAACTACTACCTTCGCAGGCCTCAGTTGGTTTATATTGTACGAATAGAATTCGATGTGGTTAGTGGATAGGGTTTTTAAGATGGTTTTATGATCCCTGGGACCCCCGAGGTAGCAGATCAATGACGTATTACTAAACTTATACTGGGGTTGTTCTGTTGTTTTTGAGTTGATTAGTAATACCGTGTTTTTATGGTCCTTGGTGTAAATATGGATGGCTGGGGGTAGGGATTGGGTATTTGTTTTTTGGGGTTGTGTTGTGGTGGTGGCTGTGATATTTTGTTGTTGGGTGTCCAAGGGGTTGTTGACTGTTATTATCGGGGATGTAGGGGTAGGTTGAGTTATGATAATGGTGGTTTGGGGGTGGTTGGTGGTGATGGGGATGTTATTTTTAGGAGAAATTACCATGGGGGTGGTTTGGGGGGGTGGGGGTGGTTTTTTCGATTTTTTCGATGTTTTGGGTCGTTTTGGGCTTTTTTGTTTTTTTTTGTTTAGGGGTGGGTTTTGGAGATGGGGGGTGGTTTCCATCTTGGTTGAGGTATTGGATCTTGGGGATCGCGATCTATCCGTTTGGATGTCAGGGGGTGGGGTAACTTCTAACCTGGATCTTCTATGTGTTTTCTTGTATTTTTTATTAGGGTTGACCTGTTTAGAGGGTCCAGATTTTTCCGTATCTGCCGACATTGCAGAATACGAGGAATAGTCCTCGTTATCACTTGACTCGTCTGTATAGGTTTCTTATTTGATCCAGGTCGGGGCTGTGGGTGAGGGATGTTAAAATAGGGGATGTTATGGGGGTAAAAAATTTTTCGGACTTTTTTACGGGCCCGCCCTGAAAAATTGTTTGCCCGCACTGAAAGCACTTTCTGGCTACAGGCCTGATTCGGGGTATATTGAATTGACTAAATTGGCTGTTATCACATGCTGAATAAAAGGTGGAATTTTCTTGGTTATCTTGGGGTGACATGTTGAAGGAATTAAGGGATGACAAAGTGGTATCAAGTTTAAATGTATTTGTATTTAAAGAATTAGCCTCAGAAACAAATGTATGTACCTGAATGTTTTCCTCGGTTTCTTGTGCGTTGTTTTGTGATGGGTTTTTATGGTTGTTTGCTGTGTGTTCTGCGTTGGATGTGTTTGTTTGTTTATTGGTCTGGCTTGTATTTCCTCCCTGCGTGGGTGGTTTCTTACATTTTTTAGGCATAGTGTGCACTGGGGTGTTCAACTGTCACTCTCTGCTCTTATGCAATGGGTGAATTGGTGCGCTAATTACGGTTAAGGGGTTAATACAACTGAATTCGCTGTCGATTGTCTACACGCTTGCTTGGCTTTCAATCGTCGATAGGTTTACTTTCTATAACTTTATAAGAGTATAAGATAAACTATGACTAATTATTGTCAGTGGTGTGTATGTGGCGCCATCTAGAAATAATTTCTGCTACGTACTACATGGTAAGCAAGCATTTTACACAATACACCAATAATCTGCGTCATGTAGACGTTACCATAATGACGTCATAAATTCATATATTCAAGCACCAACAATGTGTGTCATAGAGACGGTTATTTTATGACGTAACTATCACGTCATATTATTGGTCACTTACGTCGCTGGCCGATAAATGACTTTAAAAATACGTCAATATGACGTTAGCATGTTAGTTGGGATATTTTTATAAATGAAAGTTTATTTATTATAGTACTTTTGTACTATAAATTGGTGACCCCGATATTTTTTAACCGCAAATTTTAAGAAGATACGAATAATACGAGCAATTAATATGGAAGGCATTTAAATATTTAAAAGAAACTGGAGCAACTTTAATTGAAATTAAACCCTATATATTTCCGAAGATTAAGAAAAGTGTATACATTAAAATATATTATTTAGAAAAAATCACTAGATCCTTTTTCATGAGAGGGATTCCCCCTATCTGAGGTATCAATTGGAGGAAACTCAAATAATTTATCCAGCAAGTACCAATTGGAGGAAACTCAAATAATTTATCCAGGAAGTGCCAATTGGAGGAAACTCAAATAATTTATCCAGGAATAGTCCCAGAACTCCTCAATATTATTAAACCTTATAGAAGTTAATCGAAGATACTCCCTTTTTGAATCTTTATTTTACGGTAGGTGAGTTGTTTTGTGATATTCCTTCGTTGATTGAAAGAACAATTAATCAATCATGTCAGTGCCTGAAAACGATGTTTTAATTGATAATCCAGTGGTAATACCCCATAGTCACTTTGTTACATCTGTCAAGCTGCCCCCTTTCTGGGTTTCCAAGCCTGAAATTTGGTTTGCTCAGGTTGAGTCACAGTTTGCTGTCTCAAAAATTGTCAATGACAGACGTAAATATGACCAGGTAGTAGCTTCCTTGCCTTTAGAAGTCATAACTAACGTATACGATATTATTGCAAGTCCTCCTGTTGATAATTTATATGATAATTTAAAGAGCGCGTTAATATCGAGGCTGACGGCAAGCGAGGAGAAGCGCCTAGATGATCTACTTTCCGGATCGCATATTGGGGACCTCAAACCTTCTGAACTTTTCCGATCCATGTTAAATGTGGCGGGAGGCTCCAATATCGTAAGCCAACAGCTTCTTATTCAATTGTTGAAAAGGCGCTTACCTCAAACTATTAATATCGCTCTTACCGCCTCAGGAAAAACCGAAGTTAAGGACATTACGGACATTGCAGACCGAATTTGGGAGTCATGTCAAGGTTCCATGCTAGCATCTACATATTCTCAAAGTACGATTCGGGCGTCAGTCTCTCAGTTTAATACTGAACCTATTCCTAGTATATCAGATTTAGTAACTTCATTCAAAGATTTTACAACTAATTTTCAAAGTTCTCTCGATCAAGTTTTGCAGCGTCAAGAAGGTTTCAGTTCGCAACTTCATTCAATTCAATCTCAAATTGCCCTGAGACATACTGATCCTCCTGCCTCCACATCAGTTTGTAACTGTTGTAAAACTAACAACATTTCAAGGCCTAGAACGCGTTTTTCTAATCGCAGTAATTCTCGTGATAATTTTCTTGATAGATTTGATCCTACAAATAATACCGTTTGTTATTGGCATCAACTTTATAATGATAAGGCTTTTAGATGTGAAGGCACCTGGTGTAGGTATAATAAAAATTTTAAACGCACTAAATGACTAGAGATTGACAATGATTCTTTGACATCTGACATTAACCCATCTGTCAATAATCGCCGACTTTTTATTTACGATCGCTCAAACAATATGCGATTTTTAATCGATACCGGAGCCGATTTGTCAGTTATACCACGTAATACTTTTACTGATTTAAAGAGACATTTTGACACGGTTTTGACCGCAGCTAATGGGTCTACTATACATACGTATGGAAAAAAAATATTGAAGGTCAATTTAAACTTACGAAAAATTTTTCCTTTCGTTTTTAATATAGCTGACATTTCATTCCCGATCATTGGAGCAGATTTTTTTATCTCATTTTGGGTTAGTAGTTAATTTAAAAAAAGCATGTTTAATTGATAATATTACTAATTTATCAATAAATTGTTTAATCAACAATAGTCCTTCGGACTCACTTAAATTATTTCCTTTGAAGAATGAATTCAATGAATTACTTTTACAATTTCCTAACCTAATTAGTTCTCCAAACTACAATTTGCCTGTCAAACATTCAGTTGTACATCACATTGTCACTGAAGGGCATTTACCTTTTTCACGTTCACGTAGATTGGACAATATAAAGTTTAAAATAGCTCATAGAGAGTTTAATAATATGGTAGAGTTAGGTATTTGTAAGCCATCGTCTTCTTCCGTTTCATCGCCACTTCATTTAGTACCTAAAAAGTCCAATGACTGGCGCCCCTGTGGGGATTATAGACAATTAAATATGGTTACTGTCCCGGATAGGTATCCTTTACCCCACCTGCATGATTTTAACTCTCGATTATATGGATGTACTATCTTCTCAAAGATCGATTTGATTAGAGCTTATCATCAAACACCAGTCGCAGAGAGCGATGTTTTCAAAACAGCAATTACTACTCCTTTTGGTTTATTCGAATTTTCTCGGATGCCTTTCGGCCTGCGAAATGCTGGGCAAACCTTTCAAAGATTTATGGACGAAGTCCTTTCTGGTTTGCTTTTCGTATTTGTTTATTTAGACGATATCTTAGTAGCAAGTAGTTCAAATGCGCAGCATCTAGAACATTTAAAACTTGTTTTTGAACGGTTAAGCCAATATGGTATAAATATCAAACCGTCTGAGTGTGTTTTCGGAGCTAATGATTTGACCTTTTCAGGACATCATATTTCTTCACAAGGTATATTGCCTTCCCCTGAAAGAGTTGATGTCATTAATAATTTTCCATTACCAACGACTCTTAAACAACTACAACGTTTTATAGGTATGATTAACTTTTATCATCGTTTTGTACCTAATTTCGCTGAGATTTATCACATAATAAAATTGCGAAAATTGATGAATTTCCTATTTCCTGTTTAGATAGTTTCTTAATAGCTAAAAAAGCTTTAGTAGATGCAATTATTTTAGCTCATCCTTGTTGTAGTGACAAAGCATTTTTGTCACTTACAGTTGATTGTTCGAATATCTCCATGGGCGCAGTTCTAGAGCAACAAGATAGCAAAGAAGTGTTTACTCCTTTAGTATGTTTTTCGCTTAAACTCACCATGGCTGAAGCCAAGTACTCAGTTGTTGATAAAGAGCTTTTATCCTTATTTTCTGCTATTAAGCATTTTAAACATTTACTAGAAGGTCGTAAATTTACCTGTTTTACCGACCATAAACCTTTAATAAATACTTTATTCACGAAAACTGAAAGATCACCGGACAAATACGTCATCTGGAATATATTGCTGTTTTCTTGTGACATTAAACATATTAAAGGTTCTAAAAATATCATAGCGGATACCTTATCACGTATTCATGACACGTCTTCTTTGACCCATGCTGTTTCACCGATTCAAATCGAAAAACCCCCTTCATTGAATGTTAATTTCGATTTGAGATTATTATATAAAGCACAAGAAAAAGACTCTGACCTTAAACACTTATTGTCCAATCAGTCTTCAAATTCTAAACATACTTTTATTTTGGAGAAAATTAAAATCCCAGATTCGACAGAATTTATTTGGTGCGATGTTTCTCTTCCGAAACTAGGCCCATATATTCCGATTGTTTATAGAAGAATGATATTTGATATATTTCATGGTCTATCTCATCCTGAAATTAAAGCTACTAGAACTTTAGTAACGCATAATTATTTCTGGCCCAAAATGAGCACTGATTGCAATTTATGAGCTAAGACTTGCGTTAGCTGTCAAACTGTCAAAGTTTCACGTCACACAAGAAGCCCCCTCGGAAAATTTGAAATACCCAAGTGCAGGTTCGATCATATTCATATAGATTTGGTAGGACCATTACCTCCATCCAAAGGTTACTCTTACATTTTAACGGTGATCGAACGATTTACTAGATGGCCAGAGGTTTACCCTCTTAAAGATATTACTGCAGAGACTGTTGCACGCTCGTTATTACAGAATTTTGTGTGTCGTTTTGGTGTTCCCTTGACGGTGTCAACGGACCAGGGAGTTCAATTTGAATCAAAATTATTTTGCGAATTCTCTAAATTTTTGAAGAATTCGTACCACTACTTTTCACCCGCAAAGTAACGGAATGGTGGAACGTTTTCACCGCTCTTTTAAAGCTGCGTTAACAGCAAGAGCTAATACGTCACATTGGGTGGACGAACTTCAAATTGTTTTATTAGCTTTCAGGACAATTCCCAAAGAGGATTTGCAATGTTCGTCTGCAGACTAATTTACGGTCAAACTCTACGGTTACTTGACGAATTTTTCGTTAAATCATATGACACTCCAAACATGCCTATATTTATATTGACAAGTTACGAAATTACTTTCACAATTTAAAATATTTTTCTCCAGTTCCTCATGTTAATTATAAAACATTTGTTAACCAAATGTAATTTTATTTTTGTTCGTAAAGAAGGTTATAAACGAACCTTTACTCCACTGTATGAAAGTCCCTTTAAAGTTTTGTCCCGTACAGACAAGTTAATGCTTTAGTTAAAAATAATAAAGTTGCGACTGTCAATGTTGACAGAGTCAAACCTGCTTTTTTGTTGGTTGACAGATGTAATATTCCGCCACCTCATGTTAAAAAGGTACGTTTTTCCATCGGCACTTTGCTTGATTCATTGTAATATAGTGGTAAACACTAAATACTGCAAACGTCCTCTTGTTTCCTCTAGCGTTCTAGCCTAAACGCAGTTAATAAGTTAGCAGTAAAAGAGACTGCTTTACTTTCAATTTAACAAGCCCACGCTAGTTTCTTAGGTCACATTAGATTAGATATGAATTAGCGACATGTATAACAGCTCCCTCTATTGGAGGCTGGAGTATGTAACACTAAACTTTCATAAGTTTTAATTATGTGTGTGTGCACAGTAGGCTAGAACCACCTTTAAATGAAATATGCATGCACTCTCTCAATTTCTACGGGAAATGGTAGGTTTATCTGTCCTGAAACAATTCCCATAAAATCTGAAATCATTCCCTTGGCCGTTTTCTAAAAAATTGACTTTTAATTTTTTTTCTTGAAAACTGATTTTTTGCATTGATAAACTTGTTAATATGTCAATCAAGAAAGTAAAATTAAACATTCCAATACAAATTTAAACTTAAGGCAAGTTTGGGGAAATAACATACAAGAAACCTTCATGCTTGACAACTCCAGACGTTTTGATAATAATCGGGTTATATAAACTTTCCAAGTAGTCAATTGACGATTTGCACGAAAGAAAGTTCAGTAAAAAGTGTCATGGCGCACAGTATAATGGTATCACTGTAATTCACTGCACATGTTGACCAACTCGTCTAATTTCCAAACTTTGCAACAATTAAATACCTATAATATAATAATCATAACATCGATTTCATTATCTTTAATGTTAAACCTGCTTCCATTGAATATAAATAGTCTTTATTAGGTTGTTTCGTAGTCTACAATATTTAAAAAACGTCGAATTATGCAATTTGTCAAACACTGTTTCCAACTCTCAGTTTACTAGAAGAGTTGGCAGCAGTAACTGACAAATTGCATAATTTGACATTTTTTAAATATTGTAGACTACGAAACAACCTAATAAAGCTGATTTATATTCAGTGGAAGTAGGTTTAACATTAAAGATAATGAAAACAATGTTATGATTATTATATTATAGGTATTTAATTGTTGCAAAGTTTGGAAATTAGACGGGTTGGTCAACATGTGCAGTGAATTACAGTGATACCATTATACTGTGCGCCATGACACTTTTTACCAAACTTTCTTTCATGCAAATCGTCAATTTAGACAAAATCATTAGATCTATTCTTATGTTATTTTGAATGACAGCAATTTTTGTCTACCAATATATCCGTAACCAATGAATAACATTACTATTTGCGTAACTGGATTTGCTAGGGAAATCCGAGCGCCTCTACTGGCTGTCTGAGTAAATTTTCCATTCGCTCAGTGAAATAACGGGTGAATATGAGAACCATACCACCGCCGATGAAGACAACCCACAGAAGAGACATGACGATAACCCAACCACCCACCCACTACTCTGCAGGTATCGGACGAAACGCCGTCCAGTACCCTTAGTCACCTAGCTCCGTGCAGACTGAAAGTGCTACCAAAGCACTTAGGTCTGCACTTCCTCGAGCTACATAGCTTATCCCTACCTAACCGATGATCCGGATGGCAGGATGTCAATTGACATTCTGCATACCGGCAGTCAATCCCAGCCAAAAATATCTCAAAGTTTCCGAACAGACAGATGACCCGGGAGGTGACAAGCTGGCGAAGAAAGATCATCAAGACAGAAGAGCGCCAGAAGATGAAGGCCTTAGCCAGCAAGGTCCAACAAGCCAGGACCCGGGGAGGTGGGCCGAAATCATCCACACCGCTCACATTTGTGAGTGGGGTTAATGTAAAGTAAGCTCGCCCACCCCGCACGAGGCCGGTCCAGGTCTACAGCGATGTACTAGGGTAAAGAGCAGTAGTCCTGCTCGACCTTAGATATCTGAGACCGTCATCATTGCCAAAGAATATTGGCGTCGCTCGGTCAGTTACTCTTTAGAATTCACTAGGCAAACAATCCAAGACAGTGAAAATTTTTGTGACCATGATTAAAATCAAAGCAATCATGCAAAAACTCACGATGAAAATAGATATCGTCTTTGTCTATTGTATAAACGTAAGAATCACGGATTGAAGAAGATAACTGATAGGTTGTTTGAAATATATCCAGGTATTCAGAGCCTTCAAAAATGTAGTAGATTCTTGTTATTATCAATGCAAAAAATCAGTTTTCAAAAAAAAAAAAATTAAAAGTGAGTTTTGTAGAAAACGGCCAAGGGAATGATTTCAAATTTTACGGGAATTGTTTCGGGACAGATCAAGCTACCATTTCCCGTAGGAATTGAGAGAGTGCATGCATATTTCATTTAAAGGTGGTTCTAGCCTACTGTGTGTGTTTTAAATGTAGGTACATTCCTCGTATGAAACCTATTAGTATACGTAAGTTTTTATAGTATTTGAAATACAAAGTTTTTTTATAAGTTCTAAATGTGGTCTGATGTGCGGCTATTTGAAATGTGTTTTTAATGTGAATTCCTTGCCTGAGGTCTATCAGCATTTCCATATATTAATAGGAAATGCGAAATTTTTATAATATTTGCTGCGTACAATGGGTTTTTAATGTAAATTACCTATATGGAGTCTATCAGTAGTTATATGTATTAGTATAATTAAGTTTTTATAGTATTTTAAATACAAAGTTTTTCATAAGTTCTGAATATGGTTTGATGTGGCTATTTGATATGTGTTTTTAATGTAAATTCCTTACCTGAGGTCTATCAGCATTAGCATATATTAATAGGAAATACGAAGTTTTTATAAGATTTGCTGCGTACAATAGGTTTTTAATGTAAATTCCCTATATGGAGTCTATCAGTAGTTATACGTTTTCACGGTAATTGAAATATGAAGTGTTATAGATATTTTATATGTATTTAAAAAGTATTTTTAATGAAAATTCTCCATACGAGGCCTATCAGTATTTGTAAGTTCTTATATGGTGTTTGAAATACGAAGATTTAGAAGGTTCAGGTGTGTTTAAGTTCTTGAAGTATTTGAAATGTGTTTTGAATGTAAATTCCTTGCCTGAAGTCTATCAACACTTGCACGTTTTAATAATAAACACGAAGTTTTTATAAAATTCTATGAGGATATGCAATTGGGTTTTAAAGTAAATTCTCTGAATTGAGTCTATCAGTATATTTATAAGTATTTATGGTAATTAAATTGCGAAGTTCTATAGGTTTTTATATGAATTTGAAAGATATTAATGTAAACTCTCAGTACGAGGCCTATAAGTATTTATGGCGTTTGAAACACGAAAATTTTATAGATTCTGTGAGTTTTAATGCATATTCCTCGCTTGAGGTCTATTGTAAAACTTTTATGCTTTTATGGGAATAAGAGGATTATCTAAAATACAATGTGTATACTTACAATGGATTTTAATCTTACAATGGATTTTAATGTAAATTATATGAAATCTATTTTATTAGTAAGTTTAGTTTAGTAAGTATTGTAACTTTTTTAGGTTGACTACTATTGAAATCCCTTGAAAACTTTTCAAATTAATAGTTGTAAATAATACTTTTCAATGGGTGCACTGAGAAATCCTTATTAAATTCTTATATAAAACTAAACTAATAATAACCCTTCAAATCTTATATATACTAATTATTTCTTATTAAATGTTATAAAATTCATCCCTGGTTTTCTGATAAATCATTATTAGTTTTACTACCATTGGAACCCCATGAACACTTATCAATTTAGTTGTAAATCATTATTGTAATACTTTTTAATAGATGTCCCTATAAATCCTTATTAAATTCTTATATAAACTAAACTTACGTTACACGTTTCCATTCTTATATAAACTAAACTGATATATCCCTGCCAAAAATTCCACATAGAAACTTATAAAAAAAAAGTGATGCGGTTTTATCGTTCCTATAAGTTATATTATTATTATACAGACAGGATTTTATCTGTTTTATTAAGTTTTAAATCGGTTATGAAACAGTAATTCCGAATGAGCTATTTGGAATTATCATGTTGCCCTTTCATGAGTACTTATATGAAATACACATCAACAAATCTACAGTTTAGTGTCTGCAAATGCACCCTTGCCCTTATATCTGTAAACATATGGAATTACAGATACAACTTTAAAGAGATTCTAAACTTTTCTATAAGTAATATCATAAGAGTCCAGTCCGTCCTTTCTCCAGTATCTATCGTATATAACACACCATTTATCAACATGTTTTTATTGTAAATTTCAACATTGTCTTTTTATTAGTATTAATGTGGATATACATGTCAACAAATGTACAGTTTCAATTGTATATTTTACAGATGTATTTTTATTGTAAACTTCCATTTTGCTTTTTTATTAGTATTAATTTGGATATGCATGCCGACAAATGGACAGTTTAAAATGCATATTTCAAATAGAAATACTAATATTGTGGTAAACACAAAATACTGCAAAGTCCTTATTTCCTCGGGTGTTCTTGTTCTAGCCTAGAAGCAATGAATGAGTTGGCAGTGAAAGAGACTGCTTTACTTTTAATTTAACAAACACACGTCAGTTCCTTAGGTCACATTAGAGTAGATATGAATTAGTGACACGTATACAGCTCCCTCTACTGGAGCCTGGAGTAAAGCTGCTTCTGAAATTTCTATCAGTTTCTACCAGAATGGAGCAGCAAACATTTACTTATACCACATCAATGAGAATTTATGAGAACAGTATCTAAGGTAAAACGTGCGGCTTTCCGTGGTTAAATGGCAAGTGTTTCTATAAGAAACGAGCTGCATTAGGTTAGGACAGTTTTGACTTGCAATTGAAGATTACTAATTATAATGTTTGAATAGGGATTTATGAGATCAGTTTCTATGAGTATTAATGTTTTTTTTTCAGTAATATATTAAATGTGTTTTCATTTGTTTGAATGGGTAAAAAGAAAGGTCAGTTTTCAACTGCAATTACAAATACAAGTTTAATCACTTTGAATGGGGTTATATGCGATTAATTTCTAAAAGTATTTATGCTGCTTTCCGAATATAATTGTTATGAGGTTTAATCAGTAACAAATTGTTCACTACTTGTTATGATATGGTCGGAAATTCCAAGTACACATTTAGCATTCCTTCAAAAGGATTGATGAGAGCAGTTTCTACCAGTATCTATTTGTTGTTCCTCTAGTAAATTATATAAGTCTTTACATTTACTTATACTATCTCAATGAGAATTTATGAGAACAGTATCTAATGTAAAACGTACGGCTTTCCGTGGTTAAATGGCAAGTGTTTCTATAAGAAACGAGCTGCATTAGGTTAGAACAGTTTTGATTTGCAATTGAAGATTACAAATTATAATGTTTGAATAGGGATTTATGAGATCAGTTTCTATGAGTATTAATGTTTTTTTTTCAGTAATATATTAAATGTGTTTTCATATGTTTGAATGGGTAAAAAGAAAGGTCAGCTTTCAACTGAAATTACAAATACAAATTTAATCACTTCAAATGGGGTTATACGCGATCAATTTCTAACAATATTTATGCTGTTTTCCGAATATAATTGTGATGAGGTTTAATCAGTAACAAATTGTTCACTACATGTTACGATATGGTCAGAAATTCCAGGTACATATTTAGTATTACTTCGAAAGGATTGATGATAGCAGTTTCTACGAGTATGTATTTGTTGTGCCAATAGTAAATTATATAAGTCTTTATCAGTATCCATTCGGATCTAATTTAAATATGAAAATTATATCAGAATAAAGCAACCAAATATTTTAAACAGTATCTATTTGTAAATCCAGACATTTACTTATACTATCTCAAGGAGAATTTATGAGGACAGTATCTAATGTAAAACGTGCGGCTTTCCGTGGTTAAATGGCAAGAGTTTCTATAAGAAACGAGCTGCATTAGGTTTGAACAGTTTTTATTTATTTATTTATTTATTTAGAAGAAGAAACAAACAGGTTACAAACCTAAGTGCATGTTTCTTGAGGGGGGACTACAGGCAATATAACCCGCCGGAGCCAACCCGGGCGACACGCTTCGAAGACCGGGTTTTGATTTGCAATTGAAGATTACAAATTATGATGTTTGAATAGGGATTTATGAGATAAGTTTCTATGAGTATTAATGTTATTTTTTTCAGTAATAAGTATATTAAATGTGTTTTCATTTGTTTGAATGGGTAAAAAGAAAGGTCAGTTTTCAACTGCAATTACAAATAGGTACAAGTTTAATCACTTCGAATGGGGTTATATGCGATCAGTATTTCGAATATAATTGTGATGAGGTTTGATCAGTAACAAATTGTTTACCACATGTTGCGATATGGTCGGAAATTCCAGGTACATATTTAGTATTCCTTCGAAAGGATTGATGATAGCAGTTTCTATGAGTATGTATTTGTTGTTCCAATAGAAAATTTGTCTTTATCAGTATGCATTCGGATCTACTTTAAATACAAAAATTATATCAGAATGAAACAACCAAATATTTTAAACAGTATCCACTTGTAAATCCAAACATTTAAAGATATATTTTAATGAGAACCAATCAGAACAGTATCTAATGTAACGCGTGCGGCTTTCCGTGGCTAAATTTTAAAAGTATTTTTAATTAAATAGCTTTAACGGATTTGAACAGTTTTAATTTGCAATTCCAGATGAATAGTTTTAATTGTTAAATAGGGATCTATGAGATCAGTGTCTTTGTGTAATGTTTTTTTTTAATAAAAACACATTTTATTGAAAAAAAACATTACACTGACCTCATAGATTCCTAACAATTAAAACTATTTATCTGGAAATGCAAATGAAAACTGTTCGAATCCCTTAAAGCTTATTTATTGCAAATAATTTTAAAATTTAGCCACGGAAAACCGCACACGTTACATTACCCAACAAACACCGAAGATGGGCCCATCAGTGGGCCATCACTGGGACAGAAGTTTCATTTCTGGCACAGTGATGGTCCGCTAAAGGGCCAACCTTTTGTGTGTGTAGGGTAGATATTGTTCTGATGGATTCTCATTATAATATTATCTTTAAATGTTTGGATTTACAGGTGGACACTGTTTAAAATATTTGAGGTTTCATTCTGATATGATTTTTGCATTTAAATTAGATCCGAATGCATACTGATAAAGACTTATATAATTTACTGTAGGAACAACAAATAAATACTCGTAGAAACTGCTCTCATCAATCCTCTTGAAGGAATACTAAATATGTACCTGGAATTTCCGACCATATCGTAACATGTAGTAAACAATTTGTTACGGATCAAACCTCATCACAATTATATTCGGAAAACAGCATAAATACTGTTAGAAATTGATCGCATATAACCCCATTCGAAGTGATTAAACTTGTATTTGTAATTGCAGTTGAAAACTGACCTTCCTTTTTACCCATTCAAACAAATGAAAACACATTTAATATATTACTGAAAAAAAAAAACATTAATACTCATAGAAACTGATCTCATAAATCCCTATTTAAACATTATAATTTGTAATCTTCAATTGCAAATCAAAACTGTTCTAACCTAATGCAGCTCGTTTCTTACAGAAACACTTGCCATTTAACCACGAAAAGCCGCACGTTTTACATTAGATACTGTTCTCATAAATTCTCATTGAGATAGTATAAGTAAATGTCTGGATTTACAAATAGATACTGTTTAAAATATTTGGTTGCTTTATTCTGATATAATTTTCATATTTAAATTAGATCCGAATCTTTACTGATAAAGACTTATATAATTTACTAGAGGAACAACAAATAGATACTCGTAGAAACTGCTCTCATCAATCCTCTTGAAGGAATACCAAATGTGTACTTGGAATTTCCGACCATATCATAACATGTAATGAACAATTTGTTACTGATTAAACCTCATCACAATTATATCCGGAAAACAGCATAAATACTTTTAGAAATTGATCGCATATAACCCCATTCGAAGTGATTAAACTTGTATTTGTAATTGCAGTTGAAAACTGACCTTTCCTTTTACCCATTCAAACAAATGAAAACACATTTAATATATTACTGAAGAAAACACATTAATACTCATAGAAACTGATCTCATAAATCCCTATTCAAACATTATAATTTTGAATCTTCAATTACAAATCAAAACTGTTCTAACCTAATGCAACTCGTTTCTTATAGAAACTCTTGCCATTTAACCACGGAAAGCCGCACGTTTTACATTAGATTCTGTTCTCATAAATTCTCATTGAGATAGTATAAGTAAATGTTTGGATTTACAAATAGATACTGTTTAAAATATTTGGTTGCTTTATTCTGATATAATTTTCATATTTAAATTAGATCCGAATCTGTACTGATAAAGACTTATATAATTTACTATAGGAACAACAAATAGATACTCGTAGAAACTGCTCTCATCAATCCTCTTGAAGGAATACTAAATGTGTACTTGGAATTTCCGACCATATCATAACAAATAGTGAACAATTTGTTACTGATTAAACCTCATCACAATTATATTCGGAAAACAGCATAAATACTTTTAGATATTGATCGCATATAACCCCATTCGAAGCGATTAAACTTGTATTTGTAATTGCAGTTGAAAACTGACCTTTCTTTTTACCTATTCAAACAAATGAAAACACATTTAATATATTACTGAAAAAAAAAAAACATTAATACTCATAGAAACTGATCTCATAAATCCCTATTCAAACATTGTAATTTGTAATCTTCAATTGCAAATCAAAACTGTTCTAACCTAATGCAGCACGTTTCTTAAAGAAACACTTGTCTTTTAATCATGGAAAACCGCACGAATTACATTAGATACTGTGCTCATAAATTCCCATTGATGTGGTATAAGTAAATGTTTGGGCTTACAAATGGATATGGCTTGACTCGTTTTGCTGGTCAATTCTGATATAAACTGATAACAATTTCAACAGCAACTTTACCTAACTCTTATAGAAACTTATTGACCAAATAGGTTCTCATAGATACTTATTAATTTTTGATAATTTTCAATACGGATTGATGAGATTTTTTTGACAGGGATACCTATGAAGTCTTATAAAAATAAGTACAAATATCCCAGCAAACACAAAAATTGCGGCCCTTAAATGGGCCATTGTAGCGATCAATGGCTTTCTTATGGCATAGGCTAACCTCCCAGCAAACCAAACCACATCATTTTAACATCATAATGATGTGATTTTTGCAACAGTGACGTCGTCATTCTTGTTTGCAACCACGTGGAAATGCCGTCACAGTGACGCTAAACGGCCGCATTCAGCCACGTCGTCAAAAGTGACTTACTTATTTTCCACTTTTCAGCCACATCAGTACCACTTATTTGTGATATAGATATGATCATATTGTGTACAAAAAATATATATTATAATAACTTGAATGTTACCGCCCAATTACTTTTAAAATAAATAAAAAGAATCTATATTGCAACAAATAAATCTACTTTTATATTACGAAAAAATAGCTCCATTGAAACTTAAAAATCACTGATTAAAGATTAATATTTTATATCCGGCTCCAAAAAATGATGAATTTTTTAATAAATTATATGTTTCCTCATTGAATTTTTTGTTGTTTTTTTATCGAAAAAAATTATTTCATTAAAGTCGGCTGACATTTTATACCTTGTGTGTGATTTACATTCTGAAAAACTTTTCTCATTTTAAAAAATAAAGGTGAACTTATATTATTTCTTAAATATTTGTTTCAAAATCCTCCTGCATACCTAAAATTATTCTCATTGCATAATATAGTTACATATATAATTAGCTGTATATGATAATATAATTTTAGATATACAGGGTGATTTGTAAACAAATATTTAAGAAATAAGTACACCTTTATTTTTCTAAATGAAAAAAATAAAGAGAAAAGTTGTTCAGAATGTAAAATCATACACTAAGTATAAAACGTCAGCCGACTTTGATGAAATAATTTTTTTCGATTAAAAACAATAAAAAATTCAATGAGGAAACATAATTTATTCAAAATTAATCATTTTATATTGCCGGGTATAAATATAAATCTTTCATCGTTATTTCATTGAGTTATTTTTTTCGTAATATAAAAGAAGATTTATTTGTTGCAAAATAGATTCTTTTCATTTATTTTAAAATTAACTCAGCGGTAACATTCAAGTTGTTATAATATACATTATAAAGCAACATAATTTATTCACAATTCATTTTTATTTTAATGGCTTACTTCAGACAAAACATTTCATCAAAGTAGCCTGATATTGCTGAAATTTTACACAAAAAAGTATATTTCACATTCGCTTTACTTACCTTTTCCTTAAATTTTTCTTGATATTTCGGAAAATATATAAAAAGGCAGTTCATACATAATCGTTTGATATTTGCTTATAAATCGTTCACATATCCCTAGATTTTAATCGTTTTATAGCACATATATTACTCACTAAAGTGGGGTCCCAGAAAATGTCTTTAAGTAAAATAATAGGAATTAGATTTAAAAATATAAAAAGTATTAAATAAATCTGAAGTGATCAATGAAACAAACATTTCCGAAACTATATATATTCAAGATATGATTACAGGTATGCCTTATAATATAAATTCACCTAGCTATTTCTTTCTTGATCTTCTTTGATCCCTATAACGGATTAAGTGTCACAATTATCTCATAGTCAAAGTCTGCTGTGGCTGGAACTATTTTTCATACCACATCTAAAAATTTATAAAAAATTATTTATCACAGTTTAAAAATGTTTAATAAGATTTGGTATCATTTATGTCAGTAAAAATAATGTTAAAAGTTGAGTGTTGGTAGTGGTAATTTCGAGTTCAACCACACACTCGTTTTGTTATTAAAGTACTTCCACATCCAGATTTTCTATCTCTCATAACGAAAAAATTTTGTATGTGGAAATAATTGTTTATAGAACTTTAATAATATAACATTTGAAATCTTTAATAATATATCATTTGAAACCCATAAAACGATATCCCACACGGTAGTGGGGTGGGGGTGGTGATAGGGGGTAGTAGTGGAAGTGGATGAAGTAAAAAGAATATTTTGAGACTTTTGATTCTTGTACACACACTAAATCACAATTTTATTTTCATCTCCTTTAATAATGGGGTAGGGGTGGTAATGGGGGTGGCTAATGCCAAAATTTTTTTTTAAACCTTAGCTTCTCTTGTATCACTAAATACCAATTTTATGGACTCTTACCTGCTTGATTTACCGATTTACCCCCTATTTACCACATTTTACCCCCCAACCCTTCGACGGAATAAGATGAAAATATAATCAAGTTCCAGATTCCGTTAAGTACATATAATAATATTAATAATAATAATAATAATAATAATAATAATAATAATAAATATAATAATAATAATAATAATAATAATATATATAAATATGTGTACTTAATTTCAAGTCAATATCTTAAACGATTCCAGAGTAAACGTGGGCACAAAAAAAGTTACAGACCGACAGACAGAAATTTTTTTTTTTGCTCAAATTTAAAATCTCGACGTTTCATGACATTTTAGCCTAGCTGAACAATAAAAATTTTCAAAAATTTTTTTGTCGTTACCATACTTCCACTGGATGTGGAAGTAATTAAATTTAATTTTAATAGCTTACATCTTTAGAATAACTTCATTGACACTATTGAAAATATAAAAAAAGGATGACGATTGAAAATAAACTACTATTTTGTAAAACATGAATTAGCAATAAAGATACGAACAGGGCATGCAGAATACGGTTCTAAAATTATTTGAACTTTGTATCACTCTTGATTCGTGGACACTATTTGAATTCTATCTCTAGCAAAATAATAAAGTTTAGATGAGACTTAAAATAAGACACTAAGTATACACTAAATTAAAAATTAAGCAAAAAAAAACTGAAGGTGAAGTTTCTCATTACCGAAACGAGTATTTCAATATGAAACAATAAAGAATATATTTTTTTATAGAGCCTTATTATAGCTACAGAAAAAATTGGTAAAAACAGCAGTTTGCACAAAATTCAAATGCAAAATGTCTAAGATTTTAGAACTTATATAAACTTACCATCTTTTCTCTCATTATACTGCCACTGCCAGAAGCCCCACGAACGAAGATAGTTTTAATTGTCTATTATAACATTCTAAAATAGAAAAAAATGTATAAGTACCTAAATTATTCCAGTTAAATAGGGAGGCGGATTAGAGGAAAAAAACTGATACCTAAAGTTTTGAAACTTGGCAGAGATGTTCATTAAGGCCCACTGTTTAAACATACTTAAAGTCGTCAACTCTATCTCTTACGCTCGCGCCGCCTCTTGAAAAAATGGTGCTCAGATTAAGAGCTAAAACACACTAGGCGTTTTTCGCCGAGTCGGCAGCCGACTCGGCAGCCGCTTGTAACAACACACACGAAGCGGTTTAACTAGTTGTCGCAGAAAGCATCAAAATACAACGTTGTCAGTTCAGTAGTACAGCTAGGAGGAAGAATTAATTCTGTTGGGTTTATTATATTGTCAATCAAAAAAAAGAAAAATAGGCGTATGTGGGAACACCCAATTGTTAAGGAACGCCAGACAAAAAGTTTATATAATACCTGTCACCCATTCTTGTCTGTCATTTCACACAAAATATTTGTAAACAGATTTGATTTGGCAAGCACGCATCAAATTTACAACTGCAACACGCAGCCTCGTGTGTGCGGTTACATGTAATACCCATATACGAGAGGACGAGCGTCAACGCCCCTCAACGAGCGGCCCATGGTCCAGACGATGTGCCGAGGCGTGTCGCCTAAGATCAAAATCACGTGTGTGCGTTTCTATGATTTAGTATAGAACCATGTGCCGACTCGGCGAAAAACGCCTAGTGTGTTTTTACCCTAAGTTTTTTTTCTTATATCTCGCTAACCATTAGAGATATCGAAATTAAGTCTCCAATAAAAAGTAAAGCTTATAAAATTCTCTACAAAAAATGTAATATAATATTTTCCCGTATCTATTATTATCATCTTCTAAAATAGGAAATTACATTTGATCAACACATTTCTAAACCGGAAATCACTCGTAAAAAAAAATACCAATAACTTTAAAATATCCGTCGAATATCTGTTTGTCAGTGTCAGTTTGTTCATCTGTACGACACTTTTTGTGAGTATGATAATTTAAAAGAGAGGAATCCAATTTTATTGAAATTTGAACAGTAAGTTAGTGTTAACTAAAGGAAGAACTCTATTGATTTTGAAAAAAATCGATTAGTAAATAAAAAAAGGCATGTGAAGAGTGTTGTAACACCTTTGATAATATGCTAAAAATACAGAGATACTGCACAGTATACTGACCAACGTTTCGACAATCAAGATGGTATCATCGGGAGATCATTAAAATTGCAAGTATGTCATTTAAACTTACGATCATAACATACTTACTGATCATTTTTTTTTAAACGCTGTGGTTCTTATAGCTAACACTAATTTATTGTCCAAATTTCAATAAAACCAGACTTTTCTTTTTTAAGTTATTTGGCGTACAAGAGACATGACGGACGGAGAGGCAGACGGATAGACGAACGGACTGACAGAAAAGACATTTTGAAAGTTGTCCCGTATTTTATGACAATACAATGATATATTTTTATTATATATGAGTGATATTCACAATTGTTGAAACGTGTCGATGAAATGCATATAACACTTTTTTGTGCAGAATTTTATAAGCTTTATTTTGTATATAAACATAATTTCGATATCGCTAATGGTTAGAAAGATATAAGCAGTAAACTGAATCCGACCGCCATTTCTCCAAGATGGTGGCTCAAGCGCAACAGTTTGGGCTGGGGACTTTTAGTATGTTTAATAGTAGGTAAGCCTAAATGAACATATTTGCCAAATTTAAACACTTTATCAGTTTTTTTTCGTCAAACGTCGAAATTTGTTCTAATTTGACTGGGGTATTTATATTATAGATATAATTAGACAATCCTCGGATTCGGGTACTAAAATAATATACTAGATAAAAATAAAATGATGGGTAATAATTAAAGCAAATATCATACAATATGACTGCATTTTGTCGTCAATTGGTAAGAAAACAATTATCAGTAGGTAGGTATTTAAATCAAAAATAACCTAAATATGCTCTCTATATATTTATATTTTATTTATCTCTTTTTTATACTGTTTTTATAAATATAATGAAATTTAAATATAAAAGTGTACCTATATTTTACCAATTAATTGATAGCACACAGAAGGTACCTAATAATCTCGTCGAATATCAAATGGGGCACGCCGCATGGATGACATGGAGACAAACACTGTACCTATTGGTATACCTAATGTGGTACAAAAACTAAATTATGAATTCGAAAGTATTCTGTAATTGAAAAATAAATAGCCAGTGTTAACCAATATATTATGTTAAATGATAAATTAGTTTTTTTCCTTGAATTTTAATGTCATTCGATATGTCACCAAACATGAAAATTACAGGCAAGGTATAAAATAAGAATATAAAATTTCATAGTAACAATGTAGCTAATACAAGTAGGTACTTACCTTTACGTAAAAATGTGTTGATATTTACCAAACAAAAACCAAAAACATTAAAACTAAAGTTTATTGACGTCAACGTCGTTAATACAACACAGACAAGTGTAAACTGGAGATGACAGAATGACAGAATGACAAATGACTGGAGAGCAGAACAAAGACATTCCAGTAGTAGTACTAGACTAGTGGCGCTGCCGGCGGTGGTCGCTATTTAGTAAGAAATGGTGATACCAAAGTGAGTGGTGGCTCAGTTAGTTACATCCACGTTTTAAAATCTATCATTAAAATGATGTGGTGATTGTGGACATCCCAATCTCCACTGACATGGAAGTGGTTATAATGTGAACGTTCTGAAACGGTCCAAAGAGTGTCATCACGGTGATGTGATGCTTTGCCATTTACAAAATCCACTAAATGTGAGTGGCTATAATGTGGATGTGGCAGTGTGTTTACTGGGCTTTTGTGGTCCACAATAAATTATATGCAGGCGTACCGTAGCTTCATGTTGTTATGAATTGCCACATAATAACCAGAAATGGTCAATTATTGTGCAACCATAAAAAATGCTGCTTCGGTTTATACGTTGATGGTACTTTTATGGTAATATGCAGGCTAATATTTTTATGATTACGAGCATGCGCATTGTGAAAAATATCTCAAGGCTTCACCGAGCATAGCATCCGCCATTTGTATTTTCGTTCTATATGCTTGGCCTGTGGGTTATTAAAATTTGTGTAATCTGACTTAATCTGACCGTTATTCCTATAAAATTTGTAGTTTATTTTTTATAGTAATTTGTAATTTGTCATTAATAACTTAATTTTGACGTTTTTTGTTAATTAATATTATTCGAGACTACTCGTAAACATTTATTAAACATTCAAATACTTTCTACATTTTGAAATAAATAGCTACATATTCACATAATATAATAAAGACTTCATACACATCACCATAAAAATACTGCTTTTAGCATCCGTAATAACGGTTATTAAGATAGCTCAGTTGGTAGAAGAGTCACTACTGTAATACGGACAACGCCCAGCAAACATAAATATATAGCATATACGTAAATGCTACGTAAACTAAGTTTCGCAGAAGTAACATGCTATGTAACATGTGACGCATAATCATATGTGCATACTCTGCGAAATGTCAGCAACATGTGCATATGATTTTTACATAGTGAAGAGGTAACACTGTGACCTCACGGTATGGAACAAATGACGTAGGTAGCGTATACGTATATTCAACCACTTGCTATGTAAAGCATACGTAACTAATTTTATCTCTTTATGACGTAGCATATATGTATATTCAACCACTTGATAGTGACCTTCTACGTAACTTATATACTTTTTATCTCTTTATGATGTAGCATGTATATATTTTATCTACCTACCGTATGTTCAAAATAGCATATCCCAGCACTTTTTAAATATTGATACTACACAATTGGATTTTTAAAGTTAGATATATGAATAAAGTTCCTTATAAGTTCTACAGAAAAATATATTTCTTTAGAAAATTACCGAAGTTGACACCAAGTTTTATTTTTAAGTCGGATACCTTATTTAGAGAGCCGAGTAGTTTTATATTTTGAATGAAAATTTTTTTGTAAAAAATGGTTATATTTAAAATATAAAACTATTTAACTTTCTAAAAATGTTCAGAAGTATTCTACTTAAAAATAAAAGTTGATGTCTCCTCCAGTTTTTTCCTAAAGAATATCATTTTTTCTGGACAATTCATGAGGAATTTATATTCATATATTTAACTTCAAGAATCCAGTTCTCTAGTATCAATATTTAAAAAGTACTATAGGGTGCTATTTTGAACATTATGGTAGGTATATAAAACAAATACATGCTACATCAAAAAGAGATAAAAAGTATATAATGCAAGATATGGTTGTCTGATTTGTCAACATATATTATCTTAGGAAAGATTTTCGAATTGAATGACAGTTTAAACTGAGTTAATTAGTATCAACAAAGTTTCAATTCCATCTTAATCTCTGCATATCCCAGTAGGTAAACCAGGCATTAGGCGTTGTCCTCGACGTTGTCATCTATATGTTCTTTAGAAAGCAGCTATACGATATTTTTTCTTCTCCAATGATGTATACCCACCTACCTACCTTGCCTTGCATTCCTAGTAAAGCTCAAATTTCATTTAATTTATTTTATTAACTGTTGATTTAGGAGAGATTAATACTAGTGTCTTTTGTGTAACTAATCTATATTCAAGTTAACTAAGTATCTACAATAAGTGTTAAGCATTTCTCGGGTCGTTTCTGATTGTACTCGTTCTTTGGTCAGCCTTCGTCACTCTGACATTTGCTACTTGAACATCCGTTACACAACCTGTGAAAATAATTGAAATATTAGTCTATTTCATATACAGGGTGCACCATTTAAAACTCCCCAGGCTTGTAATTTTCTTATTTTTTAAGGCATATCAAATTGCAGATATTTTTAAAGCATTTAAAAAAATTTTTTTTTGAAAAAATTGTTAAGAAAGAAATCTTAATTTCCTTGAATATTTTTTTACGTGACCCTGTACATGAACTGCGTTAACGTTTTCTTATAAAGGTTTTAATTAGCTTCAATTTATATTATTACGTCATATTCGAAATTCTTTTTGGTTTTAGAGAAAGGAATTAAAAGCACTCCAAACTGATTTTTTTTTAATTACTTTGAAAGGAATGAAAATAATAATTTTATGCTTTATCTGTAAAGATATGTCACAAACAATATTCAGCGTAATAAAACAACAAAAAATTTAAAAAAATATTTTTAAAAACTAACTAATATTAAAATGTACTAAGTACGAAATTGCAATTTTTTTATTTTTTAAGTTTTTTTATTTTAATGACATAAATTGAAGCTAATTAAAACATTTATTAGAAAACAATAACACAGTCCATGTACAGGGTGGGGTAAAAAAATAATCAAAGAAATTAAGTTTCCTTTCTTAACCATTCAAAAAAAAAATTAATCAGTCTGTATGGATATTTAAAGGCTTTAAAAATGTCTACAAGTTGATGTGCCCAAAATGGTCATCGCTTCGAAAATAAAAAAGTTACAAGTCTGGAGAGTTTTAAGTGGCGCACCCTGTATAGTATAGTAAATCTGGTTATATAGTTTGTATCCCCTTACTAAATTGTGAAGAAAACTAGATGCAAACTATTTTGATCAATTTGTTAAGTTATTAAACAATTTATGATAGCTTAAATAATAATGTATATATTTTAACAAAACTGCGAAAACACGCTTCCAATGGAAAAAAAAATTTGAGGTCGATCCGATAAGTTTCAGAAATATACTGCTTTAAACAGGAAACGATGTGCTCAAAGTGCTGTCATTCAATCCGAAAGTCTGCCTCAAAGTTGAGTTTACACTGTTAAAACCCAGCTATTTAAAATCAGATTTGTCTAATCTGCCAAAGATGGTGATTTGGGGACTATTGGAGTATTTCAACATAAGAGTATGCAGCATATAACTGCCGAAAAAAAAGGGGGAGAAAATGCAACTAGGAGTGAATGACTTTACGCAGCGTTTATATTCTTGATTAATTTTAAAGCCTCTAGAGATTTTAGAATATTCTGGTTTTTTGAATTTCGCTCCAAAATTAAGGGATTTTTTTGCAAAATGTAATAAAAAAATATGCTAAATAAGCCCATTAAATCATCACACCAAATTTCAAGTGGAAATGTTTATAACAATGCCAAAAAAACAATAACAAAGTCGAAAATTGAACCGTTGACTGTTTAAGTGCATCAAGTCATAGAACAATTTGTTTTAGAATGTAGATTTTTCTCCTACTCTTCAGTGGTGTTAACACAATTTTTTTAAACTATTTAAAATCATTTAAAATTTTTTATAAAGAATTTTTTTTCTCAGAATTAAACAATTAAAAATTATTAGAACGCTTCAAAAGATCACAAAAAAATAAACAATTTTTAAAAATGGGGTTTTCTACGCCAATTGGGAGCCGTGAAGCGTGAAAAAAATACATTTGTTAAATAATTGCCAAAAAATTGTTTTAAATAATTTTAAAATACCTACTTATTTATGCAACAAGTGTGTAAAGCAGTACTTTTTTCATGCATAAGTTGTAGACGAGTGCATCAATCTTGTGAGAATCCCATGATAAAAGTGGTTTCTTTAACAGTCATATAAGTAAACGAATTGTTAATTAACGCCACTGAAAAGTAAACAATCAACGATTCAATTTTCGAACTTTTTACTGTTTCTTAAGCTTTTTTTGTATAAATATTAAATTATATTATACTATTACATTCACCGAGAGCCATTTGATATAAGAAAATGAGATGATTTAATTCTACCAGAAGCATATTTTTAATAATGACAAATTTAATTATCTTAATTTATTGCAACAAAATTAACCATAAAAAAAGGCGCTTTTGATCAGAACCATCTAATCCTGTTTTTTAACATGTTGAAACGGATTCTGATATTAAAAAAAATGTATCAGTTTTTGGTTACCACTCCTTTTATCCCCTAATAAGGGGCAATGGTTTTGTCCTAATGTTCTGATCTGATTTTCTGAAGTATTTTGACGTGCTGAACCAATTTTGGACAAAAGAAAAATTGCAGGAAAATATTAGCCTACTTTACACATACAAAACCTTGAAATATATGTACAATACAATAACGAACACAAAGTAAGTGCTATAAGATGTCGGTAAACAATAACCATACCTATGCATAGTACTTCGCAAAAGCTTTTGGTCACTATTAAGATCTGGGTTTCCTTAAATTACAACTTCTTACGCTGGATTCAGTTGAACTTAATAATGTGGGAACAGCACCAACATACAGCTTTTGTGTAACAAAATCCATGTAATGATATAATTGTCTGTCGAGAATAACGATTGCCCGTGAAATAATTCTAACCTATAAAAAGATTACGTTTCATTTAAATAAATATCTTTATGAAAACGGTACAACACAAACTTACTTTTGGATCATTTACTGGAAAATGGTGCAACTCCAACCAAATTCGCAACCAAGAGGGCATGTTTATGTTTGCACCTAACCTCTACACTAATAAAACGTCCAAATAAAATAATATTTAAAAAAGTCACAACGCTTTATGGTTCACAGTTCTACATCAGAGTTATTAAAAGACATCATCCACAATTTTTCACAAAAATGATAAAAAAGACAAACGTTCGATTTTACATCATTTTACACTGGCGTGCTGCGTGAGCGTGACACTGACGCGTTCCATGACTTCGATGTCGTAAAATGAAGTAGGTAAATATTTTTAAGTAAAATTATGTAGCAAATATGTAAACTTGTGTATAAGTAATTAAGTTAATATGTTGACTTAAATATGATATTATTTTACGTATATTCTATGTAAATTATTTTATATAAAAATGTTCTATTAATCTTACCTCTCAGAGAGGTAAAGTTACATTAATGTTTACTGGGCGGAGACATGCAGGTTCGAACCCCACCGACCGCAATTGGTACAGGTAAGTAAAAATGAATTTAATAACTTAATAAACATTATAATTTGCAGGCAACCCTTTTGAGAATACATTGGAGCTATGGTAAACAATATTAAATATGTAAATAAAATATACGGATGATAACAAACAAATTCATATTACAATATTTATGCATAAATAATTACTTCATTTTTATCAAGTAAAATACTTACATGTCAAAGTTGTACTTTTTCGTGAAAAACGCCCTGAATAATGTATCTATATAAAAAAAGTAGAATCTCCACACATCGTACTTTATGGATGTATAAATATTATTGTACACTGTTGGCAAATTGAAGGATGGCCAGCTGCTGACCGGTGGGACATTTCGCCAATGGTCCGTTTGTGGCTCCCCATAAAAGTGCCAATTATGATAATGCTGGCGACGGTGCGTATGACCATTTATGTGCCAATTATGAGTGTTTGCTGGGATATGCTTATAAAAATGTATAAAATGTCTACTAGGAACTCTTTAGTATATCTTTTCAATTTCATTATTCTTCAGATCCCATAAAAAGCTACAAAAATATTCGATGTAATACCTTATTAACACTTTTTAATACGTATTCTTATAATTCCTCATTAAATTATTATATAAACTAAACTGATAACAACCCCTCAGATCTTACAAAAACCATATACTAATTGTTTCTTATAAAAGATTACAGAACTCGTATTTGATTTTACTGATGAAACCTTTTCAGTTTCAACACTATTCAGATCCCATGAGAACTTATCAAATTAAAAGTTGTAATGCCATATAAAATCTGTTTTTAGTATAAACACTTATGGAAACATACCAATAACAACATGGGTATTCCAACTCAATTAAGACTTCTTTAGATACTTATTCATCCCAATATAATTTCTATATGGCAAAATTAATGTACTGTATAAAACCTTATAAACCAGATAGGCTTTTATTATTACCCATAAAGAATGTATAATTATCTATAAGTTTGAAATAGGATTTTTTGACAGGGTAATGAATGAGATGACGGTTTCACATTTCAAGCAAATATAATATAATATAATCTAAAATACAATCTAAAATAAATAGAAAATAGTTTCAACATATCTTTTGAGTACAGACCTGTTTTAACCTATGAAAAGTGATTGCAAAACATTTCTTCTTATCGATACTACTTTGATTTGTACAGCTACTTGGCGGACACGAAATCATATGTTACAGCGAAAAACACTATTTTCTATCAAAAACATTTTTTTTTAGTAATATTAAACCAAGATACATGTCGCGTTTTGTTGAAGTTTCGATCATACTAAAATGAGGAATGTGCTGCCACATTCTGCTTCTTATGGCGACTCCTTATTTATTCAACCTCCTTGCCTTGACCATACATACGCCTACTCTCCAGGGGTCCTATTCTCCAGCATAGGGGGAGAATAGGGGTCCTGTCGAGAGAATGATCATTTCGGGAGAAAGGAAAGAGAAAGAAATAGGAAACATAATGAAATAAAAAGAGAAAAAATACCCCGATTCACTTCTCCTAAGCTGGAGAATAGGACCCCCAGAGGCGTGTTGCCGTGTTTGTCACAGGCATGTGGTAATGATATCGTTTGTATACAAGCCTTTAGTGGACCACAATAGTCGTGACGTCATGCACGATGCGGTTACTTTGAATTGCTTTCCATGCAATCTTTCAAGTATGCCTTATGTACATGTGTTTTAAGGGTCAAAGTAAATTACCTACAAATGTATCCTAGGATTGGTACGTTATTTTTCATATTTAACTATTGAAACCTAACTATTGGTATAAAAATAGAGCTGGATTATGAGTTTTATAATGTGGTAATAAAGTTTCTCTACCCAGAATAAATACAAAAAATATTTTCTACATGGCTGTTTCTGCGCATGCGCTTTACAAGTGTCTGAAAAATTGAGAACGTAGTTCTTTGAGCCCTAACCTAACCCGAAAGGATATTTTATTAATTTATTTTTATTTGAATTGCTTTCCATTATTTAATACTGTTATCATAAATTTTCATCTTCTGACCTCGTGTTTAAATATTTATTTGCAAGTATTTTCACTTAGAAACGCAAATAAATAAAAAAATTACATATTGTAATCATTTATTCAGAACTTAAAATAGTTTGAACTGTCTAGTAAATACGAGATATTCCATGAGCATGCTTCATCTGTTCGGATACGAACATGCCGAAGATGCTATGCAGCTAGAAATTCAGGCCGTAGTTTCAGTAGATGCATCGAAGCCATCAACGTGTAAAACAAACTTATATATTTAAATGTGACCGCACGCACCGTGGATGATAGCAGGGTTAACTGCTCCTAGCACAAATTGATGCCTTCGATGCATCGACTGAAACTACGGCCTGAACTTCTATAGCTGCGTATCATCTTCGGCATGTTCGCACCCTTAAGGCGCAGTTACACGGCGCGTGATTAGGTGAGCCTGGCTCGGCGAGTCACGAAACACGCGCCGTGTGACATAGGTCCAAGTCATGCCGGCTTGCGACTCGGGAGACGTTGCTCGCGTCGGCTCGCGTCTTCCATCTAGTTGTCGGTAACTGCGCCTGAAGTCATCATCAGTCGATCCATGCAGTTTTGACGAGCCTACAATCCACAACCCCACACGAAATCTGCATTGGTCACGCGCCGTATTGACACATCTGGCTCGTTATCCGTTACACGGCGCGTGGTTTGCCGAACCAGGCACCACCCAGATAGCATTTTTACATTCAGAGCATGTGCTCGGAATGTACTTTATGTACCCATGGAACTAAGAATGAATATTCATTTTGTATTCCATGTAGAAAATCTGAATGTCAGAGAGACGTACAGATGACCGCCTCTCGATATACGAGTAAGATTCCTACAACGTACCCATAGACCAAAACGGAACTTGATATGAACCAGAAACGTATATTGATATACTGATAGATACATGAGGTATAAACCCAGGTAGCAGGGTGACGTCATTATGACGTCTTTTAAAGGTGATTTTTCGTCGCCGACGTCATTGTCCCAATAAATGACGTACCAGAGACGTGATATTTATAACGTACTTCTGACGTCATCATGAAGACGTCAAATACACGTTTCTTTTAGGTCATTATTTTAACGTCATTAATAAATGACGTACCAGAGACGTGATATTTAATACGTACTTTTGACGTCATCATGATGACGTCAAATATACGTTTCTTTTAGGTCATTATTTTGACGTCATTAAAATGACGTGAAATAAATCATTAGAAAATAAAAATAAATAGAAGTATTTAGTGACTAGTTCAATTTTTGCCACATAGTAATAATAATTTTGTTTTACTATTTCTAACTAGGTATACAGCTTTTAAACATATTTAAATAAAGATGTTCAATGGTTCAGTGAGTTAAGTGTTGGGTTGCGAGGCAAAAGGTCCGCGGTTCGATCCCTGCACATTCCGGTTTTTTTTTCGTCAAAAACTTTTTTAATAATTGTAGAAAAATATTATAATGAGAGCTTTGCACCCCTTATCGCAAAATTTACTGATTAACCAATACGTCATATTGGCGTCATATGTATGACGTCATTGGGCTGTGACATTTTGCCGTCTTTTTCACGTCATTTTTACGTCATGCTGAAGGTGAAATTGACGTAATTAATGACGAAAAAACGACGTCATAATGACGGCACCTTGCTACCTGGGAAGGAGGAAGGTCTATCCTACATTCACAATGTACACTGCATGTTCACGGTATATGAGTACTACCTTCGTAGGAATTAAACCGTAGGTGCCTGGTATGTTACACATGGATCATAAATCTATGATGCATGTATATTGTAGAAATGAACATTATGTATCAGTTGCAGCTATAAGTACTTCACTCATGCCAAGTATTTTCTTCAGAGTTTAATTATTATAATAATTTATTACTTATTGTAATCATTGATGAGTCGCTGCTTCATTCTGAATATGTTCAGTATGACGCAGCGACTCATCTATGATTACAGCAAATAATAAATTATTATAATAATTAAACTCAAGAGAATACACGATATGAGTGAAGTACTTGCATATAATAAATCCAATATCTAATTTTAAAGTTTAATTGTTACAGTCAATTATTAGGTACTTATTCTAATTTTCCACATTTCACATTCCTTGTGAAGAATATTACGTAAGTAAATGTGGAATATATGCACAGAAAATTTGTTTTTATCATTAGTTTTCAACTAAAGTCAAATGTTTTATTCATCAAATTTTATTGAATGGAGCATACAAATGCTAAATAAACTTAAATAAAACTGTATTTGCTATAACAATACTTTACAAAGGTTCAAGAATATATGTAAAAAAAAATAGTTTTGCGTTAATATAATCTGTTAAAAACCATTTTAAAATGGATCAAACATTTATCACTCTAAAACATCAGCTTAAAAATCATATTTAACGTGTTATTTATGAAAAAATCTAATGATCATATTACATTACCTTAAAGTTTTATCTATTTCAAATCGTGTTTTAAATTGCCAAGAACAAAACATGATTTTATTTAGGAAGAGGTATAAATAAAACAGTTGTTACTTTAAATATATTTTTATTTTTTGTTACAAAAATGAATTGCAATAATAAAAAACAATTGTGACAAAAATTTCAATTGAGATTTTTTTTAACAAAAAAATTTTCTTTGCAACTTATGAACTGTCATATTTTACTATAACGAATTTTTTTGTCAATAAATAGAAAATAGTAAAAATTGGAGGGCTTACATTTTCAAAACCAGTGTCC
Organism: Rutpela maculata; assembly: GCA_936432065.2. NCBI lineage: Eukaryota > Metazoa > Arthropoda > Insecta > Coleoptera > Cerambycidae > Rutpela > Rutpela maculata. Next base: position 33,128,015 of record OW386294.2, on the reverse strand, counting down.
AGGTGTTGCCGATGGTGATACTTGTAATTGCGAAAGTCCACTTTTCATTCTCAACACATCATCTGTGACTGATCCTACTGGCTGAATACTTTCTTTTGGCTTTTCCAATTTTTAGGAGAAGGTATTTCCTTCCTGTCCAGCGGAGGAGATACACGTGCTAGTCCAACTACAAAAGAAAATACATTGTATTATATTTGAATAGGTACTTACTTCTCTTTAAAAACTGGCCATGATAAAGTTGAAAAATATAAAAACATCTTACAAAGATCTTACAGAAAAAATAAAACTGATCAAACATAAATTAAACAAATTGATATTATCATAAAGGACACGGCAGGCACAAAATAAATTGAAAAGAAGGTAAAGTCAAATGGGCTGAAAATGTAGTATGTTGTACTTCATAATATCCTGATCAAAAGTTTTAATGGGCACAATATCTGAAAATCGCCAGTTTTTGAGATATGAAAGGTCAAAGATCAGGAATATCGGTACCCGCTGTCATAGTTGAGAGTATCATATTATGATGAGGATTTGTTTAATGTTGTTATTCTAATGTATTTGCACATATGAACCAAAGAGTTCTGACTACAGGAAATAAGCCGTTGATTTGCTGGACGGCACGAGCATCCTTGTCCTTGTCGCACACCTTGTACCCTCTCCTTTGCTCTCCACTCTGTTCTACAAAGCAACACACCCCTCATGTACTGTGCGACAAAGAGAGAACGAACTGTGTGAGAAGGATGAGAATGCTCACACCGTTTGCGCGCTGTCCACTGCTCATACATTACAACTCTTTGATAGGAACACACTTTCACTCTCTCACGCACGCTAACCAACCCCCCCCCCACTACACACATACACACACATGCACACCCTCACTTTAAAGTGAACATAGGAACTTAAAAAAATTCACCACCTCATTCATGAAACCTGCGGCATTTCCGGTCTTATGAATATGAATAACAACATTAAACAACTCGTCACATAATACTCTCAACTATGACATTAGTGGGTACCGATCTTCCTGATCTTTGACCTTTCAAACTGGCCATTTTCAGACATTCTGCATTTTCAGCCCATTTGACTGTGCCCTTTTTTTCATTTGTTTTATGCGGTGTCCTTTACCTACAAAACATAGATATTTGTTTGGAATTCGGAAATATTTAATGCTTGTGATTTTAAATGTACCTGAAGTTTCGAACGTTCACTTGAATGAATTTTAGATGAAAAAGAAAAGTTAATAAAAACCACACATCGATTTAGGCATAAACACTTCATTGCCACATTTGCTGACAATAAATATCCACAATACTTAAGTTTTTACACCTAAATCGAAGTGTGGCAATTACAAAGACCACCTCAGTTTTTTTTCCAAAAAATCGATACCTACAAACGCCGTAATTATTATAACTAATATAGGTGGTATGCTTAGTATAATATGTACAAAGGGATACACATTAAACATTAAACTTTAGTGTCTAAATATAAAATATCTGCAAATGACAGCAAAACTATGTGGTAGTTATATTGTATACAATAATTGTAAAATACTTATTGCAATGCAATTAATGTATACTTGGACTAATTAATAAATCACGGGAAAACAAAAAACAAAACACAAAATGAAATCCATAGATTACATGAAATCAACATTTGACAGCAAAAGCATGACGTGTCTGCTAGAGTACGATGAGCATGCGCACTAATCTAAGGACCGTGGCGCGCATTTAAAAAATTCTACAAGGGGATTGCAATGACATGGAAAACGGAAATCTAAATATAAAAGATAAAATGTAATTAAATAACCATTCTAAGTCTGAACTACCTGCTTAAGAAATGCCGATAGTTACCGAGATAGTTACTAATTAATTGAACACAGTACATAAATTAAAAATAGATTATTATTCATTATTATTTAATATTTCATTCGCTATTATTTAATATTTCATATTCATTATTATTTAATATTCCATCATAAATCTAAAGTCTGGATTCAAAATTTAAAACATATTTCATATATACAATATTGACGAACGATTTAAAATTTATAAAACGTCATACACCACACAGGGGATGATTATAAATGTACTTAAACCAGATCTATATAGATAGAGAATCATCATAATTATTTTTGTAGGTAGGTAGATAGGTACTATAAAACTAGCATTGCTGTCTCATCAGTTGTGATGCAGGTTTATTTTTATTAGTTCAAAGATCGAACCAGCGTTCGAGTTAAAAGTGCTGAACTTTTGATGATATTACTATCGACGCGGCGCTCGGGCGATGCAAATATTTCTACAAAAAATATACCTGTATTATACAGGTAAAATCATTGACGAATGTCCATAGGATGTACATGAACACATATACGAAGAACGTTCCCTGATACGTGTACACAGTATATGCGACTATGAACATAAACTTTTCTGTATATTCCATTTATATCGTATGTATAATCATATTGTATATGTGAAAATATTATTTATATGGGAATGTTGAGGGAACATACATGGCAAGTACAGAATGCAATTAGAACATTTGGAATGCAAAATGTACATTCGTGGAATAATAAATGCTATCTGGGCATTGGTGGCACTGCAAATCACAACTCAACACAAACCCTCTGCCGCTTTTAGTGTGTGCTGGGAATAAAAATCGTTATTGCTTATCCAGAAATAGTTATTTACATTACTAGGTGCGAAAGTTTACTTTTAGGTGTGAGGTGATTTTTGAATGGTCGAGGCGAAGCCGAGACCTTTAAAAAAACACTGAACACCTAAAAGGGCTTCCAGAGACGAACCCAGCAATTTTTTTTTGGGGGGGGGAAGCTACAACTAATTTGCCAACTGCCCATTTTTTTTACAACTTATATTTCCTTATGTTTTTTTATTTCAGACTTAATCTATAAGTAGCCTATAGCGACACAAATATTATGCAAAAGAAGTTTAACTAAACTACATGATGTAGGCGCTAGACCTAAGTTGACCCCGCGCTCTCCTTCGTCTGGAAGCTCGTGAACGTCCGCGCTAGTACGGCTACCGGCCACTTCCCAGGCAGCAAGGTGCCGTCATTATGACGTCGTTTTTTCGGCATTAATTACGTCAATTTCACCTTCAGCATGACGTAAAAATGACGTGAAAAAGACGGCACAATGTCACAGCCCAATGACGTCATACATATGACGCCAATATGACGTATTGGTAATCAGTGAATTTTGCGATAAGGGATGCAAACCTCTCATTATAATATTTTTCCACAATTATTAATAAAGTTTTTGACAAAAAAAAAAACCGGAATGTGCAGGGATCGAACCGCGGACCTTTTGCCTCGCAACCTAACACTTAACTCGCTGAACCATTGAACATCTTTATTTAAATATATTTAAAAGCTGTATACCTAGTTAGAAATAGTAATACAAAATTATTATTACTATGTGGCAAAAATTGAACTAATCACTAAATACTTCTATTTATTTTTATTTTCTAATGATTTATTTCATTTCAATGACGTCAAAATAATGACCTAAAAGAAACGTGTATTTGACGTCTTCATGATGACGTCAGAAGTACGTATTAAATATCACGTCTCTGGTACGTCATTTATTAATGACGTCAAAATAATGACCTGAAAGAAACGTATATTTGACGTCTTCATGATGACGTCAGAAGTACGTTATAAATATCACGTCTCTGGTACGTCATTTATTGGGACAATGCCGTCGGCGACGAAAAATCACCTTTAAAAGACGTCATAATGACGTCACCTTGCTACCTGAGTTTCCCACTTCACATTGTGATACGCAATCGGTAGCATTAAGGGGTCTACACACGATCCAGCGGCAGGGAGCCAGCCTTGTCGGCATGCTTTGAACTCATTCGTAAAAGTGAGCTGGTCCGCTGGAATTCCAATTATCTTCAAAGCGTACCAACAATGTCGGGTCCCAGCAGCTGGATCGTCTGTAGATCCCATTAATAGTCCCAGATTCTGATTCAGTGTCCTCTAAGAATTTAATATTTTAACAATTTCTGACCGACAACAATTTGTTATTATTATTATCTCTCGGTTGGTAACTGATATTAGTGATACTCAGTATAAACCAACAACAAACTACTTTATAGCTAGGACAAAGCATTGTATTGATAAAGGCAAAAAGGAGTAATATTCTAATATTTCTAATGTAAGACAGTCTTTGAGAATTGTATGCTCTGGTCGTGCCATCTACTGGGTCGAACGTCGAATTTCCGCGAGTTGACGAGTTTATTTTGTTGGCCCGTCGCGTAGGCCCGTCGGCGTTGTGCGTTGTCCGTCGACTATTCTGTGGCTCTCACATCAGTCACATCTAGTCATAAATAATATCAATTAAAATTATTTATAAAAAAATGGTCATAGTGACAGTGTCATTTAATTTTTATCAACTCATTATTCGTTATTTTGCAATTATACCCAATAAAGATTTTTTTACATTTTTGGTGATTTTCTCAACTCAATCAACATTAGGGGCAGGGGGGGAGCGTACCCCCCCCCCATAACCCCCCCGTGGGTTCGTCTCTGAGGGCTTTCGCATATCTTGTAATGTATTATCTTTTTTTTACTACGGGAAGATATTATGGAATTTGATAATTTAAAACTAATTATTTCATGAATTTATTTGACGTTTTTAATAAATTTTATAGTGCGTTGTCTGTCAAAAATTGTTTCCATGCCAGCGAAACAATTACTATCTGTCATCGAGGTTATGATAAACATTTTAATTTCTGCTGGTTTCAAACTAAAATAAATAAATATGTTTGGTCATAGACTTAGTGTTTGGTGGCGGTGAAAATGGGATACAAGAAGCAGCCAATATTGCTTGTGCCAAGAAATCCAAAGCAAGGTATATGCAAACTTCAAGGTATATGCAAACTTATGAAGCGTTAAAATTTGTTTTTTTTTATTTTTCTGTCCTGGCCACAAAAGTTCTACCTTAGCAAGCAACACGAATGTTTACTTTCGTTATCGCGCGTGTTGCTAGGGTTACAAAGGTCATGCATTTATATAGACGGTAGTAGAAAAAGTTTTAAAGTATACCTACTTCTTGTGTGATTTAAATAAACTTGTGTAGTATTTAAATATTAAGAAAAGATTTAAATCATTAAAAAAGATTAATTATTTTTGAAAATATTTAAATTCTATTTTTATTAAAGAAAATCAAAGATACTTTCTAAAAAGATTTAAATCATAAATCAAAAATCATTACTAAAGAAAATATTTAAACTCAAAAGATTTAAATAAAAAAAAATGATTTAAATCTCCCGTTATGTTGCAGCTCTGCTTCAGAATCATAAATCATTCCTTTTCACGTGGCCCGCTTCAACATAACTTTCTGCCTTGACCATGAGTTTTTCTTTATCTTTAAAAAATTGAGCAATCGCAGAAAAATGTAATACGTGTTTTTGGACCATTTTTCAATGCTAAAAATAGGTAAGTTATATACATACATATTTAAAAATCACTTTGTTATAATTTTAATCACAAACGTACTTACGATACCGTTAATAGTATATTACATAATGAGTAATGTTAGAAGCATATTACGCACGAATGGAAAAATTACGCACGATGCCGCGTAGCGGCGAGTGCGTATTTCCATGAGTGCGTAATTGCCTTACAACTCGAATTATGTACTATACTTTACTTACGATCATATTTATTTAGTTATTTGGTAAAATCTGGATTTAGTCTACTAGTCAACAATATTATTTAACCAATATTGTCAGTTTTGACAGCGTTTGAAAATTAAGTAGGCGCATTTGTTCTTTTAAACCCCGCGTCAGCGATATAAGGGCACTTTTCAATATTCACCAGTAAATTCACCGGTGGAGGGAACCGGTTAGAGACATTTTTCCCCGGTAAATATTTGGTTGCATGCGATTGATTAAACATTTTGAAACGCTTTGGTGAAGTTTTCCGGTTTACCAGTAGGTTTGTTTTGGTTCCAACTTCGCGGGCAGTTCCCATCATGCGCAATAAAGAAACAACCATGCGCAGTGTATTGTTTTTATTTCTTCTTGACATATTCACCGAAATTCCAACTCAAAAACCTGGTGGATATGGAACCTTACCGGTTCAAACAGCTGATCACACCGGTGAATTTAGAAACATCTTATTTTTGGTGACTGGTTAATTTTGAAACGGTTCGGTGAGAAACCGGTCGAGATCGGTGCACTCACCGGTGAATTTAGAAAAGTGCCCTAAGCCACCTATAATTGCGTGTCCCGTGCGTTTTGTTTACGGTGCGTTTTATTTACAATATGTAAAATTCAACTTACATAGATGGTAGGCGTAGTGTGTTTTTTACTATTTACAGTAGTGAACGTAGGTAAAATATATTTCATTATTGACTCCAGTACAAATTTGGAATACAAACACTTTAAATACTGTAAAATCCTTGAAAATTATAAAAGAAATAATCCACTATACATAACCTTAAACTTCATCCAGGAAAACAAATAAAAATAAAACGATGGAAATATACCCGACATACGTATTACGCGTGCGCAATAAAAAATTAATTTCTGAAAAAATTTTAAGGCTTTAAAATTACATTATTATTACAAGAAGGCGCAGCTTTTAAAGTTAAAACATTAGGATGATAATTCAATAGTTAAATATTCACAGATTTTCTGAAATTTCAAATTCATTTTTAACCATTGTCTTATGTACAGTGGCAATAAGGTCGATGTGAGAAATAGGATGGAATAGTTAGAGTAGGAGTGAAACGGCACACTATTTCGGTCCGACGAAAGAGCATCGGCGTAAATGCTTTTTTGTTGATCTACACATTGGACGAAGCTGTTGGCTCCAACGTTGGCCCCAATGTGTAGAGCCGGCGTAAGACCATAGAAATTAGAGATGGGCGATTCGACTCTTTTTAAGGATTCGTACCAAATGAATCCGTATCAAGAACAGATTCGTATCGAGAGATTCGTACGATTCGTACCACTTCGTATCACTGATTCCATGATACTAAACAGTATCATGTACTGATTCGTACCATTCATACTATTCGTACCCACGCTCCCACTCCACAGTGTTCAGCATAGATTATAGAATATATTACCAGAGTATTATATGTTATATTAACCGTACAGTTTAAACTTAGGACTTTGAGCACCTTCTATTACATTACTAATTTCTTCGTCGTCATTAGACATGCAGTAAATAGATAGTTAGATAGCGTTTATTTAAGCACATTTTATATATACCTACATATTTGTACATTTGTAGCAAAAGTCAACTAAACAAAAAAAGAAAAAAAGGATATAAGATTTTGTAATGAGTACGTTGTATAAAACGAATGCTATCTTGCAGTACATTGATAATAATCATATTGTAATAATCAAGTATTTCGAATATATCCATCATATTACATATAAAAACAGGGAATTTTTTCAATTATGAGGTTATATGAGTATTTTATAATTTGAAATCTCCAGTTTAAATGGTCCCCATCCACCGTGTGAAGTTTAACCTTATTCAACGGGCTCTAAGAGTATCGCACCGCAATACCGGTACCGAAATTCCTTATTCGTATCAATCGTATCGGCGATACGAAATATACGAGTCTTTTATTTTTGTGGGATTCGTACCATTCGTACCACTGCAAGGATTCGTACCAATGATACGAATCATACGAGTACTACCCACCTCTAATCGAAATAAATAACATACTGGAAGGCGTACTGGCCAAGGTCATTAAACTATAACGGTTACCTCATACAGCAGCTTGTGGACGAAGTAACGCATGGAGCGGGGAACCGGGGTCTAGCGCCTACGTCATGTATGCCCAGAACCCACCGATATCTTTGTCTCTATCTTTTGCATGGGATTTAGATATATCTGTCTCTCTTGGACATTTTATTTGTTTAATTATTCAGATCAAGGTCAAAGTCTAGGTAGATTCAGAGCCGGCGCTAGTTGTCGCGTGTACAATGGCAGTGTGCTCATTTTAAATTTGAGATAGTTGTTTTAAGAGTTCTGATAAACTTTCATAGTTAGGGGCAGCTTCTATTAATAAAATCTTTGCTGTTAATCGTGCGCTGGCTAACAAAATGTCTAGAGCCGGCACTGGTTCGGTCTACAGGCTACGTCATAATTCTGTTCCCCGCTCCGCGCGTCTCTCGTCCTGAAGCTGCTGATCGAGACCAAGATTTGTAAAAGAAACAGGTTGCCTGGTAACTCAGGTGCCAATAAAATTCTTGCGCGGGAGTGACGTGTCCAGAGGACCATTTAAAATTAACATGCACAACAAATGATCTACTTAAAATATGAATATCCAAAATAATATTTTCGATAACTTTGTAAGCAGAAATAAAATATATTAAACAAAGTACGACGAGATCAACGAGGTTAGGGATACACTGGTCGACCTTTGCATCTTTTACCTCTGTGAAGTGAGTTGTAGAAGCGGGTCCTCTGGATGACGCGCAATATGGCGCTCCCTAGTTACCAGGCAACCTGTCCTCTACAAACCTTGAATCGAGACAACCGTAGAGTTTACTGATCGTGGTACTGGACCACAGAAAGTGAAGGGAAGAGAGAAACACGCGTGCACCTTCTTTTTCAGTAGTGGGAACGAGACGGATATAGAGTCTACGTTTCCTTCAACCAATCAGATTTTGTCAGGCAAGGACAGAATGGTGCACGCGAGTTTCTCCTTCTGCTTCAGTTGCTTTCTCTTCGTAAAGCATTGTAGTGCGCCTTCCTATCGGGGTTTACGAAAATTCACTCTGAGCGATCTGCAAATATTATTCTCTTTTTCTAAAACTACAAGAACAACAAAGACAGAGATAGTGATCTGGGCACACAGAGTATATTTTTGAAAACCCCCAGTATGTTATTTATTTCGATGGTTAAGACTGGTGCTGAAAGCTTCCTACACGTTGCCACAACGTTGCCAAAGGTCTGCAAGGTTGATTTTTTTCTCGATTTACGTCATTTTCCGAGGAGTGTGGTGCGAGGTGTTGAAGTAAGCACAAGCACAATAAATTTATATATAATTTTGAATGTGGCGTACATGACTAAATACTAATATGTGTTTATAGCACCTTTGAAATACATCGACACGTGAGTCAATTTGAAAAATTTTTGGTGACAAATGGTGCAAATTTTAAGTAAAATTATATAACCTAATACATTTTTTTTATTATTCAGGTGTCTAATTGTAATTTTATATGTCGACAGTGAAAGTGCAAGATGTTGAACTTATTATTATTGATCCTAACAATACTGGACAGCTAAATGTTCCCACAACAACAACCATGAAGAATCACTCGCCAACCACGAAGAATAACCTTTCTGTGTTTAGTCATTTTAAGTATGAACATCTCTTAGCTGGAATATCAGGAGGGGCTATCTCAACCTTAATTCTACATCCTTTAGATTTAATGAAAATTAGATTTGCAGGTATGAAAATTGTGATTAAGTTAGGGCCTGTAGGTACTGATATAAGTAATATGCTTATAGTTAACGATGGTAGGACCACGATTCCTCAGTACAGCAGCTTATCAAGTGCATTTTATACGGTAGTTAGACAAGAAGGAGTCAAAGGATTGTATAGAGGAGTTGCACCTAACGTTTGGGGATCTGGAAGTGCTTGGGGTTTCTACTTTCTCTTGTAAGTAACTTTATGGAAATATAGAAGTATAGGTATGTATTCTAAGGCCATATTAGGAAGTAATGTCGGCATTTGATATCAGGCTTAACAAGTGACCCTTGATAAGGTTAGTTAGAATTACACTGATAACTGTAATGGGTCACTTAGAATACCTTGTGTAGGAAATTTCCATATCAATAGATTATTGTTAATTTAAAAAAGAAAATATCCACCTGTAAAAGACACCAGCTTTCTGTAAATTACTCGTTAAATTTTTCTAGTTAACCTTTAATATAGGATATTAAAATACTTTTATTTGTAAATTTAAAATTACGGACTTAGCTACCTAGGTACATTTGGAAAGTTGCTTGACAGTGAGGTACCCTATAATTTATATTTTGTGTAAAATATACCTAGTCTTTAATTTCAAATAGTGTTATTGTTTTTACCAAGCAGTTTGTTTTCTCATTGGCATTGGACTTTATGACAATTGAAATGATAATATCTATTTATTTATTATTCATTTAACATATTTTTATTAATCTGTTTATACTATGGATGTTTTTATTGACAGCTTTTTCTTCGAAACAATTATTTTGTTGATATTATTAAGGTCAATGGTATTTTTTATAGCTGAGTCAGCATAGGGTTTGACCCAAAAAAAATTAGCAGTAAGCCACAAATTACAGAACTACCTGTTACTGATGTCCACCGATCTTACAGGTTTTTATTTTTGTCGCATTATTAACATTAACCAATATGTGTAAGAATATGTAACAATGAGGGGCACGGGGCAAGTTACAATGCTACCAGAGAGCCTCTTCTCTGGTAGACGTCCTGATTCATGAAAAGTGTTGTTTATATTACTTATAAGTAATTTACGAATCGTTAAAGACTTAAGAAAGGGCCCATTCAAAATTAATAAATCTTTCTATGCTGTGCACATGTAGTATTGTATTGTAATTTAGATAACTATAAAATTGCGGATGTTTTTTGTCGCAAAAATAGTATTCATGGTGGCGTTATTATATATATTAAAGATAAATATAAGTAAAAAAATTGAGATACCTGTCTAGTTTATCACAAGAAATTCACTGCGAAGTATCCGCTATAGAAATACAATCTTTAAATATCATTGTCTGTATTTACAGGTCTCCAAATGGAGAATTGAATATATTCTTTGATATCCTTAACCCTTTCACTACGCAGCGTGGTTTCACGTAATTCTCGTGTAGTGCGCAATAAACTGACCGCTTGCGAGTATACGCGCTTGGAGCACGCAGATCCGATATTATGTTACTATTTGATTTGGTTCATTGTATGCATAGTCTATTATTATATATAAAATTGAAAGAAAAACAAAAACCAAGTGCTCTAGTTTCAATAATAATAATTTATTTTTTAAAAGTGCTTCTGTTTACAACTACGGGACCGGTCTCTACAATTTTGGAAATGTCAAAGTTCGAAGATTACTAAATTAACTTAAAGAAATGGAGTGTAATGAATGTGATGAAGCAAAGGATTTATTTAAATGTGATGGATGTAATAAACATTTGTGTAAAAATTGTGGTAATATAAGGTCATCCGAAGTAAAAGTTCTGGTGATGAAAGAAAGGATTCTAAAATTCTATTGCAAAATGTGCCTAAGCTTTAACTCACTCACCCTATTGCAAAACATCATTCAAGATAAAAATAATGAAATAGAGAGCAAGAATAAGATTATAGAGTTACTGGAAGAAAAACTTAACTCCCTTAAATCCGATATGAATGACTTTATTTCTAAAGCCCCATCACGTACAATAGAAAACAAACATCCTCAGTCCCAGCCTAGTTACTCTGACATTCTTAAAAATAAAACTCAGCCTGCGATTATAGTTATGCCTAAAAATGTGGGTCAACCTGTCAACAAAACCAAATGCGATATGATGAAAGAAATCAATCCTATCAGCTCTGAAGTGCAGTTAACTAAAGTAAGATCTGTTAAAGATGGTGGAGTGGTGATTGGTTGTCGCACTAGGGAAGAAAATGAAAAATTGAAGAAGATGGTCCAGGAGAAAATGTCTGATTCTTATGTGGTAAGGGAGTTGAATGGTATCAGCCCCCGTATACGCGTCGTTGGGATGACAGAGAAATATCCAGAGAATTCCTTAATAAATTACATCCTAAAATGCAATTCTGGTGTTTTTTCAGATACTGCCGAATGTAAATTAATTAAACTCTATCCTACTAAGAAAAACAGTGAGGTATTTCAGGCTATTATTCAATTAGATAGAAAATCTTATGATAATGTCATCAAATCAGGTAACTTATTTGTAGGTTATGACAGCTGCAGTGTGTTTGACGCTATTCATGTCTATCGTTGCTTTAATTGTAATGAATTTCACCACAGCTCCAATAAATGCAATAAGCCAATCTCATGTCCCAAGTGCAGCTTGAATCATGACGTGAAAAATTGCCAATCTCAGTCTTTGTGTTGTTCTAACTGCCTATTATTAAAAAACAAACATAATATTGAAATTTCCACTGATCATGCTGTGTGGGATTTAAACAAGTGTACGGCGTATATGAGAGCGCGTGACAAACTTCGCAATGATATATTAGTCGGTCAATAGCAATCAATCGCGAGACTTTCCCCACCTGCTGTAGTTTGCCCTACCCACTCTGTCACCACTGAGATGCCTACTGAGCAATTCAATAAAGATTTTACCATTTATTATCAAAACACTCGTGGATTACGAACGAAAACCTCTGATATCTATAACTACTCTGCTCATACTGACTACTCAATAATTGCCTTTACAGAGACTAACTTAAACAATTCTTTTTCTGACAGGGAATTATTTCCTAATTGTTACACAGTATACCGTTCAGACAGAGATTACACTGCGTTAAACTGCACTAGAGGTGGTGGAGTTTTGCTGGCTGTAAATAATATGCTTAAAGCCACACAAATTAATTTTGACTCTGTCAATTTCCGTCAGACATTGCCTTTTATTGATATTGTCGGGGTAAAAGTTACTTCGCACAGCTGTTCCTTGCATATCATAGTAATTTATATACCGCCTAACACAGCGGCGGTGTTATATGAAAATCTATTTGATTTGCTTCTTTCTTTAATTATTATGTTTAATATTAGTATAAATAGCGGCGCCCTAATATTAGGTGACTTTAATATCACGGATTATGCTTATTTCCTGCAAACTGGTTTAGCCAACAATAAAGTTCTGGCTCTAAATAATTTTATGGGCATCTTAAATCTGTCGGAGCATAACCGCATTTTTAATACTTACAACAGAATTCTAGATTTAGTGGTTCATAGCGATATGTGCTTAGTAGAAAGGTCTGTGGATCCGTGGGTACCTGAGGATGAGCACCATCCAGCTTTGAACATTATGATTAAGATGAATCTAAGCACCAATCTTAAAAATAAATTTCCGTCTGACTTTCACAACTGTTTTAATTTTCGTAAAGCAAATTTTCCGCTACTGTACGATATGCTTCTGATTGTCGATTGGTCTGTTCTTAAGAATGGAAATAATGTTGAAGACACTTGCGAAAGTTTTTATGAAATATTGTATCAAATTTTTGAAGCTTGTGTACCGAAATTCAGACATAATAAGGCCAACAGATATCCTCCATGGTTTACTTTCGCTATTATTAAAGACATTAAATTAAAAGCTAGGAAACTGAAAGAGTATAAAAATAACGGCGATGTCGCTTGCTATAATGAGTTTAAACACCTTAGAAGAAAAATTAAAAACAACATTGACGTCTCGTATAGAAACTATGTTGCAGCGGCTGAAAATAATATAAAGAATAATCCTACTAAATTCTGGACGTTTTTAAATGCGAAAAAGGGTTCAACAAACATATCAAATGTTATGAAATATAATGGCAATGAAGTTCATGAACCTATAGATATTTTAAACGCATTTGCCGATTTTTTCAGTAACACTTTTGCTCCTAGTAGTCATCTCCCTGATAACTTAGTTGCACACAATATTCCCAACAATAATGCGACAATACATATCTCGGAATTTAAGGAGGAAGATGTACTAAAAGCTCTACAAAAGATAAAAAATAAAATGACAACCGGTCCAGACGGCGTACCCGCGTTTTTACTAAAAGATTGTGCCCATGTTTTTGCTTCTCCTCTGACAATTATTTTTAATTTGATTTTGAAATATAGTAGCTGTCCAGATGTATGGAAGCGATCTAAGGTGTGTCCTATTTTTAAGAAAGGTGATAAATCTGACATTTCCAACTTTCGGGCTATATCTATAATATGCAACTTTGCCAAGGTCCTTGAGATTCTGTTACATGAAGTTATACACTCGCAAGTACATAACCAAATTTCAATTCACCAGCATGGTTTTATGCGGGGGCGTTCTACGACAACAAATTTGCTTTGTGTGACTCAATATGTATCAGAAGCTATAGATAACCAATCTCAAGTAGACGTTATTTATACGGATTTTTCCAAGGCATTCGACAGGCTTGACCATTCAATGCTGCTTATGAAACTTAATGAAATCGGGCTATCCCATAATTTATTATCACTAATATATTCCTATTTGTCAGACAGGACTCAATACGTGGCATTTAATGGTCTCAAGTCTGCCGAATACATGGCCACTTCTGGAGTACCACAGGGGTCTGTTCTTGGACCTCTCTTTTTCATTATATTCATTAATGATATTGTAGATGGTTTAGATAATGTTAACTACTTAATGTATGCTGATGATTTGAAACTCTTTTCTGAAATCAGCTCCCTGGATGACTGCATTCGATTGCAAAAAAACTTAGACAAAGTCAGTGACTGGTGTATTAAATATAAACTCCCAATAAATTCACAAAAATTCAATGTTATGTCCTATACACGCAAATTGAACACAATATCCTATGACTATACCATAAATGGTACCATACTTCACAGACCTGAAACTCTGCGAGATTTGGGGGTCATATTTGATAAAACTCTATCATTTAATGTACATATAAATACCATTGTCACTGAGTCTAACAAAATGTATGGACTTATAGTTAGATATTCCCGTGATTTTTCGAACTTAGATACACTTAAGTTGCTCTATTATTGTTTTGTTAGATCAAAACTCGAATATGCCTCACTTGTTTGGACCCCACACTACAATGTGCATGTTAATAGTTTAGAATCAGTACAACGTAAGTTTTTGAAGTTATTGCATTTTAAATCTGAAGGTTTTTATCCAACGATAGGTTTTCCGCAAGAGGACTTGCTGCGTTTGTACTCAGTTGTTAGCCTGAGCCGTAGACGAGAATGTTCTTCACAAATATTTCTTCACAAAATAATTAACAACAATATCGATGCGCCACAACTGCTTTCAAAAATTGGTTTTAATATTCCCCGAACTTCTCGTTACGGCAATGTTTTTTACTTGCCTACACCACGTACGAACATCTTAAAATTCTCGCCAATTTATGTAGTTTGCGACAACCACAACGCAATCTGTACTGATATTGACATTTTCAACTGTAGCCTCACTGCTCTAAAAACTTATTTTTATCGTAGAGTTTAATTTATCTGTATTTTCTTTTTTGCGTCTTGTTAACAGTGTTTAATTGTGTTTTTTTTTTCTGTTGTACTATTTGTGCTTACGTAATTTATGTTAACTTACTTTGTATTTTCTTTTAATCTCTCTTTAAATTTTGATGTATATTTTTTATATATTTTGTATATTTTTGTATATTTGTATATTTTTTTTTCTTAGGACTTTCAATATGCAAACTGTATTTATCTAATGTTATAATACTTTGCTATACCTCCTGTCCTGTAGTTGGGTAGTAACCTGTAGGACAGTGTAAATAAATAAAAAGAAATAAAAAAAAAAAAAAAAAAAAAAAATAGTTAAAAACAGTACAAGTAAACATAAACATAAAAACAAAACAACATTCTTATCAAAAATATTAAGGTACAAGAAAAACTTGTGTAAGTATATAAAAATGTATTAATAGTACATATACGCGTGTTAAATCGCTTTGAGCAGTCTGAACCAATTTAAAAACGACAGGCGAGTTAACGCGCTTGGAGCACAGTGGGCCCATTTATTTTTCGCACGTATACACGCTTTGAGCAGTGAAAGGGTTAATCAGATACTTAATAAACTCACACAAATAAACATCCATTTACATTTATGATAATTTCAATATAAATTTGATGAACAACACAAACGCAAAAAAAAGATTTTACTGTGATAACTGAATCATATAACTTTCGTTTAGTAATCAAGGATGTCACGTGCGTAACCAATTGATCTGAAACCTGTATTGATAATTGTTTAACAAATACTATTAATAATTGTAAAGCTTATGTCATTGACCCTAATATTTCAGATCACATGGGAATAATAAATGAGATTCATACGCTTGGAGCTACTGCTAATGGTACAAATACTAAAATAATAAAATTCAGGCCATATTCACAAACTAGAGCGAAGGAATGCATTAATCGCCTAAAAAATTACAACTGAGATGAACTAAATGGCATAGATAATTCCAACGACATATTTAACCATATCTTTGATATATGCACAAAGACAATAGATTATTCTTTTCCAATAAAAACTAAAACTATAAAAAACCCAAATAAAACGAAAAAATGGTTCACAAATGATTTAAAAAATATGCAGGACAAATTGAAATTCTTTACCCTATTGGGGAAGCAAAATAATGAAAATCAAGAATTATAAGATATTTAACACATTCGTGGCCAGGACTGCAATTGCAGTTATTTCAACCGTAATGTCCGAGGATATGACTGCAATTGCAGCCCTTCATTAAAGTGGGTTTTATATCTGTTTTTTCTTAATATTTACTTAGTGCACCATGGGCAGCCCTCAACTTTCTTTTACGGTCCGCGAATCAGCCGTAATATCCGAGGACATGACTGCAATTGCAGCCCTTCATTAAAGTGGGTTTAATATCTGTTTTTTCTTAATATTTACTAGGTGCACTATGGGCAGCCCTCAACTTTTTTTTACTGTCCATGTTAAGAAAACAATACAAAATTGAAATACATAAACGTAAAGCGAACTATGTATGCAACAGGGTGTTAGATTCATCCAATATGTCAAAAGGTATATGGAAAGTAATTAATGAAGCAAAAACGGAAAAAAAAAGAAACGCAATTAACTGTGAGCATTTTAACACATATTTTGCAAATGTCTCGGCAAATATAAACAGCAATTTATCAATTAATCCCATCGACATTACGGCAATTAGTATACAAAATCAAGTCTGTATCTGAAACCTGTCACAGAAAGGGAAGTTGGCAACATAATAACAAATTTATCGAATAGTGCCGCAAAGGATATTTATGGAATAAGTAATAAGCTCCTTAAATTAATCAAAGATGGTATTTTGAAAACGGTGAATTTCCGGACAAATTGAAATATTCAAAAATATCTCCAGTATATAAAAATCGCTGCTCAAGGAATCACATCCAGATTTTCTATCCACATTTCTCATAACGAAACAATTTTGTATGTGGAAATAATTGTTTATAGAACTTTAATAATATAATATTTGAAATCGTCTACGCCAAAAACCCATCAAACAATATCCCACACGGTAGTGGGGTGGGGGTGGTAGTGCGGGTGGACGAAGTAAAAAAGTATTTTGAGGCTTTTGGTTCCTGTACACACACTAAATCACAATTTTATTTATCACCTTTAATAATGGGGTAAAATTTTTTCAAACCTTAGCTTCTTTTGTATACATTAAATACCAATTGTATGGACTCTTACCTGCTTGATTTATCCCCCATTTACCCCATTTTACCCCCCAACCCTTCGACGGAACAAGATGAAAATACAATCTAGTTCCAGATCCCGTTAAAGTACATACGTGTACCAAATTTCAAGCCAATATCTTAAACGGTTCCACAGTAATCGTGCACACAAAAAAAAGTTACAGACAGACCGAAATTTTTTTATCGCTCAAATTTAAAATCTCGACGTTTCATGACATAACAATTGTAACGTAAACAATTTGAACAATTACCGCCCTTTAGCAGTTATACCCACATAGAGGTGGCTTTTAACAATAGACTTACAGAACATCTAGAAAAGAACAATCTGTTCACACAAACTCAATTTAGATTTCGACGTCAACGCTCAACCATAGACGCTAATTTAAAAATGGTCACAGATATATTACATGCCTTTGAGAGACACGAGATATTATCGGCAACCTTCTGTGATCTCTCGAAGGCATTTGATTGCCACAACATACTAAATAATAAACTCCCATATATTAATGTTTTATATTTTGTATATTTTTGTATCATGCTCATTGTAATTGTATTTATTTTATTTTTTTGATGTATTTCTGTGACTAGTCCGATAAGTTATATTTTTGTGTAAACTTTATGTGATGAATACAGTATTATCTATCTATCTATCTATCATACTATGGCATTACCACTTGATTTTATAACACACTCTCTTCAAAATAGAGCCCAAGTGGTGGATTATAATGGGGAGAGATTGTTGTAGAATCTTCCAGACTTGACCTAGGCCGAAGCCAAAATGAAAATTTGACTTAGGCAAAAAATTCATTTAAGGATATTTTTAAGAGTCTGAGAGACTTCAGCGCCACAAACTAGTCCAAAAGAACCATTATGAGTTCGATAAGACATTAGGCACAATCGGGTAAAAATTCGAAGAAACACCAAATTTTTACTTAGGAAAATGTATTTTGGTCCAGGATATGAGAGTAAAAGTATATGGTGGTCATGGAAAAATGAATCACACGCCAAAAAAGTACTTTGAAAATATTTTCAACTTTAATTTCTCCGCCGAGGACATTGACCATTATATACCCTGTTCTAAAGACTGACTATAAAATTTTAACAAGGCAATGTATCAAAAAGACGAAACCGACGAATTTGGCAAAAGCGGCGTAGCACCTATAAGCAAAAATTGACAAGTAAATTAGTGAAAATGTATAAGGCCGTTTTCTCACATAAAACAAGTTTGATGGTAGGAAAGCCAACTGCAGGGCTTTCCAAATAATAAAGTTATAGAGAAAACCGCCTTGTGCACAAAGGACTCAAAAGTCCATCTTGCCAAAAAGTCGTCCGAAGGCGGCTCGCTGTTATTTTTCCTATATTGAACCTGCATGGGGACGTCGCAAGACTGGCCGAAAGTTATTAAACTCATGTATTAGTCGAACTCCGTCTCATGAATGATAAAATCACGATGTGGGACCTTTAAACTATTCATAAGCGAAACAAAATTTTTTAAGTAAAATATTTTTATATTATTTTCAGTCAGCCATAATTACCAAAATACAAAATTTTTAAATTCTTTTTAAAAGGCTTGCTTTAAATCCTGAGGAGGTTAAATGAATCTTTTCTGCCAAATCGATTGTTAGCGTTCGCTTTCACTTGTTCGGTTAAAAATTTATTTGCCTTAGTTGGCGAGGCGTGATTCTTTCACATTATACTGTATTATTTTATACTTATTAAATAAATGGTATAACTATAAATAATGAGTTAAGAAATTTCATTGAAAGCAAGAACAATATGGTAAACAGTATGGAGGATCTTTTAATACAACTTTACAACAAACAATAGAAAAAACACCAACAGCACAGCTACGCTATTATGCACATACACTACCACCTTACATTATAAAATTAATTAAAGAAAAAAGAAAGATATTCCGGGAATACAAGTCAAACCCAAATCCTGAAGCCAAGAGACAAATCAATGACTTCACCAAACACATACAGAAACTCATAATGCAATACAGATCTAACCAATGGCTTCAAGCATGTGAATCTATAAACGAATCAAGGGGGCGAGCATTTTACCAACAAATCAACAAACTATCAAAATACAAATCAAAATCAAAAATAACAGATATAGAAGTGAACGGAAATATCTATGACACGGACGAAGAAAAAGCTGACATTTTTTCAAAATACTATCAGAGACTATATGTATAGACCAGCCAAATGAATAGGGAAAAGTATTAATAAAATATTAACACTGCTGATACCACATAGATGTCATTGGTGTTCACTTATTTGCGTCCATCAGCCTGTGATCTACCAAAACGTGTTGTACATTTTCACATTGTTGCCGAATCTCAACTGGGAACGAGTAGATGTGAAACGGTATTGTAGCATTTCTAGTATAGCAGTTTCGTTTATTCTGACAGGCAACGCGGGTGAATTAGTCGATTCATAGATTAAATAATTATATTATAATATAGGTATAGTCGATTATTTCATTCTGATGCCGGAATAGAGATAAATATGCCTATATTTCGACTATTAGTGACTTTTGTTAAGTAAATAAATGCAATTTTTAATTATATTGCAAGTACCTATGCTTAGTGAAAATACATAGATCGTTACTACTTTTAAGATATTAATAATAATAATACGTCTTTATTAGCATTTATTATTCAAATTGTAGGTCGATTTGAAACTTTTCCATTTCTGGATTTCATAACAATAAATATTATTATAATTATTTATGTGTGAAGTAAGTATAAAATAGCCCAAGTGTGAAACAAATTCGAGAACAACAATCACATGAGGGTTGAAAACACACTTTATACACAGGCAATAGTACACTATATTATTTTGCACGACCATATGAATGATGTACCGAATAAATTCAAAGTATTTCTCGTATAAGTTTGACAATACAAATTTATTATATATACCTACTTCCACATCCAGTGGAAGTTGGGCAATGCAAAAATTTTTTTGAAAATTTTTATTCAAATAGGCTTAGAATGTCATGAAACGTCGAGATTTTAAGTTTGAGCAAAAACAAATTTCCGTCTGTCTGTAACTTTTTTGTGCGCACGTTTACTCTGGAACTGTTTAAGATATTGACTTGAAATTTGATACACGTTTGTATTTTAACGAGATCTGGCACTAGATTATATTTTGATCTTTTTGCGTTGAAGAGTTGAGTGGTAAATTGGGGTAAATGTGGGTAAATAAGTAAATCAAGCAGGTGAAAGTCCATGAAATTGGTATTTAGTAAATATAAGTCAAAAGTCAAGGTCTCAAAAAAATTCTTGGCATTAGCCACCTCTGTTACTACTCCCACCCCGCCATTATTAAAGGGGGTGAAAAAATATTGTGATTTAGTGTGTGTACAAGAACTAAAGTCATTTTTTTACTTCATTTTATTGGGTTTTTGGGGTACATGATTTCAAATATTATATTATTAAACTTCCATAAACAATCATTTCTACATAGTGGAGTGCAAATATAGTATTTTCGATGTAAGAGACTTGGATAAAAAGTTTGGATGTGTAAGAAAAGTTTGATTGGGGGCCCGCGGAAAACCATTCGAACCCAGGCTCGTAACAACAACGCTCCGCCACTGATTATGTCACCTTTTTTGAATTTTGAAGAGAACTACTGATACTAATTCGTATTGTACAAAAATTATGTAAATAAATTTAAAAAATGGGTGTAGAGTATTTATAGAGGTTTTTACAGTAATCATGACTTTCATCATATTTTGTTTTAGTCAGGTCAATCATATAATTATACTGGGCACGCGCCCACAAAGAACCCTACATTTTTTAAATATTTGTAATTTTTTTTATTATTACCATCAGATATCTATTAATTTCTTTTTAAAGGTTATGATTAATGTCGCTAATTTTTTTTATAATTTCAGGATAACTTACGTTGTTGAAGTTATTTAAGACACATATTTTTTTACGCTGAAAAAAATTGAATTAAATCAGTTCGACTACTTTTATTTTTTTTTTAGAATTTTATTTTTCGTATTTATCTAATTTACAATTTAAAAGTATGTCAATTACTTGTTGATAATGTATTTAGCAAACATTTGACAATAAATGTAGTCTTTAAATTTTCCTTTAAATCTTTTTCATTATCTGGTTTTTATTTTTTTTTCTAGAATATACATATATATTTTTTTCAAAAACATTTATGCATACATCAACAAAATGTAATAGAATTATCTGTGGAGATTGTAAGACCTCTTTGACAATTTACAGTCTTTATTGTGTCGTATTGCTTATGCAATATAAGTAATTCATGTTTATTGGTTAGAAACAGGCCCCCCACATCAAATCATGGTACCAAATTCACTGGCGGGCCACCGCCAGGTCTCATATATAATGAGCGAATATTACATTTACTGGTCTAACCGAGCCCCTAAAGTGACCGGGCCTGGGTGCCGCGGTACCTACTCACCCCCCCCCCCCCCCCTTGTGGGCGTCCTGGTTAGAAAGGAGCCTTCCTTTGCAAAACATTATTTGTAGGTATTACATTTAAATTTTTTAATAGCTTTGAGAGCTAAATATCCTGCAAAGTAAACTACTGAACAGTTTTCAATTGCCAAAGTATCTTTAGAAAGTAGGTCTCTGTCATTTCCACTTGAACTTGATGAATTTTCTGAAATGTTTTCTATCTGCGAAGAAAGGCTGATATGCGGGCAAATATTTTCCTTATCATCTTCAGTAATTTCTTTTAGTTCCTATTACAAAATCTGAAAAATTGTTATTACAAAATTCATTTAGTGAATAAAAACATTTATTGAGCAAATACTCCTTGATTTTATTTTTAAATAATCTTGGTTGTAGGTTTTTGATATTACTTGTAGGATAGCTCTCAAAAATAAAATTATCATCATCGAATTGGCAATTTGAATATTTGGATGGTGTCATAACGTTATTTATTGCATTGCTTCTAAATATAGTTCTAAACAACCTTGCTGTAGGATTCCTATTACAGCCACCTTATTATTATTTATTATTTACTAGCCGATGCCTGCAACTTCGTTCACGTGGGAGACTTCGTCCGTGTTGAAATTAAGAACATTGACATACTATTCTTATAAAGAAGTACTACATACTCACTGAGTACTCACATAGTACTCAGGAAGTACACTCGAGGGAACCCACTGCGCATCCATGATATCTGGGGAAACCCATTGCGGATTCATTGCACTCAAGGAAAACTTCTGCGCATCCATAGTTCTCGGGGAATCCCACTGCGCATTCATAGTACTCGGGGAAACTCGCCGCGCATCCATGGTACCCGGGGAAACTCGCCGCGCATCCATGGTACCCGGGGAAACTCACTGCGCATTCATTGCACTTAAGGAAATCTTCTGCGCATCCATTATACTCGGGGAAACCCAATGCGCATCCATTGTACTCGAGGAAACCCACTGCACATTCATTGCGTTCAAGGAAACTTACTGCGCATCAATTGCAGTAACAATTCATTATTCTATTTTTGTGTTAGAGCGAGTTAAACGAAAGGATAATTATTTTAATCGATAATAGGGCGTGTCAAATGTATGTGTCAAATTTCTTGCTTAAAAACATCCCTCTCCCTGTTCACCCTTTCGAGGATGAAAACCGCCGAATACGTGTCTCATTATTTTCTCAGAAGAGCCCATCGGTCGAATAATCACGTTTCTGATTTACGCGATTTCAAAAATACGGGTGCGCTTTAAACCATCTATCACATCTTGTCACCCCTTCAAAAAGTGAAAATTGAAATTTCGTCTTGTGTCTAATAGATTCCAGTAAAGAGTATTTCTGCCAAATTTCACGTTTCCGAAAAGCTTAACCCCCCCTCCCCGTTCACCCGTTCGGGGGTCTCTTTTTGAGAACCGTCGAATACGCGTCTCCTTATTTCCTCAGGAGAGTCCATCGCTCGAATAATCACGTTTATGACTCACCCGATTTCAAAAATACGGGTGCGCTTTAAACCATCTACCACCCCCGTTTTCACCCCTTCAAAAAGTGAAATTCGAAATTTCGTCTTACTCGTGTCTAATAGATTCCAATAAAGAGTATTTTTGTCAAATTTCACGCTTCTAGGTCCAACCGTTTCTGAAAAAGCCTAAAATTTCAATCCCCTCTTTGGGGTCGATTTTCGAAGAATCCCTTTTTAGTGGTTGCCTACGTCATTCGAGGAACCTCTATGCAAAATTTGAAGTTTCTAGACCCAGCGGTTTGAGCTGTGCGTTGATAGATCAGTCAGTCAGTCAGGGTATTCTTTTGTATATATAGACTGAAGATTAATTGTTAGAAAAATGGTAGGTATAGTTGACTACACACTTATTCTGCGTATAAAAAATGTCGCCGTGTTTTATGGTGCGGTAAAGATCAAAGGCGCCGATATTTTTTGAGTGCAGAGTAAATCTGAAGACAACTATGTACGAATTAGAATTTTTGCCTTATTAACTAAATAATTATTTTGTTGTAAAATCAATTCAAGCTAATACTATATTATTCTGAACAAAAAAAGAAGAATACATTATTTTCATTTGAGGATCCGTTTTACAGATAAAAATTTTTAGTTGAAAAAATTGTTTTTTGACGTCCCTTATCTCAAACACATTTGAACCCACTACGATGCAATTGTATACAAAGGGGTTTCTAAAAGTACTGATTCAAAATATCTTGCTAGTTTTTCTAAAAAAATCGCTAATACTTTTTTTTGAGAATAGGATAGGACGCCTCTGACTAAAATCAAAAGTAGTTACGTCTATAGTTGCTTTATAGATATATACTAACCATAAAAATTTCAAAATATTCGAATATCAGATGAGCGATGAGCGAGATATGAGGATATTGAGGGGGGCTCCATAAAAAGTGGAACACCTGTATATGTGGTCAAATTTCTCGGCTTCGGTATCATAAAAACGGAAGAACTTACGGTCATATAGTTTTTTTGTTCTATTTGTCAACATTTAATTTAAACCTGATTAGATTTTTAGCAAAATATGTGTAGCGGATATTGAGCTATTTAAATAAATGTTCCTAAGGTCACGTATTAATATTGGTAAAAAAATGTAAATACATTTTGTTCTATTTGTCAACATTTAATTTAAACCTGATTAGATTTTTAGCAAAATATGTGTAGCGGATATTGAGCTATTTAAATAAATGTTCCTAAGGTCACGTATTAATATTGGTAAAAAAATGTAAATACATTGTAGAGAACAAAATATGAACATCATAATAACTTTTGTTTTTAAAATCTATACATTTCAAGAAAAAAAAATGTAAATAAAATTAGGAACTAGCATCCGAGAGGACCCAGGTTCAAACCACCAACAGGGTTTAATTTTTTTTTTATACAACTGGTTGAAAAACATTTTTTTACAGATAATGCCTGGTTATTCAGTCTAGTTAAAAACATATTTAGGACTAGGACTGATGTTCCAGTCGAATTTCTTTAATACTGTAGGTACTTATTATATATCATTAAATATTTCTTATTTACGATAGTAAAAAAGAACTTAATTTGATAGACACTTCTGATATGTTGTCGGTGTGTATATTCAGATATTTATACATTTTAATTAAATAAGAACAGGCAAACCAGAAATTCTAAATCACGGCAACGTCGAGGTACACGTGATTTGATTTCGGTAGCTAAGAAGATAGGTGTCTAGAAATTTTGATGCGACATCTCGTATTGACTGGTATACACTACATCATTCTCAGATTTGACTGGATTTAAACTTATTAATACATTTAATACAGCCAGTGAGCAGTCTTATCGTATAGTCTCTGATACTATGAAGAGCTCTATGATGTGCATACAGAGCCAAATTTTAGTCAAAACCATCAACAAGCTATTGATAACTGGTACATGAAATTTTTTAACAACGACAATACAGATGAAGAAAACATAACAATCGATGACGATGAATATTTTGATATTTTGTACGCACAGAAGAACACCTCCCCAGGTATTGATAACATCCCATGGAGCATAATCAAACAATTGGATAGAGATATCCACGACTACATCATTAAAATTTTCATATTCAGTCTTCAAAATAAATACTATCCAAGCGACTGGAAAAACGGTGTTATTGTAAATATTTCAAAACCTAACAGTGATCACAAAAAACTATCAGGATACAGACCAATCACCCTACTGCCTGTGCTAGGAAAATTGTTGGAAAAAATAATCCGAAACAAGTTATACATGACTATTAGGGACAAAATTCCTCCACACCAATTTGGTTTCAGGGAAAAATGCGCTACTATACATCCATTAACGATTGTAACATCGAACATTCAGACTGCCAAACACCAAAACCTCAAATCTGCCGCACTATTCCTAGACATTAAAAAAGCTTTTGATTCTGTATGGCACAATGGCTTACTATTCAAACTTAAAGAAATTGGAAGTCCCAACTATTTGATACATTTTGTCAGATCATTTTTAGAAAATAGAAAAATATGTGTGAGAATTAACGAAATAACGTCAAGAGAATTTTCCATGAAACAAGGATTACCCCAAGGCTCGCCTTTATCTCCGCTTCTCTACAATATTTACAGCTATGATATTGTATTACAACAAAACGCTAGTGCAGAGCCCACCTATATTATACAGTACGCAGATGACACAGCCATATTAGCACATGACAAAACCCTAGCAAAGGTCGCAGCTAATCTACAGCAGAAATTAATGGAAACAGAAATCTGGTTTAATAAGTGGAGACTTACTCCTAACCCCTCCAAAACACAATTTATAACATTCAACCACACTATATCTAACTCATCTCCAACAATAATAATGGGCAACCAGAATGTAAAACCTTCACCATTGGCAAAGTATCTTGGAGTAACCTTAGACCAAAAACTCAACTTCAACGAACACACTAACTTAACAAAGAAAAAAGTAATAAGCAGGGCAAAACATTTTCGGTCACTCACCTACAAAAACGAAGGAATCTCACTAAAGTCAGCCTCGAAAATCTACAAATCAATTTGCAGACCACTAATAGAGTATGCAAATGTTCTATTTTCAAACTGTAGAAAGCCTGTGTTGGATCGCGTCAGAGTAACAGAGACTACTTCATTGAGAACCATTACAAAGATGAGACATCCACTCAATCCACTGCATAATCCACCTAATGAGTTACTGTACGTATGAACACATATACAACCCATCAATATAAGGATCAAAGACCTATCGAAGAAGTTCGCTACCAAGCAACACAACATGCAATTGTTGCAGCCACACTGTAGAACACGGGATCAACAAATCAATTCCATATATAAATTTCCCGAACAGACCCTATATGAAACAATCACAGGTTGGGCTGAAGACATCCCTGAGTAGTTTTTTCCTTTTTTTTTTTTTTTTTTACACACAGTATTTACATATCTTTATTCTGTATCTATGTATTAAAAAACTAATTTTGTTAAAATACTATGGGCTGAAGGACTGCAGTCAATGGCCTTTTGTTAATCAATAAATCACGTTTATTATTATTATTTTTGGTATAACTAATTGCATTTTATTGATGTAAGGACTTGTTGCTAGTCTTAATTCCTGGAGTTTACGTTTGGAAGACCTAAACAACTGAGTTAATCGGGATCTCATGATTCCCTAAGTTTGATACTCAGTGTTTTCGTCGCCTTACGGGAGCTTCTTAGGGATTTTTTTTATGCGATTTCTCCAGAAATCTTTAAGTGCAGAGACCATTACTAGTAGGTAAATGCATACAACTTACGTCAAATTCCAATCCCGTCAGAGAGAAATCTTCGATAGGGATTTTTATTATGCAAAAATAGCAGAAGTCAAAAGACATTAGACCACTTACTACTGTATAAACATTAAAATCACGTCAAATTCCAATTCCGTCATCAAACTACCACAGTATTTAATTGTTATAAATTTTTACTGAATTGAAATATTTATATAATTTTGTTTTTTTGAGAATCGATAAATGTGCACAACTGAATGCCTAGCCTATATAACGTAATATAGCCAGAGTCCCGGGCCCCCTGTAGGTGCCCGGACCCTGGGGATTTATCCCCCTGTTGGAGGCCCTGGCTCCCCCCCGATATTTTCTTTATTTTTTGACTTATCCATTTGAAATTTGGGGTGCATAAACTACCTGTAAAAATGGATTTTTGGACATAAAATACGGTACGAGTCTCCAAAATTGAACAAATCACTTTTTTATCGAAAACTTTTTTTTTCAAATGTGAAGGCGTGGCTCATATTGTTCAATAAATTATAGGTTTTTTTCTGAATTCGTTGATATCCATTTCAAACCTATGCTATTTGTTTTTCTATTTCACTGAATTTATTTAAAAATAAAAAATCACTTTCAATATAATTTTTCCTGAACTTTAATGTAGTTGCTTTTGCAAAAATCATATGTCTAATAACGAAATGTGAATAAATAACATACAATACGAACATGTCAGACATTAATATTCTGTATTCAAACATCAATAGTTATACAAAAAAGAAACATTTAATAAACAATTATATTGAGATCAACGATATCTCATGTGCAATGTTTGTCGAAGCAAAAATAAACAGCAAAAGTAATACATCTTACAGGGATTGGAACATTCTTCAATATGAAGGTAACCAACTACACAACTGCACAAGAGGAGGTAGCATAATACAATCGCATCCGAATATTAAAATGAAAAAAGAAAACCCACCTAGAGTAAACAATCCGCTCAGTGAATGCCTACACTTCAATATTCCTTTTCTAGACGACAAACTGCATATCTTCCTTCCCAACGCGAGAATCGAAGAAAACATTTTTACCAAAAGTACCTTATACAAATACTCAATAACTGTTGGTGATTTCAACGCTAGTAACAATAGACTAAAGAAAAGGCAGATTAACAACTTTATTCAAAACACCAATTTTTCAAAATATAACACGCCGCCAACATTCATTATGCCCAACAATAATGACTCAACACCAGACTATCTCCTTTATTCAGACAATATTAAAAACAATATACAAGTTGAACTGACTCCTGACCGATGTTCTGATCACCTAGGCTTCAAAATTAAGTTTGACCTGCAAAAGCCAATAACCTACAAGAGAGTGATGAAATACAATTTAAAAAAAAACAAATATCAATAGAGTAAACGAAATTATGTTAAACTATCTAGACAATTCGGGACATATTGACGAAGAACATATAACACATTTTAATAATAAACTCTCCGTAACTATATTGTAAAACACGCCTAAAACAGAAATGAAGTATTATACTCACGAACTTCCTCCATTCATTATATAGCGAACAAAAAGGAAAAGGAACATGTATCGAGAATACAGAAACAACAATGACCCTATTGCAAAAACGGAGCTCAACAAATTCAACAAAAATATTCAAAAATTGATTACCGAATTTAAAACACACAAATGGATTGAAACATGCGAGGATATAAATAAACAAAAAGGTAAAAATTACTGGTATGAAATTAAAAAGTTGTCAAAATATAACAATAAAAACACAACTAATAGACCAATAGTGGAGAACGGCGAAAGTTACGAAACCCCCCAAGAGAAAGCAGATATATTTGCAGAACATTTTGAAACTACCTATTAAAAAAAGGCAGAATAAAAACTTCGATAATGAAAACTATATGGAAATAGAAAATTGGTACAAAACATATATCACTGAAAGAAAGCCACTAGAAAACTTCAACATCGAGGAAGCCGATTACTTCGAGATATTAAATCAGGGAAAAAGCACTGCTCCAGGTCACAACATGATATCAAAAAACATCTTAAAAAAACTGGACATTCAAATACACCGGCACATCATAAAAATATACGAATTTTGTCTAATTAACCAATATATACCGGAAGAATGGAAACTTGGAACCATTGTCGCAATACCAAAACCCAACACGGATCATGCCAAAGCAACCAATTTCAGACCTATAACGCTCCTACCAGTCATCGGATTTGTCTAATTAACCAATATATACCGGAAGAATGGAAACTTGGAACCATTGTCGCAATACCAAAACCCAACACGGATCATGCCAAAGCAACCAATTTCAAACCTATAATGCTCCTACCAGTCATCGGAAAAAATTTCAAGAAAATATTGAAAAAGAAAATAGAAGAAAGAGTAGAACACCACATCTCCAGACACCAATTCGGATTTAAAACTAAATGTTCCACTCTACACCCACTGGTTATGCTAATCAACAACATTGAAACCACCAAATTGAATGGAGGAAAAACTGCAGCTCTATTTATCGACATTGAAAAAGCATTTGACAGCATTTGGCACAAAGGCATAATCTACAAACTTTACAAGCTAGGCTGTCCAAAATACCTTATATTATTAATAGACTGTTTTCTGAAAGACCGCCACCTAAAAGTAAAAGTTTTAACCTCATTCTCATATGAGTTTACACCAGAACAAGGTATCCCGCAAGGTTCGCCACTCTCTCCATTACTATACAATATTTTCTGTGTAGATATCTATTACCACCCCTACAACGATGACCAAAAACATCTACCAAATATCTAGGAATAATCATCGACCATAAAATCAACTTTAATAGCCATATGGCACAAACTAAAAGTAACGTTATTTCACGAGCAAAACACTTTAGATGCCTAGTGTATAAAAAAGGAGAAATCAACATCGAAACTGCTAGTAGGATATACAAAATGATCTGCAGACCCATGTTGGAGTATGGCCACGTATTAATCTTCCAAAACTGCAAAAACCCAGCGATACAAAAACTTAAGGTGGCAGAAACAAGTGCCCTTCCTTTGATAACCAAAATCCGTCACCACGATAATCCCCTACACAATCCTCCCAACCAACTGCTATACCAGCTAACAAATATTCAACCCATAGAAGAGAGGCTAACTAATCTATCAACAAGGGGTTCGCCCAAAGGGCACATAATAAAGAGTTAATTGACAGCTTATGTGTTAGAAGAGTAAATATTGGCAGAGCAAGATGGAAACACCCTTTAGAACATTATGGAAAATAATAAATTAAACATTTTTTTTTCTCACATTAATTGTTATTTTAATTTCTACTATGTTAATTGTTGATACATTGAATATATTATAGTATAGGCTGAAGGACCTCGGTCAATTGCCTATTGAATTGTATATATCAATTCAATAAAGCACTTTTATTATTATTATTATTATTAAATGTGAATAACAACTAATACTAACTAATAATAGCCTTTTGGTTCTCTCTTTTGTTTCTTTCTTTCTTAATTGATACTAGTGCAAATTATAAGGATTAATAATATTTTGAAAGTGACTTTATTTTTAAATAAATTTAATAAAATAGAAAAACAAATAGCATAGATTTGAAATGGATTTCAATGAATTCAATCCAATAGAAATAGCAACAAACAAGATCGTGTCTGAGAAGACGGAATCCAATAACTTTAAAATATTTCATGTAAATATCCAGTCATTGAAAAACAAATTAAATATGCTTGATGCTTTTGTAAACGACAAAGATTTTAAGTTAATTTGTATTAGCGAGTATTGGCTCAAAAACAGTGACGTTGCAAATGTTGGTTCTAATAACTTCAAGTTGGCTGCTAAATTTAGTAGACAAGTAACGAATTGTGGCAGATCAGCCATATTTGTAGCTTCTGGTGGTAAACTAAATTAATTACGTAAATGCAATGTCTTGAAAATCATATAGAACTCTCGGGTATCTTTTTAAAACAAATAAATATTTACATAATAAACGTATACAGACCACCTAAGGGTGATATTGACATTTTTCTAGAAACAATGGAGCAGGTCTTAGCTAATATTAACATCCAATACAAAACTGCGGTGACAGGGGATTTTAATCTTCAATTCTCTTCATCCCAGAAAGCAGCGAAGGCTGCGTGTGATTCTCTCAGTACTTTTGGGTTAAGGCAAATGATCTTTGGGCCAACTCATGCTGAAAACTGTACTGACAATATATTTACGAATGTTACAGGTTCTGGGGCATATACTCTGGACACATGCTTTTCAGATCATCTGGGTCAAGTCATGGAGTTTACCTGCTGAAAACTGTATTGACAATATATTTACGAATATTACAGGTGCTGTGGCATATACACATGCTTTTCAGATCATCTGGGTCAAGTCATGGAGTTTACCTGTGTTGACCCGTCTGCCAATAACAGAGGCGTAACAAAAATTATAAGACCAATTACGTAAGCAGTTAAACTAACATTTTATAATAAATTAGAAAATACATCTTTCAATTTCGTTAACAATGCAAATGTAAGTGTTGATTCATACTTCAGTGAATTCTGCCAAATTATACAATGCGCAATACACGAGGCTTGGTTTAACAACAACTTACGAAACATGCGGGAACACTTACATTTCCTGTCTGATGTCTGTAAACAAAATCCTAGTCTCTCAAATGTAATTGAAAAAAAAATTTAGAGATAAATACAAAAAGGCCATTGAGGCCTCCAAAAAGGAATATCATGAAAATCTAATTACAAACTCAAAAAACAAGTCTAAAACAATGTGGAGCATAATTAACAATACCAGAAAACAAAACGACGCTAGTGAAAAAAGCCTATACATCCCGATGACTTTAACAAATATTTTGTTAATGTGGCCAAAGATTTAATACAAAATGTACAAATACAGGATGTCCCGTTTCAGGTGGATGTAAATATGACTTTTACCTTAAAGAAAGTGACTTAATGAAATGAGAGACATCATAAATAACCTAAAAAATAAACATGGCAAGGACTTTATGGGAATAAATATAGACCTCATAAAAACTGTTAGAGAAATACTGATTTATCCTTTGACTAAATTAATTCTTAGATGTTTTAAAGAATGTACTTTTCCTGATGTACTAAAAAAAGCTCTTGTAATTCCTATTTTTAAAAAAAGGTGAACGTGAACAGGCAGCCAATTACCTATATTATCAGTCTTCTCAAAAATCTTTTAAAAATGCATTGCCAACAGAATAAATGAATATATGGAAAATAATAAGCTACTAACACTACTATTAGATAAACTCTCTAGCTACAACTTCAGTCCTGATAGCGTTAAGTTATTAAGGTCGTATCTTACAAACAGGAAACAGTTTGTTTCGATAAATGGAGTGGTATCTGCGGAAGAACCGGTGACCATTGGTGTACCTCAAGGGTCAGTACTAGGACCCTTGCTGTTTTTATTCTTTATAAATAATCTACCAAATCATGCTACCAATGATTACGTTTTATTTGCGGATGACACTACCATATGTCTTAACGAGAAAACTCTTGATACTCTAATAGTAAGGGCGTGTGAGGCACAATCAAGAGCGGAATGGCTTGGTGCTGAATGCGGAAAAATCCAACCATGTGATATTTACATTGCGTAATGTCCTACCAACTCCTTTCCGTGTCCATGGCCATGTGAAATTCTTAGGCGTTACGCTCGACTCCAAATAAAAATTGGATATCCATATAGACCAGCTGGTAGGGAAAGTTAACTCCTGCGTGTTCGTTCTCCGGAGGCTGGCAAGCATTGTGTCCAGAGAGGTATTGCGGACAGGATACTTTGCATTGTGTCATTCGCTCTTATCTTATGATGTAATAGTTTAGGGTCAAGCGGCTGAGTGGCACAGGATTTTTGCCCTGCAGAGAAGGGCTGTTAGAATCATATGCAGTCTTAATTACAGAGATGATTGCCATAATGCTTTTATTGAACTAAAAATATTAACATACCCCAACATCTATATCTTAGAAAATCTTAATGGTGATTTCCACTCATTTAATACTAGAAATAGGGACGCTCTGTCAATACCATTTTGTAGGCTAAAGAAGTGTCAAAATGGCCCTAACTTTCTCGCGGTTAAACTATATAATAAATTACCCAGAACTATAACAAATCTTGACATGAAATGTTTTAAAATGAAATTAAGCGAATTTTTAATTAAAAACCCATTTTACTCTGTTGAAGAATTTTTAACTTGTAATTGTGTATGTCTTTAATATATGTTGTACACGTCATTTCTTAATCTTGTAAGTTTTATATAATTGTGATTACTTAGTTGTACTTTTTTTGACATGTGTAAATTGTTTGTATAACATGAAATAAATAAACTAAACTAAACTTATATATTTTCAGTATAATACGAACTTGATTAATTTAAATTATTAAATCTTATATCTTCTTAGAGTATACGGTATAGAGGTAGAAAAAAAATCTTAAAATATGGAGAAAATTAAAATTCACAATATTTCAAATAGTTCTTTTAGTTAGAGGTACGTTTAAAAATTAAATAAAAGTCAAATATTCATATAAATTAAAGTGTAACTTTATAAATTAAATAAATAGAGATTTCACTTGTGAAAAAAAAAGGAAAAAATGGGAAATTTCACATTTGTCGAGACGAGACGAGATTTTGGGTAGACAAGAATATGTCGAGACGAGATGGCTGAAAGATCTCGTCCTGACAATGTCAAGACGAGGCGAGAAAAACAAAATTCTCGACGAGACGAGTCTCGCGGCAACACTATATCTAAGGCGTCTGAGCCTCCATTCTTATTCTTTTAAACTTTACATACAAAGCTTTGATATTATTTATCATTTTTTAAATTACTATTGTTTCATTATTTTCTACATCTTTGTAATGACGGGGTTTGTAATTCCCATTTTACTAGTAAGTGTACATGTATGATTTAGAATATTTTATCCGTTTGTTGTAAGATGTATGTATTCACACTTCTTATACCTTATGCTCTTGACAATGCTAAAACTAATGTCAAGTTATTCAGCAAATAAAGCAGTTTATTATTATTATTATTATCTTAGACTTAACGGCGACACACTTTCTCAGCCGTAGCTGGAAACTATTCACCGAATCCCTCGCGCGCGATGGAAATTCGGCTCTGTTGGAGCCCGTTCCAGGTTTTTGGGCCCTTCAGGCGACGTTGGGGATGTTCGCTCCAACAGCTCAGAGTCCAGATCCCAACAAGGGATCACAGAGACTGCTAGTCCAGGACTTTCTTTAAAATATGTGCTGTTCCCAATAGTGCGATCTTCTGCACTTCTTGTTCGCTAGGTTGACCAGGCAGTTGTTGTAGTCTTCGGTCATGGCCTTTCTTGACAGTTCCAAGGGCTCCTACAATTATTGGCACGACTGTGGTCTTTGAATTTCACATTCTGCTAACTTCTATTTGGAGGTCTTAGTACTGCTCAACTTCTCTGTTTCCTTGAGCATTTTATTGGTGTTATTAGGGATGGATATATCGATCAACAAACAGGACTTATCCTTTTTATTGTGTACGACGATATCTAGTCGATTTGCGCGAATTTCTCTGTCTGTTACAATTGGCACGTCCCATATAATTCCCATTATTATTATTGTTATTATTATTATTATTATTATTATTATCATTATTATTTTACTACCTACTTGACATTTAGAGTCGGATGGACAAATCAACTGAGGAAGAGTTCACTTCATCCAGTAGATTTTATAAAGACAAGAATTTATGGACAATGTGGCATGTCTGTAAGATAGATGCTTTCTGCATGATCGCGAAAAGACCATGGGCTAATCCTATTGAATTGAGGTTGGGTTTAAGATGTTTTGTAACAACTCCAACTTCATAATTTACAGCTAACAATGGTTGATGGAAAGGTTTGCAATGCGCTAAGTGAAACCTCTTCATTAAAATGTTACTTGTGTGGGGCAACTCCAAAAGAAATGAATAACCTTGAGTTGTGTTTGGGTAAACAAATTTGCAAGGATTATTTGGCTTTTGGGTTGTTTCCGCTTCACTCTTGGATTACATTTTTTGAATTCTTTTTACATATGTCGTATAGAATTAATATTAAAAAATGGCAGGTTAGGGGCCAGCAACATAAAGAGGACTTTCAGTCTAGAAAGAAACTTGTACAGTCCTAGTTTAGGGAAAAGTTAGGATTATTAGTAGACAAACCTAAAGCAGGAGGAAGTGGAACATGCAACGATGGCAATACAGCCAGAAAATTTTTCAGCAACCATAAAATATCCGCGGAAATTACAGGATTAATTGAACGATGTTCAACAATTCTGCAGGCCATTACTTCAGGCTACAAGATTAAAACAGGTAAATTTCAACAATTTGCCTTGGAAACAACCAAAAAAATTGCATGGTGCTTCAGTTATAGAGCACCACGGAATGATATCTATTGGAGAATTATCTAAGGAAGCTGCAGAAGCCAGGAATAAAGACGTTAAGTCTTCGTCTCTATCATACACGGAAAATATCTCGTGTAGCAACAAACCAAGACCTGTTAAATAGGCTTCTTTTAAGTTCTGATCCATTAATAACTGGGTTAAAGAAGTTGCCTACCATGAAAAAAAGTAGTTTGCCAAAAGCTGTGTTAGAATTATTGTTTGTATAAATAGTTAATAATTAAATAAATAAGACAATATGTAAGTTAGATATACTTGGTTTATTTAAATTTAAATGAATGAAAAGTTTATATTTATATTATTATTTGTAAAATTTACATTATCATCATCATAATTAGCCGAAACACATCCCAAATTATGTTAACCAATAATTTCTTGCTTTTTTTGATATTAAATTAGATGTAAGTGCAAAAATAAAAAATATTTTCATGCATTACATGAACTCCTACAATATATTATGTATATTATTATATACAATGATATTAACATATATCATTCCACACCATCAGTCACTCAAATTTTAACAGTTTGGAATTTTGACGCACCTTTGTATAGGCGCGGGACCACTGTGCATTTGGCGCCGTAGACTTTTGGCTGCCTACATTTTTTTCCTCAAGAGATCCTGTTTAATACTACAAGACCGGCGCGGTAGCTCAATCGGTTAAGGCGTATTGAGTGGCGAATAAGCTGATCGACTGCCTACCGCGCTCTGGGTTCGACCCCCAGCTCCGGTATTGACAACACCGGTGGGTATGGATGTATGTCTGCGTTTTTCAAATGTGTAACCCCCTTCTGCACAGCCTTGGCTATGGATTTGGGGGTTGTCTACTATCTGTGGTGTGTTTATTTAAATAGAAAGATATATTTTCTCACCTACTGAAAGAGGTTAAAAAAGGTGACGAGAGGTGATGGGTTGCATAAATTTTTTTTGCCATGTCCTGTTGTATGGTGAGAAACGAAACACAATTATAGATATACACAATTTAGTTGATTTTGAAGTCTAGTATTGACGAACATACTGGCTTTTGGGATATAAATTACTGTTGTGATTTTTTTTATAATTTTGGAGTTGGCAAGGAGAGCTACAAGTTACTGTTAGAGCAAAACAGACTTCAGATTACGACTCAGCGTACCAAAAAAAACACATAGTCCACATACTTAAATTAATTTATATATATTAATATAGTGTTACTAAACATTAGCAATTATCAAATCTGTTTTCATAATTTCTAACTGGAAAGTATTTAAATAACAGGCTAATATCCGGGAGAAGGGGCAAATCTCAAAAAACACTCATATTGGACTTGACGTCATAAAACAGAAAACAGTGACAACATTGTATCTCTGCGAGTACAATGGTTCGGACATATGTGGAGCGAAATCGTCCTAGAAATGTGTCGTTTAATTTTTTTTTTTTTTGCGTAGAACCAGAGGAGATCTTGTAGATCTTGTAGAATAGGTTATCTGGGACCTGTAATGGACAATTACGATATTTTTCTGTGGTACAGGACTTTTTTATTCTGAAAAAACTTCAGAAATTGACTGTTTAGAAGATTGGTGTTTTCTTAAATTTACATCGCCATATATTGAAATCTAATTGAGCTATCGACCTAATTTTTTTTTTTAAAATTCCTGTATCTTGGCTTCAATTGCCTCGCTGCTGCATGTATTTGAAAATTTTCAAAAATAAAAAAGTTTGTCGCTTATTCAAAATATGAGTACATTTTTAGTAAAGTAATAGTCGAGTAATAAGTTCATTGTTGTTTAAAGAAAATAATAAACAATTATCGAAAGAAACAAAAAGACCATTGGAAGTTATTATTTGTGTACTTGAATTAAAAAAAAAAAAAAAAAAATTCAGATCGATAGTAAATGTTAAAAAACACTATTTTTCTAATCAATCAATTTATCAAGTTTTTTCGAAATAAAAAATATCTGTACCACAAAAAAATGTATGTAGAATTGTTCACTTTATAAGAACTATAAGGTCTGGTTCTACGCTGATTTTCTCGAGAATGGAGAGACTTATGGTCTATTTCACTCCACTATGAAGCTATTTACAAGGGCAACGTCTGTGAATGAAATTAATTTAAATGTATGTTAGCGCTGTTGTTGTGGCCTGTCACACGTTGTTTGCGCTCCTAACGGATTTATTCAAACTTTAATGTTGAATACCGCCTGTAAAAGAAAAAAATCCTTTACACACTGTTTTGTATTAAGTAAAGATTTTAAAAATGCTAAAATTATATTTTGTGCAAGAAGCCTATTTCTTTAACTTACGCTGTCAATTATTTCTTAGATGCTATTGATTCAATTATAGTTAAATAAGTTACGTGCCACAAAATCGGGATAGATTTTATACCAAGAAAGACTTGAACCCATTAAAATGAGACAAAATGTTGCTCAAACTGTTTTCCGTCAATTCTTTCTTTTTATATACAGGCTAGGGGGAGTTTCCACTGCCGTAAGATTGGTGGTGGTCACAGAACGTAAAGAAGACTGATGACGAGGGATCCTGGCTGCAATTTGCAGCTACTACAGATTTTTTCAGGGTTAAAGGTTATTTGGACATAGATTTCCCGAGCTATTAACCAACATGTTTGAAATTTTATTTATTTTTTTTGTTTTTTTTTTTGAGCATATCCCAACCAGCAATTTTTTTTTATAATTTAAATGTACATTTATTTTGTTTTATTGTTATTGTATTAATGCTTCTAAAATGCTAATTGCAGAAAATACTATTTGGTTGTTGTTACAGCAAAATTATAAAATAACTTATAAAGCAGTTAAGAAATTATTTTAGAAACGTTTCCGTGACTAAGCTATAAAACATTTTGGCTTATAAAACTAAATAATTTTATAGTGCTTTTTTAGTAACGTTCGGCAGTATTTTCAGTACCGTTATAAATATATATTAAAATTATTTTACAGTTGTTTCCTATTATCTTATAAAACAATTATATTAAAGCACTATTTAGGACAGTTTTGCTATTGAAAGTAAATTGTTGTTCCAGAGTTTGCTACATAATTATTATATAGCGTTGCAATCTACTGCAATATGGCAACGACAATAAAGTAGCTACAAAATAAAATTGTTTACCTAAACATAAAAATGCTGCTGCTAACTATGCAATAAAATATATTTGAAACAATTGATTTCTTGTGTCAGCTGTGTGTTCATATTTCATCAGAACTTATCGATAGACTGAGCAGACTGGTGTAGATCGTACGTGCTGAAGTAGAAATTAAATATATTAGATTTAGGACAATGGAAAGAACTTTAAAAAACTAATTTTTAGGTTAATTATGCAAATTGCGTCAATAAAACAGCAAACAGATGTTTTCTGAGATGAAGTGGGCTCTAACTAAATGGGCAGAACCGTATTGGAAGATTTTACTTTACGGGTATAGTTTTTCAAATTTTAAATTTCTTTTTTAACTTCTGTAATGTCTAACAATAAATATATTTGTCTGCTTGGCTGAATGCGTGCACCACTTTTTTTTGTTAGTGAGTTATCAGAAAATTCTATCCTTTATAAAAAGTTCTGCATGAAGAAAAAGTAATTCCAATACTACAAAAAACGTTACCGATCCCAAGGTTATCCGCCATATTGATCAACCCTTAATCAAAAATCTACATGCATTTCCGTCGCTTCTTATTTGAACTGTCTTCCTTCTTTACCTCTATATTCATAGGATCAACCAACCTTTCTATGTAGTACACAGCCTACTAACTAACATAACCTGACCTAATCTAGCTGTCATTCTTATATTATTTATTTGTTCATTTAATTTACGAGTGAAATTTTCTTACCGAATCCCCCATGTGCTTTTATTACCAGATATTTTTCAAGCACTAGGGAGATTACTAGTGAAAATGTTCATGAAATGAGCAAGGGTGTTAAGATGAAAACTTAATACGGAATTTAACGGTAATAGTTACAATAAATTACAGTTTTTATCAAAATGTTTGTTCCGGGTATTTTTACAGTTATTTTTCTTCTCTTGTAAGTTATAACAAAAATGCAAAATAACACATTTGTGAAAAAAAGATTGTTATATTTTTCATTTAAGATAAGGCCCTGTCACAAGACCGTCACCTCTAAGGACACATTCTTTTATAGATGTTTTGCATGATACTAAGAAAGTAAGATACGCTCTCACGCATACCTCCCCTTACCGCAGTCTCCGCTGTTACGTCACATAAAAGTCAACTAGTTCAGCGGTCAATTTTTATTTTAGACGTAAATTAGAATTACCTTAACCGAAGTGTTTGGAAGCTTATCCCTCAATGAAATAAGAAATTACGATTCTTTTGGTTGATCGAGACAAAAGATAGAACCAAAAATGTGAGAAAACTGTAAAATAATAGATACAATTATTCTTTTGTTTAACTTGCCCTAACTCAGAAACGGGCCAACGAATTAATCTCAAATTTTTACTACGTCATGACGCTATATCTGTTAAGAAAATGTGTTAATATGAAGGTAAAATATTAATAGGTAAAAAAAATATGATTTTTTTCTAAGACCATGTCGATAAACTGAAATATTACAGGCTCGAAAATGACAAGCGAGAAACTTTTTTATCTTTCGAATTAGATGCCAAGTATATTGAGGACGTATGAAGATAAAGGATGGAGCTAACTTTTTTATTTGAAACTTTTTTTTCTAGGACTAACAGTTTTCGAGAAAATTGCAATTAAGTATACGGAACGCCCTCGCGAACGATAAGCAGCGCAGAGAATGCGGTGTGAGAAATAACGTACCTTAGTGTTGTTTAATGATATCGAATTCAGATTTTCTTGAGATTTTTTAGCAAATCAATATAGAGGGTTATTAAATATTTGTAATAATTACCATGAGAGAACACATTGATATATCCTGCGCTATTGAATTAAGTCATACTGCGAAAACAGTATTTTGCAGATGCAAAATGTTTTTCATAATAGAAACATTAAAGAATCCGGCAATTTATTTCGAAATAACAAAAAATATTTTTCATTCTTGACTGTTTGTCTATTTTCCTGAATAACGTTAGATAAATGCACTATATCATAATTAAACTAATTAAAGTAGTACATTATTTACTACTACAATTTATTGCGTTTAATTAAATGAATTAAAATTTTAAATTAAATAAAAACAAAATAAATAGCTTACACGTTGAAAAATCAACAGTGCAAAAGATCATACATGCTTGCATCAATTATTTTGGAGGTGTTTTCACAAACATTTAAATCCACAACGGCCTTATGCAAAATGAAAAGTGCTGACAGAAGCAGTCATAGAATTCTATGATATTAAAAAGTAAAATTGCCTGCAATCAGCTAGGTCTTATATTACGGTTTTCGATGTATTTTTAGGTAGATATTGGACACGGGACTGTCGCGGGCGCGGGCTCTATTTGAAGTTGACTAGAGGGTGACGCTATGCGCACAGCAGGTCTAAAGCTGGTACTCGTACCGAGCATATCTTATATTTCTTAGTATCATGGATGTTTTGTAAGAATCGCCTATAGTTTAATTGTCTTAAAATGCTTGTATTTAACACAAAAGTATTTTATAGTAAATATGACAAGACAAAACGTTTAAAAATCACATTTTGATTAATATTTATGGCAATTAATATGTTTTAATTATAAAATTATGATGATTAAAACAAATTAGCATTAAATTTCCTTGTAAAAAAATTTTAAAATGTGAAATCGATTTTTATAAAATTCCAAAAATTATTAGAAACCTTCAGTAAACATGAGGGGGCACTTAAAATTCATCAACAACACATGGCATAATTCACAGTAAAATTTCCTTCGCATCAAAAATTGCAAGCTGTATGGGTTAACATGTCTCTACAATAATTATTAAGTAAGTTCTTACCCATTGTCCAGTAAAATCACTGAAAGCTTGGTATTATAGAGATCAGCATATTATATATTTGTAAGTATATGTATGCGACTTTTTGAATACATTTAAGAAATTGTTTTATTTTATTGGTGTTTTACAAACAACAATTTGGAATTTATAAATGTAAGCACAGACCATGCATACGATACTAGGCATAAAATGAATTATGTTTATCCAGTACATAAGTTAACACTCACGGAAAAAGGACTACATTATGCTGCACTAAAATTTTTTAATGCACTCCCCAACACTATAAAAAATAATGTTAACCTCAAATGTTTCAGTAAACAAGCCTTTCAGTACATATGTAGTATTGAGCCATACACAACTCAAGAATATTATGTATGATAATAAGTGTGACTTATTTATCTTATTTTTAGCAACTCGTTTGTCTGTTTTATATGTCAGTATTTTTTCATTTTGTAAACCGTGACCTGTTTTATACATGCAAATGTGAACTAAAACGGAATAAAACTTACTTACTTACTTACTTACTTTTATAGCAATAATAGCAAACAGTGAAGTGCTTTATAAGGCAATTAAATGAAGCTTCAATAAAACTGTTTTATAGTGGCGGTACCGAATTTTCTTAAAACCTGTGGAATTGTTTATACAATTATTTTGTAATAGTTGCAATAGCTTGTACAAAATATCAACAATGACTAAACTAAGATGGTGCCAATTTTATATTTATAGCTGTCAGAAACATTTCTGCAGCTTTTATAAAATACCAAATTGCTAATTGGGATATTTTACCTGTCTCCGAATAACTTGCCTCAACCTTACTACCTTCTCTCTGAAACCTCAAAAGTGTTTACTTTCTTTTTTAGCTACAATTCTATCAAGAACTGGATTCAACAAGGAGATACTCAGTATGCACTTGGACCCTACTTGCATATGCTTGCAGCTGCCGAGGCAGGGGTCTTGACTTTACTGGTGACAAATCCCATTTGGGTTGTTAAAACACGACTATGCTTACAGTATGGTAACGAGGATGCATATCTATCGAAAGGTGGCCAATTTTACAATGGGATGTCAGATGCGCTCGTGAAAATTTACAGAACAGAAGGCATTCGTGGTTTATATAGGGTCAGTTTATATGGATCGCTATACTCATGTCAGTTCTCATTTAAAGAACTGACTTAATAAAAGTAGGTAGGGAGTTGGTTTTCCTTATCTGCTCTTTGTAGGGTTTTGTTCCTGGAATGTTTGGCGTCACCCATGGGGCCTTGCAGTTTATGACGTACGAAGAAATGAAGGCATACTACAACCAGTACCGGAAACTACCACACGACAACAAATTGGTGAGTTTCACTATTATTTTGGTAGAAAAGCATAGTGCACTTTTAAATTAATATTTAGTTCATTATGTACAGTTAGAACAACAAAAAGGTTTCCAACCCCAAGAAGTTTGACCCTCCATTCAAAAAATAAATTCATCGTAGCGGCATGCTAGATTTCTTTCAGGAAACACATTTGTTTTTCTGTGTGTACATATTTATAGATCAAAATGTCCTTTAACAATACTATGTATACAGGGTGTTAGTGAGAGTTATTAAAAATAAGTTGAAATTTAAAAAATGACCTGTCATAAATAATTACGAATCTTTATAGATAGATGTATGAAATTTTGGTGAAAGAATATTTGTGTAGCTTCAGAGTTAAAACAAAGACTAGAGAATTAACAAGACAAGACAGCCGGCAGAGTTCCTTTGATCTTTTAGCAATGACGCTCATGACCTTGTTAGTTTCATTTGAAATTATCTCGTTGTTGCCGTGTTTAACTGAATTTCACAGATCAGATGTTATGCAGGATCATAATCTGATATGTGGCAGATTTTATTAGACAATAGAAGTTTGTACACTATAATAACTAAAAGTATAAAATTTCATTAAAACATAATTTATTTTATTAGTACATTAAGCCAAAATCAACAGCTGCCATACTCTTTCAAATTTAATGTCTACTACTCAGTGCGCATGCTCTGGACATACTTTGTTTTGTTTATGTATTATTTGAAGGTAATCAGCTGGTGGTAATGTTCATGGTTTTCATATACATATTTCCTCTTAATATTATAATTATTTATAAACTTCAACCGAGCCTTAGTATGAAACAAGACATGTATTGCCAATGGGCAATTGATATATCAATATTGGCCGACTATTGATATCGGCCAAAATATCTATCGGTCAATCCATGCAAACAATATTCTTGTGTATAGACTACAATTTAAACAGCAGGTGTAACTCCTCATGATGAATAGTTGCATAATGGAGAATAATGGAAAATAATTACTGGCCAAAGCAAGATTTAAAATGCCTGAATAGTTTAATTCGTCTCGTGAATAAAATCTAAGCGACACTCATAAGTCTAATTTCTAGAGTCATCAGAGCAAAGTGGCGCTACTGTTGAACTACTCAAGGAATTAAACAGCACTCGTCATTTAGGTTAGGTTGGGTTAGTTTGACATGTAAGTGTGCTAGTATACAGACCATCCACTGAGACCATCTGGTCTGTTGTGGCTCACTCTTAATTATATTTCAGTTAATAAGTTCAGCTTTTTATTAAAGCCGATCACCTTATGGGATCCAGATCCTCTGGCAGCAGTTGCCCTTTGCAAAAGAGTGAGAACTTGGTTCTTTCTGCAACGGGACAGGTACATAGAACATGCTGTGCTGTTGAGGAGGATGAAACAAACACAATCGGCATTCAGCATTATCCGCTATTCAAAGTCTGTGTAGGTGGTGATTTAGTCTGCAGTGCCCGGTAATAGGCCAACTAGAGTTCTTAGGTGTAACTTACTTAAGTCAAATAATTTTTTAGTTCTTGATTTCAGAGGATATGTAATAAACTCCTTTTAATGAACTAATCCTGGTAGTTCTTGCCAGTATTGGTGGATTTTCCTCTCAGCCCAGGCCAAGATGGTTGTTTTCGTAGTGCTTGACGATATGCCAACCACTGGTTCTGGTTTAATAAATTTCGATACCGCACTTTCCGTGGCAAGGAATCGGCTATTTCATTGCCTTCCATGCCTGAGTGGCCCAGTATCCAGACCAGAGTCGGCTTATTGTTTCTACGAGCCGGGTTAGAGCCTTTTGGCAGTTCCAAACTGTTTCAGA
Organism: Rutpela maculata; assembly: GCA_936432065.2. NCBI lineage: Eukaryota > Metazoa > Arthropoda > Insecta > Coleoptera > Cerambycidae > Rutpela > Rutpela maculata. The sequence continues at coordinate 33,083,365 of OW386294.2, read as the reverse complement.
GTACAACGATATGAACCAAGAGCTTTAATAGCTGCTTGACTGTCTGAAAAGATTCTTATATATAGTATGTGTCTGTTCAAACCCTTGTACACAGTTCAATTGTGTAAATTTCCACCTGAAAGACTCATTGCTATCCAGACTCGAAATTATTCTTACCTTTAGGTTGCAACTGTATACTCCGCCTCTAGTTAATTAACAACTGTCCGCTCTTTGTAGGTTGGTTTTATTCCGATCCCATTCGTTTCTTCCAGGAAACAGGACTTTAAAAGGCAGTTCATAGTTGGTCATGGTAGGCATCACGTCTGAAAGCATTCCCAGGATGACACGACTACCTATGTCATCTGGACATTCTGTTGCGTTCCGTAATGCTAGCCTGCGACATATTAATTACTGCTTGTTGAATTTTGAAGTATGTTGCCCACCTGGCCTCTGGAAATAAATGTAATAAATGTGAGGGGTACAACCAGGAGAATTTCCAGAGCAGCTGAGGTTGTGGTACTTATTGCACCAGTTATTGCCAGCCATGCTTGTCTCTGTAAACCAGAGAGTTTGGCTTTGGTCATTTGTTATAGCCACTTGCTCAAGGAGTTACTCCTCAGGTAGCGCCTATACATTTAACTCTTTGAGTTTGCGCATGCCGAGATTAAATCTTTCGATTTCATTATGGACTCTATATATTGATATTCTAGATATCTGCCTGTGCTAGAGATCGAATACCGAAATCTGAGCTGCAATAGGAATATTCTGATATTTTTTGATTCTTAAATAACGTATTCAGAATGGGTGCTATCAAAAAAATTTCGTTACCACCTTTTTTGTAAGATGTTCATAGATGAAATAAATAGTGTATACATTTTTTTAATAGAAATAATTACTTATAAAAAACTTTTTTATTAAATTCCCTTTAAAATGCCGCTTGATTTGTCCTTTTATCGCTGTTTTTGCTTTTGTTATGGCCGTTTGAATGATGGCGCAATATACAAACTTTCAACATTTAATATGCAATGCAAAAACCTTGTTTCAAAAATGTTAAAAACTGGTCTGTAGTACCTTAGCTGAATAATCCTGGAATAATAAGGTTTTATATACTCTATTTGGGAAAAAAGCGTATTTTTAACAATTTACTAGGAAAACTGATAATTACTTCCACATCCAGTGGAAGTATAGTAACGACAAAAAAATCTTTGAAAATTTTTATTGTTCAGAGAGGCTTAGAATGTCATGAAACGTCGAGATTTTAAGTTTGAGTGAAAAAAAAATTCTGTCTGTCGGTCTGTAACTTTCTTTGTGCGCACGATTACTCTGGAACCGTTTGAGATATTGACGTGAAATTTGGTACACACATGTACTTTAATGGGATCTGGAATTAGATTATATTTTCATCTTTTTGCGTCAAAGGGTTACGGGGTAAATGACCTAAGGAATCACACCCTGAAATATTAGCAAGTCATTAAGGAACACTGTATGTTCAATAGAAAAATGCAAATCGGGAATTTTTTTTAAATTTCGTATTATGAATCTATGTGAAATAGGCCTAAAATTGGCCTAAAATTGTACATTTTTCAGATGAATAAAATTACTTTTTTTCTGAATATTAGTTTTTGTTTTTATTAAAATTACTTTTAAGCAAAACATTATACAAGGTATATTTATTGGTATTATTGTATAATTGAAATATATATTAAGACCAATTGGTAAAGGACCCCGCACAAAAGTATATGAAAAGGCCTTTCGGTCAAAATTTTTGAAATTTTGGGAAATTCTACTGAACAAAAGTTCTATGGGTACAATGCTCAAAATTCAATAGTATGGCCGCCAGTAGCCTTTGAAGTCTAAAAATATAAAGATCTTATATAGTCCCTTGAGGTAAAGATTTGACCCCAAAAGTTCTGTGACTGGACCGCAAGGCATCTACTCCGTTTTCGAGTGCGGGAAATCGATGGTGACAATATTTTCCGACATACCCTTCTCCCACTACTACTGATTTTCCGGTGCTAGGCTTGCGAGGGCTTGTCGGATCGGGTTCTTTTTTGTGAATTTGAATAAAATAAGTTACGATTGACACAGGTGACCTAACCCACCCCTGGGGGTTGAAACTTCCAATAACGAAATGCCACAAGAACAACAAAAATCAACTGGAAAACGGTATACCCCGTTTTCGAGGGCGGGGAACACGATGGTGAAGGATAAGAGTTGGAATTCCGCAGGGCAGTGTTGCTGGCCCTTTATTGTTTATTATATATGTTAACGATCTTTCCATGGGTTGACTAATCAAAACACTAACCTAGTAAGTTATGCAGATTATACCAATCTGTTAGTGTGCGGAAACTCCCAAGGGAACATAATAGATAATAAAAACTTAGCATTAACAAATATAACTGAATGGTTTTCCAGAAATAAATTAATATTAAACGAAAATAAAACAAATTATGTACAATTTCAAACTAAACAAGCAAACCTAGATTTGAGTGAAATCATTAAATTAAATGACAATACCAAATTCTTGGGCATCTATGTAGATAAAAATCTAACGTGGTCTGATGAAATTCAATACATATGCAAAAAATTAAATAGAGTCAACTACACACTTAGAATTTTAAAACAATATATAAATAAACTCTGAAGTTTTAAAAACAATTTACTATGCAAATTTTCAGCCAGTATTAAGATACGGTGTAATGTTTTGTGGAAATTGCTCCAATGTTAATGTTTTTTGGATACAAAAAAGAACAATAAGAACAATACAAAATCTTGGGTATAAAGAGTCCTGTCGTGGAAAATTTAAAGAAACAGTCACTGGAGTATATATTTATGAATGCTTGCTCTTCTTAAATAAAAATAAAGAAATATTTGATGAATATAAACATTTTCATAATTATCAAACGAGAACACTAAACTAATTTCCCCATCATTGCTTTACTCTGACGGAAAAGTCTCCAATTTACTCGTGTATAAAATTCTACAATGTACTACCTGATGAAATAAAAAATATTGTTAACTTTAAGTGTTTCAAGAAAGCTATTTATGTATATCTACTAGAGATGGAACCTTACACTGTGGGGGAATATATGCAATATTTGAATTAAATAATAAATCTGTGTATATGCTAGTATTTTATTTTATATTTGTGTCTTTACCGCATATTTTAATGTGTAAACTGTTAGTGTTAGATACTGTCATGTTATTCCATTATGTAATAGCAGCTATTGCTCATTTTTAACCTTAGTTTCTAATATAACGCCATTTCATTCTTTTTTAGATCTGTGTAAGACTAAATTTTTTTGAAATAAAGTGTTTTTCTATTCTATTCTATTTCCCTACCTACCCTTTACCCACTACCCTTTAATCTTAAAAACCACCCTCTTTTCCGATTTTCCGGTGCTGGGCTTGCGAGGACTTGTCGGATAGGATTTTTTCTTGTCAATTCGAACAAAATAAGTTAAATCTCGATCAGACGAGACCTAACCAACCCGGGGGGTTCAAGCAGCCGTTACACAAAGTAAACTTGATTAACGTGGTCATTGGTATATGTAAATATTTTTGTTTTTCATTGATTATATATGTAAAAATATTCTCGTTTTTATCCATTCAATGATCATTCATTACATCTGGTTTATTACATACAATTCTCATTCTATGCTAATAGATAGATAGATAGATACATTTATTTGTTCCTTTTTAAATACAATACCTCACTGGGTGTAGAACACGTCAAAAACATTAAGAGAATACAACAGAAAAAAAGAATATAGTTAATATTAATGTAAAAAATACATATAATAAAATTGAAACACTAACAAATGGTAACAGTGAAAATAAATAGAGGACGACAACAGTAATTAAAATTAATTTTAAAATAGATAATATGCCTAGTTTGGATAAAAATGTGTTTGGTTAAAATATTAAAATATAACAATACAATACAATGATAAATTTGAGAACAGCCTAGTTTGAGAGTACAAAAGTAAGTTTTTTATTAAAACATCAGTGACATATTCGTCCACCGTATAGTAAGCCTTTTTTATTAGTATCCGTTTGAGTTCTAGTTTTAATGTTTTTAAAGTGAGATTTTTTATGTTGTCCGGCAATTTGTTAAAAATGTTAATTATAGAATACTCAACATTTTTTTGTATATATGAGAAGTTTTTTTTATTGGTTGTTAATTTGTTTTTGTTTCTTGTGCCATAATCATGCTCTAGAGATTTGAACAGTATGATGTTTTCTTTTACAAATATTGCTGCTTCATAAATGTATAGGCTTGTGAGTGTTAGTATGCCTCTGTTTATAAATACCGATTTACAACTATCTGTAGGTTTCATATTAAATATTTGTCGCAAACACCTTTTTTGCATTTTGAAGATTCTATGTGCATTTATAGAATTTGCCCAGAATATCACTCCATATCTGACACGTGACTGCACATATGCATGATATGCACTCAATAGATCTTTCGACGCTTACAATTATTACCACACTGTTCATCCGAGTCGAAATGGACAACACAGTTACTGAAGGAAAAGTTCACTTCGTGTAAAGGCTGCTTGAACCCTCGGGTTGTTTGGGTCTCGTCTGATCGAGGTTTATTTATTTTATTCGAATTAACGAGAAAAAATCCTATCCTCGCCTAGCAGCAGAAAATCGGAAAAGGTGAGGTTCAGGTTCAGGGGGTGGTGATTGAACCACCAATGTGTTCCCAGCCCTCGAAAATGGGAGTATACCATTTTCAAGCTGATTTTCGTTGTTTTCGTGGTATTTCATTATTGGAAGTGGGAGTAGTTTTAACCCCCGCTGGTGGGTTAGGTCACTTATTTTATTCGGATTGACAAAAAAACCAATACGACAAGCCCTCGCAAGCCTAGACCCGAAAAATGGTTAAAAGGGTTGGTTTTTTAGGTTTAGGGGTAGTGAATGAAGGGTCCCAACAAACACACTGGAGGGCCGACCTTTTGTGTTTGTGGGGGTAGATCGGGAAATATTGTCACCATTGTGATCCCTGCCTTCAAAAACATGATATATCGTTTTTTCGTGGCATTTTGTTATTGGGATTGTAGGTAGTTTCAACCCCCCGGGGTGGGTTAGGTCACCCATGGTCAGTATTTACTTACTTTATTCGAGTTGATAAAAAAAAAACGATCCAACAAGCCCTCGCAAGCCTAGCACCCAAACAGGGGTGGTTTTTTCGGTTTGAGGGTAGTGAATGAAGGGTAGGTCGGAAATATTGTCATCGTCGTGTTCCCCGCCCTCGAAAATGGGGGAGTAGATATTTTGCGGTCCAGTCACAGAAATTTTGGGGTCAAAGCTTTACCTCAAGGGACTATATAAGAGCTTTATATTTTTAGTTTTCAAAGGCCATTGGCGGCCAAACTATTGAATTTCGACCATTGTGCTTATGAGAACTTTTGTTCAGTATAACCAGGAGAACTTTTTCCCCAAATTTCAAAAATTTTGACCAGACCCAGATAGCATTTTTACATTCAGAGCATGTGCTCGGAACGTACTTTATGTACCCATGGAACTAAGAATGAATATTCATTTTGTATTCCATGTAGAAAATCTGAATGTCAGAGAGACGTACAGATGACCGCCTCTCGATATACGAGTAAGATTCCTACAACGTACCCATAGACCAAAACGGAACTTGATATGAACCAGAAACGTATATTGACATACTGATAGATACACGAGGTATATAGGAGGAAGGTCCATCCTACATTCACAATGTACACTGCATGTTCATGGTATATGAGTACTACCTTCGCAGGAATTAAACCGTAGGTGCCTGGTATGTTACACATGGATCATAAATCTATGATGCATGTATATTGTAGGAATGAACATTAAGTATCAGTGGCAGCTATAAGTACTTCACTCATGCCATGTATTTTCTTCAAAGTTTAATTATTATAAAAATTTATTACTTATTGTAATCATTGATGAGTCGCTGCTTCATTCTGAATATGTTTAATATGACGCAGCGACTCATCTATGATTATAGCAAATAATAAATTATTATAATAATTAAACTCAAGAGAATACATGATATGAGTGAAGTACTTGCATATAATAAATCCAATATCTAATTTTAAAGTTTAGTTGTTACAGTCAATTATTAGGTACTTACTCTAATTTTCCACATTTCATATTCCTTGTGAAGAATATTATGTAAGTAAATGTGTGTAAAAGTCAAATGTTTTATTCATCAAATTTTATTGAATGGAGCACACAATGCTAAATAAACTTAAATAAAACTGTATTTGCTATAACAATACTTTACAAAGGTCCACGAATATACTTATGTAAAAAAAATAGTTTTACGTTAATAAGATCTGTTAAAAACCATTTTAAAATGGATCAAACATTTGTCACTCTAAAACTTCAGCTTAAAAATCATATTTAACGTGTTATTTATGAAAAAATCTAATGATCATATTACACTACCTTAAAGTTTTATCTATTTCAAATCATGTTTTAAATTGCCAAGAACAAAACATGATTTTATTTTATTAATTACTTTACATTGTTGTAACAATTAAGTATGCATCTTAAATTATAAAATATAAATAAAACAGTTGTGTTAATTTTCTGTTACAAAAATGAATTGTAATAATAAAAAACAATTGTGACAAAAATTTCAATTGAGATTTTTTTTACAAAAAAATTTTCTTTGCAACTTATGAACTGTCATATTTTACTATAACGAATTTTTTGTCAGTAAGTAAAAAATAGTAAAAATTGGAGGGCTTACATTTTCAAAACCAAGTGTCCAGGTGTTGCCGATGGTGATACTTGTAATTGCGAAAGTCCACTTTTCATTCTTAACACATCATCTGTGACTGATCCTATTGGCTGAATACTTTCTTTTGGCTTTTCCAATTTTTAAGAAGGTATTTCCTTCCTGTCCAGAGGAGGAGATACACGTGCTAGTCCAACTACAAAAGAAAATACATTGTATTATATTTGAATAGGTACTTATTTCTCTTTAAAAACTGGCCATGATAAAGTTGAAAAATATAAAAACATCTTACAAAGATCTTACAGAAAAAATAAAACTGATCAAACATAAATTAAACAAATTGATATTATCATAAAGGACACGGCAGGCACAAAATAAATGGAAAAGAAGGTACAGTCAAATGGGCTGAAACTGTAGTATGTTGTACTTCATAATATCCTGATCAAAAGTTTTCATGGGCACAATATCTGAAAATCGCCAGTTTTTGAGATATGAAAGGTCAAAGATCAAGAATATCGGTACCCGCTGTCATAGTTGAGAGTATCATATTATGACGAGGATTTGTTTAACGTGTGATTTTAAATGTACCTGAAGTTTCGAACGTTCACTTGAATGAATTTTAGATGAAAAAGAAAAGTTAATAAAAACCACACATCGATTTAGGCATAAACACTTCATTGCCACATTTGCTGACAATAAATATCCACAATACTTAAGTTTTTACACCTAAATCGAAGTGTGGCTTTTATTAATTTTTCATTTTCATACCTATGAAATTCGTTCAAGTGAACATTCGAACATTCGAAATTTTAGGTAAGTACTTGATTTTAAATGCCTACCAGAGTTATTAAAAGAACATATCTTCTTTCAACTTCTAGTATGGACAAAATTTCTTGGGAAGTCGACGGCTTCCAATATGTTCTTCGATATCATTATGTTCATCTGACGGAAGGAATAACGTGCTTTTTGTACATAGTCCTTTGATTTGTTTTTATCCACTCTGTACATCAGATCTCTGCCCTTTTCAATTAATTGCAGCTCTTCTATAATCCTCTGAAATAGGTATAAAGCAAATTACTACAAATAAGTAAATACCTATCACAACTCGTATGTTGTAATCAAATCCAATGGTTGTGATTTAAATAAACAAAAGCTACTTAATATTGAAATAGATCGAACCTACCTTCTTGAAAATAAGATTTAAACACCCTGTAAAGTGTTCACATTTCATCTGCATTTTCACCTGTTTTTCAATGATCAGTCAATTGTTTGAATGGTGACCACCAAGCTTCCTTTTCGTGGACCGAGACCATTACAAAGACACCTCAGTTTCTTTTCTAAAAATCGATACCTACAAACGCCGTAATTATTATAACTAATATAGGTGGTATGCTTAGTATAATATGTACAAAGGGATACACATTAAACTTTAGTGTCTAAATATAAAATATCTGCAAATGACAACAAAACTATGTGGTAGTTATATTGTATACAATTGTAAAATACTTACAGCAATGCAATTAATGTATATACTTGGAATAATTATAATAAATCAGGGGAAAACAAAAAACAAAAGATACATTTGACAGCAGAAGCGTGACGTATACTAATAGCAGTACGATGAGCATGCACACTAACCTAATGACCGTGGCGCGCATTTAAAAAATTCTACAAGGGGATTGTAATGACATGGAAAACGGAAATCTAAATATAAAAGATAAAAAGTAATTAAATACCCGTTCTAAGTCTGAACTATCTGCTTAAGAAATGCCGATAGTTACCGAGATAGTTACTAATTAATTGAACACTACATAAATTAAAAAAGGGTTATTATTCATTATTATTTAATATTTCATTCATTATTATTTAATATCCCTACAAACACAAAAGGTCGGTCCTCCATTGGGCCATCACAGGGCCAGAAGTTTCATTTCTGGCCCACTGATGGGCCGATCTTTTGTGTTTGTTGGGATTCATTATTATTCAATATTCGATCACAAATCTGAAGTCTGGATTCAAAATTTAAAACATATTTCATATATACAATAATATTGACGAACGATTTAAAATTTATAAAACGTCATACACCGCACAGGGGATGATTATAAATGTACTTAAATCAAATCTATATAGATAGAGAAATATCATAATTATTTTTGTAGGTAGGTAGGTAGATAGGTACTATAAAACTAGCATTGCTGTCTCATCAGTTGTGATGCAGGTTTATTTTTATTAGTTCAAAATTCGAACCAATCAGCGTTCGCGTTAAAAGTGCTGAACTTTTGATGATATTACTGTCGGCGCGGCGCTCGGGCGATGCAAATATTTCTACAAAAAATATACCTGTATTATACAGATAAAATCATTGACGAATGTTTATACGATGTACATGAACACATATACGAAGAACGTTCCCTGATACGTGTACACAGTATATGCGACTGTGAATATAAACTTTTCTGTATATTCCATTTATATCGCATGTATAATCATATTGTATATGTGAAAATATTATTTATATGGGAATGTTGAGGAAACATACATGGCAAGTACAGAATGCAATTAGAACATTGGGAATGCAAAATGTACATTCGTGGAATAATAAATGCTATCTGGGGAAGGTCTTTTCCCATACTTTTGTGCGGGGTCCTTTCTATTGGAAGTGTATTTTTCCAGTTAATTTTACGTCATAATTAGCTACTGTAATAAGTAAATTCGTCTTTTATCAAGTCGAGTTATGGCTAAATTTAAATAAAGTGTTTACTGAGTAGTACATAAAAATAAAGTTTTGTAAGTACTTGAATATTTCATTGATAATGCTATTATTTTATCTTTGTGTATAATTCAAACATTTTTTTATCGGTTTTTCTTTTAATAAAAGCTACTTATGGCACGGTAGCTCACTCGGTTAAGACATATTGAGTGGAGAATATGCTGACCGACTGTCTATCGCGTTCTGGGTTCGAGCCCCAGCCCCGGTATTGACAATACCGGTGGGTAAGGATGTATGTCTGCATTTTTCCAAATGTGTAACCCCCTTCCGGACAGCCTTGGCTTTGGATTTGGAGGTTGTCTACTATATGTGGTGGTGGTGTATTTATACTTATATTTTTCGTACATTTAAGCTAGAAAATGTCAGGAAATTTTATGTTACTTCCACATCGTGGGAGTATAGTAATCGTAAAAAAAGATTTCAATTTTTTTTGCTCATCATGAAATGTCGAGATTTTAAGTTTGAGCAAAAAAAATTTCTGTCTCTGTCTGTTGGTCTGTCTGTCTGTAACTTTTTTTGTGCGCATGATTACTCTGAAACGGTTTATGATATTGACTTGAAATTTGGTACGCCTATGTATTATAGCCAGATCTGGAACTAGATTAGATTAGATTACTCTGAAGGAGCGGGCGATTGGCCTTCCCCCACTGCGACCTATAAGGTCTATTGTAGTACTCCTTTTTTTTTGTGCCTTAGAGCTCCCTATCCAAACATGGTCCTTCCTAGACTTCGAGTCTGTTGATAAGGAGCCCCAGGTATGGTTATCAGCCCCTGTCTTTCTCTCGCCTCAGTCCAGTCAGCCTTTTACAGCTCAGCATATGGACTGAGATCTCCGAGAACTTGGGTCACCAATCCAAGCGCCGGACTCGACCGACGTTGCTTAACTTCACTGATCGAGTGCCGGCGCCTAGACTGGAGGCCGTACAGGGAGCTGTACTAGATTATATTTTAATCTTACTCCATTGAAGGGTTGGGGGGTACATAGGTAAAGCAAGCAAGAGTCCATAAAATTGGGATATAGTGTATGTACAAGAAGTCAAGGACTTAAAATTTTTTTGGCATCAGCCACCTCCACTATCACCCCCATTTCCACCCCCACCCCATTAATAAAGGGGGTAAAAAATAAATAACCAAAGGCCTAAAAATTTTGTTTGGCCAGAAATTGGATGTGGCGGCAGCGGTTTTATAAATATTGTGAACTGTTTCTGATATACATTTACTATCTTTAACACGCTTTATTTTTGACATTTCCTAACACATGTCTATTCAAATTGCAGTCAAAGGAGGAGGGTCTCTAAGGCCGGTTTTTGGCCGAATTTATTTTTGAATAAAAAACACTGATTTTTTTTTTATTATCATCTACTATCAAATATCGAATCAATTCCACCACAAACGAAACTTTCCCGCACTCGCCTTCCCTATTTATACCCTCCTAAACTATTAAATAATCAGCACTCAGTTGATTTTTTTGCAGGTCATTGAAACATTTTAACATGAATAAGGATATTTTTGATACATACGTGTATTTTTGTTGTTTCGGAAGAGGTGGGCGGAGGGGAAGGGCGATAGGGTAAAAAGGAAGGATGGGAGAAAGTTTCGTTTGGAGTGTAATCGATTAAATATCATTAGTAGATACTAAAAAAAATGTTTTTCGAGTTTTTTCCTCAAGAAACAAATTAGGCCGAAAACCGGCCTTAGAAACCCTCCTTTGGAAGGATGGGAGAAAGTTTCGTTTGGAGTAAAATCGATTAAATATCGTTAGTAGATACTAAAAAAAAATGTTTTTCGAGTTTTTTCCTGAAGAAACAAATTAGGCCGAAAATCGGCCTTAGAAACCCTCCTTTCTGGAATTTTTTATGTGACACTGCCTATTTAGTAGAATACACAGACATTGAAACACCTATTACTTGACACGGGTTATACATCATTTAGACCCAATTACAACTCATTTTAATATCCGCCAACATGGTTGGCAAAACGCGCATCGAGTAATAGTATTTGAATGTACTGTTCAAGTATTTTGGAGTTTGTGGTCAAATTCTGTAAAAATTTTTAATAACTTTAGTTAACACTCTGTATTCGATTACTGAGAGATTATTTAAGGGTGTGCTCTCATTTTTGTAGACGGTTTGTTTGATTCATTTGACTAATACTTATTGCAGACAACAGGAGAGTACATAGGTTTTGCAGCTATTAGTAAATTGATTGCTGCTGCAGCTACATACCCGTATCAAGTACTTAGGGCCAGATTGCAAGACCAACATCACAGCTACGGGGGAACCTGGGATTGTATCAAAAAGACATGGAAATATGAAAGGATGGGGGGATTCTACAAGGGTCTAGCTCCATACTTACTTCACGTTACACCCAATATATGTCTAGTCATGCTTATTTATGAAAAATTTACTAATAACAACTAGGTACCTTAACCATAACATACATATATAATCATCAAAATCAGGATTCATTTGATCGTCATCTTTAACTATTGACAGTTGAATGTTCTAATATAGTTGGATCTACTAACTGCAGTCAGAAAGTTAGTAAAGTTTAAATTAGATATTGCTCATGATAAACTCTCTTTTATTAAGTCTAAAGATTATTTTTTTAACACTATATACAATACAATCTAAGGCGTTTCCTAGTTAATGTAAAAGTTTTTTAATTTTTTTTTGTCTATTTTATGTAATTTATATTAATTTTAAATAACTTTAAACCACATTTTGGTTGGCATTGATTATTAATTTGTGGTAATTATTTCCTGTTTTTATTTCAATAACGACTAAGGTTATGAGCAATAGTAACTGCTTACTTTTTTTTAAGGCATCGCCTATTTCAGTGAGATTAGAATTTTTTTGCAAATTAGGTAAAGCACTTTCAGCTGGTTCTGAGTCACTCGAATTTACAAAAAAATTCAGTTGATCTGTAAAGCACTCGAGCGATAGAGGTTGTCATTATTCATTTATTTTTCCAAAAGAAAAAATGTACACCTATAACGTTAAATAATTAGAAAAACATCTAGAATATTAATAAATCATTAAGCAATGCATACAAAATGTACTTGAAGCAATTAAAATTATTGATAATGTAAGTATTAATTATCTGTTATGTAAGTATTAATAAAAACAAAAAATATTGCGGCTCGATAATTTCATTAGTGATTTATTTTACATATCAATTTTTATGCGTAGGTACAATTTAAGAAGTGAGATATAACAGTCTTAGGAAATAATTGTGAAAAGGATCGACAAAGTTATTATTTTTCTATGAAAATAAACTGGTTAGTTCATAGTATTGTTAAATAAAATGTCATAACTGTACATGAATAAAATAATGTGATACGTAAATCTGCATTTTATTAAACGATCTTTACACTGCATTGCAATTATGATAAATTTAATGACATACTCTTGTGATAATGAAATATGAGATAGACATTCACGATGTCTGCCAGACCAGAGAAATTTTATTGTTTTTAATGTTTTAATCTTAGGGGAATCCTTTTATCTGTTTTAATGCATGTAAATAAAATTTAATCAATTTGAATTCCAGTCATCTAATATTGTTTACTCTTGACGTCTGCAATTTTATTAATTGTGAGCGAAGTTAAAGAACTACAAATGCCTTTTATATGACCCCCTGACTTTGAAATAGTTTTCAGGAACATCAACACGTTTTGATCTACGCGCATTTTGTCAACCAAGTTGTCATCATCAGGGGGTTAAAAATAAATTTGAAACGAGTTAATTTGTTGAAAAGTAGTACTGTTTAATTATCTTGTGGTTTAATTAAATTTAACACTACAGGTATACAATACCCTTTATCCCTAAAGATCTTTTTACCTATTGAAGGCAGTTGAAAATACGTTCATTGGTACAGAGGAAACCAGTTGGTAAGAGGCAAAGAGGTATGGGATCCAAAACGTTAGGTTGAGGAACTGATGGAAAGATCTTTGTCTTTAAGCCAAACGCTTAACAGACAACCACAACAACGTAATGCTCTTAGACGTGCCATACAGCCAAAGGGGGGGAGTGGGGGGGGGGGGGGGGGCGGCGACTACAATATTGCAATGCAAAATGTGTGGTAATTACTCATATAAAAAAATATGTCTGTCTATATCTATTCCCTATCGGCAAAAAAATCGGACCTTACATGTATGCACTCTGCTGTATGGCTTTTAATATGATTAATAAACATACTTGATTTTTATTTTTCGTTTTTTGATGTCATTTACACGAAAATTTCTAGGTACTTATTCTGAAATGTCCTTGGCTATTCTCAGGATAACTATTTATACACAGGAATTAATGAAAATATAAAATTTTACCAAGAGTAAAAAAATACTCTTCTTTCAATGAAAATAATTAAATCTTACGAAGAAAGTTGTAAATAATAAATGTCATTTTTATTGTCTAAAATATATCATAAAATCAATTTTGTGAGGTGGTTGTGAATAGTTAAATTCATATTTACAATATCTAAAGTTGGCTGCTGTCAAGATTAAATAAATTAAGACTGCTTTAGATATTTAAAACTTCATAAGGTTTGATTTTATTCATTATAAGAAAAATTTTATTTTTTCATTTCCTATCATAGTAAATTGTAATCCTGAGAGTGGCTAAAGACTTGAGGATATGCAGAAGTTTTTATAAAGATGGCTTTATATCAAAAAACGAAGAATGAAACAGTTTAAAAGTATAGTTAACACATTCACTTCTGATGTCGCATATGGCGCAGTAGTATATTGCGCAATGTTGGTGTCGCCATATGATGATCTGTTCCTATGTACATTTTGTTATTACGCAGTAGTATATTGCGCAATGTTGGTGTCGCCATATGATGATCTGTTCCTATGTACATTCTGTTATCAAAAACCGACTCGGTGCATTGCTTACGGTGCTAGGCTTGCGACCAGGAGGTCCCGGGTTCGAAGCCTGGCTAGGGTATGGATGTGTAGTGGCATTTTTCATGTGTTTCTGAGATGGTAGCAGTGGGCTAGACCGTGGTTGTGTGAGAGACAACACGGCTAGTGGCTCTCCTCTTCTCAATTCAAGTCTCAGTTGCAGCAGATGGCAATGTCTCAGGGAATGGATGTTATATTGTTGTTTATGTGTACATATCCTGGTTGAGTGATGGAATAACCTGCTGCTAAACTCTGCCAGGACGTAAATATAAATAAGGTGTTAAAAAAAAACCTACTCAGCATTTGGTGATAGTTAACAAAATCCCATCAGCAGCGAACATGTTAAGCTCATCATAATAATTTATTTGCTAATGAAAATACAAAATATAAGTTTCAACACCAAAATACATGGCAAATAAACATATTCCACCAGTGGCGCCCCAGGCCCTATTTTGAGATGCTGCTCCTACTCTTAAAAAATGTAACATACAACTTATACTACCCAAAAAAATATTTTCCCCAAAGAAAGTATTTACCTACCAAAAGAGTTTTTTCATATTTTTGCATTTTAAAAGAACACTACACAGTAAAGGCGAGTGGTATACAAAATAACTGTTCTTTATGACTTCTACTTAGCATTGGGATCTAAGGTCTCGAAATCGACAAGAGGGTCAACTAACGGGTATACAAAAACGAAAACCAAATTCTTATATAAAATTTCCTGCCGGATCCGAATTTCGAGTTCGCCAATTTATTTGGAACTTTGTAAAATTGGAGAAAAAAGCATTTATTTCTAGAAATTATAAAAATCATCAAAATATGTAGTTTATTATTTTTCACGCAATATCCCGCTTGCTATTAGAGATATAGAACTTAAATTTTAACAAGTCGAACAAAAATTGTAAAGTGCATTGTCAAATATAACTTTTTTTATTATTAAAGTTAGAAGGGTGGTGCATTGAAGTAAAGTGGGGTTTAAAGTTCAAAGAAATCTTTTATTTGAAAATTTATTTTGTGATTATTAGTTTTTTCACATTAGGGCTATTAGGGGTAGTAATATAGTGTATGCTGTATAACTGGTAGTAGCTATTACAAGTGGTCAACAAAATTTTTCTTTGATTTTTATTAACTCATTTTGAAAAGCGAACCGTCTAAAAAACTCGATATAGTAAAAAAAAGAGTACAATTTTCCAAAAAAAGCCATTTTGACCTCAGTCTGTCGTTTTTTCTCGTGAAGAAAACGTAGTAATTTTTACTTTTAGTCTATTGTAGCGTTAAGTTAGTGTCCTGTATTTTACTAAAATAATGAGAAATATAAAAAAATATATAGTTAAATTTTTTGTCATATTGGGTCAATTTTCTTAGCTTATCGATACCTCTCCTTTGTAGCAAGAAATGTAAAATAACTTTGTTTCTAACTTCACTTCGAACCGAGGTTAAAGGCTATTAATCCTTGATAAAACGTCATATTTGCTAAAACCACTCGAAATATTTTAACAAAATATGGCACGATGGGGTTTTAAAGGATGATCTATAAAATGGTGGCAATATTTTTCTTATAAAACGATCCCTAATTTATCTGAACATTGACACAAATTTAAAATAAATTGGTTTATTAAAAATTGAGCTATGAATGTGTAACCGTGGAAATTGGGACACACTGTATATATAAAGGAAAGTGCAACAATGTTTGTTTGTTATTTTTTGTCCTGTGAATCGTTTCAGGTACTTCTTGATGAGCCAAGAACTTGGAATTTCGAAATGTTCGAAATTCAAAATGGCGTCTCTATTATAGCGGCCATTCTATAATATATAGAAGGCAATATCCACACCAAAATGAGGCATATATTGTCAAAACAATAAAAGATACATACAGTGTGGCTACAATTTCGTGGACACAAGCCTGTATCTATGTTATTACTTGACGGATCGTTTTCTAATTTGGGCAGGCCACATATACCATGGTAGTGCATATTTAGAACCTAATAGAATACATTTTAATCATAGGCGTGCGTTGCAGGAAATAAATAAAGGGGCAAATTTTTACGATTTTTTATTAGCGAATCGGATAAAAAAAATCGATGTCATATTCTTATTTATCACCCTCGAAAACATACCTGAAACAAGTTTCATCCAAATCCTATGCAGGGTTGCTCAGAAAATAAAGAAATATTTCAATTTTCTTTCGTTATTCCCTTTTTAGATAATCTGTTAAAACTAACTAGAAGGACGGTTAAGCATATCGGCGATTAAGAACTTTCGCTGCTTTTTTACTCTAATCATAAGAATTGACATGAGATTTTTTAGCAACTAATTTACTTAGTACTCAATGTAAGAGCAAATTAAAAGGGAATTCTAAAAATAATAAAACAATACTTTATCAATCTTTACTGCTTGCAATTATAATGCAAAATCCAACGGTGCAATGGAATGGCTTTATTTGTCGAAATGTCATATTGTGACATAAGCTAAGTAGTTTACATTTTAGTGTTGAATTTAGACTTCAAATAATTGTGATTTCTAATACAATGCCAGAAAATCGTTTATTATTTGCTGAAAAATTTGAGATTATTAGAATTGTAGGAGAAAATATAACAGTAAGAGAAGCAGCAAGAACTTTTAATGACCGACATCCTAACCGGCCTCCAGTAAGTTTTAGCACAATAGCTAAGATTAATCGAATTTTTAATCAAACTGGAAACGTTATAATATTAAGACCAACAAATTATAATCGGAATAATTTAAATGAAAACAGAATTTTGCAAGCATTCCGTAATAATCCAAAATTAAGTATAAGGCAAGCTTCTTTGAACTTAAATCTAAACAAAGAAATAATAAGATGTATAAAAAAAAATAACATAAAACCAATTAAGCCTAAAATATTACACACACTCTTAGAAGGGGATTTTGAAAGAAGATTGGATTATGCACTTTGGATGCAGGGTGAATTTTTGAACAACAGAGATTTTTTGAAAAATATAATCTATTGTGGCGAATCTACTTTTACATCAAATGGTGTAAGATCCACCCAAAATATGAGATACTGGGCGTCAGAAAACCCACATTGGATAATTAACAGTAAATATCAATACTTATTCAAAGTGAATGTTTGGTGTGCTATTTTAAATCAACAAATTATTGGACCTTTTTTTATTCAGAATTTGACTGCTCAAAATTTTCTGAATTTTCTAGAAACAGAAATTATGGATTTTCTTGATAATTTACCGCTAAACGTGAGCGAAAACCTTTTTGTTAGACGGTGCCCCAGCACATAGTTCTCGTATGGTTAGAAATTGGCTTGACACCAATTTTCCTATGAAGTGGATTGGTCCCCGTAGCCCATTACATGAGTTTCTTCCGAGATCCCCGGATCTCACCCTGATGGATTTCTATTTTTGGGGTAACATAAAAAATAAAGTATACATTAATCGGCCTCGTACTGTGGAAGAATTGCGGCAACGAATTACAAAGGCATGTCAAAGTATCACAAGGCACGAACAGATAAAAGTGATTTGTCATGTTAGAAAAAGGGTAGAGGCATGCATCACATTGGATGGCGGTTATGTTGAAGTTAGAAGAATGCATTAGTATAATTAATTAATTAAGTTATGATGACAAATGAAAATAAAAATTCCATTATTTCATATAATTCCTTCAAAAATTTATCATTACCACAAATGTATTCTTAATGTCAATTGTTTTTCTGTTAATACATTTATGTGATGTTTCTGTGTGTTATTTTTTTCTGTAGTACGCATGCCATAAAGAAGAAGTAAATGGGACACAATGTTAACATGAAATTACATATGGGAGAAAACATATTTCTTTATTTTCTGAGCAACCCTGCATAGGATTAGGATGAAACTTGTTTCAGGTATGTTTTCGAGGGTGATAAATAAGAATATGACATCGATTTTTTTCTATCCGATTCGCTAATAAAAAATCGTAAAAATTTGCCCCTTTATTTATTTCCTGCAACGCACGCCTTTGATTAAAATGTATTCTATTAGGTTCTAAATATGCACTACCATGGTATATGTGGCCTGCCCAAATTAGAAAACGATCCGTCAAGTAATAACATAGATACAGGCTTGTGTCCACGAAATTGTAGCCACACTGTATATGCCACCACTCACTTTTTTAGTAAAATTTTATTCTCTATAACTTGGTTCCTATAGTTTTTTTCACATTTTTTACCATTTTGGCAGCATTTTCATTTTAATACGAGTATTGCGTTCTATATAAATATAAATTAGGCGTCAGATTGGAGCCGCCTCTTCATATTTTACCAGTTTTTGGAATTTTCTAGGGGTCATTAAGATACTCCTTACCTTTATGCCAAATATAAATTACCTAGCTCATTGGCAAGTACTCAAAAAATTCATCGTACATGTAAATATAGGTAAAAACGTAGTTAAAAGGCTATATAACGGCTATATTTGTTTGTTTAGATGTTTCCAGGCATGCTAAGAACTTGAAACTTTGCAAGTAGAGAGATTAAACTCAAACCCTCAAGATAAGTAATCGGGAAATTGGTTCATTCAAAATGGCGACCCCAATATGGCGGCCTAATGTTTAGTCAACTTGTTTCAGAACTTCAAACTTGGATAGTTTAGTTTTTGTTTGATAATGATTGGATGGGGGTGGTATCCATTATTTTTAGCTACCTTAACGAACCCATAGTGCAACACAGGCATTTTACCAGTATTATATAAAATTAAACTACAAACATTGTAATTTAGAACAATAATATAATCATTATAACTACTCAGTAATTATATATGTTCCTACAGCAATTCTTTAATTTAATGATAAATATTATGTAATTTTGTTCACAATTCTTAAAAGTTAAAATATGAATGATCGAACCATGTTAAATATATAAAATAAAAAGTTTCTTATTGCCTTTACTGTGATAAAATAAGAACATTTAAGTTGCAAATTTTCCGTTACTTTTTATTTTGTGTATCAATGTTCTTGAGACGGCCCTGGGGAGATTCCACTTACTTGGGAAATCCCGTGTGCCTGTGTAAACCGGGCTGGCTCCATTTATAACGTAAACAACTGCATTCTTAACTGAGATGGACTATTTAAATCATGAAAGATGAAAGTAAGTTTTTAAATAATTAATGTTATTGTATACTTATTATTTGATTTAAGAAAATATTTGTAGAGTCAAACATATATTTCATATAATGCATTGTGTCAAAAAGACTGTGCCAAACAAGACTGTGCCAAGAATTACAAAATGTAACTACGGATGCTTCTAATGGACCGCATTAGTGTGACGTCACATAATTATGCAACCTCTGTATACTACTTTCATGGCACATGAGTTGCCTGCCAAGCACACTAGAACTTAACCCTTAACGCATATGTTTATAAGGCGACATTTTCGAGGATAGAAACATAGCGTAGAATTTTATTTGATTTCTCCCTTGGAAGAAATATTTAAGAACTTTCAGTTACCATTTATCATGCACAAGGTATAAGAAAATATACGCAAGTATAAAGAATTACAAAAACTGTATTATGAAACAGAAATAAAGTTTTTATAAATCAAACATGGATATATACATTTTAACGTATTTCTTAAATGTGAAATAGGTATTAGAAGTCCTTAAATATATATTAGACTGGAGAAATAAAATAAAATTCTAGGCTCTGTTTCTATCTTCGAAAATATCGCCTTATAAACATATGCTTTAAGGGTCAAAGTTTCAGTGTGCTTGGCAGGCAACCCGTGTGTCATGACAGTAGCATGTAGAGGTTGCCTAATTCGTAACGTCACAACTAATTGAGTCCATTGTTTAAAAGAGTCATCTCATACAAAAAACGGATTTTTATTCAATAACACTGGGCACAGAATGATGAAATGAACACTTATTTTTTAGTGCCGGGGCACTACAAGTGAGTGTTTTTTATAAAAAAGAGCCTTCTCCAAATGTGACTGAATTACTTTGTTTAAGATCAAAAGCAAACATGTTTATTTACACTATCAATATAAAGATATTGCTTCAAAGGAAAATAGGATATTCATTCTAGTTATAACACTTAATACACAAGCTCAAATTTTAAAAATCTAGAGAAATACAAGATAAATTATTATTAGATGAAATTCAAGGCACATGGTGATAGCTGTATAGATTTGATAACTTATGACCGTACGTTAAAACTGCATGTGCCCGTTCAAAAATGCAGAAGTAGCACCATCAGATGTGCATCGGCTTTCAGGTTTCTAGCTACAATAGTTTCGAGATAAGTCACTGTGATAGACAGACGGACGAAAATGAATGAACTATCTTGTAAGTATTCCAGTTTTCACTTTGAAGTGCTCGACCATATAGATATGATAATCAGTTATGTTAGAATAGTAGATTATTCAGCAAGCGTGTATAATAGGGTGACCAGATATTTGCAGTTTGAATGCTGTACACTTGGATTGTGGAATGAAGTGAGGCCCTTTTTTGTAAGCCAATCGTTTTGTGGCGAAATGCGAAATATACATGTATGATGTGCACAGCTCCTCACATTCAGCATTCATCCGGTACTCTAATTCTGAGACACCCTTAATTGACCGATTATACAAGGACAAAGCTCAATACATCCCAAAACAAAATACCATTTTTCAGGAAAACAAATTAAAAGCGATATGATTCCAGGCAAACGCAATGCTGTACGTTTTGCTGTACATGCCATTAAAATTCCGGGAAATACAGCGAAAATCCGTATGTATGGTTACCCTAGTGTATAACGATGGCTATTGCTCGCGAGGGCGATGTTTACGTCACAAACCGAAGGCGAGTGTCTTCCCACACAGCAGAAGGAGATTCTTAACATATACATATCACATTCCTCTAAGTATATGGGATGTACTTAGTATATGCAAATAACGTTCAAATTGTCTGCAAAACAGATGTCATTTGTCTCACCCCTGCGGATCCTATATACGTACTTAGCAGATACCTATGAATAAAATATATTATATTTGGGTACATTACATATGTACTATGTATGTCCAAAATATATACGCACGTTTTTAAAGTATGATATGTATATACGCGCATGTACATGCATAAAGCATCCAGATATAAATGTACCTCTGATTTACTTTTGGAGGTATATACAGCATAACGACATATTTGTCAAGTACATATAAGGTATATTACGAGTAATCAGTCGCCATTAGGCATCTCTGAGAGTGAGAAACGTCGCACACAATTAAAGAAATATTATGTTTTGAGCCCATCCGTAGTGTAATGGAAGGACCATCTTGTTGATCATGGTAACCTCTACGCCAGATAAGTATGCTTTCTACCTTCGTAGTATGTTGCCTCTTCTAGCTAAGGCTCTCCATCAGTAGATGCCTGCTTTGAGTTATATTAGTATGCTTTCTATTTGCCAATGTTGTCTATTCGATAAAGTTAGTTCGATGGAAAGCTGTAGCTTGCAAATTAAATCGATGGTGCCATCTAGCGGATTATAGATGTAACTTCCAAGAGTTCAAACTAACAGCCATTATATACATACAAAACATATACATACAAGTATGTCCTAACTATGTGGGTGGTAGGCATATGCGGAATATATGCATGTTTGTATGTAGTAGGTATATACATATTAAATATATACACGCAAGTATGTCTTAGGTATATATGTTTTAGGCATATACAGAATATATACTTGTTGGTCTGTACTGGGTATGTACATATGGAACATACACATAATGGCAGGTCGTATGTATATACGTAAAAAGATATTCATATACAAGTATATTGTAGGTATATCCAATAAAGTAAAAATACATATGTGTATATTATAAGAACATACAGAACAGAATATACCCCCATGTATATTTTATAGATATACCATTCTAATACGGTATATATTTTTCATATTATGGACCTAAACGGTATATACATATCATGTCGAATGCTATATGGGTTATATCATCCGAGCGTGTAATAGCCATTATACGCGAGCCGAATACTATACTTTATCCATGACTATCGTATATTTTAACTGTTTTAAACATCAAGCATGAAAACATGGACTCTGCCTTGGAGAAAGTGAACTTGACTATTCTTTATGAAAATTGCTAGTTCCTGATTGGTCAAAGGTACTTTAGAATGAGATTATGTTAATTAAACGTTAGGTTGGAATAATGACTATCATTATTTGCCAATTGTTAAATGTAGAAAGCAATGATTATACGGTAGTCATGAATAAATATCTTCATATACAGTGCCGGCTTATGAACTTGTGTGCCCCTAGGCACTAAATTTTTGGCACCCCCCCCCCCCCCCCCCTTAGTGGCTAAATGAAATGGCGTCGAAGGCGAAAGCTTGTGTCGCAGGCAAATTCGTTGGAGGCGAAAATTTTCGGCTGGTAAACAAAATGGCGCCGCAAGCGAAAATTTTTTGCGGCACCAGTTTGAATAGTTTGCCAAAAAATGATGTTTTTGGGGTTTTTATTGCTTTTTAATTTTGTTATCTTAAGACGAACCTGAACCAACCTACATTTGTTTAAAAGTAAGTACAGATGAAAAACTCATTTTTGTTATATTTTATTGAAAAACATAAGTATAGGACAAAAAACAGCAAACAAAAAAGACTTGAAAAAAAATGGTTCAACAAAAACTATACAACTAAAAAAGCCAACAAATAATAAAAAATATTTAAAAATAAACAAATCTAGGTTCTAGAAATATATCATTAAATAAAACAAAACAAATTGTCTTTGCAGACTTAAAAAATCTTTTTTCTTGCTTTCTCAGATGCAAACTGATCTATTAGACTAGTTCACAAGTTCAAAGCCGTGTTAATGTTTGATAAAGCTCGTAAAAATATGAATGAGGGCTCATTGGATACGGAATGACGTCTAGAAAAATGTGCAAAAATTTCAAACCCGCACATAAACAATTGCAAAATTTATAAACAAATGAAGATTGAAAAAATAACGAGTTTCGTTTTTTGCAAATAACTCGAAAACTATTAATATTTAAGAAATTTTGAAGAGAGATTCTTAAAGAGGAAGAAATTTCCAATAAAAAAGTCCCAACTCCCGAAACTCTAATTTTTAATATTGTTTATGGAATTTTATATTTAAATTTTTTTTGACATGTATACGGTTGTTTTTGTTATTTTTTTTCTATCTAAAAAGAATATAAACACATTCGGCGATTGTTAATAACAAATTGTTTATTAAATAAACAAATAAATTACCAACAAATTTTTTTTTTCCACCTTGTAAAGAATTGCAAATAATAAATTTTAAGAATAAAATTTGTTCTTAATAATTTGTTTGAATAATGAAAAAAGGAAAAAAATGATTATAAACAATTAAAAAAAAATTTTCAAGAAAAAAAAATTTTTTTTAATCATAATATTTTATAACAAATATAATGGCAATTTCAAAAATACGTGATTTATCTATTTGTTTATAAAATTTATTTAAACCAATAGCAATAAAAATTTAAAGTTTATGTAATCTTATAGTATTTTTGAATATAAAAACAGTAATAATTAAAATTAATAAAAAAAAAAAATTCAACCTCACTTTTTCATTTTCTAGTTTTTTGTTAGGTTAAATAACACAGCCCCACAAAAAAAAAAGTGGTCTGTCCGGTGGACCAGACCAGTGTATTCGTATGTATTTGGACCCGCTGAAACCGAATCCGAAGTCAGAATTTTCAGATTGGCTCGTTTTTCACCCCTAACCCCAAAAAACACCCCCCCACCCCCCCCAAATAAATGGTCTGTCCGGCGGACCGGACCAGTATATTCTTATGTATTTGGACCTGCTGAAACCGAATCTGAAGTCAGAATTGTCAGATTGGCTCGTTTTTCACCCCCAACCACAAAAAACATCCCCAACACAAAAACAAAGTGGTCTGTCCGGCGGACTATACCAGTGTATCCTTATGTATTTTGACCTGCTGAATTCGGATTCGAAGTTAGAAATTAGAATTTCACCCCTAACCTCGAAAAACACTCACAAAAAAAATGGTTTGTCCGACGAACCAGAATAGTGTATTCTTATGTATTTGGACTTGCTGAAACCGAAGCCGATGTCAGAATTGTCAGACTGGCTCGTTTTTCAACCTCAACCCCAAAAAACACCCCCAAAACAAAAACAAAGTGGTCTGTCCGGTGGACTACACTCCTTACCAAATACATAAGGATACACTGATATGGTCCGCTGGGCAGACCATTTTATGTGTGTGTGGGGGGGGGGGGGGGGGGGGTAGAGGTGAACACGAGCCAATCTTACAATTCTAACTTCGGATTGGATTTCAGCGGTCCAAGTATATAAGGATACACTGGTATGGTCCGCCAGACAGACCACTTTTTTGTTTTGGGGGTTAGGTGTGAAATACGAGCAAATCTGACAATTCTGACTTCGAATTCGGATTCAGCAGGTCAAATTACACAGGGATCCACTGGTATAGCTCGCCGGATAAACCACTTTGTTTTTGTTTTGGGGGTGTTTTTTGGGGTTGGGGGTGAAAAACGAGCCAGTCTGACAATTCTGACATCGGATTCGGTTTCAGCAGGTCCAAATACATAAGAATACACTTGTCTAGTCCGTCGGACAAACCATCTTTTTTTTTTGGGGGGGGGGGTTGTTTCTCGGGATTGGGGGTGAAAAACGAGCCAATCTGTCAATTCTAACTTTGAATCCGGATTCAGCAGGTCAAAATACATAAGAATACACTGGTATAGTTCGCCGGACAGACCACTTTGTTTTTGTTTTGGGGGTGAAAAACGAGCCAATCTGACCTCGAATTTGGTTTCAGCATGTCCACATACATAAGAATATACTGGTCTGGTCCCGAGGGCGGATCCAGAAAGATTACTGGGGGGCGCATTAACATTTACAAAAAATTTTAGAAATCAGAAAAAAAAAATTTTTTTCGCCTCATACAGAGAATGCTATTAAACAAAAAATCACCTCAAAATCTAAAAATTTTTTATCGCCTCATGGGGGGGGGGGGGTGCGACTAAAAATCCAAAAAAATTTTTTTCGGCAATTTCTCATGAGGGGGGGGGGGTACAGGGGGTACAAATTAAAATCCGGACACAATTTTTTTCGCCTCATACACAGGAGTGCTATTAGAAATCCAACAATTTTTTTTTCACCTCGTGCGGAGAAAAAAAAAATTGTCGCCTTGAAAAGTAACGAATACTTTTCTCGGGGGGGGGGGGGGGCAATTGCCCCTACTGCCCCGGACAGACCATTTTTTTATGGGGGTGTTTTTTGTGGTTGGGGGTGAAAAACGAGCCGATCTGACAATTCTGACTTCGGATTCGGTTTCAGCGCGTCCAAATACATACGGATACATTGGTCGGGTCTGCCGGACAGAGCACTTTTTTTTGTGGAGCTATGTAATTAATAACTAATAGATTATAACAATTAAAAACATCGCAATGTCATAATCCCATAAAGTATAGTTGACATAAGGTCTCCACGAAGCGAAATAATTTTATAGACTCATTTTATGAAAAATCGGTGAAACATTTTTTTCCAACGGAATATTGTACCTTTAAGTGTCTAAATAATACCATAATTTTTAAAAAATTTTAAATTAATATTTAATAACAAAAAAATATTTTTACTTATTACGGCCGGTTTCAAAGCATTGTAACGGCTTAGTGTTCGTCGCACGGAGCTCTATTTTCAACATTAAATTAAAATTATTAATATTAGAGATAGAGTTTCGGGAGTTCGGACTTTCTTATTGGAAATTTCTTCCTCTTTAAGAAGCTTTCTTTAAAATTTCTTAAATATTAATAGTTTTTGAGTTATTTGTAAAAAACGAAACTTGTTATTTTTTCAATCTTCATTTGTTTATAACTTCTGCAATTGTTTATGTGTGGGTTTGAAAATTTTGCACATTTTTCTAGACGTCATTCCGAATCCAATGAGCCCTGACCACTGAACTCTACTATATAAATGGAAGGTCAATATCCATACCAATTTTTACGTGAAATTGAACCTCGCGCAAGTATGGCGACCGTAAAGCGGAGCGCAATCGCACTACAAAATACGCCAGAGCAGGTCTTATTGTTACTGCAACTGTTTAAAACCCGGGACTGCAACGATTCTTGCAACACAGTACCATACAAGATTGCACCATATTGTCTCAATTAACTGTTTATAACACTCACAAAATATATTTCACATAGACTTAAAAACTAAAAACAAATAGACTTTAACACAAAGCATTTGTTTCTAAGTCTATGATATTTCACAAAATAATCAATTCATAACAACTTTACATAAATGACAGAAATAAACAAAGAATAAAATGAGTGATACCGACTCTGGAAATTTCATCTAATCCAAGACTTACGCTACGGAATCTATGGGAAACGAATAAAACACAGAATCGCGTCAGCGCATAACTTCCGTAGACAGCCGTTTGGTTCAAGCACAGACATCAATTTCTCTACTGCGTCGACGCGTGGCTTTATATTTTGAGTTTTAATCTGTAGCGTAATTGCCGTATTTTGTTCACGCGCATGTTAACTGTTAACTACACAGGATAGCTCATCTCCATACCCAGACAGCACAAGTATATCCTATGTACGTCCTATGGATATCCGCACTGCACATGAAGGACCTAAAGCGGATATCCTTAAGGATCACATATGGATTACATAGGATATCCTATGGATATTCTTTTGTCACAACTTTGGACGTCCATAAGATATCCATCGTAAATCCTTGGATATCCACTGGACATACATAGGACGTATTTGTGATACAGTAAATGGACATAAAGTGGATATCCTTATGGATCACATATGGACCACATGGGATATCCACTGGATATTCTTTTGTCACAACTTTGGGCGTCCATAAGATATCCATCGTAAATCCTTAGAGATATCCACTGGACATACATAGGACGTATTTGTTATACAGTAAATGTACATAAAGCGGATATCCTTATAGATCACATATGGACCACATGGGATATCCAGTGGATATTTTTTTGTCACAACTTTGGACGTCCACAAGATATCCATCGTAAATCCTTAGGGATATCCACTGTATGTCCATAGACCATATGTTTGTGGCAAATTGGGACGTCCATAGGCAACATATTTTGTGTCCGCTTATGGACATCCACTGGTCATCCCGTGGACGTCCATTAACTGCAGGTCACTCAAAATAGTTTTGTTGGTCAGAATTTACTTATTTAGTCAACATCAGCCTTAACAATTAATTTATAGGTTTGGGATTGACTATATACTTTTTGCATTTTGCACCAAGTATATAGTCAATTATTCTTTGCTAAATAAATTAATCGTTAAAGACAATACTGACTAAAAAAACAGATACTCATCTGCAAAACCCTTTTGGTTCACCTCTACATTTAATGGATATATCCCACAATATGTGCACTAATTTCATTATTTAAATATCAAATAGCAAAAGCAATACTTATTTCGTATATGGTGCTAAAGGAGAACTTATGCTTACCATATGCAACATACCTATGCCAACGTTGCTTATAACTTATTTCAAATTGGCTTAAATCCGTTGAAACTACTACTTTCAAATCATATAAAAATAAATAGGTGGATAAATAGATTTAATAAATTTTATGTATTTATAAAAACAATCAATTCAAAGTTGATTAGATGTTATTTTATATATTAATATATGTATGTTAAAATGTAAAAAAGAACTTTTTAATCTAAAATTATATTATTTATACATCAGTTCCATTATGTTATCATATGTATTCTATACCATTCTATCTTTCCTCATGTTTTGTCTCTCCTTGGCTCAACTTAATTATTTTTTTATTGCATCCACAGTGCCGCACCTAAAAATTGTAAATTATGTAGGAAAATCTACTTAATTTCTGCATGATCATACTCATAGACAAAGTTAGATATGTTTTTCAAATAATATCAATTTTCCATTTTTAAGTTAAATTTATTTTTTACATATACAGGGTGAACCAAATTAGAAGGGATTTGGGGTTTTCTCTAAAACTATGGCAGATAGACGAAAACCAATATAGGTGTCCTGAGCTCGATTTTCGAGAAACAAACAATGGCGCAAACCGCGATCGTCTATTTTTTTCGACTACCGAGCTACAGAGCGTTTTTGGAATATTGGCATTTTTGGATGACCTTTATCTCAATTACCAAGTGTCGAATCGAAAATCGAGTAATACATTCTTAAGGCACTTTTTTGAGTAAAATCCGTTGCTGATAGGAAGAAAATTATGCTTGCCTCAGTTTTCGAGATATAGACATAAATTGTGTTTTTTAAATGGAACAAAATGATTAAAAAAATATAAGTTATGTCTATATCTCGAAAACTGAGGCATGCATAATTTTCTTCTTATCAGAAACGGATTCTACTCAAAAAAGCGCCTTAAGAATATGTTACTCGATTTTTGATTCCACATTTGGTAATTAAGATATAGAAGTCATCCAAATATGCAAATTTTTCAAAAACACTCTGTAGCTCGGTAGTCGAAAAAGATAGACGATCGCGGTTTGCGCCATTGTTTGCTTCTCGAAAATCGAGTTCAGGGCACTTATCTGCCATATAGTTTTAGAATCCCATCTAATTTGGTCCACCCTGTACAGGAATGTAAAAGTTATCAGTAAGCTACTCCTCTAAATCCCTAAAAAATCATAGCAATTCAAGAACACTCATGCCAAATGTATCAATCATGGCAAGGCAACACATTACCTGCCGAAACGTGAGGATGGCAGTTCCAAAATTATATAAGCAAGTATGATTTCTAAAATCTAAAATTTATTTTCTGCAACAAATATTAAGTGTGTCATACGAACTTACTTTTTTGGAGATTTTTATTCTGCTTAATTTTTATTTAAAACATTTTGGGGGGGGGGGGGGGGTGCATCTTAATTGACGGTGATTTTTCAGGGGTTCATATAGTTCATACTCATAACTGAAGAAACAATTCATGAAAGGTGACTCCTAATACTTACATAATAAAATTGAATTTGAATTATTGTTTGCTGCAAGCATCGATGTATCGAATCGTATGTTGTTCTTCCGCACGGCTGTATTAAGTCCTTAATCTAAAAATAATTAACATTCAATTAAACATTAAAATCACAATCTAAAAAAATTTAAAAACAATAAAAAAAATTAGAGTAAACGAATTGCTTTTTGGAAGAAAGCGAGCCAATTCGCATTATTAGTTAACTGTATGTTGCTGATAAAATTAATGTATCTCGGATTTTGCAAATTTTTTAAAAAGTAATAAATAGTATAAATATGATTTACGAAAAAAAAATTATACAATTAAGTGAAAAAAACATGAGAAAGTTACGAGATCGGGGAGCATCCAATGATCAGTGGGTGGGGTAACAGAGTAACCTTTCAACGGTGCATAAATGTGATTTTGCTTAAAAAGTGGGGTTAGCTGGTAAACACTAAGGGCCAGTTTTATAATATCGGATTAAACTGCGGAGTGCGGATTAAACTAAGGCCTTGAAAAAAGTCTGTTTTAGAATGTCGTTAATTTTGTTTTTATATGTAATATGATGGATATATTCGAAATATTTGATTAGTTATTATTTATTTATTATTATTTACTATATAATGACGACGAAGAAATTATATTAATGTAATAGAAGGTGATCGAAGTTCTAAGTTTAAACTGCACAGTTTAATCTAACATTATAATACTGGCCCTAAGCCGGCGATGTATAAATGTGAAATATAATTTTATATAAATATAAACAGGTTGGAAAGTTACATAGGTAAATATAAACACATTTTCATAGATAAATGGGGATAACAAATTAATTAATAACTGCAGATGAAATATTGGTACTTCACCAGTTTGCACTTTTAATGTAGAGATAAAATAAGCCCTGTACGTGTTCCTTATACATCACTATTATTATTGTCGCTTAAGCCACCAGATATTCCTATATTATGTAGAACATAGCTATACCACAGTAAACAAACACTAGAACTGGAAGACATTTGCAAATTGCAAACTGGAACGCTACAAACGGGAGAGAAGTCGCTGTTCATTGGTTCAGTTGGCCGCAACTTGAGCCAATCAAATTATAATTTCAAGTACAAAGCGCGCGGTTTTTAAACATGCGTGAGTTACACAAATACATAAATATGGTAAGAAGCTAATAGCCTTGATTGAAATATTCCAATCAACGGTAAACACTTTGGCCATTTTGGCCGCGTAAAGAATAGTTAGCATAATATGTGGTAATACTTAAATTTATA
The DNA here is from genome assembly GCA_936432065.2 of Rutpela maculata. Taxonomy (NCBI): domain Eukaryota; kingdom Metazoa; phylum Arthropoda; class Insecta; order Coleoptera; family Cerambycidae; genus Rutpela; species Rutpela maculata. The sequence goes on along the minus strand of OW386294.2, from coordinate 33,052,699 downwards.
CCAATTCTTGCAATCCAGATAGACAATGAAACAAATTAATAAAATTGAAATTTGGCTGTATCTTAAAAAAATGAATAAAACAGAATGTTTCTTCAAATATAAAGTCCAAGTTGCTATATAACGTGTTTAAGTAGGTAATGACTTTTTGGTGGATATCCATTGTATTTCCAGTGGATATCCAAAGAAAAATATCAAAATTAATCCACAAGTGGGCATCCTGTGGATATCCGTTTGTGGTACACGGACCTCCAGGACTTAATATGGACATCCAATGGGTGTTATGTGCTATCTGGAGCTGACAATTTACGGATATATATTGATGGATAAAAACGGATATCCAGTGGATATCTCTCGATGGACAAAGTACGGATATTTGTTGATGGATCAAAAACGAGCATCCAATTTATATCCCTTAATGGACAATGCACGGATATTCGTTAATGGATAAAAACGGATATCCAGTGGATATCTTTAGATGAACAATATATGGATATTTGTAGATGGATCAGAAACGAGCATCCGATGTATATCCCTTAATGGATAATGTACGGATATTCGTTGATGGATAAGAACGGATATCCACTGGATGTCTCTCCATGAACAATACACAGATAGTAGTAAAAGGATCAGAAATGGCCATAGAATGTATGTCCCTTACTGGACAATGAATAGAAATATTAGTAAATGGATAATAAATGGATATCCCCCCATGGATACTGTACGGATATCCATGTATGGGCATAAAACAGACGTCCATAGGATATCCATACTATGTCCTTGGACATACGGACATGATATGGACAAGAAATGGATGCCATATGGATATCCTGTGCTGTCTGGTAAGCGTAACGTTGTCCATTCCCCCACTCTTTTTGGGCCGTTTGTGACGTGTTAAGCTGTTCATTTCTCGGTGCGACGGTAGTTGATTGCGCCACGGGCTCTACGGCCATGGACTGTTACATAATATATACATGTGTATATGATAACTGTGTTAGAAAAAAAACTAGAAATTTTTAGTTTACTGTTCATAAAATATCTAGATTTATTTAGTTTAAAAAAATAACATAAAACAGCATGCCACAAAAGGTAGTATCTATTTTAAAAAGGACCGCTGGTGCAAGCCGCTAGCAGACCGGGACCGTTGTCGACGTCACAACTTGGCTAATCGCGTATGACCTTGGGGGAATAAATCCGTGGAGATGAGCTATCCTGTGGAGTTAACAGTCCTTGCCTATATTGGCCTTCCATTTATAATAGTAGAGTTCATAGTGGCCCTGACTCATATTTTTACGAGCTTTATCAAGCATTAACACGGCTTTGAACTTGTGAACTACGAACTAGTCTATATTGTGCTGTTGGAGTTTATTGTATCTAACAGCCCAGCAAACACACAAGCATCGGCCGAAATGCGGTTTAATGATGGAAATGATGGGGAATCGGTGGCATCAAATGCCAATTAAGTATCAACGTTTTTCTAGCGGTGGCAAATAGTCACGTTTATGGTAAACGTTGGCCCGAAATTGGCACTTGAACGGCAGACTAGCATCGAAATCAAACGTCTAGAATTAATCGCATATTTATTGGAATTTGATGCGCATTATTTGATGTCATGGGCTAGTCCATTATCTGTGGGTACGGGCAAGATCAAAGATGGATCAAAGACGATTTCTCCGTTGGGCGAGTTCATTTACTTTTTACTTGTTGGCTGTTCTTGTTGCTTAATATGGTTGAATTTGGCATTGTATTGCCATTCGTCAATTTGTTTTTTTTTTCATTGTCATTAGTGATTACGATTAGTGAATTGCAGTGTGCGTAAAGGAATTGTAAAATGTCTTAAAAAAAGTCGGTATACTATGTAAGTATATTATGTTTATTACCTATGGATATGATGACGTTGACTGCAGTTTTAGCCAGCCATGTATTAATATTTTATTACAGCAAATTTTTAACTTTATTTTTATAGTGCAGGCTATATAATATAATATCTAGGCTAGGTAGGGTACCTACTTTTGTTATTTGTTTAATAAATATTTTCCTGTTTAATTTGTAGGTTATTATTTCAGTGTCAGTAGCACACTTGTGGTGCTATATTTCATATATTTCGTGATTAGTTTTATTTTGATAAGTGCAGAAGGCTTAGAAAAACAATAAATGATAAAAAGAAAATAAGTAGAGGTCCAAGAAATCGACACATAAAAAAAATTGTTGAAAGCCAAATTATTCGAATTGCCCAATTAGAAAGCACAATAAAACCCAAACCCATATGCTAATATTGTCTATAATTATTTCTTATTCTTTGTGGCATATTCATAACCTTACCGTTTATTGGGTATTTTTCCACCTGTAAAAATATTTAAAAAAATTAAGGATAGAAATCTCTGTGCCAAATGGATCAAACAGGTTGATTTTTTAATACTTCTGATTACCACAAAAAGTCTCGCACCTAAAAATAAATAAACTAAAACAAAAATGTTAAACAGATTATGTTTGACGTACTTGAAAGTCAAAGTTTTGAGAACGAAAATAGAAAGATTTTTTATTCAGAAACGTTAACAGCAATTCATTTTAATTTTTTACCCGTATAGAGTCTATTTAATATTTTTGTTCTATTTTATTTATTTCAAAGTGTGGGCCTTTCTGTAGTAATCAGATATATTGAAAACCAAACTTTTTCTGATCCATTTGGCGCAGAAGTTTCTTTTGTTAAATTTAAATATTTTTACAGGTGGTAAAATACCTAATAAACAGTAAAAAGAGACTATACTGTGTGCTATTGCTTGTACAAATTTTCCCGAGGGGTCAGCCACTTCGGGAATACCTGTACAAAATGTTAGAAATACCATGGCAATATTTGGGAATATCGGGAATACTAGGAAATACGCGGGAATACTCGGGAATACATGAGAATATTCGGAAATATCAGAGAATACTCAGGAATAACTGGAAATACGGGGAATATCTAGGAATAATCGGGAATACATCGGAAATATTCAAGAATAAACACATTCCTGAACATTTCGGAGAATCTCGGGAGACGTCGGCCGACGATCTTCCATTCTGTACATTTGCGAGGAACACACGCAAACTATCATCAGTCATCACACAGTGAATTACATTGATTTCTCGATATTTTATTATTGTTAATAAACGTTAACGTGAAGCTGAGCATGGAGGAAATACACAGCCATTTGACGGCAATAAAATTACTTTATCATAAAAGATAACAACTGTTAGTGATTTGAATTCAGCTCAAAAATTCCTTATTTCTGATAGTTCGGCCCGTGCTACAGAATTAGAACTAGATAAAAGTTGCACATGGTGTAAATATATGACGAGAAAACTATAGAAATCGCTACTTCGTGTATTGTAACACTCTTGAAGCTCTGGTTCAATAATAATCGAAAGGCCTAAGGACCTGTATTATTTTGAACATAAGGTAGATTAAGAGTCCTTTATATTGTATAATTTTTAAGATATACATCAATATACATTTAAAAATAATTGCTTTAAATTTCTACGCAATATTAAATAAATCTATTGACTATGCGCACCATATCTTTTATTTTTCACGATACCAATTTTGTTTAAAGTAAAGTATTGTCTGTCTGATCTCTATCTGTCTGTTGGCGCTATATCTATAAAACTATTGGACGGAGAAAATATTTAGTAGGCAGTAGACTATTATCTAGGAAAAAATTTCTTCCGCACTATTAATGAAAAATATACAAGGTGGAAACCTAAAAAAATAAATAATGAAAAAAATTTGACGGAGGACAAAAATATTTTGCATGTAGTTAACACAATTGTCACGGAAGATATCTGCAATACTTTTAGAACGGGACACGCTCAAAAATTAATAATATTAGTAATAATTAATTAACAAAAGATGGTGGAAAATATTTTGAAAGTGGTTGGCATTATTACCGAAGAGGAAACTTGATAAACTTTTAGTGAAAATATATACGATGGTCACTCTAAAGAAATGATTAAAAAACGACGCGACGGAGGCAAGTAATATTTATAATGTAGTTGTCGCAATTGCCAGCAAGAAATAATATACAGGGTGGTCATCCAATAGAAAAATAACACAGATTTACAAAAAAAAAAGAAGGGCTTGAAGGTTCTCATCTAAGTTTTCTGAAGTATCTTTGATGCTCTGAAGCCAATTTTGAACACACAAAATTTTTCTATCGGATCAGTTTCCCTCTACCACTCCCTTTTATTCCCTAAAAAGATCAAAAATGAGATTCTCCTTCATATATCGACAATTAATAGAAAATATATTTTCTTTATTTGATGATGTAATTATTTGCCTATATACAGGTTGAAATTTGAAAAAAGTCTCAGATAAAAATTGTTTGAGAAGTGTGGTATATTCTAAAATGATATTAAAATCTACAGGGTGTTTCACAGAGTAGTGGCAAACTAATACTAGGATTTTTTAAATAGAACACCCAATATTTCTTTATATATTCGTATTTGACTCTTACTTCTCTATCCAGAAATACATTATTTTTGAATTTACACTGCAGCATTGTTACTTTTCCATTTTTTCCGAAAAAAATACGTTTGCAGCTGCCAAGAGAAAAATCTGCATTTTGAATATCCTCAAGACCATGTACTCATTTCCAGGATTCTCAGAACCCAAATCTACAGGGTGTTCTCCATGTTGATTCAAACTTTTACTAGGTATTTAAACTGTCATAACTCAGTTTTTTCAAATGGAACACCCTGTATATTTTTATTTAAAAAGTTTCGGCAATTAATTACCTACATGCTGATATCTCATAGTGACTACTTTTTTCGATGGTTTCAAGCGTGAAAAAAAGTAGTCATAGATTTAATAAGTTTTCAAAATGATGCTCTCTTTTGCACAAGTGTACTTTCTTACTAGTGTAGATTACAGATTTCTATTTTAATAATTACTTAATATTAATCTCGATATTGATTATTGATTGTATTGATTATAACAACGCACAGTACGCATATAAATTATATTTAATACAAAACATTTTAAAAGGAAGTTTTTAAAGGCAGGAAAAGTGATCTTAAATATTGAGCTCTTCATTGCACTTTCAAAATTATAAGTACGCCCACTGGCTATGAATTATAACTTACTTCAAACATTTCAATTTATTAATCAATTAATAATAATGGCGAGAATAATGGTGTCAAAAAATTGATGATATATGTTGTGGCCCATCCCGTAACAAAATTTTAGATGGTACCTATATTTTACTTTCTCATAAAATATGGAACACTCTGTATATCGTACAATTATTTTACCTATACGTTTAACAAAAATAAAGGCACATTTTATCGTTGTTAGAGCGGCAGTCGAAAAAACACGAGAAATAATGTCGTATGCATCTCGGGCTGTATACAGAGTGACCCAATTAAAATGGGAGCACTCTTATAACTTTTTTTAATTTTTTTTCCGATTTGAACCAATTTAGGATCTACTACTTATTGCCAAAAACACATTCGCCTCCTACAAGTGCAAAGCCACGGTGTCGAAATAAACAGAAAAAATCAGGAATTTTCTTCTGTCGAAAAATTTTATTAATGAGTTGTTCTCCAAAATTTAATCAATAATATTGAAATTTTGTTTAAAATAGTGTGCAAGTCCGAAAATATAATTTTGTTATTATTATTACTATTTTTTTTGTTTAGAAAATTGACTATGACAATTTTGTTAAAAATTAAACCCAAGCTGTTAGGCAGTTGTCAAATAATGGGTAGATTTTTCTTATTATTTTTCAGTGTTAATTTTTTTTAATTTAAAAGTTTTTAATTTTTTTTATTTTCATGACATTTTGGAAAATTCTGAACAACTTTTATTAATAAAATTTTCCGTTAAACAAATGCCAAATCCTAATACGATTTACTGATTTTTTTTCGTTTATTTTGGTACAGCAGGGGGCTTTGCATTTGTAGGAGGCGAATGTTTTTGAACTATAGGTAGATCCTAATTTGTTCTATGCTTGAGTGAAATTTTGTTGAAATCAGAAAAAAAAAGTTATGCCTAAGGGTGCTCACAGCCAGCCATGAGAAGTGAAATTTCCGAGAAATTTCAGACTGTACACGCACACATAATTGTTTTTATCTGTTTTTATTGTCGAATACCTTTCTGTTGGGTACGGTTAGGTTAAAAAAGTTTAGTGCACCATTTAACTAATATAGAACATTTACAAGTGGTATGTTAAAATCTGGGAATACAGGAAATACTTAGGAAATAATTGGGAATGTTTGGAAATACTCGAAAAAACTTGGGTGGATAAAGTAAAAAAATATTTTGAGGTTTCTGGTTCTTGTACACACACTAAATCACATATTTTTTTCATCCCCTTTAATAATGGGTGGGGGTGGTAATGGGGGTGGCCAATGCCAAAATTTTTTTTGAGACCTTACCTTCTCTTGTATATACTAAATACCAATTTTATGGACTCTTACCTGCTTGATTTACCTATTTTCCCCAAATTTACCCCAATTTACCCCCCAACCCTTCGACGGAACAAGATGAAAATATAATCTAGTTCTAGAACTCGTTAAAGTACATATGTGTACCAAATTTCAAGTCAATATCTCAAACGGTTCCAGAGTAAACGTGCGCACAAAAAAAGTTACAGACCGACAGACAGACCGACAGACAGACCGACAGACAGACCGACAGACAGAAATTTTTTTTTCGCTCAAACTTGAAATCTCGACGTTTCATGACATTCTAAGCCTATTTGAACAATAAAAATTTTTAAAAATTTTTTTGTCGTTACTATACTTCCACTGGATGTGGAAGTAAAATAATAATAATAATATGTCTATGTAACGACAGTTCAACTGAAGTAAATAACCGGCAAACATGTCGAGAAAAATAAAGAACTAATAATAATAACAATAATAGTAAAAAAAAAGTAGTAATAATAAATAAATAGAACTTGCGGCGGAAATAAAACAAATGTGGAAGGTAGATGGAGTTGACATACGACCGGTCATAATATCCACAACAGGAATAATACCGCGAAGCACAGTGAAACAAACAGAAGAATTGGATATAAAATATTCAACATCTAATTTCAAAAAAAACTGTTTGCTAGACGCATGTCACACATGTAAGACGTTTTCTATTAATTTCAAATTAATATGCAGAAAGGCTTGACAATTGTCCGTCTGAAGCAACCTACTATCAGAAAAATTACCGTTGAAAAACGAGACTACGGAAATAATAATAATTAAATAATAATAATAATAATAATAATAATAATAATAATAATAATAATAATAATAATAATAATAATAATAATAAGCAGGAGGGGCTGACTTTCATCTATCAAGCCTTTGGTGAGTAGCGCCACCACTTACTCCAGCTGGGGGTGCAAAACCGAACCGGCAGCCCTAGTGCACCCGGGAGGGGAAAGCTCACTCCCCTCTGGTGTCGGTCGTGGGCTTGTTGGGCTAACCACCCACAAGCCCTGACTTCTGGTTCCAGTAAACCGAAGAGAGGGCCCCCACAATCGACCTCGTCCGGATAGAGGTCAAGGGCAAGGTGGTGGGGCCCAACCGGATGGAGCGCCCGTTGATGACGAACGCTATGGACAAGGACGCTTTGAGTGGACGGATGAGCTAAGGGACGACCTTCTGCAATGCTACGAAAGCAGTGAGCCCGCACGAAGGGGATACATGGGGCGGATGCATGCTCTGTGGTGTGACAGGCATCCAGAGCATGGCGCCTTCACGCCACAAAATCTGCGTGACTATGTATCCCATCTTCGTAGAAGGGGCTACGTGAGGGCTGCTCCTGGACCGGTGAATGAGGTGGCCGAAAGACCGCCGCATTCACCGGTTGAGGAAGTGGTTCTACCTGTTCCACCAGTACCAGAGGGCCTCAGTACCAGACGGGGGCTACATCACATAAAAGCCCCCGGGCCACAAGACCTGGCCAGAGTGGATGAAGAACTTCGTGATGCGCTTCCAGAACGGGCTGACATCTGGCACATTAACTGTGCCGTGTATGCCGCTGTTCAACGCTTTTCTCGGACGGAGAGGCGTAATACTGCCTCCCCACAGGAGAGGGCGGAGCGGCGCATACAAAAGATGGAAGCCAAGATCCGGTCGGCGAGGCAACACGCATCCCGTATCCAATGTGTGATGGACTACATGGCGGCCAATAGAGCGTTTACGTCTAAAGTGCGTCGAATAGCCGCCAACTTAAGACGCGTCCATCACACACTCAATGAGGCAGTGCTGCGAACCACCAAACAGCACTGTCTCGACAGGATACGGATGCTAGTGGTTTGTAAAAAATCACTAGTGAGGCGGGCGAGGGGGCTGGCGGAAAATAAACTCTTCCGCCAAAAGCCCTCGCGCCTTTTCGAACCGCCTCCGCGTGTTGCAGAGAATCCGCCGACTGTAGATCAGGTGGAAAATTTCTGGAAAACGCTTTACGAGGAGAAGCTTCCACTCAATCGAGACTCTCCAGCCCTTGCACACTTTGAAACCTTTTGTCAAAGGTTTCAACAACCACAGGAAGTGTGCCAACCAATAACCCCAGAAGAGGTTCGAAGAGCTCTCGAGGGCTCTAAGAACTTTGCTGCTCCAGGTCCCGATGGGATAAATAACTTTTGGTGGAAAAAGTTACCGAGCACCCACCACCATTTGGCCAGAATTTTTAATGCCTGGCTAAATGGGGAGCAGCAAATTCCTTCTTGGGTGGTTGAAGGGCGGACAGTGCTGATCCCCAAGAACGGAGATTTGTCCAACCCAAGGAACTACCGACCGATAACCTGTTTAAACGCATGTTACAAGGTGTTTACGCGCATCTTGTACATGCGAGTGCTCCACGCAGTTGAACCGGTTTACGAACGGATACATGAGCAACGAGGGTCGAAGAGAGGTGTCGCTGGCTGCAAGGAGAACCTGTTGATTGACAGATGTGTCACACAGGACTCCGTGCAGTATAAGCGGAACCTCTCCATGGCCTGGATCGACTACCGCAAGGCATTTGATATGACATCGCATGAGCTTATTGTTCACTTGCTCCAATGTCTTGCGGTACCCGGTCCCGTAGTGAGATGCATCGAAGAACTGATGCCGCTCTGGAGGACTCGCTTTACTATTACATCGGGTAATGATAGAGTCCAGACGGAGTCGGTAACTTTCAGAAGGGGAGTATTTCAGGGAGACTCCCTCAGCCCCCTTCTGTTTTGCATCTCACTACTGCCATTATCCGTTTCGCTCCGGAAAACCCGTGGATACAACTGCGGTACCCCCGGTGATAGGAGGCATAAGGTCACCCATCTGTTCTACATGGATGACCTTAAACTTTATGCCTCCGGAGAGAGGGACCTACACCAGTCCCTCAGGGTGGTACAGGAGTACACGCAGGCTGTCGGCATGGAGTTCGGGCTGGACAAATGTGCACTGGTCCATCTCAAGAGAGGACGATGCGGGGACTACGGAGAGGACGCGCAGCTCGTGGACGGAAGCATCTTACATCATTTAGATGCCGGAGAGTCGTACACTTACTTGGGTGTCGAGCAACGCTCCACCCAAGAAGTGAGTGTAGTGAAAAACGCTCTCCGCGGCAAGTATCAGCACCGACTCCGACAGATCTGGTCTTCAGAACTGTCGGGGAAGAACAAGGTGTCTGCTACCAATATGCTTGCCGTTCCGATCCTTCTCTACTCCTTTGGGGTAGTGAAGTGGAGTCGAGAAGAGTTGCGTCAACTCGATGTAGGAACCCGCAAGAAGATGCATCTCAATAGGAGCTTGCATCCTAAATCGTCCGTTCCGCGGCTATACCTCCCGCGACATCGGGGAGGCCGTGGACTCTTGAGTTTGGAGAGTCTCCATAATAGGATGGTTCTGGATGGAGCCTGTAAGGTCATCAGGAGTTCGGATCCCCTCCTCTGCATGGTCCGGGACCATGAAAATGCAGGGGTAGGAGCCTTTTTGTTTAAGGCAGCACAGAGAGCAGCCGATGAACTTGGTCTCTTCTTCGACGTCGAGCGGGTAAATCCCGACTCTGTCACCGAGTTGGAACCTGCTCGACGAAAAGCCCAAATAAAAGCTGCAGAACACAACATCTTTCTGCAGCTTCACACGGATAAGCCAATGCATGGAGTTTTCTATAAAAATATAGAAAACCTTGGCTTATCCGAAAGGCTGACCTTTGCCTTCTTAAGGTCAGCCGGGCTGAAGTCTGAGACCGAGGGATTCATAATGGCTTGCCAGGACGGTGTATTTAATACCCTCGTCTATCGAAGTCGTGTCATGGGTATAGAGGTCCCTGATGTTAGCTGCAGGGCCTGCCGCAGGGCGCCAGAGACTCTGATGCACTTGTTGTCGGCTTGTCCGACATATGCAGTCTCGGCCTATATCCAGAGGCACGACGGAGCATTACGAGTGCTGTACTACCATCTAAGGCACTCGTGTGGGATAGACGAAACACCAGTGCTGCCTTACGCTCCGGGGGATATTGAGTCCGTTGTGGGAAATGAGAAGTGTCTAATTTATTGGAACTACTCGTTTCCCACCGTCAGGCAAATACAAGCCAACAAGCCTGACATAGTCCTCCTCGACCACCAACTCAAGACAATGTTTGTCGTGGAGTTCTCGGCACCCGCGGAGAACAACATTGTCTTGAAGGAGGAGGAGAAACGGACAAAATATCGAGATTTGCTCTTCGAACTCCGCAGACTCTATCCAGACCATACTATCAAGATAGTGGTACTGATTATAGGAGCCCTCGGTGGAACGAGACACACACTGCTTTCGGAACTTAAGATCATACCGGCATGCCGAAATTCGGCAGAGGTCTTAGCCGGCAGAATGCAGAGGGCTGTCATCCTCGGTTCATTACGTCTGCTCAGGGCACACGATTCTCGGACCCAGTAGTCACTTACCCCACGGGTGTGGGGAGTGGCTGCCGGTACTACCAGCTCCCCTCTGTGAGAGTCGGAGCCACAGAGAAGGGTGACTGGTTTTTAACAAAAAAAAAAAAAAAAAAAATAATAATAATAATATCGAGATTTGCTCTTCGAACTCCGCAGACTGTATCCAGACCATACTGTATCCAGACCATACTGTTAAGATAGTGGTACTGATTATAGGAGCCCTCGGTGGAACGAGACACACACTGCTTTCAGAACTTAAGATCATACCGGCATGCCGAAATTCGGCAGAGGTCTTAGCCGGCAGAATGCAGAAGGCCGTCATCCTCGGTTCATTACGTCTGCTCAGGGCACACGATTCCCGGACCCAGTAGTCACTTACCCCACGGGTTTGGGGAGTGGCTGCCGGTACTACCAGCTCCCCTCTGTGAGGGTCGGAGCTAACAAAAAAAAAAAAAAAAATAATAATAATAATAATAAGCTAAGCCATTCACGCCGAAAATTCGGCGTATAGTTGCCGGTATAAGAAGACAACACCACACTCTAAATCGGACAGTGCTGCAAACCATCAAACAGCACTGTCTAGATAGGATTCGAGCACTAATGGCCATTAAAAAATCTTTGGTCAGACGAGCACGGGCCTTGGAACAAAACCATCTGTTCCAAACAAGTCCCTCTCGTCTGTTCCAAGAGCCGCCGCGTGTTGTCGAAAATCCGCCGTCTGTTGAGACTGTCGAAGCATTCTGGAAGGGAATCTATGAGACTACGAGTCCATTCGACAGCGACACTCCAGCGATAGCACGCTTCGAGGAGCTCTGCAACAATCTGTTGGGAGAGCAAGACGAAGTGTGTCCGGCGATCAGTACCGAGGAAGTTCAACAAGCACTTGTTGGCACTAAGAACTTCGCTGCCCCGGGTCCAGATGGCATAAACAACTGGTGGTGGAAGAAATTCCCTTCCACCCACCGCCATCTGGCCCGAGTTTTCAACTCGTGGTTGAACGAGGGGCAGCCGATTCCGGACTGGTTCGCCGAGGGGCGTACTGTACTGATCCCCAAAAAGGGAGATCTGTCCGACCCGAAGAATTATAGACCGATCACTTGCCTCAATTCCTGTTACAAGATATTTACACGTATCTTGTATGCCAGGACATTGAGGTCAGTTGAGCCGGTCTACAGACAGATACACGAGCAGCGTGGTGGCAAGAAAGGTGTGGCAGGCTGCAAAGAAAACCTATTGATAGACCGCTGTATTACACAGAATTCTGTGCAATACAAGCGTAATCTATCAATGGCGTGGATTGATTACCGCAAGGCATTTGACACAACATCCCATGCACTATTGTTACACTTGCTTCAATGCCTTGTGGTACCTGCCCCACTAGTGAGATGTATCGAACAGCTGATACCACTCTGGAGAACCCGCTTCACCATAACATCTGGTGCTCAGCGGGTATCGACAGAGTTGGTAACATTTAGGAGAGGAGTTTTCCAGGGTGACTCCCTGAGTCCTCTCCTATTTTGCATCTCACTGCTGCCGTTGTCTGTCGGACTTCGCCAAACCCGCGGATACCAATGTGGTCCACCCAGCAATCGGAGGCATAAGGTCACCCATCTATTTTATATGGATGACCTAAAACTTTATGCCTCCGGAGAGTGCGAACTCCAGAACTCTCTTAGGGTGGTCCAAGAGTATACGCGGGCCATTGGCATGGAATTCGGGTTGGACAAGTGTGCGGTCGTCCACCTCAAGAGAGGACGAAGCGGGATATTCCTTGAAGACGCGCAGCTCGCAGACGGAAGCATCCTACGACATTTGGATGCCGGAGAAACCTACACGTACCTGGGTGTGGAACAACATCACATCCAGGACGTGAAACAGATCAAGAATACTCTCCGCGGCAAGTACAGACACCGGCTTCGAAAGATTTGGTCTTCCGAACTTTCGGGGAAGAACAAGGTGTCTGCAACTAATATGCTTGCCGTTCCGATTCTGCTCTACTCCTTTGGAGTAGTTAAGTGGACACAAGATGAGTTGCGCCAATTGGATAGGGATACCCGCAAGATGATGCATGTTCATAGGAGCATCCATCCTAGGTCGTCCGTTCCTCGAGTGTACCTCCCACGACAACGGGGGGGCCGAGGACTCTTGAGTCTGGAGTGCACGCATGGCAGAGTAGCGCTGAGTGTAGCATGCAACATCCTCAGGAGCTCGGACCCACTCCTGCGGTTTGTGAAAGGTCATGAAACTGTGGGAGTTGGCGCATTTTTATTTAAGGCAGCACGCAAGGTCGCAGATGATCTCGGTCTCATATTCGACTTCAGGCGAGGAGGCCGGCGAGGTGCTGATCCAGAATCAGTAACTGAGCTGGCGCCAAATCGTCTGAAAGCCCAAATTAAAGCTGCCGAGCAGAGAAATCTGTTCAGGCAGCACGTCGATAAGCCCATGCACGGTGTATTCTATAACAACATAGAGACACTGGGTTTATCGACGAAGCTGACCTTTGGTTTTTTACGGTCAGCAGGGTTAAAGTCGGAGACCGAGGGATTCATTGTGGCCTGCCAAGATGGTGTTATTAATACCTTGGTCTACCGCAGTCGCATTCTGGGTGTGGAGGTCCCTGACGTTAATTGTAGGACCTGCCGTCAGGCGCCGGAGTCGCTCATGCACTTACTATCTGCATGCCCGATTTACGCGACTTCGGCCTACATCCATAGGCACAACGCGGCTTTACGAGTGCTATACTACTACCTACGGCACTCGTACTAAGTAGACCAAACACCAGTGCTGCCTTACGTCCCCGGAGAGATCGAGTCTGTTGTCGAGAACGAGAAGTGCAGAATATATTGGAATTACTCGTTCCCGACGGTCAGGCAGATTCAAGCAAACAAGCCTGACGTAGTCCTCCTCGACCACCAAACCAAGATGATGTATGTCATCGAGTTCTCGGCACCTGCCGAGACAAACATCATCTTGAAGGAGGGGGAAAAACGGACTAAATACAGAGATCTCCGGTATGAGCTCCGGGTGCTATACCCAGACTACTCAGTCAAGATGATCGTCCTGATAATCGGTGTACTTGGTGGAATGAGGCCTACGCTGCTCTCGGAATTAAAGGCCATACCAGCCTGCCAAAAGTCAGCCGAGTGGTTGGCAGGACAAATGCAGAAGGCAGTTATCCTGGGGTCCCTCCGTCTTCTTAGGGCACACGAATCTGGAATCTACAGTCACTAACCCTGCGGGATGCGGGGAGTGGCTGTGGATAGTTCGCTGGCGCTTCTCCCGTGAGAATGTCGGAGACACGGGAGAACTGTCTAGCATCGCGCACGCGAAAAAAAAAAAAAAAAAAAATAATAATAATAATAAGGGAGACACGGGAGAACTGTCCAGCATCGCGCACGCGAAAAAAAAAAAAAAAAAAAAAAAATAATAATAATAATAATAAGGGAGACACGGGAGAACTGTCCAGCATCGCGCACGCGAAAAAAAAAAAAAAAATAATAATAATAATAATAATAATAATTCAATTTCTCACCTCTAAATTTGGCTGCCCGGGCACCACCTGAAGTACAAAAAACGATGAGAACACTAGAAGAAGAGTGGAAGAGTAAGGCTATGCACGGAAGATACGCAGCCGCACTATATAGTCAGGATATTGACCTTGAACTGTCAACTAGTTATCTCAGACAAGGTTTTCTAATGCCGGAGACAGAAGGCTTTATTAACGCCATCCAAGACCAAGTTGTGCCTACAAGAAATTACCGTAAGTATATACTAAGACAGGATATAGCAGACGACAAATGCAGACTTTGTGGATCTACTTCAGAGACAATCCAACACCTAGTGTCTGCGTGTACTTACCTTGCGCCAAAGGATTATCTGGATCGACACAACAGAGTAGCCGGTATAGTCCACCAGGAAATCTGCAAATATGAAAATTTTGTTAATGAAATCGTGCCATACTACAACTACAGGCCAGAAGTCTTTCTAGAGAGCGAAGATATCAAAATATACTGGGACACGGGAATTGTAACAGATAAGGAAATCAGACATAATAAACCTGATATATTGATCCTAAACAAAAAGGAAAAATTTGCTCACATTATAGACGTTACAATTCCCCTTGATGAGAATGTAAGGAAAGCGAGAAATGAAAAGATCAGTAAGTACCAAGATCTAGCAAATGAACTGAAGGCTATTTACTTACTTGAGAAGGTGTCCATAGTGCCCATAGTAATATCAGCAAATGGGTTGATAGATAAAGAGCTGCCTAGAGCGCTTAACCAACTGGGTATAACTGACCATCAGAGGGTGATAGGACTTGCACAAAAAAATAAATCCTAGCTACGTGTAGCACTGTTCGAAGGGTGATGGCCCATGAGCAGACCGTTGGTCATCTAGACCCCGGTTTGCCATGAACCAAGAAAGCCAACACTTAGTTGTGAAAAAAAAAAAAAAAAATAATAATAATAATAATAATAAGGGTATGGAAAGCGGACCGGCAGCCTCCACGCGGTGTACCTGGGCAGGCAGAGGAAACTCTGCCTGACTGATGTCGGACGTGGATCTCAGGGCTAACCATCCTGAGATCCAGGTCTCTGGTTCCAATCGACAGAGAAAGGGCCCCTCACAATAGACCCCATTCGGATGGGGGTGAGAGACAAGTTGGAGGGGTCACACCGGATAGTCTCAATGTTGACGACGCACGCAATAGACAAGGACGCTTTAAGTGGACGAGGGAACTTCGAGATGACTTGCTGACCTGCTATGAGAGCAGCGAACCTGCACGCAGGGGGTACATGGCGCGATTGCACGAAATCTGGTGCGACATGCATCCAGAGCATCGCGCCTTCTCTGAGCAACAGCTCAGAGATCAAGTATCCTTCCTGCGCAGGACAGGTTACGTAAGGGCACCCCGGCAGCAGAAAGAAGTGCCAGCCGCACTTCCACCGCGGCAAATAGCTGACGGGGAACATCCTATAAGATACGCCGATGTTGACTTAAGGACGACGGTTAGCCTTAACAGCAGGGCTACCCTAAAGCCACAAGACCTGGCACGGATGGACGCTGTCATCGATGAGGAACTACCAGAAGACGCCGACATCTGGCAGATCAACACTGCCGTGTACAACGCTGCTAGCCAACTCGTGCCCCGCGAGAGGACAAATAATGCCTCGAACGGTATCGAAAAGGCTGAACGGCGTGTACAAAAGATCAAAGGCAAAATACAGTTGGCTAGACAACACGCTTCTCGAATCCAGAGTGTGATGGAATACGTAACAACTGGCAAGGCATTTACGCCTAAAGTTCGGCGAACAGCAGCCGGACTGAGACGCCAGCACCACACTCTAAATCTGACAGTGATGCTCACTATTAAGCAGCACTGTTTAGATAGGATTCGAGCGCTTATGGCTATTAAGAAGAAGCTAAATAGGCGGGTACGAAGTATGGAGCAAAACACATTGTTCCGTACGAATCCTTCCCGCCTATTTCAGGAGCCACAGCGAGTTGTCGACAATCCGCCGACTGTAGCCGATGTCGAAAGCTTCTGGGAAGGAATCTACGAAACGACACGTCCATTCAGGAGCGACACTCCAGCAATAGCACACGTCGAGGCTCTGTGCCACAGAACCTTTGAAGATCCAGAAGAAGTGTGCCCGACAATCAGTTCGGAGGAAGTCCAACAAGCTCTTGTTGGCACCAAGAACTTCGCTGCTCCGGGGCCAGACGGCATAAATAATTGGTGGTGGAAAAAAATTCCTTCCACCCACCGTCGTCTGGCCCGAGTTTTCAACAAATGGTTGAACGAGGGGCAGCAGATTCCGGACTGGTTTGTCGAGGGACGTACTGTGCTCATCCCTAAAAAGGGGGATTTGTCTGATCCAAGGAATTATAGACCAATCACCTGTCTGAACTCCTGCTACAAGCCATTTACACGTATCTTGTATGCTCGGACACTACGGCAGGTTGATCCTGTCTTCCAGCAGATATACGAACAGCGTGGCGCCAAGAAGGGCATGGCAGGTTGTAAGGACAGCCTGCTGGTAGACCGCTGTATTACACAGGATTCTGTGCAATACAAGCGGAATCTATCAATGGCCTGGATTGACTATCGTAAGGCATTTGACACAACATCACATGAACTTTTGTTACATTTGCTCAAATGTCTTGCGGTAGCAGAGCCACTAGTGAGATGCATTGAACAACTGCTGCCACTCTGGAAGACCCGCTTCACCATAACATCAGGTGCACAACGGGTTACGACAGAGCAGGTGGCATTCCGAAGAGGAGTTTTCCAGGGAGATTCTCTGAGTCCCCTCCTCTTCTGCATCTCACTGCTGCCGTTGTCTGTTGAGCTCCGCCAAACCCGCGGGTACCTCTGTGGCCCACCCAGCAACCGGAGGCATAAGGTCACTCATCTATTCTACATGGATGACCTAAAACTGTATGCCTCCGGAGAGCGAGAACTTCAAAACGCTCTGAGGGTGGTCGAGGAGTACACGCGGGCCATTGGTATGGAGTTCGGGTTGGACAAGTGCGCGGTCGTCCACCTCAAGAGAGGGCGATGCGGGGAATTTTCTGAGGACGCGCAGCTCGCAGACGGAAGCATCCTAAGACATCTGGATGCCGGAGAGACCTACACATACCTGGGTGTGCAACAATACCACATTCAGGATGTGCAACAAATCAAGAAGTCTCTCCGCAGCAAGTACAGACGCCTACTCCGAAAGATTTGGTCGTCCGAACTTTCGGGGAAGAATAAGGCGTCTGCCACTAACATGCTTGCCGTTCCTGTTCTGCTCTACTCCTTTGGGGTAGTAAAATGGACGGTAGATGAGCTGCGCCAACTAGACAGAGATACTCGCAAGATGATGAACATCCATAGGAGTATTCATCCTAGATCGTCCGTTCCTCGTGTTTATCTCCCACGTCATCGGGGGGGCCGAGGACTCTTGAGTCTGGAGTGTATGCATGGCAGAGTAGCACTGAGTATGGCATGTAACATCCTCAGGAGCTCGGATCCGCTCCTGCTATTAGTGAGAGATCACGAAATCGCAGGGGTGGGCGCAGGATTGTCCAAGGCAGCAAAAAGAGCCGCAGATGAACTTGGTCTCGTATTCGACGTCAGACGAGGTGGTCGGCGCGGTGCTGATCCAGAGTCAGTCACCGAGCTTCAGCCAAATCGTCTGAAAGCCCAAATAAAAGCTACCGAACAGGAGAATCTGTTCAGGCAGCATGTCGATAAACCCATGCACGGTGTGTACTATAAGAACATAGAAACACTGAGTTTATCGACTAGGCTGACATTCGCCTTTTTAAGGTCAGCTGGGCTTAAGTCGGAGACCGAGGGATTCATTGTGGCCTGTCAGGATGGTGTAATAAACACCTTGGTCTACCGAAGCCGCGTAATGGGTGTAGAGGTCCCTGATATCAACTGCAGGGCCTGCCGTCAGGCGCCAGAATCGCTGATGCATTTGCTTTCAGCATGCCCGATATACGCGATTTCGGCCTACATCCACCGCCATAACGCGGCTTTACGAGTGCTATACTACCATCTACGGCACTCGTACGGGGTAGATCAAACACCAGTGCTGCCTTACATCCCCGGAGATATTGAGTCCGTTGTCGAGAACGAGAGGTGCCGAATTTATTGGAACTACTCGTTCCCGACCGTCAGGCTAATTCAAGCCAACAAGCCTGACATAGTACTCCTCGACCATCAGAACAAAGTGATGTTTGTCATCGAATTCTCAGCACCTGCTGAGACAAACATCGCTTTGAAGGAGGGGGAAAAACGGACCAAATATCGTGATCTCCGGTATGAGCTCCAAGTGCTGTACCCAGACTACTCGGTCAAGATGGTCGTCCTAATAATCGGCGTACTCGGAGGGATGAAGCCTTCGCTGCTCTCAGAATTAAAGATCATACCGGCCTGTCACAATTCGGCAGAATGGTTGGCAGGTCAGATGCAGAAGGCGGTTATCTTGGGGTCCCTTCGTCTGCTTAGGGCACATGATTCAGGTGTTTACAGTCACTAACTCCACAGGTCGTGGAGAGTGGCTGTAATGAATTAGCCGGCGCGGCTACCGTGTGGTGTCGGAGGCCACGGAAGCCCTGTCCGGCAGCGGGAAACCGAAAAAAAAAAAAAAAATAATAATAATAATAATAATAATAATAATAATAATATCGTAAAAAGAAGTCATGCCGTATTACAACTACATACCGGAAGCCTTCCTAGAGAACGAGTCAATAAAAATATACTGGGACACAGGAATTGTAATGGATAAAGAAATCAGACATAACAAACCTGATGTATTAATCCTAAACAAAAAGGATAAATGGGCACACATTATAGATGTTACAATTCCCCTGGATGGAAATGTAAGAAAAGCCAGGACCGAGAAGATAAGTAAGTACCAAGACCTAGCAAATGAATTGTAAGCTATTTACTTACTTGAAAGGGCTATCATAATACCCATAGTAACATCCGCTAATGGATTGATAGATAAAGAGCTGCCTAGAGCTCTAAATCGACTGGGAATATCTTACTATAAAAGAGTGGTAGCACTCGCGGAAAGACTACAATACTAGCTACTTGTAGCACGGTTCGAAGGGTGTTGGCCCATGAGCATACCGCTGGTCGTTCAGACCCCGGTTGACCATGAACCACGATATCCAACATTTAGTTGAGAAAAAAAAATAGAGTACACTATGTATCTCAGATCATGGTGATCGTAAAATCTATAAATTTTAAACTCTTATTTCATGCATTGCGTATGGAAGATCATATAGATCTCATATAGAAAATCAAGAGTACCTATATTGTGTACCTAAGGTCATGGTGATCGGTGAAATGTATTAAGGAATTCTTAAATTCTGACTCGTACATTCTGTATGAAAGATCATAGTGATCATATAGAAAATTAAGGGTACATTATGTGTCAAGGATCATGGTGATCTGGGAAAATATTAAAGAATTTGTAAATTCAAAATTTGCACATTATGTCTGAAAGATTATAGTGATCATATAGAAAAGGAATAATATCAATAATAATACAATAATACATTGTGTACCTTAGATCATTGTGATCGCAAAAGAAAAATACCAGAGTATATTGTGTACCTTAGATCATTGTGATCGAAAAACAAAGGAAGAGTATCAGAGTACATTGTGTACCTTAGATCATTGTGATCGCAACACAAAAGAAAAATACCAGAGTATATTGTGTACCTTAGATTATTGTGATCGCAAAATAAAAGTTTTTTAAATCTCAATTCGCACCGCCTGTATGAGAAATCATGTTTATAACGGAAGAAAATCCCCTTCTAAATATTATTTAACACGTATTTGTTGTACGGAACTAAAAGGAAATGGAGTAATTTTCTTTGATATAAGTAGTATAATATATTAGAAACTAAAGAAAAAAATAGAACAATGAATTGTAGAGTTATGGGTTGCTACGTAATACTGGAAAAATTAAAAATTAATTTCAAAAAACATATTTTAATGTTCTAATTATTGATGGAATACACGCCTCTGCTCTATTTTCTTTATTTGTATATATTTTGGTACCAGGACATAAATTAAACTTTTTGCCGAATGGAGAGATAACATCATTAGTTGAAAATAAATAATAAATTTTATTTTCTTTACAAGTATTGCATTGCTATAAGTGTACCAATACTATCTCAACATTAGGTATCGAGGAACGTCTTAGAAAAAAAAAAAAAGCTGTGAGCTCCAGGCAGAAAGGCAGAGAGCACAAAAAAAAAATGTAATTTATGGCAGTTCATTTCTGCAGATGATTTCAATTTTAATTTTACATATCATATAAGCACATAACCTCATCAGTCCGGAATCGCTTGGCTGTATAAGAAATTACAAAAAAGAGGAAAACTAATGTCAACGCTTTAAAATATTATATGGTAGTTATGGTATGTCAAAATTAAATCATTGCAGGGTAATATAACATTCCGCGTTATGAAATTCTCAATAAATCAATTGAGATTGTACAATGACAGTTTTAAAAAGTATCTTACATTTAAATCAGATGGTTATTATCCTGAAAAAGGTACAGATTATAATTTTTAATAAGTAAATTCAATTTTAGTTTCGATCTCCTATGACAATTAAGTTTTTGGTACCTAAACAGATTTCAAGGCGGGATATCACATTTTATATCAATATGGCTAGAACTAATGCTCTTATTAAGTCACCCATTTATATTGTGTGTTCAGATTTTAATAAAATTTCTTGCAATTGCGATGTGCATTCATGTTCACTTAAACAAGGCTTAAATATGGCACACCAAGTTAACCATGCATTGAGTAGTTGTACTCTTTGGCCATAGCCTATTTTGGTTTTTAGAATTATCGTATTTCGGTCTCATCTTAGGTTAGTAGTAGTTCGTAATATCATATTGAATATTTCGAATAAAGTGGCAAAAGTGCAGTATGGAAGACGGTCCGAGCAATTCCTGAGGTGTGGAAGTGGAACTGTAAGTCGCGCAGGAAATATGAAGGTTTATCCAGTCAACGTTACAGGACATCAAAAGTATGGTTAGGAACATCTTCATACTGGGAAACTTGACAATCAGGAAGGAGACCTTTCGCTTCCACAGTATCTGACAAAGATCGAAAACGATTCGGGTCAAGCATCTATCTTGTTGAGAGAGAGAGAGAGAGGATTCGGAAACTGAGCCGTGGGTAGTGGTGTCGGAAGCTTTGATTGTGATTGGTTTAAGATCGGTAATCGGTAATGCAGAACATTTGGTATTTTGTAATTTTGTCTTGGAATGGATCTCAAAAAAAAAAAAACTGATCTAGATAAAGTGGATTTCTGCCAGAAAATAATTATTAAAGAATCTTATTTTCGAATTTTAATGTTCTCAAGAGAACTGTATATATTAGATATATCAAAACATTATTAACATTAACAAATACTGAAAAAAATAATAATAATAATAATAATAAACATTCCATAGTTACAGAGAAAAAAAAAACAATAATCCAAAAATCCTCTTTTGAATGAAATGTTTTGAATATAGAACTGCTGCATACTAAATCAGTTCTCTTGCTTTCTTATAAACATAAATCGATTTTAAACAAGCAAATTTGTCACACCTATGATACTCGAGGCACAGTAAAATTAGATACGAATATCCCTCTAAGTACTAAAACGTAGACACAAATATTTATAAATTATTTTGCCTTATAAATTAAATGGAATACTATACTATATTTATTGAATCAAATAAGGCTATTTTCTCAAATCCGTAATGAAGTAAATAAGTAAATCGATTTTATTCATAAATCTTTGCTATTCAATTATTTTCATAAATTTAACTTGATTCAACGGACAGTTCCAGAATTTCACTTTTGGTTATTAATTAAATTTTTGATACACACACATATATTTTATTAATAAGTATTAGAAATGTTTATAAAACCATGAAATAATGTAAACATGACCAATAAACCTTAATTTAATTTGATTATTATAGACATGAATATGTGCCTCTGTCTGAAATTTATGAGTGAACTTTGAATGACTATTTAATGTTAGTAAAAAAAAAATAAATAAATAAATTAAAAAGAAAATCGAAATGTGTATTGCGAGAAACTTCTTGCAGCTGATTTAACTATTATCCTTTTATAGGCTTCTGTGATTAAACTAACTAATACCTGCATACTTTTGTAAGCTTTTTAGCACATACGAAGCTTGTGTTACTCTGTCATATTCAGCCAAACCTAAAGAGAGATGGTGACTGGATTGAATGGTTAGCGGATGGAATACAATTCACAGTCCTTGTTGACTATGGATCAACGTGGCCAAAGGTCGAGATTAGGAACTAATTTCTGAGAATGGAGTGTTCGTTAGTGATGTTACTGCATGAACCATGGACGTACTGAAGTCACAACGCTTTTGGAAGTGCTCTTGAAATCAGTTACCTCCTGAAAATGAAAACATAATCGTAGACGAAGAAGTAAAAGGTAAAGATAAAATAAGGAAATAAAAAGGAAAAGAATGTGGAGATAGAAACAGGAAAGCCGCAGAAAATATGGAGACAAAAGCTACGTAAAAAAAAAAAATGTATATATATAGAGGTAGGTAATAAATTAACCCCCAAATTTTGACAGCAGTTCCCATACTGTTGTCAATACAACTAAGGGAGACATCTATGTTAGAAATGATCTCGGAAATGACCAAATGGGACAAAATATTCGGAAAAATGTGGTCCACCTTAAAAAGATAGAAAAAAGACAGAAAAAAGAAAGAAGAAGAGAAGAGTGTAGGGTCCAGGACAGAGCTGAAGAGGACACCTTGACTGCACCTAACGAAGATGGAAAATAATATATTATGAGGTTACAAACTATAAAATGAAATCACATTAGAATAGGTGTTGTTTTACAAGTAGATTACTAAAACTACATAGGTACGTAGTTAAAAAAAATTATGAGGAAAAAGAGATGTAGAGTATCGGAATTATTTGTATCTAACGTTGATGAGTCATAAAGTATTACCGAATACCAGGTGGCGCTCTGTAGCTCACGGCCGGAGGAGACGGCAGTTTATATCGAACAGCGGTACGAGTAGGTCGGTGGTCAGGGCCGGATTATCCATAAGGCTAAATAGGCTATAGCCTAGGGGCGCCGAAGCGCGAGGGTGCGCTTCGGCAGATCAAAACGAACTAAATTTATCTCCCGACGGCCGACGGATGACATTTACAGTTTACCATTGACCTTTGGAAAATAAAATGTATTTTATGTAGCGTTGTATCATGCATAAGGGCTGGCGAGAAAAATAGCCTTAAAATCGAGTTGGGATAATGAGCGTAAAAAATTGTTTGTTTAAGGAAAGACAAGCATAAAAAGCTTTTGTACCCGCCGTCTTATCTGGGCCGAAATTTATAAATTTGTATAAGCTTACCTACCTATTCTATGTAACTATTTTGGTTACATTTTATAATTATATCAGTATTAAGAATTATAAATACTAAAATACCTAACTATTCATTTACCTATATTTAATTTTCAGAGATATCAGGATCTGAGAGAGAAGTAAATAATATGAAATAGAAAACGTGATACTTATAATTACTTCCACATCCAGTGGAAGTATAGTAACGACAAATAAATTTCTGAAAATTTTTATAATTCAAATAGGTCGAGAATGTCATGAAACGCCGAGATTTTAAATTTGATAAAAAAAAAGAGTCTGTCTGTCTGTCGGTCTGTAACTTTTTTTGTGCTCACGTTAAGATATTGACTTGAAATTTGGTACACGTATGTACTTTAAGGGGATCTAGAACTAGATTATATTTTCATCTTATTCTGTCGAGGGGTAAAATGGGGTAAATGGGGGGTAAACAGGTAAATCAAGCAGATAAAAGTCCATAAAATTGGTGTTTAGTGTATACAAGAGATGATTTCAAAAAACATTTTGGCATTAGCTACCCCCATTATTAAAGGGAATGAAAAAGAAATTGTGATTTAGTGTGTGTACAAGAATCAAAAGACTCAAAATATTTGTTTACTTCATCCACGTCATCTACGTCGTCGGTACTTTTTTTTATACAAGAAAATTATTTATTTGTTATTTGATTATTTTATTTTGATAAAATTGTCGGATTTATTACCTCTGTATTGTATAGTTCAGCGAAGAGATGTTTACCAAAACTCGTGGATAGTACATACAAAAAAACACCAGACCAGCGCTGCACTTTATATTCTCAGACGATCCAACCAACCAACCGACCTCTCGGTACACTTTGAATATTGCCATGCGAACTCGTAAAAGTGAGCTGGTCTGCTGGAGCCAACATTGTCGGTACGCTTTGAAGATACTGGAATTTCAGCAGACCAGCTCACAGTTACGAGTTGTCATGGCAATTTTCAAAGTCTACTGAGAAGGTTGGTTGGTTGGATCGTCGTCTTTATACCTTCCGCCGCGTCTCATTGTAGCCGGTCTAAAAGCGCGAAAGCAAAAAATAAACAATCCTGTAAAATGTTGATATATTGGAAAGGAACATGTAAGAGACATATACATTCGTCTCTTATACCTATGTGTCTTTCCAATATATCATCATTTTACAGGATTATTTATTTATATTATGTTCCTTTCCAATATATCAACATTTTACAGGATTATTTATGGGAAAATAGGAACGGAAAAAGTTAGATATCATATCTTTCCGCTGCTATAGTAATGCCACTGCCTTTATTGTAGCCGCTGGCCACCAGGGCCGGATTATCCCTAAGGCTAACTAGGCTATAGCCTAGGGGTGACAATGCGTGAAATGAGGGAGTTCTTTGCGCTCTCTGCTTATTAAAAAAAAATTATTTTGTCCTCCCCCGCTAATCAATTTTCGTTTAGAGTTCCCCCCCCCCCCTCATCAATTTTGGACAAAAAAATCTGGATAAAAAAAATGTTTTATTAAGATTTCACCTCCCCGCTCATTAATGTTCTTCCATTATGAATAAGAGGGCGCAAATACATGATTAGTCTAGGGGCGCACCAATCCTTAATCCGGCCCTGTCGGTGGTGTGAAACTAAGTGAAGTGTCTTATTCTAACAGTATAAGCGAAGCGAGACATAATCGGGCATATTACAGGAATAATTAAAAATTCTTGGGAATATGTGGAATAAGTCGGGAATAGAGGGGTATTCCCAGAATACCTGTACAAAATTTTGAGAGTGAGAGAGAGTCGAATTTTCCAATATATGGTACAACATGAAATAGTTGCAAAAAATATAATTGTTTTTTTGTTCTAGTATGTGTGTGAGAAAAAACCCTCAATCCAAAAATGCCCCTCAAGTGGAAGTGGAAACCATTACAAAAGCATGGCTAAGAAGGTGGGCACAGCAAAAGAAAAAATACTGTTTAGGCTATTATATTTATTGTTATATTCCAATATTTTTTTAAATTAAGATGAACTTAACTATATACCTGTTTATTTTTGGTTTTATGTTAAAAAGTCATTCTTCATAAAAACTTCTCCTTATTCTGAATATTCCTTAGGCATTGTCAGAATTAGGATTTACTATACAGAGTGATCGGAAACGAACAAAATATAAATATTTTTCAAGAGTAATGTACCTTTCATTAAATTAATATAATTAAATCTTATGAAGAAAGTTGTGAAAAATGTGCAGTCTTAATACAAAGTTTTGTTCACATTGTCAATAATTATTTTTCTTCTAATTTATTTAATAATGAAATTATTTTAGACATCGAAAATTAATTATTGACTGTGGATGAAACTTTGTATTAGGAGTACACTTGGCATTTTTCACAATTTTCTTCATAAGATTTGAATATATTAACTAAAAGGAAAGTATGTTGCTCATGTCCAATCACCCTGTAAAGTAAATTGTAATTCTGACGATGGCTAAGGATTTTTCAGAGTAAGCAGAAGTTTTTATGAAGAATTACTTCGTATCAAAAAACCAAAAATTAAAAAGTTAAGTATAATTAAGTTCGTCTGTGTACACACTGTATATACCTTCTAACATAGCTGTTAATGCAACAATTATAGCTTTACCAAGTGGGAATTAAGTTCAGTAATTAAAATAAAATAAATATAAAGTTGTTTTTATTGAAAAACTCCAAAACATCCACTTAGCTCCTTCAACCTGTTTTGTAATGCTTCACAAAAATAACTTGCTCTATTGTCTATATACAGCGTGTCCTCCGATTGAATTCCCTATAGGTGAAATGGACAAAAAATTTTCGAATTTTTTTTTTTCATATTTGGAGATTTGCCCCTGCTTACCTAAAAAGTAATTTTGGGTGTACTTTTGTTTTTTTAAAATCATGTAGCCCATCATAGTTAAGCAAAAACGAATTTCATGTTAGGTAAAGTACCTTTTCTGTAAAAGATACAGGAAAATGTCATTAAGGAAAGTTATTCAGATTAAAAAGTTACAGTCCTATACAAAATTTCAAGAACATACGCCTACTTTGATGTTTTTGATTTTTTCAATATAATTGTATTTTACGAAAAAAAATATAGTATGCCAGTTTACTAACGTGTTTGATTTAGTACTTAATGGAGTAAATACTTTAGTAAACCGGCAACATTTTTTTTTCGTAAAATGCGAGGTAAAATGCAATTATATTAAAAAAATCAAAATCATCAAAGTAGGCGTATATTCTTGAAATTTTGTTAGGACTATAACTTTTAAATCTGAATAACTTTCCCTAATGATATTTTGCTGTATCTTTTACAGAGAAGGTACTTTACCTGACATGAAATTCGTTTTTGCTTAACTGTCATAGTCTACATGATTTAAAAAAAAACCAAAGTGCACCCAAAATTACTTTTTAGATAAGCAGAATCAAAATGAAAAAAAAAATCGAACATTTTTTGTCCATTTCACCTATAGCGAACTCAATCGGAGGACACGCTATAGATATATTTTTAGTGAATTGTTTTTGAAATATAATTGGAATTGTAAAATGTATGAGCAAAATTGGTTAAAAAATTATAACTTACACAAACTTATTAAAAAAAAGCAGCGAAATTTTTTAAGTTTCATGTCTCGAAAACAACTGCTATGATGAAAAATAAAAATTTTAAAAACGAATAAGGTTTTAATGTCAAGTCCTCTGTATGTGCACCATTATTAACTTGTTATTTTTAGTTGCATTGGTTAGCTTCACAAGTATTGTAGATTTGGTTTGCAGAATATAATGTTGAAAACAAAAAATTTAAATGTAGCATTTCTTTTGCATGGAACATTCTCTATGTTTTCAGATATTTCTAAAAAAAATTGTTTTAAATACTGAACAAAAAAAGTATAATAATCCGAACAATAGAAGAATTATGACAGTTTTTTTAAATTTAGAAATATAATTTTCAGTGTGTCAAAATGAACACCTTATTTTTGCTCCGATTTTAATCTTCCGAATTATTTAAAAAAATATACGAGGCATTTCATTTTAAACATTAGTTAATTTCTAACTTTATCTATAGTCTCTCGAGTCTAATAGGCTCGAACAACATTTCGACAGAATCATCGGTCATCTTTAGGTTCTCGCTGGTAGCTGCTTACTACGGACCATCGATGTACATTGGCATTACATCGGTCTATGCTTAAATAACTGAATCGTCCAGATTACTTTTAAAAGTCAGACCTGTATTGCACCATGTACTACCTAGGAAGCTCCTATAGCAGTTTACCCCTGGAGCAGGGGACATGGTTGCTTAAGCAATGTTTCGACAGAATTACATATGCCATCTTTAGGTTCTCACTGATATATCAGTGAGAACCTAAAGATGGCATATACAGGGTCCCCCACTTAAAACTCCCCAGACTCGCAACTTCCTTATTTTTTAAGCTACGACCATGTTCGGCACATCAAATTGTAGATATTTTTAAGGCCTTTAAATATACATACAGAGTAATTTAATAAAAAAAAAAATTGAAAAAATTATTACGAAAAAAAAATTAATTTCCTTGAATATTTTTTTCCCTCACCCTGTACATGAACTGTGTTAATGTTTTCTTATAAAGGTTTTAATTAGCTTCAATTTATGTTATTACGTCATATTCGAAATTCTTTTTGGTTTTAGAGAAAGAAATTAAAAATACTCCTTCCGATTCCAAACTGATTTTTTTTAAAATAACTGAAAAAATGTAAATAATAATTTTACGCTTTATTTGTAAAAGACATATCACAAACAATCCTCAACGTAACAAAACAGCAACAAGAAACAAAAGAAATAAATATTTTTAAAAATAAACTTTATTAAAATGTTCTAAATAATAGGAAATTTCAAAATTTTTATTAATTTTTTTTTAACCGTAAATTGAAGCTAATTAAAACCTTTATAAGAAAACATTAACACAGTTCATGTACAAGGTGAGGGAAAAAATATTCAAGGAAATTAATTTTTTTTTCGTAATAATTTTTTCAAAAAAAATTTTTGAAATCACTCTGTATGCATATTTAAAGGCCTTAAAAATACCTACAATTGATGTGCCGAACATGGTCATAACTTAAAAAATAAGGAAGTTACGAGCCTGGGGAGTTTTAAGTGGCGGACCCTGTATAGGTTCTCACTGATATATCAGTGAGAACTTAAAGATGGCATATGTAATTCTGTCGAAACGTTGTTTAAGCAACCATGTCCCCTGCTCCAGGGGTAAACTGCTATAGGAGTTTCCTAGGTAGTGAATGATGCAATGCAGGTCTGACTTTCAAAAGTAATCTGGACGATTCAGTTATTTAAGCATAGACCGATGTAATGCCAATGTACATCATTTGTGTGACCAGCGACATTTCACTGTAGGCGAACCTTATTTAAACATTATGTAATAGTACGTAAGTCCAGCATTGGTAGTCAATCGTTACTTCTTCGAAAAGTACATAACAACTGCATCTTGCCGAAAGGGGACCATTAAGTTTGATGGGTTTAAGTCGGAATTTAACGTCGGGCCGCTTAAGTCGTAAAAATAGTGGCCGCCGGCGCATTTTGATTCTGGAGATGCATTGGAAGCCAACATCGTACCAACGTTTCGTTTTCCGGCAAGGGGTTATTCCCCCGACAACGGCCCAATGTAAATGTGTTTGTTGGGAGGTCACTATTTAAGTGTAGGAGGGCTAATTCACTTAGTCTTTCGTTTTCTAACGAATTTCTTAAATAGTTTTTTACATATTTTAATGTTGAAAAAGATCTCTCCTCTTTACAGTTCGTAATTGTCAAACTTATAAATATTCGTAAAGCGACTTCTATGTTAAATGTAGAGGTAAGACCTTTGGATCTAATAAATTTTAGCATTTCTCCAATTCAAAGTCTAATTAAATCCGTCATTATCATTCTCCATTTGATGTTTGCTGTTAGCTTTTATGATGAATTAAGGATTTCCCCCCCCCCCTCTCTTCAAAAAAATTTTGTGGACGAAAAAAATTTTTTTTCGGATTTCTCCCCCCGCTCTTCAAAAAATTTTTTTTGTTATTTTCAGCCCAAGCTGGAGGCTCAGATCCGCCCTTAGCAGAAGTGTCCAGCATTCATTTAACAAAAATCTGGTCACCCTAAGGTAGGTATTACAGGCGTCTCTGCATTTATGTTTTAGATTTAAAAATTTCGTTTTTTTTTCCAGAATTATTGTTATTGAGGATCGCCTTCGGCGCCCCTCAGAGTGTCGGCGCCCCTAGGCACGTGCCTAGTGGGTAAACCGGCACCCCAGTAAACATTAATGTAACTTTACCTCTCTGAGAGGTAAGATTAATAGAACATCTTTATATAAAATATTTTATATAATTTTACATAGCATATGCGTAAAATAATATCATATTTAAGTCAACATATTAACTTAATTACTTATACACAAGTTTACATATTTGCTACATAATTTTACTTAAAAATGTTTACCTACTTCATTTTACGACATCTCGAAATCATGGAACGCGTCACACGCTCACGCAGCCCGCCAGTGTAAAATGATGTATTTTCTAAAATCTAACGTTTGTGTTTTTTGATCATTTTTGTGAAAAATTGTGGAGGATGTCTTTTAATAACTTTGATGCAGAACTGTGAACCATAAAGCGTTGTGACTTTTTTAAATGTTATTTTATTTGGACGTTTTATTAGTGTAGAGGTTAGGTGCAAACATAAACATGCCCTCTTGTTTGCGTTTGCGTTTAAGTCTCACCCCTGAATTGCCGGCCCCAGTCATCCATTGGGATGGAAAACTTTTACCTTCTCTCACTGGAATGGGAAATATCGATAGACTTGCTATCTTAGTTACTAGTGGAGATATTGAACAACTACTTAGAGTACCAGCTTTGCCCAATTCAACTGGAAGAGAACAGACTGAAGCAGTTTATGATGTGCTTTGTGAATGGAATTTGGACGAAAAGGTAATAGCTTTGTGTTGTGATACAACAGCATCAAATATGGGTTATATAAATGGGGCAGCCACACTATTGCAACAAAAATTAGAAAGAGATATTCTATATTTTCCTTGTAGACATCATATGTTTTAAGTGGTTTTGAGAAGTGTGTTTGACACAAAAATGCCTTCCTTATCTGGTCCAAATGTGCCACTATTTAAACGTTTTAGGGAATTTTGGCCTAAAATAGATCAAAATAAACTAAAAACTGGATTTCAGGTTATCAAAAATTAAACACATTTTACAACCAGTTAAAGCCGAAATTGTAAAGTTTCTAAATGCAGCTTTAACTTTGCAACAGCCTCGTGATGATTATAAAGAATTTTTAATGCTTTCTAAACTTTTTGTTGAAGAAGAGCCCACTCACACGACATTCTATCAACCAGGGGCATTTCATCATGCACGTTGGATGGCCAAAGCCATTTACTGTCTAAAAATATTTTTTTTCCA
Organism: Rutpela maculata; assembly: GCA_936432065.2. Classification (NCBI taxonomy): domain Eukaryota; kingdom Metazoa; phylum Arthropoda; class Insecta; order Coleoptera; family Cerambycidae; genus Rutpela; species Rutpela maculata. Next base: position 33,021,456 of record OW386294.2, on the reverse strand, counting down.
AGATAAGTTCCAACTAACTAAAAAAGAAAGAGTAGGTATTCAAGATATATGTCTCTTTATTGTAAAGGTTTATGTAAAGGCCTGGTTTACAGCGTCATTTGCTAGTAAAGCACCGCTTCATGACTTAGACTTTTGTAAAGAACTCATTAATTATCAAAATATTGACAAAGAAATATCTCAAGCCGCAAGTAGGAAAATAGTGACCCATTTGTGGTACCTTAATTCAGTAAATGTTGGCTTATCTTTCTTTGATGACGATATTTCAGTTACCACTAAAAGAGAAATGGTTAAAGCTTTGAATAGGAAAGCACCAAATCAAGAGGGTATTAAACGACTTATGATTAGTAACATTACTGACGTTGAAAACAAGGAAATTCAGGACTTCATATGCGAGAACACTAAACAGTTTTTTCAAAAATTAGGTTTGTCTATAGAATTTTTGGAAAATGATCCAACAACATGGAGGGAAAATGAAAGTTATACCCGATGTTTCAATATTGTAAACAAAATTAAAGTTGTAAATGATGCCGCTGAGAGAGGAATCAAACTTATTACTGACTATAATGACATTTTAACAAAAAATGAAGACTAAAAACAGTTTTTACTCCAAGTTGTAAATGATTATAAATCACAGTTTCCAAATGTAAAAAAAGAAACCCTGTCGCATGCTTTGGCCTAGTGCAAAAAATATTGTTTTTATTACTATATGTCTTGTAGATTTAGGATAATATTTGGTACTATGTATGAAAAAAACGTTTCATAATAAAATACACAAAGATAAAACGAGAGTTTTATTTCAAAAACTTCTAGTCTAGTTTTCTTAGACTACGAATTTACAGTAGTATGACACATGTCATAGTTACAACAGATAATGTCTTTGATATTTGTATGACTTGATTAGTCATTCTAAAGATAAATGTTGCTGATTAAAAAAAAAACAATGCATCAACCAAAGAATGTAAATAATTCCATTTACTTTTATTATTGCATAATAATGCATTCTGCGGCACCCCTTGCCTTCAATTTGCCTCAATAATATTTTGAGGGGACTGTTTTTTCTTCAAATGGAACCATTTGCAGGGGTGAGAAATAAAAAATTTCGATTTCGAAAAAGATGGGCCACCCTAGGTACATACCTTTGGAGGTGCACCATTTTCCAGTGAATGACCCAAAAGTAAGTTTGTGTTGTACCGTTTTTTTATAAAGATATTTATTTAAATGAAACATAATCTTTTTATAGATTAGAATTATTTCATGGGCAATCGTTATTCTCGACAGACAATTATATCATTACATGGATTTTGTTACCCAAAAGCTGTATGTTGGTGTTGTCCCCACATTATTAAGTTCAACTGAATCCAGCGTTGTAATTCAAGGAAACCCAGATCTTAATAGTGACCAAAAGCTTTAGCGAAGTACTATGCATAGGTATGGTTATTGTTTATCGACATCTTATAGCACCTACTTTGTGTTCGTTATTGTATTGTACATATATTTCAAGGTTTTGTATGTGTAAAGTAGGCTAATATTTTCCTGCAATTTTTCTTTTGTCCAAAATTGGCTTCAGCATGTTAAAATATTTCAGAAAAATTAGATCACAACTTTAGGACAAAACCATTGCCCCTTTTTAGGAGATAAAAGGGGTGGTAACCAAAAACTGATAAATTTTTTTTTAATATCAGAATCGGTTTCAACATGTTAAAAAACAGGATTAGATGGTTCTGATCAAAAGCGCAGCCCTTTTTTTTTGTTGTCTTGTGATTAATGATATTGCTTGTATCGCCATTAAAAAAATTAATTTGATCATTATAAAACTATGAAGAAAACTGGAATTGCCTGAACCTTTATGGTTAATTTTGTTGCAAGAAATTAAGACAATTAAGATTTGTCATTATTAAAAATATGCTTCTGGTAGAATTAAATCATCTTGGTAAAGGACCCCGCACATTTTCTTATATCAAAAATGGCTCTCGGTGAATGTAATAGTATAATATAATTTAATATTTATACAAAAAAAGCTTAAGAAACAGTAACAAGTTCGAAAATTGAATCGTTGATTGTTTACTTTTCAGTGGCGTTAATTAACAATCTGTTTATATGGCTGTTAAAGAAACTACTTTTATCATGGGATTCTCATAAGATTGATGCAGTCGTCTACAACTTATACATGAAAAAAGTACTGCTTTACACACTTGTTGCATAAATAAGTAGGTATTTTAAAATTATTTAAAACAATTTTTTGGCAATTATTTAACAAATGCATTTTTTTCATGCTTCACGGCTCCCAATTGGCGTAGAAAACCCCGTTTTTTAAAATTGTTTCTTTTTTTGTGATCTTTTGAAGCATTCTAATAATTTTTAATTGTTTAATTCTGAGAAAAAAATTCTTTATAAAAAATTTAAAATGATTTTAAATAGTTTAAAAAAATTGCGTTAACACCACTGAAGAGTAGGAGAAAAATCTACATTCTAAAACAAATTGTTCTATGACTTGATGCACTTAAACAGTCAACGGTTCAATTTTCGACTTTGTTATTGTTTTTTTGGCGTTGTTATAAACATTTCCACTTGAAATTTTTTGTGATGATTTAATGGACTTATTTAGCATATTTTTTTATTACATTTTGCAAAAAAATCTTAATTTTAGAGCGAAATTCAAAAAACCAGGATATTCTAAGATCTCTAGAGGCTTTAAAATTAATCAAGAATATAAACGCTGCGTGAAGTCATTCACTCCTAGTTGCATTTTCAATCCCCTTTTTTCGGCAGTTATATGCTGCATACTCTTATGTTGAAATACTCCAATAGTCCCCAAATCACCATCTCTGGCAGATTAGACAAATCTGATTTTAAATAGCTGAGTTTTAACGGTGTAAACTCAACTTTGAGGCAGACTTTCGGATTGAATGACAGCATTTTGAGCACATCGGTTCATGTTTAAAGCAGTATACTTCTGAAACTCATCGGATCGACCTCAAATTTTCCATTCCATTGGAAGCGTGTTTTCGTAAAATTTTGTTAAAATATATACATTATTATTTAAACTATCATAAATTGTTTAATAACTTAACAAATTGATCAAAATAGTTTGCATCTAGTTTTCTTCACAATTTAGTAAAGATATACAAGCTATATAACCAGATTTACTACACTATACAGGGTGCGCCACTTAAAACTCCACAGACTTGTAACTTTTTTATTTTCTTAGCGATGACCATGTTGGGCACATCAACTTGTAGACATTTTTAAAGCCTTTAAATATCCATACAGAGTGATTATTATTATTTTTTTTAATGGTTAAGAAAGGAAACTTAATTTCTTTGAATATTTTTTTACCTCACCCTGTACATGGACTGTGTTATTGTTTTCCAATAAAGGTTTTAATTAGCTCCAATTTATGTTATTAAAATAAAAAAACTTAAAAAATAAAAAATTTGCAATTTCCTACCTAGTACATTTTAATACAAGTTAGTTTTTTAAAAAAAAATTTTTTTATTTTTTGTTACTGTTTTATTACGCTGAATATTGTTTGTGATATGTCTTTTACAGATAAAGCATAAAGTTATTATTTACATTCCTTTCAAAGTAATTTTACAAAAAAATCAGTTTGGAGTGTTTTTAATTCCTTTCTCTAAAACCAAAAAGAATTTCGAATATGACGTAATAATATAAATTGAAGCTAATTAAAACCTTTAAGTATAAGAAAACATGAACGCAGTTCATGTACAGGGTGACGTAAAAATATTCAAGGAAATTAAGATTTCTTTCTTAACAATTTTTTCAAAAAAAATTTTTTTTAAATACTTTAAAAATATCTACAATTTGATGTGCCTTAAAAAATAAGAAAATTACAAACCTGGGGAGTTTTAAATGGTGCACCCCGTATATGAAATAGACTAATATTTCAATTATTTTCACAGGTTGTGTAACTGATGTTCAAGTAGCAAATGTCAGAGTGACGAAGGCTGACCAAAGAACGAGTACAATCAGAAACGACCCGAGAAATGCTTAACACTTATTGTAGATACTTAGTTAACTTGAATATAGATTAGTTACACAAAAGACACTAGTATTAATCTCTCCTAAATCAACAGTTAATAAAATAAATTAAATGAAATTTGAGCTTTACTAGGAATGCAAGGCAAGGTAGGTAGGTGGGTATACATTATTGGAGAAGAAAAAATATCGTATAGCTGCTTTCTAAAGAACATATAGATGACAAAATCGAGGACAACGCCTAATGCCTGGTTTACCTACTGGGATATGCAGAGATTAAGATGGAATTGAAACTTTGTTGATACTAATTAACTTAGTTTAAACTGTCATTCAGTTCGAGAATCTTTCCTAAGCTAATATATGTTGACAAATCAGACAACCATATGTTGCATTATATACTTTTTATCTCTTTTTGATGTAGCATGTATTTGTTTTATATACCTACCATAATGTTCAAAATAGCACCCTATAGTACTTTTTAAATATTGATACTAGAGAACTGGATTATTGGAGTTCAATATATGAATATAAATTCCTCATGAATTGTCCAGAAAAATTGATATTCTTTAGGAAATAACTGGAGGAGACATCAACTTTTATTTTTAAGTAGAATATCTCTGAACATTTTTAGAAAGTTAGATAGTTTTATATTTTAAATATAACCATTTTTTACAAAAAAAAATTCATTCAAAATATAAAACTACTCTGCTCTCTAAATAAGGTATCCGACTTAAAAATAAAACTTGGTGTCAACTTCGGTAATTTTCTAAAGAAATATATTTTTCTGTATCAAATATTCATATATCTAACTTTAAAAATCCAATTGTGTAGTATCAATATTTAAAAAGTGCTGGGATATGCTATTTTGAACATATGGTAGGGAGATAAAATATATACATGCTACATCATAAAGAGATAAAAAGTATATAAGTTACGTAGCGTAAGGTCACTATCAAGTGGTTGAATATACATATATGCTACATCATAAAGAGATAAAATTAGTTACGTATGCTTTACATAGCAAGTGGTTGAATATACATATACGCTACGTCATTTGTTCCATACCGTGAGGTCACAGTGTTACCTCTTCACTATGTAAAAATCATATGCACATGTTGCTGACATTTCGCAGAGTATGCACATATGATTATGCGTCACATTTTACATAGCATGTTACTTCTGCGAAACTTAGTTTATGTAGCATTTACTTATATGCTATATATTTATGTTTGCTGGGACTGTTCATATATGAACTGCCGAAAATAATATCTGTAAAACTTTGAAGCATATTTTAACAGAAATGTTTGGTACCTACTCGTAACATAACATTAGGCCTATAATGACTAAAATAATACGTATATTAAATTTAATATAGACGTTTTTCTTAGTAAATATTTCCACCCACGCGACGCGAGAAAGAACATTGAACCCGAACTACACACAAAGGGAAGGTATATTTTTTGGATTTTCCGACATATATCCAGTCGTTATGTACCTATTCTATAAATAAAAAACAAAGCAAATTCTGTTATAGATATATATTAGGTGCGTCTAGTGTAAAATTGTCGAGTTAAAAAAAAACGATTAAATGCTGCATGTATTCGTATAGTGATGAGAAATGTATTGCAAATAAATTACGTTTTTAGTCAATAGGTGGCAGGACACGTATCATTTTTTTCATAAACGTAATTTTGTCTTATCAGTCATTACATATTAAACGTTTGAAAGTAATATATAAAAAATCAATACATGAGTATTTTCGGTAAAATCACTATGCAAGATTGCAAGTTGTATTAGAGCGACATCTGTCAATGGAAGTCCATACCAAAAGCGGCGGTTAAGTTTACTCTTTATATAATCGATTCGCGTTTTTACGAGATCCAAGCGGAATCTTTACTATCTTTACATAGCGGACAGAAGTCGAACGTCTCATCAGTAGATGGAGCTAACATGGTCTGGACATATATTTATAACGCGCAAGCGGGAATTTTGTCCAGTCAAATGAAACATTAACATTCGAATCGTAATTTTAACATAAAAGACTCAATTTTCTACATTTAATTTAGAGCAGCGATTTCGTAAGTCTATCGTGTCGTTTTTTTTTTGGCGTAGAACCAGGTCAAACATGTTAGGTTCCTTTGAGTATGTCACCGGGCATATGAAATCATATTTTACGACATTTTTTTGTGGTCTCGAACTTTTTAAATCAATAAAAAGTGAAAAAAATATATTTTTAAAGAAAATTGTTTTTTTTTGTTTCCACCGCCATATCTTTAAAACTATTAAAGGTACCGAAATTTGTTTTGTATCAAACTAAAGGTCACACTGTAGCGCTTTTACCAATATAAACGGTTTGGGTAAAATTCGCACTTTCATTTCTCTAAAAATCAGATAAACTAAAAATATATATTTTATGTATTGAAATCTTCACAAATCGATAAACTTTTTTATTTTTGAAAATATTTACATACATGCAGCGAAGCAAATAAAGCCTAATAATCACAAAAGTTTTTGAAACAATATATTTTTTCCTAAAGTGTACCGTTTGGCAACAGCGATTTTTTTTACCAGCGCTAAATGCGAAATTGGGACGCAATTAATACACCTCGCATGCTAGTTACAGTAACTAGAGGTTTTAACTTCGGAATAATGTCATATTGAACGGATTTCGTTCATTTTTGGCAGTATAATAGTAAATGCTCCACAGAAAAGTTTCTATATTGTGCTAATTTATAGGGGGTGGATTCCACCCCCTCTCAGGGGGTGGCACTTAAAAAATATATATGTTTATTGGAGCTGAAATAGAATCAAATTTTAAGAAGAAAAGGTTCTATGCAATTTTTCACATAAATTGATAGTTTTCAAGTTATAACGACTTCAAAATTGCGATTTTAGCTTAAAAAAAGGTATTTCCAAACGGCTTTCGTCAAGTTTCTCGAAAAGTATTACTTTATCGAAAAAATGTTACAGACCAATTACAGAAAGTACAAACAGGGAATTAATTATATTTTTTGTTTATTGATGTAGGATTAATAATTTTGGAGATATTTAAGTTTATATTTGGTAGTGTTCCGAAATTAAATTTAAAGTTTAAAATGCACTTTTTTCTAAAGCAAGTGCTTTAAATGAGCAAAAAAACCGCTGCCCAAGGAGTCACTACTTCCACATCCACTTCCACAACGAAAAAATTTCTTATGTGAAAATAATTGTTTATGGAACTTTAATAATATAATATTTGAAATCCTCTACCCCAAAAACCCATTCAGCGATACCCCACATCGATAGTGGGGTGGGGATTGTGAAGGGGGTGGTAGTGGGGGTGGATGAAGTAAAAGAATATTTTGAGGTTTCTGGTTCTTGTACACACACTAAATCCCCTTTAATAATGGGGTGGGGGTGGTAATGGGGGTGGCTAATGCCAATTTTTTTTTTGAGACCTTAGGTTCTCTTATATATACTAAATACCAATTTTATGGACTCTTACCTGCTTGATCTACCTATTTACCCCAAATTTACCCCAATATACCCCCCAACCCTTCAACGGAACAAGATCAAAATATATCTAGTTCTAGATCTCGTTAATGTACATATGTGTACGTATCTCAAACGGTTCCAGAGTAAACGTGCGCACAAAAAAAAAGTTACAGACAGACAGACAGACAGACAGACAGACAGACAGACAGAATTTTTTTTTCGCTTAAACTTAAAATCTCGACGTTTCATGACATTCTAAGCCTATTTGAACAATAAAAATTTTTAAAAAATTTTTTGTCGTTACTATACTTCCACTGGATGTGGAAGTGAAATTTGAGCATCTTAACGAAAAACTGTATTTGAGATAATTTTTCTAAATTACTGGCTAATTAGATTAACAAAATGGCGACCTTTTTATATAAGAAAAGTATAAATACACACATTTTTCCGTCATAACTTCTTTATTTCTTATGCTACAAGAACGAGTAAAAAATAATTTGATATCGCAATTAATTGTCTTTAATTTCATTTCTTAGCATGCGTGACGTAGGTGTCACAATTTCTGAAATATTTAACATTTAAACTGCATTTTTCGTCTTATAAACGTTCGGACGCCATTTGTAACCTTTCATATCTCCGAAACTATTAAATCTATGTAAATAAATTAACAAGCGAAATTAATTATCAGTTTACGAGCTTTATTTTTGGTATCTACCCATTTTTCAATAAAACTAATATTTATTGAGATATTTGGAAAAGGAAAAAAAATACGTTTCATCGAAAATACCTTTATAGTTTAAACTGTATTTTTTTCTAAAGCAAGTGCTGTATACAAACCAAAAAATTTGAGCATCTACGTCATGCTATATATTAATGAGGAACAGTGTTTGAAATTCCTTTTTTTAATTACTGGCTAATTACAGTAACAAAATGACGACGTTGTCATTAAAAAAATGTGTAGACGCACATTGCTTCGGTCATAACTTCTTTGTTTTTTATGCTACAGAAACAAATTAAAAAACAGTTGAAATCTTAATTAATAACATATTATTCTACCTATTAGCACCCTTGACGTAGGTGTCACAGTTTCTGCGATATTTAACTCTCACTCTAAATAATTATCTTATGAACACTTGGATACCAAATGTAAACTTAAATATCTCCGATAATCAATAAACAAAAAATATAATTAATTCCCAGTTTGTACTTTCTGTAATTGGTCTGCAACATTTTTTCGATAAAGTAATACTTTTCGAGATACTTGACGAAAGCCGTTTGGAAATACCTTTTTTTTAGCTGAAATCGCAATTTTAAAGTCGTTATAACTTAAAAACTATCAATTTATGTGGAAAATTGCATAGAACCTTTTCTTCTTAAGATTTGATTCTACTTCAGCTCCAATAAATATATATATTTTTTAAGTGCCACACCCTGAGGGGGTGGCATCCACCCCCTATAAATTAGCAAGCCTCCGCACAATATAGAAACTTTTTTGTGAAGCATTTACTATTATACTGCCAAAAATGAACGAAATCCGTTCAATATGACATTTTTCCGAAGTTTTGCATATTTTTTACCTCTAGGTACTGTAGTACGCAGGGTTGGTCAGATTAGTCGCGTAGAAGTGGCGGTTGTCGAAAATCATTAAGTATTCATTGTTCGGATAAAAATTGTAACAATCGAAAATGTGCTTGTTTTAAGAAAGCCCTAAAATGTTGCAACGAGTGCAAATGTCGTTCCTGTAACAACATTATTAAAGATTTCGAGGCAGATATGAACGAATTAGAATGCTATTAATGTAGGGCCTACATAAACTACATACTACATATTTATCTATCCAAATAGAAAATTTATTTCAATAATAAAACTCATTTTATGCGTACGTTTTTACTTTCATTCATTTAAAAATGTCTAATAAACTTACTAATCAGATGGGTAGTTAGTAACACTGATTGATATTTATAGATTAGGTATTTATATCTTCCTACGTCTTTTTATTATTAAAAGGAGACTATTCAATATTTTTTGTACAATTTCTTAATATTAACAACTTATGATCAATACTACTGTACAATATATGAAATATTGAACAATAATATTGATCCCCTAGATCTTTTGATCACTACTGGTTTTGTACCTATTGATATAAGTTAAACTACTACATACACCCCGACCGGAACCGTCAGATCGTTGCAGTCGGCAGACTTGCTACAGCCGAGCGCGCAAGAATATGACTTTGGCCCGTTAAAAAAAAATCGCTGACTCAATTCTATCAACGGGACTTGAAAAATTTTTATCCTAAAAACTTTTTTCAACTATTGGCTTCAATTTGTACACAGCATGTATATACAAATTTTCATAAATAAATTTTCTTCTCGATTGCCTAAAATTACGCTACTGAAAATAACAAGTTTGAGTTTCCTGTTATTTTACCAACTTAAAAAAAAATAAATCGGGTTCACGTGGGACGTTGTTCGAAGCGCTATTGTATCTACTTTAATCTAAAAAAAAAAATAGCTTGATAGCACAAATATTTTCAGAGATATAGCGGTGGAGACGTTAAAAAACATATTTCATTAAAAATATGTTTTTTTGAGTTTTTCCGAAATAAAAAAGTTCTCGACCACCAAAAAATGTCGTAAAAAATGATTTCGTGTACACGATTATCTTACTAAAGAATCCCGCTAAGTCTGGTTTGGTTCTACGCAGGGCTGGCTCCAGGTATTTTGCCGCCCCGGACATAGTTTCATTTTGCCGCCCCTCTCCTACATAAATAACAGGGTCAGGCGAGGTAAAAATGAGACAAAATGACATCTTTTCATTTTTTAGGTTGCTTAGAATCGAGTCATATTTAATGAAAGATTGGTATCATATCGCTCCTTTGATAGAAAAGTGACATAACTAAAAATTATTAATTTTGCACTAGAGCCAATTTGAAATTACTAAGTTTGATGAAAGGTAGAATTAGGATAGTAAATATGTATGAATTGATTTTTTTTATACGTTATACCTTCATTAGAATGCATTCTTTGAAATCCTGTAATATTTTCTCAAAATATGATGATTACATCCCTAATAATATGCAAATTTCAACCCTTATTCTAGTTGTGACAGTTTTTCATAGAAAAAAAAATTGTACTCGCGACTAAAAGGTGGAACTACAATTGTGTCATTTTTCCACATAAAAGTATTAAGTCTTTCTAGTTGATTTTAACGAATTATCCCGAAAATGGTCATTTTCGACTTGTGTCACTTTTCTATCAACGGAGCGATATGTAAAAATGACAGGAAAAATTATATTTCTATTATTTTTTACTAAAAAGTACCATTAATTGAAGAAAAAAACAAAACGGTGTCTCATTTTTACCCTCCAAGTGGGGTAAAAAAAAAGATAGTGGATGGCAAATGAAAGACACGTGATTTATTCCCATTCTTATTGACGTCGTACAAATGGAAGTGCAAAAATAAGACAGAGGGTTTTTTCTTTTATGTATAATTTATTCAGATTTTTTACTAAACAAGAAGGGACTTGCAGAAGGGCTAGCTTCTTCTAAATTAGGAAGCTGAAATGTGCCTGATTCAGTCTGCCCATTTGGTCTCTTTATTCTCTTTTTTACCCCGCTTTTAATTTTTTCGTTAAAATCAAATTTTTCATGATTCAGAACTAGCAGATTAATAAACTTGATCACAAAATGTGAAGTATAACACTTCTAGTTGACGTCTGCCAACTACGGACAATGCAAATAGAGAAACTATAAAATCCCCAAAAAAGTAATAAGGTGCGTTCAAAAATTTTTTAAAAGTGAATTAAAGAGTGTACTGAATAATATTTTTTCCCGCATTAACAGTAGGCATAGGACCTGACTGGATAACATAAACAAACTTGAATAAAAAATTAAGTTTAATTTATTTCAATCTGGGTTGGATATCACGTCTTTTATTTACCCCGCTACCTGTCTGTCTCATTTTTACCCCTATCTTTTCAGTCCATTATTTTTTATAACATTTTAAGAGTCACCTACTGAATATTCTCGATGGTTTGTTTTTTTAGTTATAAGGTTTACAGAAATTTTTGGATTTTCAGCAATATGATTACTGTATTGTAATATGTTGCACCCCTTAAAATTTAAGGTTATGTTACTAAAAAGTAGGCAGACTTCAACAGATCGAATGTCTGAATGAATGTAGTGTATTTGCACCTACTCGAAAAAGAACCTACCAGAAGATTCCAAAGTGACATCTGGAATTATCGAGAGAATGGTGGCGTCATCACAGAACAATCGAGATCTGTCATTTTTAGGTATAAAAGACCGATCGCATTCTCGGCGAGTAGTTCAGAAAGTTCAGAAAGTATAGAAAGTGAGGTTAAGAGTTCAAAGATAAACAAAGTGATTTTAGTCAGTAAAAGTGTATTTAAATTAATAATAGTATTGTGAAGTATCCAGTAAATATTTAATAAAGTGTGTTAGTGGACATCTCTTGTTATAATTTTTGGAACCCACGGAATTTGCGAGGGTGGTTTCCTAAGGGTGGAAACACGCGACAGTATTTAAAAGGGTAAAATAAAATAATTGAAAAAATTAACCGTATTGAAACTTAAAAAAAATACCACACCACAGAAATTAGACAAAAAATAAAATCACATATAAGGAACAGAATGTATGTATGTAACCTACTTTATATACAAAAAAAAACTAACATTAACAAATTATTTATATAAAGTTAACATTATTATTACTATATTAGTGAAACAATTATTTCCTAGCTTTTCATATTCTTTGGTAACTGTGGATTTGAAGAATTTGCCGCCCCTAGAATTTTGCCGCCCCGGGCAGCCGCCCGCTTCGCCCCCCCCTAGAGCCAGCCCTGGTTCTACGCCGGTTTTTTTTTCTCGAAAACTAAGCGACTTTACTTCCAGATTTTACTCTACTATACAGCAACAGAATTTAAATATATAGGTAAGTACGCTACATTTTTTGTTATTCTTCTATATCTGTAGTAACAGAATTTAAATATGTAGGTAAGTACGCTACATATGTATCTGATGTTTAGGTTTTTATGCTTTAATTATTGCACTGAGTTGTACATTATTTTAATTGTCCAAAATTCAAGCAACGTTTATCTTCATTATGCGATATTTTAAGTCATAATCGAAGCTACTAACCAATTCTGTAAGATATAATGATAAAACACAACTCTAATGAGTGAGTGCTGAACAAGTTATTAACTAGGGTCCTCAAGCTCTCATTAATTATTAACATTTTAAAAGCAACTTCTATTGAGACTATAATGGCATCAGAAATGGCTACCGTCCTATCATAGTTATTAATGTACTGATTTCTTCTGTGTGATTCGTTAGGTTTTCCACTTTAATGTACTCATGCGTATGACAGAAAAAGTACCTAGTTTCCTCAAACAAAAATACTACATACAGTCCAACACTAGATTTCTCGATGCGCGTTTCGACAACTATGTTCCTAACTAGCAATTTGGTATTTTATAAAAGCTGCAGAAGTGTTTCCGACACAAATTTTATAAAACAACACTACAGCGGACCACAGAAAAAACTCGTTTTTAGTCAGTAACTTTTTTTGAGCTTTTCAGACTCATTTTAAACTGCGCAACTGTAAAATTCTGCTTTAATGTATTCTTGTTTGTTAAACCATATATACGCATGTTTTTAAAGTAATCGTAATTGGAAAAAGTAATTGTAATTGGCAAAAGTAATTGTACATATAGAAGTAATTTGTAATTAGATAGTAAAAGTGAATCTTGACTTATATCACGTGAAATTACATAAAATAACCTACCTTTTATCACAAAGCAAATTTTGATCCGACTTTTAGGTCCGAAGATATTTCGATTTGAACATTTCAGAAAACTTGACTGAAACTGCAATTTCAGCCAAACTATTTAATATTTTTGGCTGAAATCTGGTTAACGGTGTTTGTGTGATAAAGACTACTTCCATTCCAAATTTCAGCTAAATCGGTTGTGATCTGATCAAGATAGCCGAAATCTGCTTTTTTCAATTTTTTTGGGATGTATATATATTTATATCAGGAGGGGGGATGGTCAGATCTTCCCCAAATTTAAACTGAAGGTTCCTTTAATATTGAGAATAAAAAGATACCATTTTCTTTTCTTAACTAATTGTTTAAGTGATCAACAAAAAATTAAAACAACAAATTTGACCCTTAAAATGTCCAAAATAACTTTGCGGCCAAAAAAGCATGGTTCCACCCCCTTTTTGGAAATCAAAATTTTAGGGTTTCATTATACTCGTCATAACAAACAATTTCCGCAGGGTTTGCATCCATCTTCAAAAATTTCCCAACCCTTTCCTAAACCGACTCCACTATTAAGCTGCCTTTTCTATGTATTTATTTAATTTTTCCTGATTACTCTTAAGGTCAAACATTCTAATAACGATTCCAATAAATATTAAAACGCAATATTACACAACACTTTTAATTAAAATGTTTAACTTACCTTTTGTCTGTTTGGTCACTATAATTTACTTTATCATAAAAGTAATTAGAAAAGTAATTGCTAATTCCTTTTTTAAAGACATGTACTTTGTAACTGTAATTAGTTCCTTTTAAAAAAAAGTAATTTGTAATTGTAATTATTTTTAAATTACAAGTAATTACCCAGCTCTGGTATCTATCATCGAAATACAAAACTTTTTTTATTTGCAACTTTTCTGTAAAGTGCGTTGTCACCAAGTTATTCCGGAAAAACATGAAAATTACCACTTTCTTTGAAATTGTAGCGCTTTAAAAATATGTAATTTAAAAAAAAATGAAACGTATGCATTGAGGCCTTCTAAACATTTTTTGTCTGTTGGATTTTTTTTGTAACTTGCTAATTTTCCGAGTTACATGCAGTTTTTCACGATAACTAATGTACTACATTTTTTGCACATTAAAAAAATACATGAAAATTTTAAAAAATTGAAAATTTGCAAATGATATAGTTTATAATTTGTTGCCATGTATCTAAAACTAATTCGGCTAAATTTTTAGCAAAATCGGTTAATATTTAGCCGCACCCTCATGGCCTTCAAAATGAAAAAAAAGGCCAATTTTTCGATTTTTAATATTTTTCAGATTGACGTTTAAAATTTTTTTATGACTATTAATGTCTAAACGTGTATGGCAAGAGTTTTCCGAATAAAATATTTTTCAGTTCCAGAACTGGCCTCCCCAGAGGATGAGTAGTAGATTCCTCTACTAGATAATCTTGGCATTAATTACAAAATATTTATTTCAAGGGATAATTTGGATACTGCTTTGTACTGATAGGGATTATGCTTCTTTATTTTTTGGCTCATGGAAGACGGCTTGGGGGGGGCATGGCTCCCCCTGGCTGCGCCCATGCTGCCTTTGCAAGTCTGTAATTACGTCGAGAAATCTTGGGTATTGGTATTTTCTATGATACCACAAAACATAAAACAACACTAAACAACATCCACATATAATACATAATATTCTTTAATATATGCTAAACAAGCACTCGGAAATCGGAAGTCGGAAGCCATTTATTTGCATTGCAAAATGCAAACTACAAGAAGACGCCAACACCTAACACCGCTGTTCATCAAGATTTGTGGCTGTTCATTGGTTCAGTCACATCACATGTTCCGTTGACCAACTTGAGCCAATCAAATTTTAATTTACAACTACAGCGCGCGGTTTTTAAATTTTACAAAGTGGACTTAATTGAAATATTCCAATCATCGGTAAACTGTTTGGTCATTTTGGCCTCTCACTGTATTTTATGCGTGTAGAATAGTTGGTATAATATGTGGTAATACTTAAGTCTATACCAATTCTTGCAATCCAGATGATACAATGAAACAAATTAATACAGATTTTACAGTATCATAAAAAAAATTAATAAAACTTAATGTTTCTACAAATACAAGGTCCAAGTTGCTATATAACATTTTTAAGTGGGTGTGACTTCTTGGTGGATATCCATTGTATGTCCAGTGGATGTCCAAAGAAAAAGACCAAAATTAATCCACAAGTGGACATCCAGTGGATATCCGTTTGTGGTACACGGACGTCAAGGACCTCATATGGACTTAATATGGACATACAATTGATGTTATGTGCTGTCTGGGCATTTTATAATAATACATAAATGACGTTCATTTTTCGAATGTTGATGTATTTTTTGTGCAAAAAATGTAGTACATAATTTATTGTGAAAAACTGCATGTAACTCGAAAAATTAGCAAGTTACAACAAAATTCCAAGAGACAAAAAATGTTTAAAGGGCCTCAATGCGTACGTCTGAGTTTTTTCAAATTTTTAAATTACGAATTTTTAAAGCGCTACAATTCCAAAGAAAGGGGCAGTTTTTCATGTTTTTCCGGAATAACTCGATGAAAACGCACTTTACAGACAAGTTGCAAATAAAAAGTCTTGTATTTCGATAACATATTCACTTGAATTTTTTAATTTTTTTTTCAACTTTTACATTCCCCCCCCCCCCACTTTTAGGATTTTTCGAGTGGCCATATCTCCAAAAATATGCGTTTTTCGAAAAAATTCACAAATTGGGCCTTTCATTTTTGACCCAATTCTACAAGTTACGGAACCCATGATAAAAGGGGTGTTTTCTACCCCTTCCAATCATTTTCTACTCTGATCTTTTTTCAACTCTTTTATTAACGTCATTACAAACACATTGCACAAGGTTTCATCAAAATCCATTCATTAGCACTGAAATTAGAGGTGAAACCCTCGTTGACTGGACTATATGCTAACAGCAAATAAGCAAAGCAAACCAAGATTGGTAGAGTCTAAGGTGGCCTCGTAACTCACGATCCCCACCAAAAAATGTCATTAGCCAATGAGCAGCTGGTGTGAAATCACACCAGAAGCAGAGCCTCATTCAAGATATTGTAAGAATTTGTGTAATGTTAATAATTAAACAAAGAACTCGTAACTGGAACGAGCTCGCAATGACTCGCCTGAGGTAGGGAGTAATTACCTCGTATTTTGAGCAGATTTTGAGTCACCGTTTTGCATGGTGGTAATCAGGAACATCAGGATAAGTTGTAGAATATAACACTACAGGTCTTAGTATACTTCTGGCTATATTTCTGGCCAGTACGGACCGTCCTTCTAGAAAGAGATAACTTCACCGCTACTGCGCGTTCGAAAATAGTCTGACTATTCATCCCCGCACTCTCTTCTCGCCTAAAAGCTGAATTCGAGAGAACCTTATACTCTTAACCTTATACAATGTTGAAGCAAACGACGCCCGTCGATTATTATACTCTTCGCAAATACGAAAACGAAGAGTATATTGTATTTGATCGGCACATTTCTAAAACCGTGAATATCGCTCGCAGATAAAAAATTTTCATATCATTGTGTTAGTGAACGAATTCTGAACAACTTTCAAAATGTCCGTCTGTCCGCCTGTCTGTCCGTCTGTCCGTCCGTCTGTCCGTCCGTCACGTTTCTTGTAAGCACGATGACTCAAGAAAGAAAAATCCGATTGTACTGAAATTTGGACAGTAAGTTAGTGTTAGATAGAGGAAGAACCCTATTTTGAATAAAATCGATCAGTAAATAAAAATGTTATTAACGATTTAAATTTAAAAAAAAATTTTTTTGATTTTATGTTTTTGTAATTGAATGGGAATCTGGTGAAATGATGTTTCATTTTAATATCTAAATATTTATATATTTTAAAAATATACATTTCATAATGTAATATACAACCGTGAAAATATGATTTTAGCTCGTGTCTTATAATGTAAAAATTTACATTTTTTTACGTGTTAGTGGTGGTGTAGTTCTTACACTCTTGACTCGGAATCCAAATGGAGTATCATATAAGTTTTATTCTTATTTTATTTTACACTGAGTCTTTTACTAAGTTCGTACTATCAAATTAAAAATGTCTAAAACTAACATTATTTACAAAAAACTGCGAAGAGTATCCTATAGAATGTGTAACAATTATATAAAAAGTTCAGTGAGCAGGCGAAGAGTACGTTTTTAGCTTGTTTCTTTATCTAACTGCGCATGCCCCCACATCTGACGTAGCGATGGGCGCGATTTCAAAATTTCTTAATTTAAATAATTAATATCACTATTAAAATTACTTTAGATTATAAAATAAAAAAATACGGGTCAAATAAAATTCAATAAAGCACTTGAATATAAAATTTTCAAAAAATGGACAACGACCACTATTGCCATAAATATTAATAAAAATGTGATTTTCAAACTTTTTATGTCGACATATTTACGACCTCGAAAGCTGGCCTGATTAAATGGCTTCCTTCTATAAAATACTTTTGTGTTAATAATAATAATTTTAAAATAATTAAACTATAGGCGATTCCTACAAAATATCTATAAAATAATGTATCTTAGAGGTGATGGTGACAGGGCCGTAAATTAAATGAACCAATATAACAATATTTTTTTTAAACTGGCTTATTTTGCATTTTTGTTATAACTTATAAGTGCAGAAAAATAACTAGCCAGAATCGCAAACATTTGGTAAAAACTGTAACTATCTATTTTAACTATTATCGTTAATTTAACACTCTTGCGTATTTTATGAAAATATTCACTAGTAATTTCCTTAGTGCTTGAAAAATTTCCGGTGATTAATTAAAGCAAGTGGGGATTCGGTAAGAAAATTTTAATTATTTTACTCCTAAGATTTTATATAGTAAGTAGAAATAAATAATTAAGAATGACAGTTAGATTAAGTTAGGTTAGGTTAGTTAGTAGGCTCTGTACTACATAGAAAGGTTGGGTTGATATGTTATTCCTGTTTGTTGACAGGTAGGTGTAGGTCTATAGTTATTATTTACACTTGCAGCTTAAAAAACTACTGTCCAAGGAATCACTACTTCCACATCCAGATTTTCCATCCAAGCTTCCCACAACGGAAAAATTTTGTATATGGAAATAATTGTTTATGGAACTTTAATAATGTAATATTTGAAATCGTCTACTCCAAAAACCCTAAAACGATATTCCACATCGGTAGTGGGGTGGGGGTGGTAGTAGTGGGGGTGGATGAAAAAAAATGTTGAGGTTTTTGATCCTTGTACACACGCTAAATCATAATTTTTTTTCACCCCCTTTAATAATGGAGTGGGGGTGGTAATGGGGGTGGCTAATGCCAACAATTTTTTTGAGACCTTATAGCTTCTCTTGTATATACTAAATACCAATTTTATGGACTCTTACCTGTTTGATTTATCTATTTACCCCCACTTACCCCAATTTACCCCCCAACCCTTTAACGGAATGAGATGAAATCTAGTTCCAGATCACGTTAAAATCCATACGTGTACCAAATTTCAAGTCAATATCTTAAACGATTCCAGAGTAATCGTGCGCACAAAAAAAAGTTACACGGAAAAATTTTTTTCGTTCAAACTTAAAATTTCGACATTTCATGACATTCTAAGCCTATTTGAACAATAAAAATTTTCGTTACTATACTTCCACTGAATGTGTAATTAGAAATTAGAGATTAAAAATTACTTAAAAGTTTCTTCTTAAGTAAGTTCAAGCTACTAAAATTGGTAAAAATTCCACTTTCTTAAAAAATATGCGCACCTTTTAATTACATGCTGGGTGCTGGAACACTATTAGTTTAATAGGTTTTTAATTTACTATTTATTAACACTAATAACTTTTGAATTATCTACGTTAAAAATAGCTTTGGGGTTTGCTCTTAATTCAGTTTAAGCTACTAAAATTGGTAATTGTTGTAGATTTCGACTTTGTGGTTAAAAGTTCTCATGAGCCCAACTCGATCCCACGTCTAATTTTCGAGATAGAGTTCTAAAACCGCTGCCCAAGGAATCACTACTTCCACATCCAGATTTGCTACCGAAGTCTCTTACAACGAAATGTATGTGGAAATAATTGTTTATGGAACTTTAATAATATAATATTTGAAATCGTCTACCCCAAAAACCCATAGAACGATATCCCACATCGGTAGTGGGGAGGGGGTGGTAGATGGATGAAGTAAAAAATTAAAGATTAAAAATAATTTCAAAAAGTTTTAATAGTGATCAAAATATAGATAACATACAGTATTTCAATTATGGCAATTTACCAACAAAACAATAACGTTGTTTCTCAGAACATCATAGTGACCTATTTATTATAATTAGTCCTAAAATGTTATTAATTTTTATTTTTACGGTAACTCTAATTTTGTGTAAAAAACATAACCTATTATTAAGATGTTTATTGTCCATCAAAAGAAATCAAAATTCAGTTTAATTCTTATTCATAAATAAAAAATGGACCTTTCATATATCAGATAGGCAAAAGAGGGCAGTTAAGTTATAAAATGTAAAAAGATCTTCCACAAATTTCTTATACTGTGCATATAAATTATGTTTCCCCTCTGTTTTGTGACCCTAATAAGCATTTAAGCTCGAACATATTTTGTTCAGTGGGTAGAAAGATACTTTTCTTTCTTTTTATATGCATACCACAATTCGCTGATGATAATTGTCTTGTATTCCACGGAAATTAAAAGGAACAATTGAAAATCTACAACTCTCGGACAGTACGAAGTTCCGGATGAAAAAATGTCAAATTACTCCCCAAAGTTATAGATAATTCTGCCTCATTTAATTTGCTTCATCAGACATTACAACTTTATAACTTGAAATACCCAAATATTGTCAATATTGACAATAAACAAAATTTTAAAAAGAACAACTTACTATATCAAGAAATAAACATTTTAGATTTCTTTCTTACTTTAAATATTGTCAATATTGACAATAAACAAAATTTTAAAAAGAACAACTTACTATATCAAGAAATAAACATTTTAGATTTCTTACATATAAAGATACAGAAGGTACAGATAGACACATCAACAGCATATACAAATAGAATGATTTACCGTATATACTGGAGTATGCTTTTATTCGGCCTGGGAATTGTCAAAAACCATCTTTACATAACATCGCAGTAGAGGAAAGAAGTGGTTAGAAGAAAATTAGACATTCCAATAATCTTTAGCACAATCCCTCTAATAACTTTCTTTAAGTTTCTCTATAAAAAAGAGAAAATTGGACGTATACTTTTCCGATTTTCAAAGACTGTCATAATAATTTGCCAACAAGTCAGTCATCGTCGAAAAAATAAACCCTCTAATTTACTAAACCAATCCCAACCCCCACCCAAAAGAATATTCTTCAAAAAGAATATAATTTTACTAGACTTTAAATGAGCAGGACGCGAGAATTATATTTAATGTTTCTAGATTTTGAAAATCTGCCGAAAATCTGATTGAGGAGTGAGTTAATTTATATCTCACCAACTCGTCATTTATTGAGTTAAGTATTAATAGAAATTTCAACAATCACTGTCGTGGAAGTGAGAAGAGACGGATCTACTGTAGTACAGCAGTGTAAAATAAATGTTTAAAAATGAAAGAAAAAGGAAAGTGAAATTGGTGTAAATAAATATTTGAAAAGGAGACAAATTGCACATCCCGAAGAAAAGTGCAATAAGTAAAAAGTGCATTTTACAGCACAACAAAAATTACATTTTAAAATTTTTACAGGTTAATTAGGCACATTCTATTTTATCTAACTGATTATAACTTATACTGGTTTGAAGACACAATACTATAATGAACTTTATTATTACTTTCTGAGAAAAGTTATTGTTTATATTTATGTCTTTTGTCTTATTCCTAAAAATGTTGAGTTATTATACTTTTTCTAGGGATGTGCGAAATAGGCTGCATAACCCACACATATTCGTGTATAATAGATTTACAAGTGGGACTTTTGAGATATGGGCTTCGCTGCAATGTTTTTTTTAATAAAAAATAAATACAGGAAAATATCCTACCTGCAGACCGACTACTACTTCCACATCCAGATTTCCTATTCAAGTCTTTTATACAATGAAAATAAATTCGGTATTATGCACTCCTCTATTTGGACATAATTGTTCGAACTTTAATAATATAATATTTGAAACCGTTTATCCCAAAAACCCATAAAACGATATACCACGTCGGTAATGGGGGTGGGGGATGATGGCTGATGCCAAGAAATTTGGTGAGGCCTTTGGTTTTTGTACACACACTAAATCACAATCTTATTTTGAAACCCCTTTTAATAATGTGGTAGGCACGATAGTGGGAATGGCTGATGGCAAGAAAATCTTAAGCCCTTGGTTTCTCGTATATACACTAAATACCAATTTTATGAATTCTCACATGGTTTCTTTACCTATTTATCCCCATTTACTCCCAAACCCTTCAATGGAATAAGATCTAAATAGAATCTAGTTCTAGATTTCGTTATAACACATAGAAATCTAGAAAATGTGTTCTGAATGTTGCTCAAACTTAAAATCTCGACGTTTCATGGCATTCTATCTGAACAAAAACAAATAACTGATTTCATTGTTACTATCTCAGGTAGCAAAGGCACGTGAAAATGACGTGAAAAAATTGTCAGGAGTGACGAGAAATGACGAGTTAGATGACGTAAATGAAAGGTGAAAATGACCTCCTAATGTCTCAGATGAATGACGTCTTATGCTAGACGTTAATTTGACATCTTTATCAGGTTATATTTCCCAGCCAACCTAGTTACATAACTAGATGAGACTTAAGAAAGAACTGTGTTTTATTACAAAATACTGTCCTAGTTTCGTATTTGTGCCGCTATTCTTAACATAGTCATTATATGGTAATATTTTTTCTTTGTTACATATGGGTGCTATAAGTAAAATAGTATTGACGTTGACGCAATATTTATAAAATAATGTTTTATAAATCATACAAAACAGAAATTCATAAAATTGATGAACATTTCTGACATCACCGCCAAATCACCATTTCCGTATTCACCTCATACCAAAGTTCTGGTAGTGTTCTGTAAAATGTGGTAAATTTGTATTTGTTACAAAAAAATGTGATGCCCTGCAAATATTGCTGTTCCATCCAGTGGCGGTCTGGATGTCTAGGGCTTAGTCGGCATTTTACAATAAACATTCAAACTCAATTCGTCAGCGATTTGAATATTTTTGTTTCGCATGTATCTAAACGTCGTCCCAAAATTTTTTTGATGAGCGGGGAGGAGAAATCTGGAAAAAATTTTTTTAACGTGCAGAGGAGAAATTTAAAAAAAAATTTTCCCGTACCAAATTTTTTTTGATAACCATGGCCCCTCGTTAGACACGACCCTAGGGCCCAGTCGGCATTTGCCGACTAGCCGACCTAGCCAGACCGCCACTGGTTTCATCACATCTTCATAAGTTAAACATACATTTTGTATAAAATTTATATTTTATAAAATACTGTACATATGATACATTTATATATGAATTCATAATAATCAATACATTCGTGTAGATGGCACACCTAGAATTATTAGTCGTAACGATCGTTTATCTGTTGATGTTTACCTAACCTAAAATAATATTTGTGTTCTGCGATTTTCCTCATGAGATTTTTTCAAAATGCCTAAAAACAAATATTTAGATTTGTCTTAAGTATAGACAAAGACGGAGGCGAATTACCGAAGGTGTTAATCAAGTTGAAGCTGTCAACTAAAACCAAATAAAACAGTTACTGTCGTCATAAATCATAAGGTATGTAGCACTCGTTAAGTTTTAAAATTACCTTTACACGTCATTTGATTCTAGATTGCAATATTCGGTTATTTAGTGTTTCAATTGTGGTTTTGTTACGAAGTTGATGTTTTACAACATTTATCGCCTAGACACGTGAAACTTTGGATATTTTTGGATATTCAGTAATTATCACTACTCTATAGCCTCTTCCATTTTACACGAAATTCTGTTTATTTTCACACTTTATATCATTACTCAGTTGTTGGTATGTTTCTTTAATTTTCTGCAAGTGAGTCTAAAGTTTTTTTCCCTCACTTCTAATCAACTACACTAGCTTGGGAGTAAGATCACTTTGTACTCAGTTACAAATTGAGGTTAATGTTTAATTGTTTATTTGCCACATTGGAAAAATAATAATAAATTTACAGCAACTTCAGTGTAACAGAAAGAAAAATAACAATTAAGGTCACAAAATATATGTTAAGATACTGTGAGTACAGTATACACACTAATAAGATTAATAGGTTAGGTTTTTGCGCAGAGACGTTTTACTCACTGAGATGTTTTTTTTTTTTGCACAACTGAGTAGTGATGTATTCAACTGAGATGAGTATACTTACTGCAAATTTGACTCACACTCAGTTGTGTGCCAAAGGGAAGCGACATATTAACCGTGTTCACCTGCGGTAGTGATAAAGTAGCTACAGAGTATAGAACACCCAAAGTAGCTGGCTGGCTATTGGATGTACAGTAGCAACTATTGGTCAATAACATTTTGATTTTTTACTTTTACAACAGATTGTACACGAGATAATAACGGTTTGGTCATCTATAGGTATCTGTATATGGTTGTATTCCTTAGAGCAGGGATTCCCAACAGGTGGTCCGCGGACCCCTAGGGGTCCGCGGACGATGTTTAAGGGGTCCGCGAAATGTCACTGAGATATTGAATTGTTTTGTATTTTACTTGACTTGCAGTGGTAGATTCTACATAATCTTCATTTTAAGAAGAATTTAAGCTTTTGTCAGTATAGCGACCGATGAGGGGGTCCTTGAAAAAATCTTGTTGGGAATCCTTGCTTAGAGCAATGGGAAGTATCTGAAACTATTTTAAAGATTATACCATTTCGTCCCTTACCGAGGTGATCAACGGGCGATCTGGGGCAATCCGACAATAGGTGATCTGAGACGATCTGAGGGGCGATATTTCGTACCGCAGTTTCCACGTGAGTTACCTCTCGGTAAGTAATAAGTAGAGTGAGTAGGTTACTTGATTTGTCTTTTCTAATAGTGCTGTTCCAATATGGGCAAATATACAATAGATCTGGTCAGCTGACCACGTTAGACGGTGCTTATTGGCTCTGACTAGTTTGTGATTTCTTGCTGACAGCAAAACTACTTTGGGTGTATTGTGGTGACTAGCTGGGAAGTATTTAAGTTTACAAAAGAATGTTACAAAAAGTACTGTGCACTCAGTAATTATAATAGTAATATTAATTAATACAGTGTGTCCCCGGATGGAGTTGACAAGAGAAAAAACATCTCTATTATTGATTTTACGACGAAAAGTCATTCTTTATAAAAAATTCAGCTTGTCGAAAAAATGAATTTACTATATAAAAATCTTAGATCAGATGTAACGGGTGTTAATAAATTAAGAAAACATCAAAATGCCTCAAGAGAGAAGTACCTTCATTTATTATTTTGGACAAAATGTTTATAAAACAAAGTTGTTTCTAATCCAAAATAAAACCTAAATACAAATTATGAAGTCTGTATTTTGATTTTATCTTTTTATTGTGTTTATCTTTTTACGTTGAATTTATTAATATGAATAAGAATTCAAATTAAGAAACAAAGTGTGCTGTCGATAATATTGAACTGACAAACGTCATTGTGTAGAATATTACTATCTTACATCTACATTTATTAGTGTTCTGTTGATTATTTAAAAAATGTTTACCAAATAAGAAAGAATTTGTTTGATCAAATGTTATGGGATTGGAGACGTCTCTTATCGATAGGCAATTTTCCACCAAAAGTTCCCTAACACAGCGGTATCGCGCCAATCATTGCGCAAACTTGTAAAAAAAATTTAATGAAACTTGATCTGTATTGGATGTCAAAAAACACAAGAAAAAGTACAATGGAGACGGTGCGGCAACACTTTTGGCAATAAATTCGGTAATAGAAAACCCGAAATTATCTTTACAGAAACTCTCACAAAGACTAGAAGTAAGTAAAAGTCATTTACAGAGAATTTATATGGAAAACAAAGTTCAACCGTTTAAGCTAAGGTTCAGACATACACTTGAAAATGGAAATGAAGAGAAGCGATTGGATTTTTGTTTATGGGTCGGTGAGAATTACCTCGTAGATAGAAGTTTTCGCAGAATGTTTTTTTTTTTTACTAACGAAGCAACATTTTGTACTAATTGCCACGTTTCATCACAAAACAGTCGTTATTGGGTTTTTGAAAATCCAAACAATGTCATTCACAAACGAAGTCAGCGTTATAAAAAAGTGAATTTACGGTGTGGGATTTTTTTATGGTCGAATCGTTGGTCCATATTTCTTAGAAGAAAATTTAAATCAGCATGTTTATTTGGACCTTTTGGAAAACTTTGTATTGCCATATATAAACACTCTGCAACCGGAAGTAAGGCGTAACATTTTTTGGCAGCAAGACGGTTGCCCAGCTCATTCCTCAGTTTTGGTACGGCAGTGGTTGACAGATCACTTCGGAGCCAGATGGATGGGAAGATATGCTCCAATTAATTTTTCTGCAAGATCACCAGACCCTTACACCAATGGATTTTTTTTCTGTGGGGTGTTTTAAAACTGAAAATTTATGCAGATGACCTGCCACATGATCGAGAAACACTATAAGCACGAATACAAGACGCGGTGAATGAAGTGAATGTACCCTCAACCATTCGTAAGATCTATGGAGAATTTATTAAAAGGATGGGAAATGTGTTGAGGTTGGAGGGGGCTATGTAGAATAAATTGTTTTTCCACCATCGTTGAAGTTAATGTTATTATGTTATGTTAATGTTTGAAAAAAAATGTAAGTTGACATAAATGTAAAAGTCAAAATTTAGACTTCATAATTTGTATTTGGGCTTTATTTTGGATTATAAACAACTTCGTTTTATAAACATTTTGTCTAAAATAATAAATAAAGGTACTTCTCTCTTGAGGCATTTCGATGTTTTCTTAATTTATTACCACCCGGTACATCTGATCTAAGATTTTTATATGGTAAATTCATTTCTTCGACAAGCAGATTTTTTTATAACGAATAACTTTTTGTCGTAAAATCAATAATAGAGATGTTTTTCCTCGTCCACTCCATCCGGAGACACACTGTATATACAGTCATAATATTGAAGGCTCAATATATATACTAGATATGTCTTTAGGTGTGGCTGCCTCCATATTTGACAAAGACTGAAGAAATCTGTGCTGAATGGTTCAGGCAAGGAAAACAACGATACGCAAGAGATGTCAAGAAGCTGACTAAATAAATAGATAGATACTATATTTATATAGTTACATTTTGTGTTTGAATACATTTTATTTATGTTCTAATACCTACCTGCAGATGAATTTTAATTTAACATTTTAAATAAAGAATATATGATCACAAGGTTATTTTGTTTATTTTTAAATCTGATAGGGATAGAGATAAAGTTCGAAAAACGATATGTTGTGTTAAGGAATTTTTATCTTGTGTGTTTGCATTTATATAAAATAATTTGTGAAATCTACAGATTATTTCTCAAATTAAAATGTATAAGAAATGTTATTGTAAATTTAAGACGAAATTTCACGAAGTGCAAATAACATACAATATACACTTTTTCCATCATGGTAATTATTGCTTGCTTTTAAGGTGTAAAAAAAATGAACATCAAGTATACTCCGAAAAAATAAAAATTTCTCATTTTATTGTTCTACCATTACCATATTCAAAAAGCTACAAAAACCGGCAAAAATATTATTTTTTAGACTGACAAATTATTGTAAATTGGGGAAAATGTATTATGAACGTATAATATTAAGTATATGTATGGGTAGTAGTTCTAGAAAAATGTTTGTACCAACTTCCATAATGTCTATTTCTGATTTGTACAAAGATATACTATTTTAATTTGGATAATCTGTGCATTAGGCTTGTGAAATTTAGGTTAACCCATTTATCTTTGTATTTAATGCGTGGAACCAAGTTGCACTTTTAGGCATGATTGATGACTGCCAAAAGACTAATTGAAGAAGTTTTTTTTATATAAAAAAATTGCAATAGAAATTCGTGAAAAATGATTTTCCTTGACCTGCTAATATTTTTGAAAAAAGTATATTTTCAAATTATTTTCCTCAGTAATGAAGAGAATTGGTCAACGTAGATATCAAATTTCAGTAAGAAAATTTCGATTTTGATGGCTTTTAATTCTATAGTTTAAAATGTAAATGAAAAATCGAAAGTTTTTGATGAGTGTCAAATATTTTCATAAAATAACTATATATACTTAGGTACAGTCGAGGTAAGGAAATTTTTTTTCGTGAATTTCAATTGATTTTTTTTTTTTTCGTAAGACGTCTTCAATTAGTCTTGGTAGACATGCCCTTAAAGTATGACTTGTGCCCCATGTTTCAATACAGAGATATGGGATAACCTAAATTTCATTGGCCACCGATTCAGTACAGTGAGTAAATTGCTTCCCATGCATTATGTAAACGGGCGATAACAATTCTGAAGCATACAGGTAATTGATATCTCTATTTATCCTAAATAATGAGTCACTGGAATGAAGGAGTTCCATAAATAAATGAGTACTGGTATCTTATAATTACCTGTACCTGAGACGTAACTGTTACTTATTAAAGAACCCAAACTTACTCGGTATTTACATATACGTTATTAAACTAATTTATAAAAGATATATAATAAATTTATAACAGTTATGCACTTGTTTTATAAATATTTAGTAATAGTAATGTAACAAGCTTACAAAAATATTATATAACACTAATAGTTTTTAGTGCTGACATTGGTCAGAGCTGGACTCTACTTTGGACATAACTGTTATTTACTGAGGAACGTATGTTATCTAATGATTATATAATAGTTACTACATTTGGTTGACTGGGTGGTAATCCCCACAGGTTTTTAGTAATAGGAAAATATAAAACTACATACTAGTTAGTAGTCTACTTGATAAAAATGAAGTAATTAATGCATAAATAAATATTGTCCTATGAATTTGTTTGTTAGCCATCCGTATATTTTATTTGCATTAAAGTATCTGATATTGTTTACCATCACTCCAATTTTTTCTCACAAGGGTTGCCTGCAAATTATAATGTTTATTAAGTTATTAAATTCATTTTTACTTACCTTTACCAATTGCGGTCGGTAGGGATCGAACCTGCATGTCTCCGTTGTCCTTATTACAGTACTGACTCTTCTACCAACTGAGCTATCTTAGTGACCGTTATTTCGGATGCTAAAAGCAGTATTTATGGTGATGTGTATGAAGTCTTTATTATGTGAAATTGAATTTCTCTCTCTTATTTAAAATATATGAAAATTTTCAGGTTCTTTTTTTTCTATTTTTTCATGTGCTCCCAAACCTGAATTTTTCGATTTACTAGTATTTTTATTTATTTATAATTATTAAGAGGAACTTATTTAATTTAATTAAACTGTCACCAGTGTCACCTGAGAAGTACGAGTAGTTGTTGAACAACGTAATTATTACATTGATTCGGTGGCGGAGAGCAGGAGAGGGAGAAATTCGAAAAAATATTTTTCCTCATCTCAAATTTGATGAGCGGTGGGGGGAAGTCAGGAGTCAACTATTTTAAGAATTTAAGTTTTAAGTTGAGGTACTTATACAAACCTGTTGGAGAAAAAACGGTAAAGGTATAATATCGATATCTACAACATAAACAGAATATTAAATGGTCTAAAACAGACCTAAAGTTGAAAAAAGTACATTCGTACATCTAGTAAATATAAGCAATTATTACATTAAAAAAAAAACATAATGAGCAGGGGTCGAACAGCCGACCTCGTGACTTGCAAGATGACGCTTTAACTCACTCGACCACTAACCTTTCTATGAGTATTTACTTAAAGACTTTATAGTGGAAGACGCAATGGCTAGATTTTGCTTTTTAATGCATTTTAATCTAATTTCATTATCAAAAGAACTCGATACCTGCACAAATAAACTGCAAACTCTTTCGAATATACAACGTGATCTACCAGGACATGCGGAAAATTTAACAGTAGGTTGTCCCCGCCGAAAGGAGTAAAAAAAATGAATAATTTTTAAAAAATGACCAAAAAAATTACCTTATTTTTTTGTAGGAATGCGCCGCCAATGACTTCAACTAATCTAACGTAACACGGTACAACCATATCACTTTATCAGACTGGGATTGACACTACTGACAGCAAAGCTGGATAATAAGATAGAAGTGACTTTTTGGTTTTAATCAAATCGCACTACAAAAATACCGAAATAAATCGAAGACATCGATCTCATGCTGAAATGACAAGCAGATATACGAGATATTTAGTTAAACCGGTAAATGACATGGCCGTGTAACTATTGTTCGACCGGAAGCAAAAAACGCGGCTCTCTAGGGGTCTACACACGATCCAGCGGCACGGAGCCAGCCTTGTCGGCATGCTTTGAACTCATTCGTAAAAGTGAATTGGTCCGCTGGAATTCCAATTATCTTCAAAGCGTACCAACAATGTTGACTACCTGCCGCTGGATCGTCGTCTTTTTTTGATCTCGCCGGCCGGCTTCACTTTTTATGCCAATTAAGGAAATGTAAACAACTGGAATACGTTCTTTCACCAGTAAGTTCGTCGACCTCTTCAGAATTAGGTCAGGACTTACACAACATCAGTAGTGTATCTTCGCAAATTGACTAATAATTTAATATACTAAATTACCTCAGAATCCTCTAAAATTTTGCAGGGGCTTTCCCACATTGAAGACTAGCACACCATTTTATTTTCCGGATTTCTTGGTAGATAACATTGTAAATTATTTTGGATATTGTTAAAAACATTATCCTCGAATAAAACCGCCAATACTTATCCCTCACGACACGGTTTCTTTTTTTTTTAACTTTACACTCTGCTTACGATAACAAAATGCCATTAGCGAGTTTTAAAGTTTGTAATCCGATAAAATATAAATAAATTTAACACCGAAAAAAGACGACAATATGACGTGATGTGTAGCACGTATTTTAATGTCATTTATAAGACGTCATTATGCCGTCGATTTTTAGTGCACTGACGTCTTTTTGACCAGAATCACCAGATTTTGACGTCATTATAACGTACCCTTGCTACCTGGGATACTTCTATCCCACTACGCGGAGTGGAAGTTACTATAGTAAGAGCTATGAAAAAGACTTTATAAACAAAGTTGTAGAGAGTAGAATTTCACGTAAAAAAGAGAGTGACGGCTCATATGTATATTAAATTGTTTTGGCATTATTTGCATTTAAATGCGATGAATCCGTACGATGCCAAACTTAGCACGCTTCCTGTGCACATGCCATAAAAGATAGACATGTCCTCCTGTCTTTTTTATAGATAACTTAATTCTCTACGATTTTCTTCTCTACATTTTTTTCCATATCTTATACTATTTTGGCAGCGTCTTCATTTTAATGTGGGTATTGCCTTCTATATACCGGTGTCGACGAAATCATTAGACAAGTCATATAGTTTCCAAAGTTTTCAAGGTATAAGATTCAAACTTGATAGGGGTAATACAGTGTCCGCCAAAAAGTCTGCACCATAAGGGAAACTCCGTTGTTATTGACTTTCTGAAAAATCTTATTCGGATCCATGTGCGTTGAAAACAATTGAAGTTGTCTCACAATCTTCGCTTTAGAAAAGACAAATTATGAATTTGTGTTTTGACGTTTAAGCTTATTTTGAAATTTATTTGTCGAAATATAGAAATTGAGGACTGTCGTAGAAACAATAATATCTGAAACTCATGCATAAAGAGCAATTTTTTCACTCATGGGATTGTCAAACTTCCCATTCGTGAAAAATGTACCATTTTATGCATTTGTTGCATAAACTACTAATAGTTTGTTCTTTATCGTTCAATTATTTACACACATTATTTGTCAAATTTCTTTTTGTTTCCACAGCACAATTTTTATTAAGTGTATTTTTTCGATTTTTAATTATTCATTCGCCAAAGAACTTGTGTATTTGGATTAATAGCAAATCGAGTAGTATTAACTACTGGGTGTGTAAATGATGTTGCCATTTGAAAAAGTCTACGTAAGTACTAAACCAATTCCAAAATTCTCATACTGATATTTTCACTTATTGTTTTGGTCCATTAAATTGATTGTCAGAAAGGTACCCAGGTAGCAGGGTGACGTCATTATGACGTCTTTTAAAGGTGATTTTTCGTCGCCGACGTCATTGTCCCAATAAATGACGTACCAGAGACGTGATATTTATAACGTACTTCTGACGTCATCATGAAGACGTCAAATACACGTTTCTTTTAGGTCATTATTTTGACGTCATTAAAATGACGTGAAATAAATCATTATAAAATAAAAATAAATAGAAGTATTTAGTGACTAGTTCAATTTTCGCCACATGGTAATAATAATTTTGTTTTACTATTTCTAACTAGGTATACAGCTTTTAAACATACTTAAATAAAGATGTTCAATGGTTCAGTGAGTTAAGTGTTAGGTTGCGAGTCAAAAGGTCCACGGTTCGATCTCTGCACATTCCGGTTTTTTTTCGTCAAAAACTTTATTAATAATTGTGGAAAAATATTATAATGAGAGGTTTGCATCCCTTATCGCAAAATTCACTGATTATCAATACGTCATATTGGCGTCATATGTATGACGTCATTGGGCCGTGACATTGTGCCGTATTTTTCACGTCATTTTTACGTCATGCTGAAGGTGAAATTGACGTAATTAATGCCGAAAAAACGACGTCATAATGACGGCACCTTGCTGCCTGGGTACTCCCTACGTCCATGCTAAATCTGAAGTTCCTACCTATCTCATCGGGAGGTACCAAACAATTCACCGAACAGATAAATATAGGTAAAAACAAACGATGTTACACTTTCCTTGTTATACAGTGTGATCCATTTTATGTGGAAACATCTTCGTAACTCAGTTATTGGTCATCTAATTTCAACCAAATTTGGAGCGGTATCAAAGATCTTTACTATATCCTTTTTGAGCAAAACAAGACTTATTTCAGTCATTGGCGTGTATTAGGCATTTTTTTGTTGAAAAACCAATGAAATATTATTGATCAGCGTGCTGTGGAACCGCTATATCCAGAATTTAACAACATTTACGGTCCCCTTAAAATTACCTATTTTAAACATTAAATAATCAATGAATTAGTAACGAAACTTTTTTCAAAAAAAGTCATTCTTCATTTTCTCTTTAAATTCACTTTTTCTACTATCCCCATATCATCGAAACTTTCAAATTTCGAAGGCCAAGAATTTTCATTAAAAAATTGCTAAAAATTTTGGGTTGTCAGACCTGTAAACGATTCGGTTATTAAGGATTACCGAATTTGAAAGTATCGATGATATGTAGTGGTAGGAAATGAATTGAAAGAGAAAATAAAGAACGACTTCCTTTCGAAAAAATATTCGTTACCAATTTATTGATTATTTAATGTTTAAAACAGATAATTTTAAGTGGGCCGTAATTCGAAAACCAAAAATCAAAACTGAATATGGGGGTTCTACAGCATGCTAATCAATAGTATTGCATTAGTTTTTCAACAAAAAAATGCCTAATATGATTTCTCGAAAAATCGACCCTTTTTATCTTAATAAAAATGCATGCCAATGACTGAAATAAGTTTTGTTTTATTCAAAAAAGAATATAGTAAAGATCTTTGATACCGATCCAAATTTAGTTGAAATTGGATGACCAATAACTGAGTTACGAAGGTGTTTCCACTTGAAATGGGTCACACTGTATATATGTTATATATGTTATACATATATAAATAAAATAAATAATTTATAACCAATCAAAAACGAAAATATTAATTTTGAATCTTTGTATTGCCTAAATATCAAGCTCTACAAGAAACTAACGCAATTTATTTCAATTTATCTACAAATTACCAAATTTAAAATTTATCGAAATACAACTAACTGTGAGTACTCAATATTTTATTAACTTGGCTGCTTTTATTTCAAAGTAATACTTTTTGTTAACGCAAATAAAGAGATAGGCACAGAGCTTATAAAATTGGAGACGCACAAAGAAGCTACAATCGTAAAATTAATTTTATGTCGTACTATTCACCTTTTGTAAATATTATTTTTCAAAGAATATTTCGGAAATTAGGTTTCTTGTGTACAGTTAATACACCGATATTTTTGTGTTCGACCGTTTGTACTATACGTGCGTTAAACTATTTACATTGTATGGTATTGTGATATCTAACAAATTGTACTAATAGTTTTCTGCTAATGGTTTTCTTTTGTATCTTATACCTGGTGAAAATTGTCAGTTGGCTATTTAGGGCCAAACTGACAAAATAATTAATGAATTTGGTCAAACTTTGATTCTCAGTCTCGAGGTGCTGAATCTTACAAAACTAACTTATAGGAGTTCAAAACAAATTTATTTACTTAATATTCCTAATTTTTTTCTCTCCTTTTTAATTTTGCTACAAAAATTTTAGAAGAATAGCAATTTTCGAAATATGACCTTTGTACAAATACAATTTTGTTGTATAATATACAGGGTCACATAGTCACATACATACACATCTTGAGTATACTTCAATAATATGGTGTCCAGTTTATAATGTACACATACAAAATTAGGAAAGGACTCAAAGGACGAAGATTTCTAAAATATGCCTCTTTTTAGACTGATGGGAGCTATGCTGCTATTGGTTAGCCACATCAAGAACTGCTCTTTAGGTTTTCCCTAGACAGCACAGTGGGCCAGAATCCGAAAAAACTGGCCAAAAGTTGAAAAACTGAGTAATGGTTTTGAAAATTTTCACTTGGGGGTTTCTGAGGTCGCTGATTACGAATTTGGTAATAGTTTTTTCAAGAACAAAATGGCGGCTCCAATATGGCGACAAACGTTTAAGAAAAGTTAGTCATTTCAATTGGAAATTGGTATTCGGGGTTTCCGAGGTCACTGATTACGAATTTGATAATAGTTTCTCCGAGAACAAAATGGCGGCTCCAATATGGCGACAAACGTTTGAGAAAAGTAAGGCATTTTAATTGGAAATTGGTATTCGGGGGTTTTCGAGGCCGTTGAATACGAATTTGGTAATAGTTTTTTCAAAAGCAAAATGGCGGCTCCAATATGGCGACAAACATTTGAGAATAGTCAATCATTTCAATTGAAAATTGGTATTCGGGGGTTTTCGAGGTCGCTGATTATGAATTTCAATTCAAATTTAAAAAATTAAATTGACTAATTAATTTAAATTCAATTTTACATACTTTTAGGCATTTTATAAATTCCAACCAAAAAATAAATAATTTTTCAATAATTATTTTTGACATAACAAAATGCTTTAATTTTTTCAAAAATTGTTTATAACACATAAATATTATAAATTGTTACGTTTAAATGGAATTTTTATGTTAAAACAACACTATAAACCAAAGTTAACGCGTCGCTGTATTTTGCACCGTGTCAAAAAAACAATAGTGGCTCCTAGAGGCAGCCAATTTTTACATTTTTTTACATTTTAAAATTAAAATAGTAATTCGAAGCAGTTACCGAGCGAGGGCCCGTCGTCGCGTCGTACGTATATTTTCAATTTAAGACCTCGTACTTGACCAAATTATTACTCATTACTTCCAAACCGGGATGAACCGGGTTCTAAATTTTGTACTATAATTTGAAAAAAACTATAAGAAATCGACCAGTAAAAGAATCATGCTTGGAACATGTTGCGCTTTTTTTGTAGCTCAAACAAAAGGTACCCGTTAATTTTTATTTCTTTATCTTTGTAGAACCCCGTTTAACACAATTTTATGACCGAATGTATCACATTTCACAAGCAATACATGTATGCAAAATAAAATACTTACTTTCTTTATAGATTATCTTCCTAAAATTTTACTATGTTTTTGTTGAAATTACACAAATTACAGGAATATCGAATAGTACGTTCGAATGTGGCAAGCAACTATTCACAACTGTACGCTAACAGAACGTTGTGTTTCTTAGGGTGTATCAGGTAAAAATGGGCAACAATGCGGTTGGAATTTGCGGTGCGTAATGAACTGAACATTTCTGACTACAAAAATATTACTTTGAATACAATTAAGCCTCTTTCGAATTTTGGACTTTTGGCCAGCTTTTTCGGATTCTGGCCCACTGTAGACAGTCTAGAAAACCGTAGATACCAATCACATTTAATTTTCTTATATAACATTTTACATGGTAACGTCGACTGTGGAGATATTTTAAGTATCCTTAATTTCCAAATTCCTAGGGCAGCATCTAGGCACAAAAATTTATTTAACTTGCCATTTTCTTGTTCTTTTTTGTTGACTTGTGTATTAGCCTCATTTTAAAGTGTACTTCTTACATTCACTTTGTTTTGTGTATAACAAATGCATTGTATTAGTTTAATTTAGTTTACTTTAATTTAGTTTATTAGTTTAATTCAGATATATGAACAGAGCTGGGTAATTCCTGGTGAAAAAGTAATTAGCAATTACAATTCCTTTTTTTTTCGTGTAATTGTAATTGTAATTAAGTACTTTTTTTTATTAAAGTAATTTGGAATTGTAATTGCAGGAAAATTGTTGAAGGAATTGTAATTTGTAATTATATTATTTGAACTATCTTATTACAAATTACTTCTATAAGTACAATTACTTTTTCCAATTACAATTACCTTCTCCAATTACAATTACTTTCTCCAATTACAATTACTTTTTCTAATTACAATTACTTTTTTCAATTACAATTACTTTAAGAACATGCGTATGTGGTTTAACAAACAAGAATACATTAAA
Organism: Rutpela maculata; assembly: GCA_936432065.2. NCBI lineage: Eukaryota > Metazoa > Arthropoda > Insecta > Coleoptera > Cerambycidae > Rutpela > Rutpela maculata. The sequence goes on along the minus strand of OW386294.2, from coordinate 32,985,290 downwards.
GCAGAATTTTACAGTTGCATAGTTTAAAATGAATCTGAAAAGTTAAAAAAAAGTCACTGACTAAAAACGAGTTTTTGCCGTGGTCCGCTGCACATTTATGTTTTTTTTATTAAGTACACAAGCTTTTGTATTTTTGTTCAATAAACTTTTAAAAACTAAATGTGTTTACTGTTTATTATTATCATTCTTAGTATTATTAGGCATTGTTATTATAGTGGAGTCGATTTAGTCAATAAAATAGCGAGGTTGGAAATTTTTTTAAGATGGATGCAGACCCGGCGGAATTTGTTTGTCATGGCGAGTATAACAAAATCCTAAAATCTTGCGCTGACGCAAGAGATGGCTTTATTAGGACGACCTTTCTATCAAATCTTGGGTGGAACCGTGTTTTGTTGGCCGAAAAGGGGTTTTTTGGACATTTATAGGTCAAATTTGCAGTTTTAATTTTTTGGCCACTTAAACAATCAGTTAAGGAACGAAAATAGTGGTTTTATTATTAATATTAAAGGAACCTCCAGTTTCAATTTGGTGAAGATCAGACCATATATATATATATATATATATATATATATATATATATATATATATATATATGAAATAGGATTTAAAGGAAACAACTACTCAGCAGGCAAATACCCCGACCTGCCTTGAATAACACCTTCAAATCGTGATCGTTAGCCAAATACCATTTGTCAATTCCTAACAACTTAATATGTTCTCCTCAGTATGCCATAGGTCATGGAACAGACAAATGGTAGTGGCCAACTTGCTAGTCTTATACAAACTAACGCAAATGAAGTGATGGTGAGAGGTAACTCTCATATGGTCAGATGCTACTATACGTCGGACATAATCACATATGTCTCTGTGGCGTATAGTGACTTGCTTGGTCACTATAATTTACTTTATCATAAAAGTAATTAGAAAAGTAATTAGAAAAGTAATTAGAAAAGTAATTGCTAATTCCTTTTTTAAAAAAGTAATTTGTAATTGTAATTAGTTCCTTTTTTAAAAAAGTAATTTGTAATTGTAATTATTTTTAAATTACAAGTAATTACCCAGCTCTGTATATGAATAATAATTATATATCGTTTCGTTCATAATCAAGAAATTGACTTATTTTGTATTTTCCTATTATGTAAATGGGTTTCACCTGTTGAATAGTGTACAAAAACAAATTAAGCAAATAAAATAAAGACCCCTTGAAATATTTAAAAAATAAAAAATGCATTTGAGTCCCACTTGCACTTGACCGATTTTGCTGTAGATGTCTTAAAGCTTCTTATGTGATATAAATATGTGTTTTTGAAAATTTTATTCTGAACCAGAGGCGTAACTATGGTAGGGCAAACCGGGGCCTCGGGAGATCAAGGGGCCCCCAGATGGCGCCCTGGGGCCCCGCTCAATAAATAAATGCTGGGATGAAACAATTTTTTTGGGATTTCTCGCCCCCCCCCGCTCATCGCTCATCAAAAAATGTTAGGATGGAAAAAATTTTTTTTTAGATATTAAGAAAATGATATAATAGGGGGCTCCCAACAATTTTTTGCCCTGGGGCCCCATGACGTCTAGTTACGCCACTGTTCTGAACATGCTAATTTGTCACAGTACGAGTCCATTCATTTTAAAAATGAGCAATATATTATGCTATCTAGAATATAGATTGCTAATTAAGACAAGGCAATAGTAACAATGAAGTAATTTGATCTTCCGAGGGTTTCTAAAAAATCCGAGAGTTTATTTATTTTCCTTTTTATTTGTCGAGACAATCTAAATTAAAAGTGACGGGCTCTTAAGAGGCGAAAACAGCAGCCAAATTGTCACATGTCACTAGCAACGATTTTCATTCTTTCCGCAAATTTATTTGAATTGAAGAAATGTGTATTTTTTAAGGACCCTTGTGATTCGCTTCGACCACCCCCAATCTCCCTAATCTTATTCTGAAGTATTTGCCCTTTTAACATAAATTTGCCACGGCGCATTAAGTTTCGATAATATCCTCATCTATTTAAATTGGTTTACAACTTTTATTTTTGCATACTATTCAAATCACGTTAAATCAGCAATATAAAATATATTACACAAGAGGGATTATCTAGCCAGATCTTTAAGTCGAATTATGTTGTTTAAAAATAAAACACGAAGGTATGGAACACAAAATCACAACATTATTTGGCCTACACAACGGTCTTGGGCAATATTTAATCAATCCTGTATCAGAAATATTATATCTATTTAAATATCGAAGTATTCGATATACAGGGTAGGGTGTTCCAGAATTATATTAACATGCGATATCTCCGTTATTGAAAATATAAAAATATAAATAAAAACAACCTGCACAAGGCATCCCAGTAGAAAAAAATTATTAAAAAGACAATTAGTATAACTAAACATATTTAAGGTGTCAGCGCCGAAGACTGACACAAGAGGACTCATACACGTTCACAGAAAAGTAAGGCACACGCGTGGTGCCCAAAAAATTTCACTTGATAAATATTTTGGGGGCCAGGCAAACAATTCGAAAGTACGCCAATATTTTCCTTTATAGGGAAAGTGGAGACACAGTCATTGTTGATATCGTTAAAAAGAATGACAATAAAATTTTGATGAGGCGACGCACAATGCGAAAAATGTGCCCTTTTTTGGATAAAAATCTGCCAACAGCAGATATATCAATTTAAATTAAAAAAAAATGGAAATACTTTAAGACATTGTGCTTTAGAGTAATACTGCGACAAAGTGGCTTTGGGTTAACCTAACCTAAAAATTAATTAAGTAATTTAATTAGTTAATCTCATTGGTCGAGTCACAAACAAACGAAGTAGTGTTCATGTAGATTGGATACCAAATTCATTTTTATCGGATTATAAGTAATTTGCTTAAGTTTCTTGAATCGTTTTTAACGTATGAACCATAACCCTTTTAAGGGGTTAAAATGGGAGTTGAAGGTTTAAGGTGGTGAAAATTCGAGATTCAAGTGAAATAAAGTTTAAGTGATCAAGAGTTGTTCTTCGGGGTTTTTTGATGCTGATCTCATCTTTAATCTTACTCGCATTTTATCGATCTTTCAAAGGATGAAAACAGGCGTTGATCTAAAAATTACGACAGGCGCGGATTTGTGGGGGGGGTAACGGGGTAATTACCCCCCCCCAAGATTCTGTAAATCATTAACTTTTGTTTTAAAATGTTATGATTTTTGTTAATTTTGGGAAGAAAATTTTTTTAATAGGTAATTACCCCTCCCCTCCCAAGAAACTTTCATTGTAAAATGTTGATGAAAAAATTTTTTCAGATTTTTGCCCTCCGCTCTTCAAAAAAATTTTGGGATGAAAAAATTTTTTCCGGATTTCTCCCCCCCTGCTCATCAAAAAATGTTGGGTTCAGTGTTACCCCCCCCAAGTTGAAGGTCCAGATCCGCCCTTGAATTACGATATCCCAAACTCGTCACTAGTTGCGTTTAGACTTGTAAATATTATTTTACTAGGTAAAAATGAGGATAGTTTTTTATCCACATGATTTTATTTCTATGCATTCAGACTAATTATTAATTTATTATTTTTTATTTTATTTTATCTTTTTGGAATATCGTAATTTTTAGATCAACTCCTGTTTTCATTCCTTTGAAGGATCGATAGGATGTGAGTAAGATTAAAGATGAGATCAGCATCAAAAAGCCCTGAAGAACAACTTTTGATCACTTAAATCTCGAATTTTCACCACCTTAAACCCTCAACTCCTATTTTAACCCCTTAATGATTTATATGTTAAAAACGATTCAATAAACTTAAGCAATTAATTTTTGATCCCATAAAAATTAATTTAGTATCCAATCTACACTACTTCGTTTGTTTGTGACGCTCAACCAAGGAGGTTAACTAATTAATTTAATTAATTTTTAGTTTAATTTAATGCTGCGACAAAGCCACTTTGTCGCAGCATTACTCTAAAGTACAATGTTTTAAGGGTATTTTCCATTTTTTTTATTTAAATTGATTGATATATCTACTGCCGGCAGATTTTTGTCCAAAAAGGGCATATTTTTCCCACTGTGCGACGTACTGAAAGGGCGAGACCGAAAAATGTGACAGAGGCGCGTAGCGTCTATATGCAATTATTAGGCAAAAATTAATAAAGATGGTCAAGGCCGATTTCTCCAATAAAACAAATTTAGATTCATCCAGCGACTCGTCAGTTGGACGAGTGCGTTGGAGAATGGGCAGAAAACGGTGGTAGCCAAACCAAATGCAGGTCTTTAAAGATGGCAAAGTTATAGAGAAAATCACCTTGTGCATAAATAAGATAAAAAGGTCATTTGCAAGAAAGTAGCTCGAAAGCGAGGTCATGTCACATACCATAATTCGAACCTATATGGGGCCAGTACGTCGCCGTAAAGGAGGCAGGAAAGCACAATAAACTCATATATAGTTGAACTCCGTTCTTGTGAATGATATAATCACTAAAAAGGAACCTTAAAGCTAACCACTAGTGTCCCGACATTTTTAAGTAAAATATCTTTATATTAATTTCAGTCAGTCCCAAAACCAAAGTTCCTCCTGAGAAAGTTGTGTGAGTCTTTTTACCAATCGATTGCTATTGCACGCTCTCTGTTATAAACGTCCTCTATAAGAGACATTCGTCCTTACCCTGTTCGGGGAGGCGATCTAATTAAGATTTTTCATATTTTCTTTAGATAGGATTTCATATTATCATCTTTCTTTAAAGAAGACAAACTCTTCCCCCTTCCAACCTATTTCAAATTTGCCTATTCTTAAGGTAAGTTCTAATTCAAATATTTAAATGTCATCCTTTATTTTTGATATTTACCACGACATTTATGGAGTGATGTTTTCCATAATTATGATATTTATCATTATATATATCTTCGAACCCAGACAGCTAACGCTAACATTTAATGAAAAAAAAAAAAAATGAATTAAGAGAAACTTATATAACGTCATATTTAAATGATTTAAATGAATTTGCTACATTTCATTTATGTTTTACTTCCACATCCAGTGGAAGTATAGTAACGACAAAAAAATTTTTAAAAATTTTTATTGTCCAAATAGGCTTAGAATGTCATGAAACGTCGAGATTTTAAGTTTGAGCGAAAAAAAAATTTCTGTCTGTCGGTCTGTCGGTCTGTCGGTCTGTCGGTCTGTCGGTCTGTAACTTTTTTTGTGCGCACGTTTACTCTGGAACCGTTTAAGATATTGACTTGAAATTTGGTACACGTATGTATTTTAACGTGATCTGGAACTAGATTATATTTTCATCTTGTTCCATCGAAGGGTTGGGGGTAAATTAGGGTAAATTTGGGGTAAATAGGTAAATTAAGCAGGTAAGAGTCCAGAAAATTGGTATTTAGTACATTAAAGAGAAGCTAAGGTCTCAAAAAAATTTTTGGCATTAGCCACCCCCATTACCACCCCCACCCCATTATTAAAGGGGATTATTAAAGAGGATGAAAAAAACATGTGATTTAGTGTGTGTACAAGAACCAGAAACTTCAAAATATTTTTTTACTTCATCCACCCCCACTACCACCCCCTATCACCACCCCTACCTCACTACCGATGTGGGGTATCGTTTTATAGGTTTTTGGGGTAGAGGATTTTAAATATTGTATTATTAAAGTTCCATAAGCAATTATTTCCACGTACAAAATTTGGATGTGGAAGTAGTGATTCCTTGGGCAGCGGTTTTTCCACTGTTTCTGATTGCTGCTGCAGAGGACCTTCCCATTATTTAAAAGATTTTAAAAAGCAATAAATATTATATTAAAAGAAATATTTTTTTGCTTGTGAAAACAGAGTAAAAGGTTTTATGCACTTTACCTTTGAGTTTTTAATATCCATAATAATGTTACACACTCCTCATTGTTTACTAAAATTATTATTTTTAAACAGTTTTGGACAGTAGTACTTTCACATAATTTACCAGTTTAGTTACAAATTATTAAATTATACAATTTGATTTACAAACAGTTGTCGTTTAATCCATATTGCTAGATGAAGACTCCATATTTTACAATAATTGTATAAGAGCACTTAATCAAAAAAATACTAAAAATATGTAATTAACAATTTTCTACATACCAGTATTATAAATATGCATTCGCGCGTGAGCATATAGAGCTCTGCGGGCTGCGTGACGAGCGGGCAGGCATCTTTGAGTGTGACGGGAAATGATAGAAGCAGAAACAGATGCGACTGGGGTTGTGGCATAATTTTGACAACAACTAACTATTTAATTAATAACTTGCTTATTTATGATCGAAATTCAAAACTGAAAAAAGTAATCGAATCTTGATAGTATACGCTACAACTTTTATTCTTATTAAATTTTTAAAATTTTAATTGGTCTGTCCACAATCACGAGTGGAACGAATTTGCCAAAATAACAAAATAAATATTCGCATAATAAGAGAGCCACGCAAGGTTTTAGGACATATTTTACGCTTTAAACAATATAGTTCTTTTGCATATAAATAGCCATAACTTTCTTAATACGGATAATTCATTCAAAAATTAAAAAACTGCTAGAAAGATAAAGCAAAAATCTAATATTTCGTTTTTTTCGGTTTTTCACCCCTGGGGGTCGTTTGGACACCGATATCGCCAGACGAATCTAGGAGGTGTATATACATATTAAGTACTATATAATAGCGTAATCAGTACATTTTTACCTTTCAATGTTCCACGGGACACGTTTCTAAACGACTTTTTCGAATTCTGAACCTCTACTATAATATAAAACAGAGACAAATAGAATAAACAGAATAATAATTACACAGCCCCACAAAAAAAAAGTGGTCTGTCCGGCGGACTAGACCAGAGTATCCTTATGTATTTGGACCCGCTGAAACCGAATCCGTAGTCAAAATTGTCAGATTAGCTCGTTTTTCACCCATATCCCCAAAAAAACACCCCCACAAAAAATGGTCTGTCCGGCGGACCAGACCACTGTATCCTTATGTATTTGAACCCGCTGAAACCGAATCCGAAGTTAGAATTGTCAGATTGGCTCATTTTTCACCCCTAACCCCAAAAAACACCCTCAAGACAAAAAAGAGTGGTCTGTCCGGCAGACCATACCAGTGTATCCTTAAGTATTTTGACACGCTGAATCCGAATCCGAAGTCAGAATTGTCAGATTGGTTCACTTTTCACCCCCTAACCCCAGAAAAACCACCCCCCTCCCAAAAATGGTCTGTCCGGCGGGCCATACTAGTGTATCCTTATGTATTTGGACTTGCTGAAATCGAATCCGAAGTTATAATTGTAAGATTGGCTCGTTTTTGACCCCCAACCCTAAAAGACACCCCCAAAACAAAAAACGAGTGGTCTGTACGGCAGATCATATCAGTGTATCTCTATGTATGGTTAAATTGGTTCGTTTTTCACCCTTAACCTCAGAAAAACACCCTCCCCCCTCTCAAAAATGGTCTGTCCGGCGGGCCATACCAGTGTATCCTTACGTAAACCGAATCCGAAGTTAGAATTGTAAGATTAGCTTGTTTTCACCCCCAACCCCAAAAAACGCCCCCAAAACAAAGAAAAGTGGTCTGTCCAGCGGACCAAACTAGCGTATCCTTACCAAATACATAAGGATACACTGGTATGGTCCGCCGGACAGACAACTTTTTTTTGTTTTGGGGGTGTTTTTTTGGGGTTGGGGGTGAAAAACGAGCCGATCTGATAATTCTGACTTCGGATTCAGTTTCAGCGTATCCAAATACATAAAGATACACTGATATGGTCCGCCGGACAGACCATTTTTTGGAGAGGGGTGTTTTTGGGGGTCGGGGGTGAAAAACGAGCCAACCTATCAATTCTAACTTCGAACTCGGATTCAGTGAGTCAGAATACATAAGAATGCGCTGGTATAGTCCACCGGACAGATCACTTTTTTATTTTGGGGGTGTTTTTTTGGGGTTGGGGGTGAAAAACGAGCCAACCTGGCAATTCTGACTTCGGATTCGGTTTCAGCGGGTCCAAGTACATAGGGATACACTAGTCTAGTCCGCCGGACAGACCACTTTCTTTTTTGTGGGGCAGTGTTATCAACAGAGCCCGTATTTTGGATGACATTGACGTAAAACGCAGAGTCGGCATGGTAGGGTAGTACAAAATTATAAAATTCTTATCTCTTTTTGTAGTTAACTGCTCATCCAATTGGAAACATTAAATCAAACTGGTACATTGCAGATTAATACCACGTAAATAACAATAGATAATTAAATACTAGTCTAAATGTTCAACACGAAACGAACGGCGTTTATCTAAGAATATCACTTGTAAATCCCTGTTTTCCTGAGTTAAGACACATGCCATGTAATTAAAGACTTTCGCGATCATAACAGGGTAATATTGCACCTTTGATATTTGAGCTTTGCATCATTTAATTAATTTTGCGTTTTCGCAAATCTACGATTGTACCGTTTGTATTACGGCAATGGACGCGCCATTATCATACTAAATTTCCGAAATAGTCATTGGAACGTTTCACTTACCCATCTCTGGAAATAGTATATCAGTGGGTATTCGACGCATAGTGAAGCACTGAATTGCCAACTGACACAGGTTAAGGGTCCATGTAGAGTAGAGAGTTGCTATTTAACAACCTGTTATTTTATAACTGTTATTTGTAAATAGCATTAACAAACTGTTATTTGTTTTCAAAAATAACAGGTGAGAATATAATAGATAAGAAACACGACGTAGTAAACATGTTCCTGCTGACTGCTGTTAAACTGTTATTCAGAAAACAGCAGCAGCAGATAATGAAATCGCAAAGGAACCGCGTAGACTTGTGAAATAAAAGAAAATGTAGTTGAATATTATTGAAGTTGAATATTATTGTCGGTATCACCGGCTTTATGTACACACTTTTTGATTGTTTTTTTAATCATAATATATTCAAACCTTTTCGATTTTCTTCTTCGTGTGTATATTTTCTATTACCTGCATACCGAGTTTAAAACTGAAGGGCTGCCAAAGTTGAATATTTTTGTAGAAATCTCGAGCCATCCGCTTTATGTACTAACTTTTAGCTGTTTTTTAAATCGTAATATGTTCATAGCTTTTATATTTTCTTCTCCATATGTATATTTTCGTTTATCTGCATCTCCAACATTGTCATTGCATACGCTGTATTTGGCGTGTTTTATTGCTATTTGTAGTATTTCTCATGCCAGTATTTCTCATCGATATGTTATTTTTAAACTGTTATTTCAAAATAGCAGTAGCAGTTTAAACCTGTTATTAAAAAATAATAGCTTTTAACCATTACTAATATAGAGATGGGTATACCTGAAACATGTAGTGAGAATTTAGTGAGAATTTATTTTAATGACGGACGATATTTGACTGCAGGTGATTAAATCACCGTGATTAAGCAAGTAACAACTAAACGTTCGCCTGGACTTTCACTAAGGTTTATAAAATAAAAATTTTGTATTTAAAGATTTTTTAGCTTGTGTGGCAATAATACTTATTGTTAGCGACCGATGTTTCTGATTGTAACTTTACGAAAGTATTAGATAGTATCGTGTAATTCAGAGTCCGTCCCTGGAATGTCATCCGAAAGCCCGGGCTCTGGTTATCAAACACAGACAATACAAAATAAAATTTGAATATCAGGTAAAATATAGTAAGATAAAATAGGATAAGGCGACAGTTTAAAATAACATTCCCATATTATAGAATTTTTGTTGATGTTATGAAATAAAATTAGCCTGTAAATATTTTTCAACTGAATAAAAGGAACATTTTAATAATAAAGAATTCACTTCTTTCTTAAACAAATGAATAACATTTATACTCTTTATACGTGATGGTAACTTATTAAACAATTTTATAGGCATTACTTTAGAACTTTTTGCTAACATGGATAAGGAATGAGATGGGATGTTTACAGAGTGATTTTCTCGACGATTATGACCGCTACTAACACAGGTACCATGTCTACTATTAAAATGATTAAAGTTCTTTTACTTTCACATCCAGTGGAAGTATAGTAACGACAAAAAAAAATTTAAAAATTTTTATTGTTCAAATAGGCTTAAAATGTCATGAAACGTCGAGATTTTAAGTTTGAGCGAAAAAAAAATTCTGTCTGTCGATCTGTCTAACTTTTTTTTGTGCGCACGATTACTCTGGAACCGTTTGAGATATTGACTTGAAATTTGGTACACATATGTACTTTAACGAGACCTAGAACTAGATTATATTTTCATCTTGTTCCGTCGAAGGGTTGGGGGGTAAATTTGGGGTAAATGGGTAAATCAAGCAGGTAAGAGTCCATAAAATTGGTATTTAGTATATACAAGAAAAGCTAAGGTCTCAAAAAAAATTTTGGCATTAGCCACCCCCCATTACCAACCCCCACCCCCTTATTAAAGGGGATGAAAAAAAAATTATGATTTAGTGTATGTACAAGAACCAGAAACCTCAAAACATTTTTTTACTTGTTCCACCCCCACTACCACTACCGCCCCCCTATCACAACCCCCACCCCACTACCGATGTGGGGTATCGTTTTATGGGTTTTTGGGGTAGAGGATTTATATTATATTATTAAAGTTCTATAAACAATTATTTCCACATACAAAGTTTTTTCGTTGTGAGTGACTAGGATAGAGAATTGGATGTGGAAGTAGTGATTCCTTGGGCAGCGGTTTTTTAATTAAATATGTTTTCTCCAAAATAAAATTCCCAATGTCAGTCTATCTAAGATTGCATTCTTCGATCAAAATCATCTTCCTGCATCTTGTGTATAATATATTTATTTTATTTATTAAACGTGTTGTTTACATGTTGAAATAAAATATTTTAAATTAGTGACAGTATAGCAATGTGTATACTCTGCTTATGGTCTAGACGGATAATATATGACTGGCTATAAAAAGACCTTTTAGCATTTTTTGGTTATTTTGAATATCAAAGTGTGAGAACCGATTGAATATTGTCGCCGTAAATTTAAAATACCATTAAGCCAATGTTACAATGTATTTCCTAAGTTTAATGTTTAATATACAGGGCCATAAATGAATTTCATACAGTACTTTCCTTTAACCAAGAACTCTCTCGAAATACACTGCATTACTGTATTATTACTGTATTACGTTCCATCCCCGTCTCTAGAGTTATTTAAACTTAAAAATTTCAAACGACGCCACCTGCCTTGGAAACACCAGTTTAAAGAAGATAGAAAGAAATTATTTCAAAAAACCAAAAACTTGACTGCGAGAAGGAAAATTCGAACTAGAAGAAACTAAACAAAATTATCATTTGTAATATATGATACATAGATGATTCTGAGTGAGCTTTATATGTAAAAAACAGCTAAGAAATCAGTTTTTTCGTGTATTTTTAAATAATTGATTTTACGGCAAAATATTTCGAGTAAAAATTACTTCTTTTATAGTTTTACACAACTTTTATAAAGCCAGAATTTGTACACCAAAGTGCTTTTCAATCCACATAATGCATATAAATTCACAGCGATGCACTGCTGAAGTATTTCAATGCACTGAAATGCATGGATCAAGCATTGCAATGCACTGAAACATCCGCGAAACATTGCCATGCTTCGAAGTACAGCCACTGCGCATTGCAATGCTTTAAAACGCACCCTTCACTTTTTACACTGCATCGATGTTCATTGTTATTTTCAGTTATTTTTAAAAAAATTTAATAAAATCAAATATTTTATTTCATTTCAAGTGGGCAGTTTTATAATTCATGTGTTTGATTTGACTGTTTTAAATTTAGACTAATTAAAATAAAAAAACAATCACACCATTGGATAGCTGATGTTTCATTTATTAATTCTTAATATTTAAATTATTCTTATTTGTTAAATAAATATCAAAAAATGTATTTTAAGTCCCTCTTAATCTTTGTACGCTCAATTGTAGATCCATGCGATGTTTAAAAGAAATGCGTTTTAAGCGCCTTCCATGTCATCTCAATGACCCTTTTAAGTCTAGAAGATCTAGATTTGCCTGAGTACAGGGGACGGGGCTCTACAGTTTATAGTGGAATCCGAACAAATTCTTGGGGGAAATTTACTATTAAAAATGTTTTCGCCGTGTGGGGTTACAACTTACTTCGCTTCTCAGACTGCAAGCTAGACCCGCTAACCACTCAGCTACCAACCCCCTTAGATGTAATTAGACATTTTTTATAATGTTAGATACAGAGGTATAATATACTGGGTGGCAACGATATCACTAGCACCCCTCTTTTGCCCCTTGTTTTTCAAGATATCAAAATGAAACTCGGCATAGTGAATACAAAGGTACAATACCACATCTTGACAGTCTTTTGCCCATATCTGATAATTTTTTGATGAGCGGGGAGGGGGGGGGGACATTTTGTGCTCTGAAGCCCCCAGCAAACAATTTAAATATGGCGATTTACCTAACAAAGTGGAATAGCATATTAGGACTTGAAGTGTGTATTAATTTTGATTAGTGCTAGTTACCTACGTTTCGGGTGTGAAAACGCGTTGAGATAATCTGCTAAACAGTGATTAAATCGTAATGAACTTAATAATTATGATCTGTAGATTTAGAAATTATTTCTCGGTAGTTTTTAATGGCTAAGGTTTATCAGAATGCCAAAATAGTAGACCATCGGCATATATTTACAAATTGGCAGTTAAAAAAAATAATTGGAAACCGAGTAGGTAGTGTTAGTGGAAACCGACATGACAGTTTATTTAAAAGTAAAATTATTTTAGATTGCCATGCTTCTCTGACACAATTTGTATAAAAATGAAATTCTTGAAATAAAACTTATACCTGTAATTTTCTTCCCAGAGAATTCAGGGTATTCCACCCTTGACTTCCTAGACAATATACGAAATGAAGGGAGCCTTATCTCTCAATTATAGGTACTTATTGTACATCAGTCTAATTTTAATAGAATCGAAACACTAGTTTGAAACTTTGAGCAAAAAAATCTCCATGATTTAAACTTTAAGGGCGAGTTTGAGTAGTTCCTAAGTGGGCGGTCTGGGAAAAAAATACAAACTATTCGATGTAAAAATTATCAAATAAAAACATATATTTACCCGACTCCAATATCGATGTTAGGTGTTAGGCAATATGATAAGATTCAATTAATTAGAAAAACCGCTGCCCAAGGAATCACTACTTCCACATCCAAGTCTCTTACAACAAAAATACTATATTTGCATTCCACTATATGAAAATAATTGTTTATGAAACTTTAATAGTATAATATTTGAAATCATGTACCCAAAAAACCCATAAAATTATATGCCACATCGGTGGTGGGGATGAATGAAGTGAAAAAAATTCTTAATGACTTTGGCTCTTGTACACACACTAAATCACAACCTTTAATGGGGTGGGGGTGGTAATAGGTGTGGCTAATGCCAAATTTTTTTTGAGACCTTAGCTCCTCTTATATTTACTAAATACCAATTTCATGGACTTTTACTTGCTTGATTTACCTATTTACCTCCATTTACCCCAATTTACCGTTTAACTCTCCAACAGAATAAGAGCAAAATACAATTTAGTTCCAGATCTCGTTAAAATACTTTTTATGCCATATTTTAAGTCAATATGTTAAATAGTTCCAGAGTAATCGTGATCACCAAAAAGATACAAGACTAACAGACAGACCGAAGCGACAGACAAATTTATTTTTTTCAAACTTGAAATATTGACGATTCATGACATTCTGAGCCTATTTAAACAATGAAAATGTCCAATTTTTTTTTTGCGTTAATATACTTCAACTGGATGTGGAAGTAATACGCAGAAAATGGCATGACAAAGATATAAAAAAATCGTTGTGTGCCGTAAACTACACGATAGGAGTAAAGCCTCTACTTTAAGTATTTTCGTCGAGGAAACCTACTACGCGTCCATACTACCCAAGGTAACCCACTGGGCAACCAATATACTCGATGAAAGGCACTGCGCATTCATACTTCTTAAAGTAACCCACTGCGCATCCATTTTACTCGAGGAAACCCACTGCGCATCCATACCACTTGAGGTAACTCACTGCGCATCTATAGTACTGGAGAAAAGCCACTGCGAATCCGTACTACTCGTGGTAACCTACTGCGCATCCATTGTACTCGAGGAAAGCCATCGCGCATCCATATTACTTAAAGCAACCCACTGCGCATCCATACTACTTGAGGTAACCTACTGCGATCTGTAATACTCGAGAAAAGTCACTGCGCATCCAAAATACTCAAGGAAAGCCACTGCGCATCCGTAATACTCGGGGAAACCTACTGCGCATTCATAGTAGTCGAGCAAAGCCATTGCGCATCCATACTATTCGAAGTAACTTTAACAACATAATATTTGAAATCGTCTACCCCAAAAACCTATAAAACGATATGCCACATCGGTAGTGGGGGTGGGGGTGGGGGTGGTAGAGGGTTGGTAGTGGAGGTGAATGAAGTAAAAAAAATTTGAGGTCTTAGTTTCTTGTAGACACTAATATTACTAAATTACAATTTTGTTTTTTTCAGCCCCTTTAATAATGGGGTGGGGGTAGTAATGGACTAATGCCAAAAAAATTTTGAGACCTTACCTTTTTTTTATATATACTAAATATCAATTTTATGGACTCTTACCTACTTGATTTACCTATTTACCCCCGTTTACCCCAATTTACCCCCCAACCTTTCAACGGAATAAGATGAAAATATAATCTAGTTCCAGATCTCATTAAAATACATACGTGTACCAAATTTCAAGTCAATATCTTAAACGGTTCCAGAGTAATCGTGCGCACAAAAAAAGTTATAGACAGACCGACAGACAGAAATTTTTTTTTCTCTCAAACTTAAAATCTCGACGTTTCATGACATTCTAAGCCTATCTGAGCATTAAAAATTTTAAAAAATTTTTTTGTCGTTATTATACTTCCACTGGATGTTGTAAAATTACTTTTAAAGCAATGTTTTGCACAAAACTGAAAGTTTTCTTTGTGTTTTTATAGAATATCCTGTATAGTATTACCACTTCTGTTTGTTGTACCTCCCACCACATAATTATTAGACATTTATTGATATGATTAATATTTCCAGAATTTCGTATTAATATTTGCTCTGAAGCGTCTTGCAATACTATTAAACAAGGTTAGTACGATAATTGGCAGACTATATAGGCTTACTGAACTCAACAATGAGAGGTAGTGTAGTTAACTTTAACACAAATAAATATCGTTGGCTGCACACACTAAAAAGCTTACATGTTAAGATGAACTTTTTAATTGCTGATTCCTTTTCAAAAAAGCCGCTAATATCTTCTGTTACACCAAGAAGAAAATTAAACATTATCTACGACAGCTAACGATTAATAGTAGCTCGGTTGTTGGAACAGGGTACTTAATGCGAAAAGGCAGGTAAATTTGAGATACAATGTTTTAAAAGGAGATACGAGGGGGTCAAATATTAATACTTATTCTAATTAAAGAGCCATTTTAAGGTAACTTCCACTGTGCACTGAAAACACGTACATATTTACGACAGTAATGAAAATAATTTAATATTAATAGTAAGTTTTATTTCAAATTCCATAAATCGAATTAAAGATTTGATTTTTTGAAGCACTATGGGTCTAGCCCAATCAATAGAAACAAACCGTTAATGGTAAGGCCAATACTTAAATACATTAAATTAAAATTAATCCGTACTTAACTTTCTATATGTTTATTAAATTTATGAACCTATACACCATAAATATCGAAAACAAAGAATGAGACATCATCATCATATTTTACATTTTCCATGCATTATTCTATTCGGTCTCCTTTTGCTGTATGGTACGTCCGACAGCACCATACCATCTGTCGCGATTGCCTGTTAGGGGCACGGCCGCACCAAACTTCTCTCCCATTAGTTTCTTGATGACAAGAGCCCAACGTTTTGCTGCTTTTAAGGACGTATATATTTTTTTATTTTGACACTCAACAGATTGCTTGTTTCGCTCTCATCATATAAAGAACTATGCATGCGTTCAGAGAGACTCTACAAGCTAGTCCCAGTTGTGTCGGACCATTTATTTCATTTTCATTAGATGAAGAATGGCGTGCAATATTTTCTTTCGTAAAAAATATACGGTTTCTTAAAAATAACAATGAATAGTATGTTGTGATCACTATTTGAAAATAATTGTAGATAATATTTTTTATATTGTCTAAACTATTTTCATTTATTAATTTGTAATGGAGTAATAATACGAGAATCATTGAAGAACCTTGGATCTAATTAATGAGACAAATCGTGCTAGATGTTTAGAATTGACAGAGGAACATCATCATTGAAAACCAAAACATCAATTATTTATTTGTCACCCATATGCTATACTACAAGAAAGAGGCAAATTATTATTGAAAATTATGTTTTGGTGCCAGATTCATATATCTAGCTTTAAAATTAAAGGAGATATTAATGTTTATATATTTGTTTCAATAAACACAGTATTTAATATAGTTATTTACCTTACTAGATGCGAAAGTTTACTTTTAGGTGTCAGGTGATTTTGGAATGGTCGAGGCGAAGCCGAGAACTTTCAAAAAACACCGAACATCTAAAAGGGCTTTTGCATCGTGTAATGTATTATATTTTTTCTACTACCGAAAGATATTATGGGATTTAATAATTTAAAACTAATTATTTCATGAAATTATTTGACGTTTTTAATAAACTTTATAGTTTAGGAGACTGTCTGTGAAAATTGTTTCCATGCCAAGGAAACATTTAGTATCTGTCATCTCGAGGTTTATGTTAAACATTTTAATTTCTGGTGGTTTTAAACTAAAATAAACAAATATGTTTGGTGGCGATGAAAATAGGATACAAGAAGCAGCCAATATTGCTTGTGCCTCGCTTTACCCAAAGCAAGGTACATGCAAACTTATGAAGCGTTAAAATTTGTTTTTTTTTATTATTCTGTCCTGGCCGCGAAAGTTCTACTTTCGTAGCAAGCAACGTCTTAGCAACCAGTTAACTCGAATGTTTACTTTCGTTATCGCGCGTGTTGCTAGGGAAAGGTCATTTATATAGACGGTAGTAGAAAAAATATCTTTTTCTACTACAGTGCGTAAAGTACACACTTTACGTACGCTGTGTAGAGCGTAAAGTAAAAAAGTTGCCTATAATCATCATATTTTATATTTAAAGGTCAAAAACTTAATTTTATATAGTCCATTTATTTACTATCAGTGGGATAAAATATACCTATTCACAGTATTATTATACTCTTCGCAAAAACGAAGAGTATATTCCCTAATAGCACAACATTGTCCTGTGGACATCTGAAGGACGTCCTCGACGGACATACAGGACATCCGATGGACGTTCGTTTTTGGTCCAAAGTGCATCCAATGGGCAGCCGAGGGACGTGCAAATGTCACAACTTTGGACAATATTTGTACATTCCAATTATTTAAAAAAAAAAACGGAATGAGCACAGATCGAACCGTCGATCTCATGCCTTGTAACTGGATGTTTTCTCACTTGGCCACTATCCTAGCTTATTGGTATTTACTTTAAGACTGTACAGTTGGAAGTAGCTCTTAGACTAATATAGCTATTTATTTCAAAATGCAGAAAGTATTTGAATGTTTAATAAATGTTTAGTATCAAATGAAGACCTAAGTGGATAAAGGTGTTATGTCGCAATTTAAAAAAAAAATCACTTTATGCAATTTTTGAACACCCCTGATATAGATTTAACACCCAATAAACGGTGAATTCTAAATTTGTAATATTTTATAGAAACTTTTTAATTATAAAGGCGCCATGTCATACATACAACCAGTTATTGTAGTGGATGTACACAGTTTTGGACAGAAAAATCTAGTTTCATAATAGCTTGATATTGTTCTTTAATATTAGTGTAAACAAAAGAACATAACCCAAAATTATCTATTTTATGAGGCATTATTTATTTGAATCGAAGACAAAATAAATAAGTTCCAACTCAAAACCGTTTTATTTAATTTACTCAAAACTTTAGAAGTGTGACATAACACCTTTATCCACTTAGCTCTTCAAATAATATCATTAATAATTTACAAAAAAAGGTTAAAATTAAATTATTAATGATAAATTACAAATTACTATAAAAAATAAACTACAAATTTTACAGAAATAACGGTAAAATATAAACAAATACATTGTAAAATTGAAAAACCGATTTTGTTAACGTTTTTTTGTTTTTATATTAAATAGACGTCCTGCTACTGTCCCTATTGGGACCTAAAATATGTTTACTTGCCGAAGGACGTCCGTTGCGGCACATATGTTGGACGTTCAGTGTGCTATTCGCTGTATACATATTTCGGAAACATGTTGAAGAGAAAGCGGTATGGAGATATTATCATTTATTACAAAAATCTAATATTTAAATCAACGGACACGAAATGGACGTCCATGTGCTGCCCCTATATGGACATAAAATGTACATACTTCCCCTACATAAAATGGACATCCAGAGGACGTCCATTCCGTACAATTTCAAAGTATATCCGATGATAAACGTCCGGTAGACGTCCAGTTTATGTCCATGGACGTCAGTACATTAAATGGACATAAAACGGACGTCCGGCGGACATCGTGTGCTATTAGGGATTGTATTTGATCGGCACATTTCTAAATCAGTAAATATCGTTCGTAGAGAAAAAATTTTTATATCGTTATGTTAGTGAACGAATTCTGAACAACTTTTAAAATGTCCGTCCGTCCGTTCGTCTGTTCGTCTGTCCGTCCGTCACGTTTCTTGTAAGCACGATAACTTAAGAAAGAAAAATCCGATTGTATTGAAATTTGGAGAGTAAGTTAGTGTTAGCTAGAGGAAGACATAAAACGGACGTCCGGCGGACATCGTGTGCTATTAGGGATTGTATTTGATCGGCACATTTCTAAATCAGTAAATATCGTTCGTAGAGAAAAAATTTTTATATCGTTATGTTAGTGAACGAATTCTGAACAACTTTTAAAATGTCTGTCCGTCCGTTCGTCTGTTCGTCTGTCCGTCCGTCACGTTTCTTGTAAGCACGATAACTCAAGAAAGAAAAATCCGATTGTATTGAAATTTGGAGAGTAAGTTAGTGTTAGCTAGAGGAAGAACCCTATTGTTTTTTAACAAAATAGATTGGTAAATAAAAAAATTATTAGTAATTTAAAATTTAAAAAAATATTTTTTACATTTTTTTATGGTTTGTAATAAATAGAAATCTTGCGAAATTTTATTTCCCATCACTGTTTTTTTTATACATTTTATTAATGTGTGTCTTCTAATAATCACAATAAATTTACTAATAGTATATATTACACTCATTAACAATTTTAGTAATAAGAAATGGTGGTGTAGCGGCAAGAGTTTCATCTAGCAATCCAAGGGTCTCGGGTTCGATCCCTCACATTGTGATTTTTTTTTCATATATTTTTTTTCACAACAAAGTTGGTATCACAAAATTTAGAATGTCCAAAAACTAACATTATTTACAAAAAAAATGCGAAGAGTGTCCTATAGAATGTGTAACAATTATATAAAAAGCTCAGTAAATCGGCGAAGAGTATAATGCTTCCACTAGTTTAATAATAATACTTGAATTGTTTAAAATATTGACGTTAGTAATATTTTTAAGATTTGATTTGTTTCCCTCATTTAAAATTAGCTTGGCCACGATGATATTGCCATTTTTAAACATCTTCCTTGCTATTTTGTTATTTCACTTTGCGCACTAGTGCGTAAAGTAGATTGTTTATATTTTAATGTTTACGTATATTTTTTGGTAATGATTTCCATATTAGAAAAAATATTGTATGCAATTCGTGTGTAAAGTGCCATTTTTAAATATAAAAATTTTAACAGGTCCGACGACACCCTTGACCATGGTCGTCTTTTTTTCCAGACAAGCTTTAAGAGCTCGAAATTGTTGCCAATCCATTTCAGAACCTAAAGAGTTGCAGGGCTGGCTCCAGGTATTTTGCCGCCCCGGGCACAGTCTCATTTTGCCGCCCCTCTCTTACATAAATAACATGGTCAAGAGGGGTAAAAATGGGACAAAATGACATCTTTCAATTTTTAGGTTGCTTAGAATCGAGTCATATTTAATGAAAGATTGGTATCATATGTAAAAAGGACAGGAAAAACTACATTTCTATGTATTTTTTAATAAAAAGTACCGTTAATTGATAAACAAAAATAAACAGTGTCTCATTTTTACCCTCCAAGTGAGGTAAAAAAAAGACAGTAGGGCAAAAGGGGCAAATGAAAGACAAGTGATTTATTCCCATTCTTATTGACGTCGTACAAATGGAAGTGCAAAAATAAGACAGAGGAGGGTTTTTTCTTTTATATGTAATTTATTCAGATTTTTTTTACTGAACAAGAAGGGACTTGCAGAAGGGCTAGCTTCTCCTAAATTAGGAAGCTGAAATGTGCCTGCTTCGGTCTGCCCATTTGGTCTCTTTAGTCTCTTTTTTACCTTGAAGTATGACACTTCTAGTTGATGTCTGCCAAATACGGACGATGCAAAAAGAGAAACTAAAAAATCCCCAAAAAAGTATACTAAGGTGCGTTCAAAAATGTTTAAAAGTGAATTAATGAGTTTACTGAATAATATTTTTTTCCGCATTAACAGTAGGCATAGGACCTGATTGGATAACATAAAACAGTTCTGAATGTACAAAACAAACTTGAATAAAAAATTAAGCTTAATTTATTTCAATCTGGATTGGATATCACCTTGTCTTTTATTTACCCCGCTACCTGTCCGTCTCATTTTTACCCCGCCTCACTCTATCTTTTCAGTCCGTTATTTTTTATAACATTTTAAGAGTCACCTACTGAATATTCTTGATGGTTTGTTTTTTCAGTTATAAGGTTTACAGCAATTTTTGGATTTTCAGCAATATGATTACTGTATTTAAAAGGGTAAAATAAGATAATTGAAAAAATTAATCGTACTGAAACTTAAAAAAAATACCACACCACAGAAATTAGGCAAGAAATAAAATCACATATGAAATGTATGTATGTAACCTACTTTATATACAAAAAAAACTAACAATAACAAATTATTTATATAAAGTTAACATTACTATTACTATATTAGTGAAACAATTGTTTCCTAGCTTTTTATATTTTTTGGTAACTTTGGATTTGAAGAATTTGCCGCCCCGGGTAGCCGCCCGCTTCGCCCCCCCCCCCCCCCCTAGAGCCAGCCCTGAAGAGTTGTGAATTATAACATATTAGTTGCAGGAATATCACCTACCTACAGTCATCATTCCCAAAGATATGCTCTGAGAATATATTGATCTACAGAGTTCTCAGCAGAAGTCAACGTAGCCGAATTGAATCCCGATTTTAGTCCTTGTGTTGAATATTTCTTGGGAAAAGATATAATTTTTTTAAAAGAAAACTGAGTCGTGGTATATAGTATACAGTCACGCCTGCGCCTGCGTTATGGAGATAAGATCGAAGATCTATTTTATTTTTAGTATGGCTCTTTCTTCTGATGTGGATATGTTTATATAGTCACAGGCCACAGGATATTTTTTGAAAACAAAATAAATCCACGACCCAGGTGTAACTGTATATTATATACCATGCAGAAAGAGATGCTGATTTGCCTATTACTTCAACTGCAGTAAAATTATCTACTTCCAAAAAACACATTGCAGTCGTATCCGAGGATACTGATATAATGGTTATCATTCTAAACGTAAAAATATTTGCATGCTTTTGTCCGGCCAAGGCGGTAAAAGGTGACAAAGTAATCAAAATATCTGACATACAGGACAAAATGAAACATCTAAAGGATCATGTCTTGTTTTTGCATGCCATTAAATCAAAAAAATATTGCCTGTCTCTACTGAAACGACAAAGAATTCTGTCAAGAAATTGAAGTGTTTTTAAATAAAATTTCTGAGAAAACTGGAATGCTGAAGTCACAACTCGATTTTCTTCTAAAATTAAATCGATCCCAGGAAACATTAAACACATCATCCAGATAAGATATGTTTTGTATGACAAAACTGCGTGAAAACGAGGACTAAAATAGACATTCAGTTTGGCTACGTTGCTGTCTACTGAAAACTCTGTGAAGCTGTAGAAGGACTCACTACCGTGTATGTAGCTGACGCGACACCAATTTATTTTTAGAAAGGCGTCAGCCGCGTTCTGCCCCGTTCTTCCACTCCCAAGCGGGTTCGAGATAGGATATATCTCGATAGACAAGTAATAGGTCAAGGCTGCACTACCTCAGATCATTAACGACTCTTTCTCAGGGCGTGATTTCATTTCTTCACTGACAATAAGTCTTTGGATTTTTGCATAAAAAAAATCCCTATCGAAGATTTCTCTCCGACGGGATTAAAATTTGACCCGATTGGTATCTGTTTACCTACTACTAATATGCGCTACACTTAATGATTCCTGGAAAAATCGCATAAAAAAATCCCTATCAAGCTCCCGTAAGGCGACCAGAACACTGAGTATCGGACTTGCGGAATCATGAGATTCCGATTAACTCAGTTGTTTCGGTCTTCCAAACGAAAACTAAAGGGATTAAGACTAGCAACAAGCCCTTATATCAATAAAGTGCAATTAGTTCAAAGAATACCATTTATGCAAAATGATATAATATGAAAGAATCACGCCTCCTCAACTAAGGCAAATTACTTTTTAACCATACAAATGAGAGCGTGCGCTCTTGGTAGAAAAGATTCATTCAACTTCCTCAGAATTTAAGGCAAGCCTTTTAAAAAGAATTTAAATTTTTTTTGTAATTTTGGTAATTATGGCTGATTGAAAATACAAAAATATTTTACTAAAAAATTTTAGTTCGCTTGTGATTAGCTTAAAGGTTCTATTTAACGTGATTTTATCATTCACAGAACGGAGTTCGACTAATATATGAGTTTGCTAACGTTAGGCCATTCTTACGACGTACTAGTCCCCATGCAGGTTCAATATAGGAAAAATGACATCGACTCGCCTCCGAGCGATTTTTTTGCAAAATGGATTTTTGAGTCATTTATGCGCAAGGCGGTTTTCTCTATAACTTTATTAGTTGGAAAGCCCTGCATTTGGCTTTCCTACCATCGCTAAAAATTTTTATATCGTTATGTTAGTGAACGAATTCTGAACAACTTTTAAAATGTCTGTCCGTCCGTTCGTCTGTTCGTCTGTCCGTCCGTCACGTTTCTTGTAAGCACGATAACTCAAGAAAGAAAAATCCGATTGTATTGAAATTTGGAGAGTAAGTTAGTGTTAGCTAGAGGAAGAACCCTATTGTTTTTTAACAAAATAGATTGGTAAATAAAAAAATTATTAGTAATTTAAAATTTAAAAAAATATTTTTTACATTTTTTTATGGTTTGTAATAAATAGAAATCTTGCGAAATTTTATTTCCCATCACTGTTTTTTTTATACATTTTATTAATGTGTGTCTTCTAATAATCACAATAAATTTACTAATAGTATATATTACACTCATTAACAATTTTAGTAATAAGAAATGGTGGTGTAGCGGCAAGAGTTTCATCTAGCAATCCAAGGGTCTCGGGTTCGATCCCTCACATTGTGATTTTTTTTTCATATATTTTTTTTCACAACAAAGTTGGTATCACAAAATTTAGAATGTCCAAAAACTAACATTATTTACAAAAAAAATGCGAAGAGTGTCCTATAGAATGTGTAACAATTATATAAAAAGCTCAGTAAATCGGCGAAGAGTATAATGCTTCCACTAGTTTAATAATAATACTTGAATTGTTTAAAATATTGACGTTAGTAATATTTTTAAGATTTGATTTGTTTCCCTCATTTAAAATTAGCTTGGCCACGATGATATTGCCATTTTTAAACATCTTCCTTGCTATTTTGTTATTTCACTTTGCGCACTAGTGCGTAAAGTAGATTGTTTATATTTTAATGTTTACGTATATTTTTTGGTAATGATTTCCATATTAGAAAAAATATTGTATGCAATTCGTGTGTAAAGTGCCATTTTTAAATATAAAAATTTTAACAGGTCCGACGACACCCTTGACCATGGTCGTCTTTTTTTCCAGACAAGCTTTAAGAGCTCGAAATTGTTGCCAATCCATTTCAGAACCTAAAGAGTTGCAGGGCTGGCTCCAGGTATTTTGCCGCCCCGGGCACAGTCTCATTTTGCCGCCCCTCTCTTACATAAATAACATGGTCAAGAGGGGTAAAAATGGGACAAAATGACATCTTTCAATTTTTAGGTTGCTTAGAATCGAGTCATATTTAATGAAAGATTGGTATCATATGTAAAAAGGACAGGAAAAACTACATTTCTATGTATTTTTTAATAAAAAGTACCGTTAATTGATAAACAAAAATAAACAGTGTCTCATTTTTACCCTCCAAGTGAGGTAAAAAAAAGACAGTAGGGCAAAAGGGGCAAATGAAAGACAAGTGATTTATTCCCATTCTTATTGACGTCGTACAAATGGAAGTGCAAAAATAAGACAGAGGAGGGTTTTTTCTTTTATATGTAATTTATTCAGATTTTTTTTACTGAACAAGAAGGGACTTGCAGAAGGGCTAGCTTCTCCTAAATTAGGAAGCTGAAATGTGCCTGCTTCGGTCTGCCCATTTGGTCTCTTTAGTCTCTTTTTTACCTTGAAGTATGACACTTCTAGTTGATGTCTGCCAAATACGGACGATGCAAAAAGAGAAACTAAAAAATCCCCAAAAAAGTATACTAAGGTGCGTTCAAAAATGTTTAAAAGTGAATTAATGAGTTTACTGAATAATATTTTTTTCCGCATTAACAGTAGGCATAGGACCTGATTGGATAACATAAAACAGTTCTGAATGTACAAAACAAACTTGAATAAAAAATTAAGCTTAATTTATTTCAATCTGGATTGGATATCACCTTGTCTTTTATTTACCCCGCTACCTGTCCGTCTCATTTTTACCCCGCCTCACTCTATCTTTTCAGTCCGTTATTTTTTATAACATTTTAAGAGTCACCTACTGAATATTCTTGATGGTTTGTTTTTTCAGTTATAAGGTTTACAGCAATTTTTGGATTTTCAGCAATATGATTACTGTATTTAAAAGGGTAAAATAAGATAATTGAAAAAATTAATCGTACTGAAACTTAAAAAAAATACCACACCACAGAAATTAGGCAAGAAATAAAATCACATATGAAATGTATGTATGTAACCTACTTTATATACAAAAAAAACTAACAATAACAAATTATTTATATAAAGTTAACATTACTATTACTATATTAGTGAAACAATTGTTTCCTAGCTTTTTATATTTTTTGGTAACTTTGGATTTGAAGAATTTGCCGCCCCGGGTAGCCGCCCGCTTCGCCCCCCCCCCCCCCCCTAGAGCCAGCCCTGAAGAGTTGTGAATTATAACATATTAGTTGCAGGAATATCACCTACCTACAGTCATCATTCCCAAAGATATGCTCTGAGAATATATTGATCTACAGAGTTCTCAGCAGAAGTCAACGTAGCCGAATTGAATCCCGATTTTAGTCCTTGTGTTGAATATTTCTTGGGAAAAGATATAATTTTTTTAAAAGAAAACTGAGTCGTGGTATATAGTATACAGTCACGCCTGCGCCTGCGTTATGGAGATAAGATCGAAGATCTATTTTATTTTTAGTATGGCTCTTTCTTCTGATGTGGATATGTTTATATAGTCACAGGCCACAGGATATTTTTTGAAAACAAAATAAATCCACGACCCAGGTGTAACTGTATATTATATACCATGCAGAAAGAGATGCTGATTTGCCTATTACTTCAACTGCAGTAAAATTATCTACTTCCAAAAAACACATTGCAGTCGTATCCGAGGATACTGATATAATGGTTATCATTCTAAACGTAAAAATATTTGCATGCTTTTGTCCGGCCAAGGCGGTAAAAGGTGACAAAGTAATCAAAATATCTGACATACAGGACAAAATGAAACATCTAAAGGATCATGTCTTGTTTTTGCATGCCATTAAATCAAAAAAATATTGCCTGTCTCTACTGAAACGACAAAGAATTCTGTCAAGAAATTGAAGTGTTTTTAAATAAAATTTCTGAGAAAACTGGAATGCTGAAGTCACAACTCGATTTTCTTCTAAAATTAAATCGATCCCAGGAAATATTAAACACATCATCCAGATAAGATATGTTTTGTATGACAAAACTGCGTGAAAACGAGGACTAAAATAGACATTCAGTTTGGCTACGTTGCTGTCTACTGAAAACTCTGTGAAGCTGTAGAAGGACTCACTACCGTGTATGTAGCTGACGCGACACCAATTTATTTTTAGAAAGGCGTCAGCCGCGTTCTGCCCCGTTCTTCCACTCCCAAGCGGGTTCGAGATAGGATATATCTCGATAGACAAGTAATAGGTCAAGGCTGCACTACCTCAGATCATTAACGACTCTTTCTCAGGGCGTGATTTCATTTCTTCACTGACAATAAGTCTTTGGATTTTTGCATAAAAAAAATCCCTATCGAAGATTTCTCTCCGACGGGATTAAAATTTGACCCGATTGGTATCTGTTTACCTACTACTAATATGCGCTACACTTAATGATTCCTGGAAAAATCGCATAAAAAAATCCCTATCAAGCTCCCGTAAGGCGACCAGAACACTGAGTATCGGACTTGCGGAATCATGAGATTCCGATTAACTCAGTTGTTTCGGTCTTCCAAACGAAAACTAAAGGGATTAAGACTAGCAACAAGCCCTTATATCAATAAAGTGCAATTAGTTCAAAGAATACCATTTATGCAAAATGATATAATATGAAAGAATCACGCCTCCTCAACTAAGGCAAATTACTTTTTAACCATACAAATGAGAGCGTGCGCTCTTGGTAGAAAAGATTCATTCAACTTCCTCAGAATTTAAGGCAAGCCTTTTAAAAAGAATTTAAATTTTTTTTGTAATTTTGGTAATTATGGCTGATTGAAAATACAAAAATATTTTACTAAAAAATTTTAGTTCGCTTGTGATTAGCTTAAAGGTTCTATTTAACGTGATTTTATCATTCACAGAACGGAGTTCGACTAATATATGAGTTTGCTAACGTTAGGCCATTCTTACGACGTACTAGTCCCCATGCAGGTTCAATATAGGAAAAATGACATCGACTCGCCTCCGAGCGATTTTTTTGCAAAATGGATTTTTGAGTCATTTATGCGCAAGGCGGTTTTCTCTATAACTTTATTAGTTGGAAAGCCCTGCATTTGGCTTTCCTACCATCGCTTTATATTGATCATCCAACGCACTCCTTCAAATTATGAATCCAAACTTGTTTTGTGAGAAACCTGCCTTGTCCATTTTCACTGATTTTTTACCAATATTTGCTTATAGGCGCTACGAGCCTTTGACATATTTGTCGATTTTACCCTTTTTGATATTCGTACATAGTTAAAATTTTATAGTCAGTCTTTCGAGCAGGATATAAGATGTCGGTACCTCCATGGTCAATGTCTTCGGCGGAAGAATAAAAAAGTTAAAACAATTTTGTAAAAGTATATGGTTTATTTTTCCTTGATCAAAAATTACACTTTTATTTTCTGGTTCATTTTTCCATGACCACCATATACTTTCACTCTCATATCCAGAACCAAAACATATTTTCCTAAGTGAAAATTCGGTGTTTCTTCGAATTTTCACCTGGTTGTGCCTAATGTCTTAACGACTTCATAACGGTTCTTTTGTGCCAGTTTGTGGCCCTTCAGACTTGTATGTTATGATCGAAAATGCCCTTAAATTAATTTATTACCTAAGTCAGATTTTTATTTAGGCTTCGACCTAGGTCAATTCTGGGAGGTTCTACAACAAAGCAACAAATTCTCAAACATATTTTCAGGCATGACGGTGGGAGATGTGATTTTCCTGCAACTAATATGTTATCATTACCAACTTTTTAGGATCAGAAATGGATTGACAACCATCTCGATCACTTAAAGTATGTGTGGAAAAAAGATGTTCATGGACATCTTGTTCCTATTCAATCTACTCAAGGAACGGTGCTTTCAGATCTATTAAATTAATTTTTTGCAATTGTAAACAAAGTTATTGTGGCAAAAATTGAACTAAAGTGTTCTTCAAAATGAGGACAATGTTATGGCACCAGTTGTACGAGTTCTTGTTGGAACAAGATGAAGGCAATGAAGAAAATTATTAGCACAAGCTATTTATTGTTTCGAAAATATTTGTATACACATTTATCTATTTTTAAATCATGTACTCTTTTCTGTTAAAATTAAACATTATTAGATAGGTTTTATTATACGCTCCTTAACCAAATGTTAAAAATGCTGTGTATAAACATTCATATATCCTTTAGTATTAAAGCTAGATATATGAATCTTAACACCAAAAGATAGAATTTTGTACAGTGAATAATAAGTAAAAAATAGTAAAAATAGTATTTAACGAGAAACCAAAGAATTCAAGATTACGGCCGTATTTTTCTTACTATATAAACTTTTATTTTTCATTTTAGGAAAATACAGTAAAAAACATGTGTCGTCTATATCGCCAGATTCACTATACTCTCCATAGAGCTAATTCTACCGTAGAATTTTTTCTAGGGTGAAAAATTTCAATCTAATTCCTGAAAAAACCTGTTTACAGATGTTATTTTAAAAAAAATATTAGTTATCCTGACCTAATCACTTGATCATGTTTTCCTTTATTAAGTTTTCGAAGTTAAACTGTTTTTTGTTATTGCTATAAAAAGGGCATCTACAAATTTATCAACAACGACAATTCAAAGATATTTACACCAACAAAAGAACTGTTCTTAACAATACTACAGTTAAAGAAAACTATTCCGCTCCCTGTTTAAATGAAAATAACAACACATATTAATTGATACTTTTTGGGGTCATACTACTACCAATAATAGCAATTAACAGCGTAATTATGTTAAATTTTCTGGATAAAAATATAAGGGCTATTGTTTAATTGGAAGTAACATATGTTCTGCTTTCTCACATGTGCCTCCTTAAGTACTGGCAGTGTATTTAAGATTTGGCTCAATTAGAGAGAGCTTATTTAGCCAAGAGATAGGCGCCAATCTTGTTGTTGAAGATTGATCCATGGGTGTCCCAGGTGGGTAAACACTAAGAAATAATACTGTTACTCTCCATGTAATATACTCAAAAGTAGTTTTCCATGTTTTGCTTAAGAGAAATATTTATGTACAGTGTGGAAAGTAACTGAAATAAATTCTATAACTATAAGTAGAGTATTTCTGTAAAAAAATCCTAAAATACGTCAATTTTACTTTTTAATTGGCTACATTTCAGCGGTAATGGCTATTTTAAATGAAAGGGCATATCAAGTGACAAATCATTTGAATGCTAATTTTCAGAGAAATACAATGCATTTTTTATCCACATACAGTAACGCAAAAAAAATTGAAAATTTTTATTGTTCAAATAGGCTTAGAATGTTATGAAATGAGATTTCAAATTTGAGAAAAAAAACTGTTTATCTGTTCGTCTGTAACTTGTTTTGTGCGCACGATTACTCTGGAACCGTTTAAGATATTGACTTGAATGGAGGAGAGCCTATAAGGCCGATTTTCGGCCCTTTTTATTTTCGGTCAAAGAATTTCGAAAACATTTTTTTTTTCATATATATTCAAAATCTAATCTATTCCACCCCAAACAGAACTTTCCCAACCCATCCCCCTCCATGTAACCCCATTCAATTATTATAGAAATAATTTACATTAGCACACATGCTTAGATGTTTTTGAACTTGAAAATCATATTTCCTTTGAATAAACTGCACCCTAAGCTCCACCTACTACTATACAACCCTCAATGACAACCCACAACATAAACCTTTATGCTGCTACCAGATATAAAATAAACGGACTTTTAATTTACATTATTAATAAAATGCCAATTCCACTTATACCTCTCCCCCCAACACCCTCTTCCCGAACCAATCTGCTGTGTAGAGAAGTTTAGGTTAGAATTCTTGGAGTCTAAATTTTGACTTTTATGATTTTATTGTGTTTATCTTTTTACGTTGAATTTATTAATGTGAATAAGAATTCAAATTAAGACACAGAGTGTGCTGTCGATAATATTGAACTGACAAACGTCATTGTGATATTATGTAGAATATTAGTATCTTACATCTGCATTTATTAGTGTTCTGTTGATTATTTAAAAAATGTTTACCAAACAAGAAAGAATTTATTTGATCAAATGTTATGGGATTGGAGACGTCTCTTATCGATATGCAATTAACCTTTTCCCCCAAAAGTTCCCTAACACAGCGGTATCGCGCCAATCATTGCGCAAACTTGTAAAAAAATTCAATGAAACTGGATCTACATTGAATGTCAAAAAACCCAAGAAAAAGTACAAGGAAGACGATGCGGCAACACTTTTGGCAATAAATTCAGTAATAGAAAACCCGAAATTATCTTTACGGAAACGCTCACAAAGACTGGAAGTAAGTAAAAGTAATTCACAGAGAATTTATATGGAAAACAAAGTTCGACCGTTTAAGCCAAGATTCAGACATGCACTTGAAAATGGATATGAAGAGAAGCGATTGGATTTTTGTTTATGAGTCGGTGAGAATTACCTCGTAGATAGAAGTTTTCACAGAATATTTTTTTTTATTGACGAAGCAACATTTTGGCCACGTTTCGTCACAAAACAGTCGTTATTGGGCTTTTAAAAATCCAAACAATGTCATTCACAAACGAAGTCAACGTTATAAAAAAGTGAATGTATGATGTGGGATTTTTTATGATCGAATCATTGGTCCATATCTCTTAGAAGAAAATTTAAATCAGCATGTTTATTTGGACCTTTTGGAAAACTTTGTATTGCCATTTATAAACACTCTGCAACCGGAAGTAAGGCATAACATTTTTTGGCAGCAAGGTGGTTGCCCAGCTCATTCCTCAGTTTTGGTACGGCAGTGGTTGACAGATCACTTCGGAGCCAGATGGATGGGAAGATATGCTCCAATTAATTTTTCTGCAAGATAACCCGGCCTTACACTAATGGATTTTTTTCTGGGGTGTTTTAAAACAGAAAGTTTATGCAGATGACCTGCCGCATGATCAAGAAATACTAAAAGCACGAATACAAGACGCGGTGAATGAAGTGAATGTACCCTCAACCATTCGTAAGGTCTATGGTGACTTTATTAAAAGGATGGAGAAATATTTTGAGGTTAGAGGAGGCTATGTAGAATAAATTGTTTTTGCACAATCGTTGAAGTTAATGTAATGTTAATGTTTAAAAAAAAATGTAAGTTGACATAAATGTAAATTCAAAATTTAGACTTCATAATTTGTATTTAGGCTTTGTTTTGGATTATAAACAACTTTGTTTTATAAATATTTTGTCCAAAATAATAAATAAAGGTTTTTTACTCTTTTGAGGCATTTTGATGTTTTCTTAAGTTATTAACACCCGGGTACATCTGATCTAAGATTTTTATATGGTAAATTCATTTTCTCGACAAGCAGAATTTTTTTATAAAGAATGACTTTTCGTCGTAAAATCAATAATAGAGATGTTTTTCCTTTTGTCAACTCCATCCGGGGACACACTGTATATATGATGAAAAAAATGTTTTCGAAAGTTTTTGACCAAAAATAAAAAGGGCCGAAAACCGGCCTTATAGGCCTTTGGTACGCGTATGTATTTTAATGATATCTGGAACTAGGCTATATTTTGATCTTATTCCGTTTGAAGGGTTGCGGGGTAAATTGGGGTAAATAGGTAAATCAAACAAGTAAGAGTCCATAAAATTAGTATTTAGTACATATAAGAGAAGCTAAAGTCTAAAAAATTTTTTGGTATTAGTCACCTCAATTACCAATCCCACCTCATTATTAAAAGGGGGTGAAAAAATAAAATCGTGATTGAGTGTGTGTACAAGAACCAAAGGCTTCAACAATTTTTTTTTACTTCATCCACCGCCCTACCACCACCCCCACCCCCATTACTGATGTGGCATATTGTTTTATGGGTTTTTGGGGTCGACCATTTCAAATATTATATTACTAAAGTTCCATTAACAATTATTTCCACATAGTGAAGTGCAAATATAATATCAACATTTTTTTCGTTATGAAAGATTTTGATAGTAAATGTGGATGTAGAAGTAGTGATTCCTTGGGCAGCGGTTTTTTTTAAGTATTCCAAGGGATTATTAGGTGACAAAAAAACTTACATTTTAAGCTAAACACTGTATAATGTTTTGGGATGTTCAAAATGTACACCACATCTTTCTTGGCAAAAAGCCAATCGATTATAAAAGCCATCCCCAAATGCATTATATATGTTGTAACATTTCCAGCGGGATTTGCCCGATTTCATGGCTGATACGTTACTGCAGGTCCTAAATGTTGTCCAGTATTGTTACCTTATTCTTGGGATGTCTCAATAAAAAAATCGAGTGGAATAAGGTCGGGAGATCTTACCAGCCACTTAATTGAACGTATTCTTTCAATCCACCTATTTCCATTGTGAATATCAAAGCCGTCTTGTAAGTTTTGATTCAACTGATATGGAAATAAAAGCTCCAAATGTATACTGTATTCTTATTTTAAACGCTGTTTATTATAAAAGGAAATATTGATACTGTGCATTTCTTATCTGGTCGCAACTTTTTTGCAGAAGCCTTGTTTTTCTTCTGCATAAAGGAAACTCATTTTAAGATTTATATGAGAAAGTAAATTGAACGTCTTCTTTTTCTTATTCACAATGCTGAAAGACGTTTTGTGGCCCATTATTCTAGTTGACGCCTTTCCACTGTATGACACGTCTGGCAGCATCAGGCCGTCAGTGGATACTGCCTGTTAGTCGTATGGTCCTATCCGAGTTCTTTTAGAACGATTCACAGATTGTTCCATTCCACATTGACAAATCTACATCTACAAATCACATCTACAAAGCATAAGTACATAGGCACGTAATATTTCCGTGCCTTTTAAATTAGTTGTCGTATTTTCAGTATGTGTTCTTTAGTACCGCATCCTTTAGCGGGAGATACTTGCCATCTGGTGCTGAAATCTGGATTGAACAATATACAGCATTATTTTTTTATATACATATATAACTCGATTTCTTGCAAACACACTCAGCAGGGGAAAAATACACCTTATGTATGTGAATTTACTGAGGTACTCACAAACATTTATTGCTACAAATTATATTTTTTGTGAATAAAAAAATTGATATATTTTTCTAATTTAAAAACGCCAATTTATCAAAAGTATTTTTAAGAAAATCTATTTTGATCTTTACTGAAGTATAATAAATCACTATTTAATAGAAAAACATTATACATATTCTTGTGTTTATGTAAGAAAACAAAATATTCCACTACCACTGCCCTTTGTTAGAATATGCAAGCAAGTATATCTAAAAGTAAACTAACATACTGTGTTGAGTTGAGCTTGTTTCTTATTTCAACAATACAATTGGTGTCAATTAAAGGTCAATTTATATTAAAGATTGGGAATATGACAACAGAACTGTTACGTCATTTTGTTCCAGATATTTTCAGATTTGTTTAATAAGGATTTATTATACATATACACGAGCAGATTTACTTGTAATTAACAATAATTTATTGGTATAGCTGGAAATATCATTTGTTTATCTTATTCTCTGAATCGTGTTTTTGCAGATGATACTCTATTATTAGATATACCATTTCCTACAGACAAGTAAAAATATTGATCAGTAATTTTTCAAATAAAAGGTATATACAAGGTGTTTGGTAGAGCGATGCTGACCATGAACAGGAAGGTACAGGGGGTCATTTGGCTTCTATATGACCAAACATATCTATATGAAAAACGTTGTTTTTCTTGCCGATTTTGCACTTTAAAAATCTCCATTTTTCATCATTTATGTAATTATTACGGGCTAAATTTAACTTTTGATATTCTCAGTTTTTTTCTTCATTAAACTAAATAACTTTCAAAAGAAAAGTAATTTAAAAGTTTTTGTTGGTTAGAAAAAATAAATAATACATTTATTTGTAGGGAAAAAATATAATGGTAAGTTAAGATGTCGAAATTTCAGTCATAAAATTTTTCAAAATAGTCGTCTAGATGTTACAATTATTTTGAAAACTTCTCTATTTTATCAACTTTTATTGGCATTATCATAGATGCCATCAAGTTTTATCAATTACTAAAAAGAGACAAAAGAATATCAATCTGCAATAATTTTTCATTTATTCGAAAATTAAATATGTGGAATTTTTTCAGCAAAAATAAGGCTTTTTTCTTTTCAAAAGCTTTATTTAAGAGGTTACAAATTATTATTTCTGATGTTCGAAATGATATTCATTATTTCTAATGCATTTCTGGGCTCGGCTTCCTATTTTAACAGTAATCGTCCTTAATTTTGTTTTTGTTAGTAATTGTAGGGCAGCTTTCTCCATTTTTGCTATCAATTGAGTACGGGCTTTCAATCTCCCTATTGTAGACAAGTTTTCTCATCTTACCGTACACATAAAAGTTCAGTTGCCCTCAATTTGGCGAATGCCCAGCTCATTACCGCGTGACAGTTCGTCAATTCTTAAATCGAATATATCCCGATCGGTGGACCTTTTCGTGTGAAGTAGGATAGAAGAACTTGTCTATAATGAGAAAATTTAATACTGTGCTCAACTGATAACAAAAATGGAGCAAGCTGTTCTACAATTATGAACAGAAATAAGACTAACAACGACTATGGTTGAAATAAGAAGGAAAAAATGGATTACATTTCGAACTTAAAAAACTGCTGCGCAAGGAATCACTACTTCCACATCCAGATTTTTTATCCAAGTCACTCACAACGAAAAAATTGTGTATGTGGAAATAATTGTTTATGGAGCTTTAATAATATAATATTTGAAATCCTCTACCCCAAAAACCCATAAAACGATACCCCACATCGGTAGCGGGGTGGGGGTGGTGAGAGGGGGTGGTAGTGGGGGTGGATGAAGTAAAAAAACATTTTGAGGTTTCTGGTTCTTGTACACACACTAAATCACATTTTTTTTTCATCTCCTTTAATTAAGGTGGTAATGGGGATGGCTAATGCCAACATTTTTTTTGAGACCTTAGCTTGTCTTGTATATACTAAATATTAATTTTATGGACTCTTACCTGCTTGATTTACCTATTTTCCCCAAATTTACCCCAATTTACCCCCCCAACCCTTCGACGGAACAAGATGAAAATATAATCTAGTTCTAGATCTCGTTAAAGTACATATGTGTACCAAATTTCAAGTCAATATCTCAAACGGTTCCAGAGTAATCGTGCGCACAAAAAAAGTTACAGACAGACCGACTGACAGAAATTTTTTTTCGCTCAAACTTAAAATCTCGACATTCTAAGCCTATTTGAACAATAAAAATTTAAAAAAATTTTTTTTTCGTTACTATACTTCCACTGGATGTGGAAGTAATAAATAGAACTTTGTCTGTAAACAAATGTCCTAAATTGGTTAATTGGTTCGTAAGGGAGCTATGCTCCCTTGGGGGGCGGGGGGGGGGAGTGTTAAGTTTTTCTCACTAAATTTTGATAGGAGCCATCATTGCAGTAAAATTTACATATGAAATAGAAATCAATAGACAACCTATTCCTTTAAAAAAAATGCACCTTGCCCGCTCCCCCCACCTACCTACGCATCCGCTACCCCAATAACATCAATCTATAAAGTGCTATCAGATATAAAATACACGTACAAAATAAAAATATTCCTATTCAGCAGAGCTGGGTAATTCCTGGTGAAAAAGTAATTAGCAATTACAATTCCTTTTGTTCGTGTAATTGTAATTGTAATTAAGTACTTTTTTTATTAAAGTAATTTGGAATTGTAATTGCAGGAAAATTGTTGAAGGAATTGTAATTTGTAATTATATTATTTGAACTATCTAATTACAAATTACTTCTATAATTACAATTACTTCTTCCAATTACAATTACTTTTTCCAATTACAATTACTTTCTGCAATTACAATTACTTTCTCCAATTACAATTACTTTAAGAACATACGTATGTGGTTTAACAAACAAGAATGCATTAAACCAAAATTTTACAGTTGCATAGTTTAAAATGAATCTGAAAAGTTCAAAAAAAGTTACTGACTAAAGACGAGCTTTTGCCGTGATCCGCTGCACATTTATGTTTTTTTATTAAGTACACAAGCTTTTGTATTTTTGTTCAATGAACTTTTAAAAACTAAATGTGTTTACTGTTTATTATTATCATTCTTATTATTATTAGGCATTGTTATTATAGTGGAGTCGATTTAGTCAATAAAATAGCGAGGTTGAGAAATTTTTTAAGATGGATGCATACCCGGCGGAAATTGTTTGTCATGGCGAGTATAACAATATCCCAAAATCTTGCGCTGACGCAAGAGATGGCTTTATTAGGACGACCTTTCTATCAAATCTTGGGTAAACCGTGTTTTATTGGCCGAAAAGGGGTTTTTTGGACATTTTAAGGGTCAAATTTGCAGTCTTATATATATACGAAAAAAATAGAAAAAATTAAATTTCGGCTATCTTGATCAGATTTCAACCGAATTGGCTGAAATTTGGAATGGAAGTAGTCTTTATCACACAAAAATTATTTTGCAGATTTCAGCCAAAAATATTAAATAGTTTGGCTGAAATTGCAGTTTCAGTCAAATTTTCTGAAATGTTCAAATTGAATTATCTCCGGACCTAAAAGACGGAACGAATTTTGCTTTATGGCAAAAGGTAGGTTATTTTATGTACTTTTACATGATATAAGTCAAGAATCACTTTTTTTTTACATTCGGTCGTTTTTTTAGTCATTTGATTATATATATAATATACAGTGTTTGTAGTGGCGGGCTGGGCATAGGGAGTTAGAATTGCAACATCGCGTGTGCCAGCTGGCTGAAATGAAATAACTGAGAACGGGGATGCTTCAGAGTGGTTTAGTGCCGACTCTTTAATCTATGCCGCCGACGGGCGAGTGGTTGTCATATCTCTCGCGCTACGTGGAGTCCAGTCCGCAATTACACGCAGTGTATGTGTACTCAGTGACTATGTGCGCGCGCACTGGTATAAAGCAGAAAACAATTGTATTTAATATTTATAAAACTTTAAAAAATATGTATTTATTTCTGTAAGTATGTGAATGTGTGATACCATTTTCTTTTCTTAACTAGTTGTTTAAATGATAAAAAAAAATTAAAACAACAAATTTGACCCCCCAAAATGTCCAAAATACCCCTTTCCGGCATGGTTCCACCCCTTTTTGGAAATTAAAATTTTAGGGTTTTATTATACTTGTCATTACAAATAATTTCCGCAGGGTCTGCATCCATCTTAAAAATTTTCTCAATCCTTTCCTAAACCGACTCCACTATTAAGCTGAATTTTATATATATTTATTTAATTTTTCCTGATTACTCTCAAGGTCAAACATTATAATAACGATTCTAATAAATATTAAAACGCAATATTACACAACACTTTTAATTAAAATTTTTAACTTACCTTTTTGTCTGTTTGGTCACTATAATTCACTTGATCATAAAAGTAATTAGAAAAGTAATTGCTATTTCCCTTTTTTAAAGACATGTACTTTGTAATTGTAATTAGTTCCTTTTTTAAAAAAGTAATTTGTAATTGTAATTAGTTCCTTTTTTAAAAAAGTAATTTGTAATTGTAATTATTTTTAAATTACAAGTAATTACCCAGCTCTGCTATTCAGCAACAGTTATGTTAAAATGTTTCAATGACCTGCGAAAACATCTTAGCACGTCTGTTACTGAATGCTGGTTATTTAATAGTTTAGGGGGGTACAAAAAGGAGTGGGGGAAAGTTCCATTTGGGGTGGAATCGATTCGATATTGATAGTAAATAATAAAAAAATGTTTTTCAGTTATTATTGTCAACAATTTTTTATATAATTATATTAAATGAATTGTCAAACAAAGGCACTTAATTATGGAACACCCTGTTTAACTTATTTTTTTGTTACGCTTATTAATTACCATAGAAAGGCAATAGTATATGTCTAACTAAACGACTATAAAATGCAAGAATTTTTTTTTATATATTCTTTGTCGGTTTGAAAAATTCTGTTTTATAATTTGGAAATAATGTTAATTTAATTTTTTTTTAATTTTTAAAGTATGTTCGGCTACCTTAAACAAAATATCTAGCTGTACCACTGGATACGAACCCTTTTTATTAATTTCTTATTTCAAGGATAAAGAATCTAAATAATATCGCAAGTGACGGGCACTAGTTGTGTGTGACTTATGAACAAGCTCATCTTATCCTGCTCCTGCGACGCTGCCTCTGAAGTAGTTTCCACAAACACCAAAACACTTGAACAGTACATTCGAATACTCTCACTCGATGAGCGTTTCGTTAACCATCTGTAGATGATTAAAACTGAAAAATTTGATTACCTTAGTTTTAATCATCTCCACGGCGATGCATGTCGGGTGTATTATTACTATTACCCTTCCATTCAGCTCATATGTACAAAACTTTAATTTTACATTTATTTCGTCAACAAACAAAACGTGTATTAATTTTTTAGAAAAAATGTTTTATTCAGTTCCGGTTGATAAAAAATGTCTGCTAATGCTATAGTCCTTTAATGTAAACACTTGTAGAAGCTGAACAAGACTGGTCGATTAAATATTAATTCGATTACTTCAAAACTACATAACAAAAACTTCGTACGTACCTAGTTAGTTTATTATTGAAATCCTTCCTAGAAGGAGATTTAGTTAGATTTTAAAGTTGGCAAATCGTATAGCGGACCGAAACGTTTTTGCGACAACGTTTCAGCGTCAATAATCCTGTGTCTTGGAGGCTTTTTGTGAGAATCCAACTGATCTGTCTTTAGATACAAGGATATGAGCAAAATGACTAAAAAGAGCAACTAGAGCTTTATCACAAGTAAGGACAAAGATGGTAACCAAGGTAACAGTTGACCTGCTCCTATTGGCTACTAGAAAAGTGTCAATAGATACGCCCACAGTTCCTGCCACAGGAGTGATTATTGAAGACCCCCTTCCTTATGCTCAAAAAGGATAATCAACTGTCTAAAGAGGCTAAAGACCGTAAAGCATTTTGTTTCAAATAAACTGGAATGAAAAAGCAAGTAATTATAAAGCTCTGTTAATGGATAAACTAGTCGAAGTCATGGTCGGCGCAGATAGTTCGCTACAGGGGATTTTTTTATTCGCAAGCAAAATATTTTTTTATTTATTATAATAAAAATTAGTTTTAGATTAGATTTAGCTAAATTGTTTATTAAGCGAACACAAGCGAAATCATCGTTAAAAAATTGTATTTCATGTACGTGTAAAGTGGTATTATAATATGTTCCTTTACCTTTTTCTTCATGGATCATTGAAGAGATATTTAAAGAAAACTTTAAATATTAAAGTTATGTTATCAGATAAAACACATTTCTGGGTTTTAAAATATCTTAAATATTTTTTATTTTAAAATACTAATTTAATTAAAAATAAATGTTAAGATATAAAATTATTTTTGTTAGATTCTGAAAAAAAGACGAGGGGCGGCTAGTGAAATTTCAATATTTTTTTCTCGGCTGTGGCGCATGAGACTCATACGAAATATGGGAAATAACATCTAGAGAAAAATTTTGAAAAAGCAGTTTATGAAAAATTTTTTTCGGTAGCCTCCCCTGGGTCTAGGGACTCCTGTTTATTTATTTTTTTGTCATATGCATTTGACTTTTCATAAAAATACAACAATACGTTTTCGAGTTTATGAAAATATTTTCATTATTAACTAAAATACAATAAACTGAAATTCTGTAATTTACCATTTAACAAATTACAATATTTCAGTTCGTTGTATCTCAGTTAGTAATGAAAATATTTTCATAAACTCCAAAATGTATTGTTGTATTTTTATGAAAAATCAAATGCATATGACAAAAAAAATAATAAACAGGAGTCCCTAGACCCAGGGGAGGCTACCGAATTTTAAAAAAAATTTTCGCAAACTGCTTTTTCAAAATTTTTTAGAGAAGTGCTTCTCTAGATGTTATTTCCCATATTTCGTATGGGTCCCATGCGCCACAGACGAGAAAAACATATTGAAATTTCATCAGCCGCCACTAAAAAAGACAATAATAAATTCAACTTTGTGCTTCTCCTAATTAGAGCTTGTTTGATTCGGATGGTAATTTTTTATATGCTATGCTAAGATAACAACATCTACAGGGTGAGTCAATAAAAACTAACAGACAAAATATTTTAGAAAATATAAAATAATAGTGATATTTGCATTTTGTTAAAGCCATCTGCAGGAACATACAAATGACTTCAGTTTTGAGACGCTGTGCTACAAAAATATACAGTATATGTCAAAGAGTTTTAATTTCTAATTAAATGTCCATGTGCGAAAAATTTTCGAAAATTCAACCGTCTTCGAGATGCCTACTTAAGTTTAAATGTAGTTTTTGGAAAACTAAAATCGTTGTAACTTTTTTATGCTAAATATTAAAGATAGGTTCTTGAAAACTTTTTTCATGGGAAGCTGATGCAAAGCATCCTATAATAATATAACAATTTTTTTACAACTTCCGGTTAAGTCGATTTTATAACGGGCTATCCAATATTATTACAAAATATTGAAGTAAGGAATTTAAACATACTAGCAAACCTGACAATAAAGGAAATATCAATTAAACACAGAGTATCATTATTACTTCAGAAATAAAATCCAATAATCGTAGGTGCCTTTGGAATTTTTTGAAAACAGTTTTGACATTTACTGTGTCAAATTAAGGATAGGATTTTGCAGAGTGAGAGGGAATTATACGTTTATTTTCGGTTTATTATAAATAATAAAAAAACCGAATACAGTATAATCTTTAAAACTGTTTTAAATAATTGCTATTATTCTAACTAATGCAACTATACCGGGTGACACAGGAGATATGTAACACCCCGTAGCATGTTCATTTAAAAAGATATTATTTTGGTAGACTTATATAACATGTGATTGTCCTTTTTTTAGTATAAACCATAAATTTTTTCCACTTGTGACATCTACTTCGTTATTTTAAATGGCACCCTGTATATATTTTTTTCCTATCTGATTCCACTTAAATTTCTCTTTTCAACTATGTATAGCAAAATGGCATTCGTTTTTAAAATGGCTGCTGAAAACCATTTTATTGTATTAAGTCAAGTTGGCTATGGTATGAAATGTGGCGGTAATTAATGCTTAATGTGCTGCGAAATCAAGAGAACTCTGGTAGACAATTTTGTGTTTCATATTTGTTTTGTTCGAATCAGTGGCCGAAGAGACTTTGTAGAATTTTTATATTAAAAAAAAATCTCTAGACTAAATCCCCGAAATCATAAAAACTAAGATAGAAACACTAATTTTAAATTTAACCCATTTGTAAAATATGTAATATATCTTTCACTTTTACCCCAATACAATTCATTCTTATATATGATTTTACTTGTTTTTAAATAAAATTGTTTTCGAAGAATCTCAAAATGTTGGCCATTATTTTCCCTGCAGGGTCGAATTCTTGTAACAGTACCTCTAAGCACATTTTCTAACTATAATTCAGTAATCTCATTTATTGCTAACCTAACTCTCATTTCCAATTCTTCCCTATTTTACAGTGGAGTTTTATAAACTATTTCCTCGAGATGGCCCCATATGGAAAAATCAAGTGGCGTAAGATCCGGTGACCTCAGGGGCCATCTAATTGGTAAAAGTGAAAAATGAATAAATATTTTATGGATAAAATTTAAAATTAGTAATTATTCTATCTTGTTTTTATGATTTAGGGGATTTAGTCTAGAGATTTTTATTTAATGTAAAAATTGTACAAAGTCTCTTCGGCTACTGATTAGAACAAAACAAATATGACACACAAAAATGTGTACCAGTGTTCTTTTTATATCACAGCACACCAAGCATTAATTA
Organism: Rutpela maculata; assembly: GCA_936432065.2. Classification (NCBI taxonomy): domain Eukaryota; kingdom Metazoa; phylum Arthropoda; class Insecta; order Coleoptera; family Cerambycidae; genus Rutpela; species Rutpela maculata. The sequence goes on along the minus strand of OW386294.2, from coordinate 32,943,259 downwards.
CCACTACATTTCATACCATAGCCAACTTGACTTAATGCAATTAAATGGTTTTCAGTAGCCATTTTAAAAACGAATACCATCTTGCTATACATAGTTGAAAAGAGAAATTTAAGTAGAATCAGAGAGGAAAAAAATATATAGAGGGTGCTATTTAAAATAACAAAGTAGATCTCACTTCCGGTGAAACCGGAAGTGGAAAAAATTTCTTGTTTGTACTAAAAAAAGGACAATCACACATCATATAAGTCTACCAAATTTCAAAATAATATATTTTTAAATAAACATGCTACGGGGTGTTACATATCTCCTGTGTCGCCCGGTATATATTTATTGTAAATTTCTGTTGTACTTGAATAACGTAGTTTGTCAAATAATTCCTAATTTCATTTAACTATATATACAAAATTTATGATAAAAACTGTATAAGGTTGTATTCCTTAGAGCAATGGGAAGTATCTGAAACTATTTTAAAGGTTATACCATTTGATTTTTTAAATATTTATAATGAACCGAAAATAAACGCATATTTCCTTCTCATTCTACAAAATTCTATCTTTAAGTATCAAATGTCAAGTGCTCATTAATCTTTGTACCCTGTGTTGGTTAAATTATTACAAACAATGGGTCTTTAATGGGCAAACCAAGTAAACAAGTATTTTTGGACGACCTGGCAAAACCAATTTTTGCATATTAACCCTTTCTGTGATAAAATGCTGTCAATAGCATCTTAGCTTCATAAAAACCACGTTTAAGCGCTAGATTATACACGGCAACGAGAGCCGCTTTTTCGGAATTTACAGAAGTTGGACCTGGACGTCAGACCCGATCACGAAAAATTATGTCAAGGGTATTTTTGGATTCTTTAGGGCATTTTAAAACATGCATTAAATGTACAGCAACAAATTTCATTAAACATCCGCTGTCAAATTTCAATTTGAATTTTACAAGTCAGATGACCGCCCCCTCCTGCTGGACCTACTGACAAATAGACAGCAAAAAATCGAGTGAGGTACGTTTCTGTTGCCGTCTCAGGTAGCAGGGTGACGTCATTATGACGTCTTTTAAAGGTTATTTTTCGTCGCCGACGTCATTGTCCCAATAAATGACGTACCAGAGACGTGATATTTAAAACGTACTTCTGACGTCATCATGAAGACGTCAAATACACGTTTCTTTTAGGTCATTATTTTAACGTCATTAATAAATGACGTACCAGAGACGTGATATTTAATACGTACTTCTGACGTCATCATGAAGACGTCAAATACACGTTTCTTTTAGGTCATTATTTTGACGTCATTAAAATGACGTGAAATAAATCATTATAAATAAAAATAAATAGAAGTATTTAGTGACTAGTTCAATTTTTGCCACATAGTTATAATAATTTTGTGTTACTATTTCTAACTAGGTATACAGCTTTTAAACATATTTAAATAAGGATGTTCAATGGTTCAGTGAGTTAAGTGTTAGGTTGCGAGTCAAATGGTCCGCGGTTCGATCCCTGCACATTCCAGTGTTTTTTTGTCAAAAACTGTATTAATAATTGTGAAAAAATATTATAATGAGAGGTTTGCATCCCTCATCGCAAAATTCACTGATTATCAATACGTCATATTGGCGTCATATGTATGACGTCATTGGGCTGTGACATTGTGCCGTCTTTTTCACGTCATTTTTACGTCATGCTAAAGGTGAAATTGACGTAATTAATGCCGAAAAAACGACGTCATAATGACGGCACCTTGCTGCCTGGGGTATGACGGACTATTAAGCTTATAGATGATACATACGATTGTTTTGTTTTTGAGTAGGATATATGTATGTTGTATCTGGATTCCAGTTATTAACTTTTTAAAAATAATTTATCTAGTTTAATTATAATTATTATGATTATTGTTGTTATTTACAACTGTTTTACTTAATAACTACGATGTTTCAATATGGAACACAACTTGTAAAAATAAAGAAATTAAATGTATCTATTAAAAATAAAGTTGAAATTATTAACTGAGTCTTAGCTGATTTGATAATAATAATGGGGTCATTTAGTCAAATTTCATATTGCACTTTTCATTACAATTGTACGAAGTAATCATCAAATAATTATTACACTGAAAATTTGAGTTCGATCCGATCAGAAATATACTGCTTTAAAATCTAATTCTTCATAAGCTGAGGCGATCGAATCGCTGACGTAAATCTCTCCACAGCCCTACCTCAGTTACCTTGCCCACCGCAATCGAATGTCAGTGTTAATATTAGGACACACGACGCGCAGTGTCTTTAATAGTTAGACGTAGTGATGCAGATATTCGGATGATTTCAGTACTCGGATGACAAAAATATTCGGATTAATCATTCGATGTCGAATTAACGAAACATTTTCTCCCGAAATTCGAAAAAAAAATACCAAACTTTTTACTTTCCAGAGCAGCAAGATTGACATTTGTTTTTTATTTTGTACTTAAAATTAATCCGAGTATATTATTCGGATGAAATTTTAATACTCGGAATCAAGCGTATTTTGATATTCGGATTAACCGAGTATTTTAATTCGAATTCGCCCAACACGCTATAACACGAAAGCGCCACGGGTTGATATGTTCTTGATTAATTTTGAAGCCTATAGAAAATTATTTTTTTTTGCATTTCGCTCTAGAATTAATAGATCTTTCAGAAAATGTAATAAAAAAAATGCTAAATGACCCCATTGCAAGTGCAACAATCTGATGCCAACTGACGAATTATGGTCGTTCGATTGTATTTATAATGTTTACTATCTATGCCGAATCGGCGATCATTTAGCATATCCTGCGGTAAGTCAGGACTGTACGTGATTTTGAAAAATGAAAGTTTAATTATTGAGATAAATAAAAGATATGGAGAGTTATGAATTTATCACTGCTGGTATAGAATTACTTATGCGAACTGATAAGAGACTTACATGATATCATTATACTACATTCCTAAATCTAATATAGCTCCTTTTTTAATAAAAAAGTTGATGCTGTAAACTAACTTATACGCGTAGTTCTTACTAAAACTAGAGTTCAGTTCAATATCTTCGGGTTGTTCCCGTATGTTTACGCTTGCTCTTCTTTTGGGGAGTGGGTGTCCGTATCCTCTGAATATTCTGGACCTCGGTGGTTGTGGAGGTTGCGGTGGTTGAGTGTCTCTTCTTCTTTCCTTACACTTACAACTTATAAATAAAATAATGAGTATTACAATTAGAGCTATAACAAAATAGTTGAACCGGGATATATTTTTGGTTACAAATGGTTCGTTAATAAGTTTGTCTAGATCATCAGAGTGCTGATCTAGTTTATGCTTTGCGATGTTTAAATCGTCCGTGTTAAGGTTACTTAATTTCAGGAGTTTGGGATTTCTTCGGTAGATGGTTACAACCAAGGGCGGCTTAAGGGCCGGGCAACCTGGGCGACTGCCCGGGCGTCGGCTCAGAAGGGCGCCAAACTGAGGGCAAGAATTGTTCAATTTTTGTTGGTACCTTTTTCATTAGTTTTCTTTGGAAGAAAATATCAAATAATATCAGTATCTATGTCAGTTAAAATGATAATTCAGAACAGTCGAATAATATTAAAACCGCCTAAATAATTCAAAAATGCAACACAAACATTCTTGTTTAGCTATGAGATAATTCCCTACTCATACCTCAAGCTTCCCGCCCTATTATTGACTGAGGCGGAGTCGATCATTAAAGATATTGTATAAACAAAGACCGGCAACATGTACTTTCATTCAGAAAAAAATCAGAATACTCAGAAAATTGTTATACCAACATCAGTCGTTCGTATTTCATATGTTACGTAATTTTCTGTTTATAAATAAATACAATAAATAAACGGCAATTTGTTTTGTATGAAATATTAAAACACCTTCCTCTAAGTAAACTTGTGGTCGTGGTCTTATAATGGCATTCAGATGGTGTAGACAAAAAATTTTACATTACAAATTAATTATACAGGTCTACAAAAAAAAGGTCTTGTCCTAATGTTCTCATCTAACTTTTCTGAAGTATTTTGAGGCGATGAAGCCAATTTTGAATAAAAAAAATTTCTGTCTGGTCAGTTTCCCTATACCACCTAATTTGTTTTTGTGCTAGTTTCAGCACGTCAAAATACTTCGGAAAAGTTAGGTCAGAACCTTTGGGACAAAGCCTTTTTTTGCTATTTTTTTAGGGCATAAAAGGTAGAGGGAACTGACATGATAGAACAAATTTTTGTGTCCAAAATTGCCTTCAGCGTCTCAGAACAATTCTCAGGGAGGGGCGCCAAAAAGTGCTCCAGCCCGGGTGCAAAATTTTCCTTGAGCCGCCCCTGGTTACAAAACAATCGTACGGTATCCGAACTGGCTGGTTGCTGTAGCTGATGTTGTCCTGTTGTTGTTGTGACGATGCATGGACTCTGGTGCTGTCCATGAAAGTACCACACTCCGGTTTTAATGTCAAAATAGAGTTCATATAAATTAGTTTGGTAACAACGTCTTTCTTGCTACATTTCAGAGTCACTTCCATCTGTCGTGGAAGTGATTGTCTAATCATTGTCAGATCTGGGCAAAGTACTCATTTAAACTACTTCAAGTACTTTACTTGAAGTAGTTTCACCATATACTTTGCACATAAAACTACTTCAAGTACTTGATACTTGAAGTAGTACTTTGCCCGGCTCTGATCAGCTCTCTAACTAGAAGCGTAGAATGTGGTGGGCATCCATCTTGCTGCAAAATTATTTTTCTTCTAAATTCTAAACTTTCATTGTCCAGTTCGCCCAAACCAAAATTGTTAAAAATTTCTAAAAAAATATTTTAATTTAAATTTCCATCTATAAAATAAGGACCGATTATTCTGTGGTGCATTATGCCGCATATATTTACTTTTTTAAAATTTTGACTATTAGTGGTAATTCGGAAGTTGTTGTCCTGAGCTCAGTACCTATAATTTTGACAAGGGACTTACCCCATTAATCGTAAAAGTAGATTCGTTTGTGAATAAAATCTGTCTCTGAATCTGTCTGCTAGTTTTCTCACCATAGTTAAACAAAAGTCCAAATGACGAGCATCATCTCCAACTTGAAGTGAATGTGAATAAGAAAATAGTTTGAATGAACACAATTTGTTGCTGTCTAAAATCCTTTGAATGTGATATTTGATAATACCTTTTATTCATCCTTTCCTTAACGAGTATGTTGGATGTTCTTGTACATGAGTTATAAGATTACTTCAAGTCATTTAACATACAGTGATCTTTTGACACCTAGTTGACTGCTGCCAATTGTAAATATCGTTAATTCGACATCATATTTGAATTCAGCGACCTCAAAAACATAAAAGTATAAAATTATTTCCAGTTATTTAAAACTCGGTGGTCATTTTGACAACTAGTTGACGACTGCTAAATATCAAAAACGTCCATTCGGCATCAGATTTGAATACAGCGACCTCGAAAACATAATTATATACGATTAATTCAAGTTTTTTAACACTTAATGGTGAATTGACAGCTAGTTGACAGGTGCCAAGTGTCAGAATTATCGATTTTCCATCAGATTTGAATTCAGCGACCTCCAAGCTATCCAAAACATAAACTTGGACATTGAGGTTATTAAAATATGCTTTAGGAAAAGTGTACCTTGAAGGGTTAACGTAGTTTAAAAAAAAGCGTTCGCTATAACTTAATCACGGTACATCTTGTAACCGATGCAATTTCGGACCTCGTGCCCATTGAGACTTTTGATCGGGACACCAAGACACACATCATATCAAGAGTTGAACCAATTTAACGTAAACCGGATTTCCATAAGAAGTGTGCGTGGTCCTTCTACAAGTAGCTTTCGTTACGTCCGAAAAATGTCACTACAGATAGGGTGTTTCTGAAATATACCAAGTAAAAGCACATGAGACAATTCGTTGGGATTAATACTTTTACCAGATGCCAAGGGCGGATCCAGAAAGGTTACTGGGGGGGGCACTGCGGCCGTACTGCGGCCGTCTACCACCGAACGATCAATAATTATATCGACATTTTCAATATTCAATAATAAATAATATTAGATCCTATTCTTCTCGGGGCCCTCGGGAGGCGGCAATTGCCCCTGGTGCCCCCCTGGATCCGCCCCTTCCAGATGCCCTTCACTTGTAGCACGATTTTGGAATCTTCTAGACGCAGATATATACAGATTAGATGCCCAAGTAACACATAAAGTCGCAGGAACGTATCGGCGACTATAAAAGCCACGATAAAGTAGACCCCTACCATAGGCTGCCACGTCCCTGCTACGTGGCAGCTACGTAGCCGCCACTAAAATGGGGAAAAATTTTTAGTCGCCGGGTAGTGTTTCGGGTAGTCCAGGCCTCTATAGATGTGACTATGTTTAGTTACTATAAGGGATCGGGGTAGTAGCGGGTACTACTCCGCTACTCGGCGGCCTAGTAACCGCTACGTGGCTGCCTAGTAACTGCCACTATCACTTTTTAAAATTGGGTTTATCTTTTACCGACCTCTTTGTTTTTTTTTCTTTTATAATAATGGCGCAGTGCAATAATATTATACCAAAAAGATGTGTTTAAAGTACTTCTTTAGCCATTTTCAAACGCAAGTTACTTTTTTGATACAAGTTGACATATTAAATGATAAAATTTCAACGCGCCCTCAAAATAACCTTTTTTTAAAATTTTTTGACAAAATAATTTAAAAAGGCAATATTAAAAAATTTAAATATTTATTAGGGAAACATTTGGAATACTTTCAAAATCATTTTTCGTAAAAGTTTATGAAAAGATATTATCATGACCATTGTCTATTTCTGATTAAAACCAATTTTTTATTTCTAAAAATTTTAACAACTAATAATGGCCGATTTTAACAAAGGTACTATAAAGTTAGGCCCTGCACCATAAAGTATAGAGGACTACCCCATTTTGTCTCTAAAAGATCTGTGACTTTGGTGACCCAATAGCAACTATCCTGATGTGACTCTATAGTATCAGATTCTATTTTGAAACTGTAAAGTACCAGCAGGAACTATTTCGCTACCCATGTTGCCACTAAAATGCCACGATACTTTAAAGTTCCAAGTGATGGTCACTGGACCTATTCTGGAACCTAGATTGCCTCTCTATGTACCCAGTTACTTTTTTTAGGCATCTTAGTGGCACTGGTGGGTGGCAGTAACTGATCCACTGGTACTATTTAGTTTTTGCCACTACAGAGTAACAATAAAATGATACTGCCTAGTTCCAGTAACTACCCAAATGTTACTTTGACTTTGGGTGTTTACAGTTCCAATAAATGGTATCGGTGTGGTAACAATTACTTTAAAAGAACCATATAAAGTAGCCTTACCCAATAAAGTAGCAATATTAGTACCAGGGTGTACCCCAGGAACTAAGGCTTCGTAGCAAAACCAAAACCGAAAGGATTTGGTACCATATGTGTTACTTGGGTGGGGTTTGCGGTTTTTTCTAAAACTATGGCAGATAGACAAAAATCTGATATAGGTGTCCTGAGCTCGATTTTCGATAAACAAACAATGGCGCAAAGCGCGATCGTCTATCTTTTTCGACTACCGAGTTACAGATCGTTTTTAAGGCACATTCTTATGGCACTTTTTTGAGTACAATCTGTTGCCGATAAGAAGAAAATTATGCATGCCTCAGTTTTCGAGATATAGACATAATTTGTGTTTTTTTTAAATGGAACACCCTGTAAATTATTTAATTATTCAATTACAACTTAAATTATCTATCCAACGATATATCATATCATATTTATCTCTAGAAAAAGTGGTTAATTTTCGAAAAATTTAATATATTTGCGAGTAGTCCATGGAAAACTATTAACAACACTTCTTATAATATAAAATAATTTTGCCAAAAATAGGAAAATCTAAACTACAATAAATGTTTGAATTGTCTTTCATTGACATCTATGCATATTTATCGCGTTTCTAATCTTTATAGAGAAGGCCATGGTAAAAAAAAGAAAATCGAAATAATCGTAAATGTCAAAAATTAATTTGTCAGTTAATTGTGAGTGAGCATTGTTAAAAATGATTAAATTTAGTAGTGGTGAAAAATATGATATGATTAAGTGTTTTATAGAATCCGAAGAAGATTCTTTAGCTTCCGAGCTTTATTGTAATAGGTAAGTTATAGACAGCAAAACTTTGTGCCAAAAGTACCACCTAAATAATATTTTTAGATATTCAGAAAAGAGACAGCCAGACAAAAATATTCAAAAGGCTACAACAAAATTTAAAAGAGTTTGGATCATTTGTAAAACCTCGAGCAAAAATATATAATAAAGCAGGTAAAGAAGCTGTAGAAAATATTGTTTTAGAAACTGAAAGAGAAAATCCCAATATATCGTCTCGCGTAATACAGGAAAATATACGAATCCCAAAAACAACTGCGTTGCGTTGCTTAAAAAAAATAAATTAAAACCCTACAAAATTAGGATTAATCACCATCTATACCCAAACAACTTTCAAATGCGTCTCGATTTTTGCTAGTGGTTTTGCGTCAGTGCAATGAAGTGCCAGGATTTGAAGGAACAATTATATGGACAGACAAGGCCCATATAAATAGTGCCGAAATTTTTAATCGGCATAATAACCATCACTGGACTCATGAAAATCCGCGCGTAACCGCTGCAATTAATCGTCAAGGACGATTTAGATTTGATGTATGGTGTGGTTTTATTGGATACCATTTTTTTCACGGTAATTTGAATACCGAAAATTTTATTAAGGTTCTACGACAAGAAATATAGCCCTTTGTAGATAATATGGCTGTAAGAAAATTTCAAAGATTAATTTACCAACACGATAGCGCCCCAGGTCATACGTCAAATGAAACACGAAATTATTTAAATGCTCAATTTGGGGAGGATTGGATAGGTATCACTCGGGACTAGTTTATCAATGTCTAGTTAGCTAAATTAACTAAATTGATAACTAACAATTAATTTAGCTAACTGGATATTAATAAACAACAAAGTAGTTTAGATATTGTTTAATTTTTAGGAAATAATGGTCCTATTTTGTAGCTAGCTAGATCTCCCGATATAACCCCTGCCGAGTTTTGGCTTTGGAGTTATTTAAATAACATTATTAATAAAAAAAAAATTTAAATAAGTTTTTATTCAATATTTCAGTTGGGAGTCCGCCATATTGGATTTAGAATGACGTCACTTATCTAACCATGCATTGTCATCCAACCTAAACGTGTATGTAAAATTTCAGCTCAATCGGTTGGGGATAACTATTTTAAAACTCAGTTGCAAGATTTGACCCATACTAACAAGGCAAGTTAAATAAAAGCTTGTAAAAATATTATATACAACGTGATCTACCATGACATGCGGAAAATTTAACAGTAGGTTGTCACCACCGAAAGGAGTTAAAAAAATGAAAAATAAAAAAAATGAAAAATTACCTTATTTTTTTGTAGAAATGCGCCGCCAATGACTAACCGATCTAACGCGGTCCAACTATATCACTTCTCCCCCTTTATCAGACTTGGGACTGACAGCAAAGCTGGAGAGAGTAGAAGTGACTTTTTGGTTTTAATCACACTACAAAAATAGCAACAACTTAAATAAATTTTGTAGAATACAGCACAGCAAAAAACGTAAAAGTAATGGAAAGTCAAAGAAAATGGTACATTAAATGCACTGTTCTAAGCGCCATCGATTTACGAATACAATTTAAAATTTAATTTTAATAAGACCAATGTCTTTCGCACTCTTTGATCGCACGAGCTGGCTGCAAATTAAGGAAATGTAAACATCTTCGATATGGTCTTTCTCAAGTAAGGGCAATACCCTATTTACTGACCTCTGACAACTAAAAATAGCATCTAAACAATTGAAAGCATTAAAGGTAGCCAAACTCCATGGTTCGGTAGCGTATCTTTGCAAATTTTAATGCAACTATAATTACTAAATTACCTCGAATCGCTCTAAAATTTTACAGGGGCTTTTCCACATTGAAGACTAGTACACCATTTTATTTTCCGCATGTCATGGTAGATCACGTTGTATAGAGAACGTTCTAATAACATAGAAGAATTGAAAAACAAAACATTAGCTGCGTTTCGGATAATAACTCGGATGATTCGAAATGCAATAAATGTTGTAATAGTGGAGTAAATTTCGGTCCGAAATGTTCCGTTTTTTTTTATCGGCGTAGAACCAGGTGACACCGATATATTCTTGTTGTGTATGTCATTAGCTATGCAAAATGGCTATTTACGACTTTTTTGGTCGGTACCAAACTTTTGTATTGATAAAAAAGTCGAAAATTTTAAAATCTAGGAAAACTGTTTTTTTTTTTGTATAACACTCAATATTTCCAAAACTACTGGAGATATCGACTTGATTTTTTTTTATTGTAAAGCTAACGCCTAAGCGCTTCTATTGACATCTTTTTACTAACCCAAAGTTTATAAATTTGTTTGTAGGATAAATCAGAATGTGTCTGCTTATGTTTCTTGTAGTGAAATTTTCAGTAATTGACAAAAAATTTTATTTCAGAATTTTTTGTGTATTTTCAGTGAACAAAATGTAGTTAATACTTTGAAAAAGTTTTAAAAAAAATCATATCTCTCCTAAATGGCACAGTTTTTGAGATATTCATTTTTATTTAAACGGCGCGACCCGCATGTTAGTCATCTATGCTTGAATTACCATTTTGTACTCTGTAGTACGTGGAGCGTAATCGACCTATAAATGTCTCGTTTATTTTTTTTTTAGCGTAGAACCAGATGAGACCCTGTAGATTTTGTAAAGTAGGTTTTTTGGGACCTGTAATGGGCATTCACGATATTTTTCTGTGGTACAAATATTTTTTATTTAGAAAAAACTTCAGAAATTGACTGTTTAGAAGATTCGTGTTTTTTAACATTTACACCACCATATCTTCAAATCTAATTGAGCTATCGATGTAATTTTTTTTTAAATTCAAATACACACCTAAGCGCTTCCATTGGTGTTTTTATTTCTATCGATTATTGTTTATTATTTTCCTTAAATAACAATGAAATTATTACTTCGCTGACAATGCATTCATATTTTCACTAAGCGACAAACTTTATTTTTGCAAATTTTCATATACATGCAGCGAAGCAATTGTAGCCAAAATATGGAAGAAGTTTTTGAAAAAAAAATCCATCTAGGACTTATAGTTTTTTATTTATGAATATTTTTGTGACCCACTAGCAAATGGCTCATACACTCGGCAGGCGCGCGATTGTCACTGCGTGATGAAATGTCACGACTATAAGAAAAATTTGGAAATAAGTAGAAAGTAACAATTTTAGTCAAAGGCCATCTTACCATACATGTTTATTATTTTATAAATTTTAACGATAATTAAAAAAATTCCCCATAATCCCCAAATTCATCCATACATTCTAGACAATTATTGCACACGACACATTTACACTGCACACAACATTTTAAACCTTCCTTCACACAGTTACATTTTTTGTTATTGCAATTTTATCGGAACAATAAAGGCTTAAACGTTGCCGTACAATATCTGGAATTGGTTTTTGAATTGAAAAAATTGGATTCCAACAATCATTTATTAAAGTTCACCCCCCAACCTTCTGTATCTTTCAGTAGTGGATTTGGATCATTACTGGAGTACCATATCTTTAACTGATGCATACATCTGTAATTTTAGTATATATTGTTAAAGTTCCTTCTAAAGAATTTAAATCACTAATCTCAAGAAATGTTGGTAAAAGCATAATCAGTTGGTGGAAGTTCGGAAGATGGTTTATTAGATTTGATGGCCATTCGTAGACGTAAATCATTAAGAGTTCGAATATTGATATCCTTATTTTTGTATAACAAGAGAACATACTTTGCAGCTATTTTCAATGCTTCTTGCTTAGGCAGTAGAGGCAGTTTCAACATTTTCTCGAGGCAATCAACGTTCAATATTCAATATTCATAAATAAAAAAACTATAAGTCCTAGATGAAAAATTTTTTTTTCAAAAATTTCTCCCATATCTTGGCTTCAATTGCTTCGCTGCATGTATATAAAAATTTGCAAAAATAAAAAAGTTTGTCGCTTAGTGAAAATATGAGTGCATTGTCGGCGAAGTAATAAGTTCATTGTTATTTAAGGAAAATAATAAACAATAAGCTATAGAAATAAACACACCATTGGAAGCGCTTCGGTGTGTACTTTAATTTAAAAAAAAAATCAGATCGATAGCTCAATTAGATTTGAAGATCTGGCGGTGTAAATGTTAAAAAACACGAATCTTCTAAACAATAAATTTCTGAAGTTTTTTCGAAATAAAAAATATCTACACCATAATAAAAGGTCGTAAATAGCCATTTCTCATGTAGAATTGTTCACTTTATAAAATCTTTAAGGTCTGATCTGGTTCTACGCTGATTTTTTTTTCTCGAGAACGGAGCGACTTTTATGGTCTATTTCGCTCCACTATAAGGAGAAGGTGTCAAAAAATGCATAGATATCAATGGAAGACAATTTGAACATTTATTACAGTTTAGTTTTTCCTATTTTTAGCAAAATTATTTTATATTATAAGAAGTGTTGTTAATAGTTTTCCATGGCCTCCTCACAAATATATATTAAATTTTTCGAAAATAACCACTTTTTCTAGAGATAAATATGACATATGATATATCGTTGGATAGCTAATTTAAGTTATGATCGAATAATGAAAAAATTTACAAGGTGTTCCCTTTAAAAAAACAAAAGTTATATCTACATCTCGAAAACCGAGGCATAGGTACATAATTTTCTTTAACGGATTCTACTCAAAAAAGTGCCCTAAGACTGTGATACTCAATTTTCGATTCGACAGTTTATAATTGAGATATAGAGGTCACCCAACTTTTTGGAAAATTGGCATTTGCCAGTTTTCCAAAAACGCTCTGTAGCTCGGTAGTCGAAGACGATCGCGGTTTACGCCATTGTTTGTTTCTCGAAAATCGAGCTCAGGACACCTATATTAGTTTTTGTCTATCTGCCATAGTTTTAATTTCTGTTACAACAAAGAAATAATCTAATTGTATTAATATTAGTGCGTGTTCCTTATTCCATTGTTAACGGAACAGTATTATAGCGGAGTGTTCTCCGTATTTCCGATTATCAAATTTATAATTTTACCCCACAAACATTAGTAAAATAATACTTAATTCCTTAGCAATTTGTGATTATAAACTTTTTGAATATAATATTTGTCTTTGTATTCAATGTGTTCGTTTTGAAGCATGTAGGTACTAGATAATGTAAATATAAAATAAAATACTTTGAAAGTGATGTAACAGCTCGAACAACCGTAACAGATAACATCGCAAGAACACCAATGGGGATGTATCCGTTTTAAAATATCACATCGACATTGATTTTTTTCGTACGAGATGAATTTAAATAGAAAACAAGACAAAATGAAAAGTGTCAATCAACCAACACTATTCTTTGTATTGTATGTCAAAGGTTGTTCAGATAAAAAGTTCATTTCCTTTTACAAACATGTTTATTATTCAATAGCCGATGTCGAGTTTTTTTCTTTTATAGAAAATTCAGTAGTGCTCACTTTTTACAGATTTTTAAACGATTGTGAAGTTGTGTGTCATCCTGAAAATATATCTTTGGCAAAGTTTATTATTTAAAATTTAGTAGCGCCCCTACATTAGATATCGCGGGTGGCTGAAGTGTTTATCGCATGAAAATAAAATTGAACAAATGTAGATATTAAAGGTATTCTCTCATACTTTTAACATTTGATACAAAAATTAAATATGATTAACTGGAAAGGACAGATATTTTTACATATTTGTCAAGGAGGGAAGGGGATCTGGCATCTAGCGTCAGCACGAGCGCCAAAGATGCAATTTTCTCAATTTTTTTTCCATGGCCCATTTATATACAGTGTGTTTCACTTCTCGTGAAGACACTGTATCTTTTTTATTTGTGGCCGAATTAATTTCAAATTTTTATCAGCCATACAAGTCCATAAGACGACTTTATTCAACACATAAATGCCGTCTAAATCTAAAACGCCGGCCTACTGCGATAAAAAGAAAATGTCAATTTTCGAGAAATCATAGTAGGCTTAGAGATAGACAAAAATTTTGTTAATGAAAGTTGTTCAGGATCACTTCATATGCCCCTCTGTAAAATTTTGTGCAAATCGGAATATTTTCAAAAAAAAATTTTTTGTTTCACTTCTCGTGAAGACACCCCTGTATCTTTTTTATTTGTGGCCGAATTAATTTCAAATTTGTATCAGCCATACAACTCCATAAGGTGACTTTATTCAACACATAAATGCCGTCTAAATCTAAAACGCCGGCCTACTGCGATAAAAAGAAAATGTCAATTTTCGAGAAATCATAATAGGCTTAGAGATAGACAAAAATTTTGTTAATGAAAGTTGTTCAGGATCACTTCATATGCCCCTCTCTAAAATTTTGTGAAAATCGGAATATTTTGAAAAAAACATTTTTTGTTTCACCTCTCGTGGAGACACCCCTGTATCTTTTTTATTTGTGGCCGAATTAATTTCAAATTTTTATCAGCCATACAACTCCATAAGGTGACTTTATTCAACATATAAATGCCGTCTAAATCTAAAACGCCGGCCTACTGCGATAAAAAGAAAATGTCAATTTTCCAGAAATTATAGTAGGCTTAGAGATAGACAAAAATTTTGTTAATGAAAGTTGTTCAGGATCACTTCATATGCCCCTCTGTAAAATTTTGTGAAAATCGGAATATTTTCAAAAAAAAATTTTTTGTTTCACTTCTCGTGAAGACACCCCTGTATCTTTTTTATTTGTGGCCGAATTAATTTCAAATTTTTATGAGCCATACAACTCCATAAGGTGACTTTATTCAACACATAAATGCCGTCTAAATCTAAAACGCCGGCCTACTGCGATAAAAAGAAAATGTCAATTTTCGAGAAATCATAGTAGGCTTAGAGATAGACAAAAAATTTGGTTAATGAAAGTTGTTCAGGATCACTTCATATGCCCCTCTGTAAAATTTTGTGAAAATCGGAATATTTTTAAAAAAAAGAGAACACATAAAGAGAACTTTTTCCAACAAATGAAAGTTGTGAACAAAAATCAGCATTCAATAAAACACTAAAAGGGCTTTTTATTTTTACATATCAAGTTGAATGTAATATCTTTTCTTTTTTTCTTTTTGTTATCTCTGTTCTGGAGGAGTAACTCTCCATCATATCCTTCCTCCTTATCGGCTCAGAAATTTAGGAACATGGACGGTTTTATTGTTTTAAATGTTAAGAGTGCCGTGAAATTAACTGTCAATATGTATTGTTTTATTTATTTCGTCATTGCTTTCATGACAAAAGTGATTGTTGTTATTTTCTGTGGAGTTTGTTAGTTTTCTTGTTTTAATAATTTAATTCATACTAAAGTTTCCTTATTTCATATCTTTGCTCATAATGGTTAGAATACTTTTAACTACTGATGAAAAAATTGAAATAATAAAGATAGTCTGTGAAAATGTACGGTCTTCAAGAGAAGCAGCAGAAGAATTTAATTTAAGACATCCTCTAAGACAACCAATACACCATGGTACCGTAGCAAGAATATGCCACTTGTTCAATACAACTGGCAATATGCTTAAACCGAGAGTTCATCTTAATCGAAATCATGGAGATGACAATGTTATATTAGCGGCGTTTAACGCCAATCTCACTACCAGCCTTCGAAATATGGCTCGTGACCTTAATTTGTCGGCATCAAAAATTTGGAGATGTTTAAAACGCCATAAGCTACAGCCGTCTAAACCAAAATTTTTACATACCTTGGAGGAAGGTGATGAAGAGAGAAGACTAGAATATTGTTTATGGATCCAAGGTAATTATTTAAACAATAGAGACTTCTTGAAGAAAGTAATTTTGACGGATGAGGCAACTTTCTCCTCCAACGGGGTAGTGTCATCACAAAACTCTAGTCTGGGCAGTAGAAAATCCTGATTGGATAATAAATTGTAAAAAGCAATATTCCTAGAAGGTAAATGTGTGGTGCGGAATTTTTAACGAAACAATAATAGGGCCGTTTTTCTTTTATCAAAATATAGATGCGTTAAATTTGCTAGAATTTTTAAATATTAATCTTTGGAATGCAATAGTTGATTTTCCTTTGGAACAATTGTATTTTCAACTCGACGGAGCATCTATCCACAATTCCGTAGTAGTGAGAGCATGGATGGATGAACATTTTCCCCAAATATGGATAGGACGAAATAGCCCTCTAATACATTTTCCACCCAGATCACCTGATCTCACCCCAATGGATTTTTATTTTTGGGGTCACATTAAAAACAAAGTTTATATGACCAGACCTCAAAATGTAGAGCAGCTTTGTGAGAGGATAAGGCAAGCGTGTTTAGAAGTTACAGCTCAAGCACTGCGAAGAGTTGTAATAATTAACATAAAACGGATTGAGAAGTGTATTACACTTGAGGGTGGGTTAGTGGAAAGGGGCCTAATATAATAAATAAGTAAAAAAAACCCATTAACTTCTTTTATTTTTGAACTTTTCTAACACTGCGGCTTTTGCTTTATCTATTTTTTTTTTTCCGACAGTCTTCTCTGTAAAAACAACGGCCCTTTTCAGGATCACCAATTTAATTCAAAAAGAATTCGTTATATGACAGCATCCTACCAACCTACATATTCTTGACAGATGTTAAAACTCATTAAAGTAATTAGATTTTAATTTTAATTATTCTAAGGCCGGCGTTTTAGATTTAGACGACATGGGGCATATGAAGTGATCCTGAACAACTTTCATTAACAAAATTTTTGTCTATCTCTAAGCCTACTATGATTTCTCGAAAATTGACATTTTCTTTTTATCGCAGTAGGCCGGCGTTTTAGATCTAGACGGCATTTATATGTTGAATAAAGTCGTCTTATGGACTTGTATGGCTGATAAAAATTCGGCCACAAATAAAAAAGATACAGGGGTGTCTTTACGAGAAGTTAAACACACTGTATATATATGAAGTGTTGTTGTACTTCCGGGTGTTTTCTCGCATAGTTGACAGGCTCCTGCTAGGGCCACGGTTGTCTAAACGACGTTTCGGCAGAATCCCATCTGCCATCTTCAGGTTCTCGCTGAAAGCTGCCTACTGCTGCTCCTCGTTACTCGAACTGAACTGACATTCTCCGCGCTGTGCGGTTCCTTATATATGCTGGGGCCTAGAGCACGCATGCGTGACTGGCTACGCGTTGTTGGCCCTCTACTATATGTGGGAGGCGTAGCGGGCGCCTGAGCTAACCCGACAAGTGGCCTCGCTGAAACATCACGTTTCACGTGACTTCTCGTTGGTGGTCGTGCATCCTCGTGTCTAATCGTCTCCGTAGGTGGTCGTGTTTCTGTTTGATTGCACGACTGGCTACGTGTTATTGGCCCTCTACTGTATATGGGAGGCGTAGAGGGCGCCTGAGCTAACCCGACAAGTGGCCTCGCTGAAACGTCACGTTTCACGTGACTTCTCAGCCTTGACTTCGGCTCCTCGTGATAGGTCCCCTTGTGGCAGGCTGTGGTCGCTGTCCACTAGAAGCATACTTTTGAACATTTGCTGCCCATCTCAGGCTAACCAATTCGATTGTAGTGGACAGCGACCGCTAGATGGCGCCTCCGATTTATTTTGCATGTCGTAGTCTTAAGATTGTGAATATGTACCATGTCACCGGAAATCTCGTTGTCAGTCACTGCATGCCTACCTTGCACTGAAGAGAGCCAACAGCTTGAAACTGCAGTCTACAAGTGGTGTGTAGTGGTTGACACGAGAGTTCCTTTAATTATTAATAAATTTTTCGGTCGGTGTTTGCTAAAATCGAATTACAGAGTTTCGTAGTAATATGTGATTATTACACTTAACGCGCCAGACTTGCAACATGTTGTAGTTTTGTTAATTTCCTTATTTTTAAAATAAGGGTGTATAGAGGGTTACTTCAGAGAGATTACGTTTAGTAAATATATATATATATATATATATATATATATATATATATATATATATATATATATATATATATATATACACTTAAAACACAAGCCGTTTTCTGTTCCGGCTTCACCAGTGGCTCAGACGGACCGGTTTTGATGATTATTTTTTTTTAAATAAAGATGTTTGTCCATAGATGTGTTCTCACTAATTTTTACTCTCTTAAATTGTTATCTTCATACATAAAAAAAACGAAATAGAAGTTGAAAGAAACAAATGAATCTCAGCGCTAGAACTATAACGTTTTGATGGCCCTACTTCATCAAACTGCACATGTAGAGGCCGCAGTTGACAGAAGAGATGCAGTAGCGTCTACCCGCACTCTAGCCTCTGAATATCACTACTTGTCCCGACGCGCGCACGGCACAAGGGCCCACCGGGAAAAATATGTAGGGGGGTCCCAGACCAGAGATGCACAGTGCGGAAAAATGTACCCTTTTTTGGACAAAAATCTGCCCCGACAGTAGATATATCAAATAATTTGAATTAAAAAAAAAAAAAATGGAAAATACCCTTAAGACATTGAACTTTAGAGTAGTGCTGCGACAAAGTGGTTTTGGGTTAACCTAACCTAAAAATCGCAGATATTTCTCTTTATTCCGCGTTTACCACCTTGGTCGAGAGTCATAAACAAACGAAGTAGTGTTCATGTAGATTAGATTCATTTTTATGAGATTGCTTAAGTTTCTTGAATCGTTTTTAACGTATGAACCATAACCCTTTTAAAGGTTTAAAATAGGAGTTGAAGGAGTGAAAATTCGAGATTCAAGTGAAATAAAGTTTAAGTGATCAAAAGTTGTTCTTCAGGGTTTTTTCAGGGCCGGCCCGATGGGCAGGCGAGCCAGGCGGTCGCCTGGGGTGCTGGATCCTGGGGGGCGCCAAAACGCAAAAGGCAAGTGATTTGCCGCAAGTCGGTTGTGGTTTCCGAACAATTAAACTTAATATTTAAAACGTACTCCAAATAAGTCCGCCCCTGCCAGCCTACCGGTAAACGTGCAGCGTGATTGTGATTACAAAAAATCAAAGTAATACCGTACGGCCAGTCTATTATAGACATAGTGTTGGTAAGACCGGTAGCGCTGTAGCTTGTAACTTTACTAGCTTTTTTCGGACTTTGTATATTAATAATCATTATAACGTACGTTAGTAATTAAAAAATTAAAGGGTATAGCAGGATAAGCATGTGTTAGGTGCCCCCGCACCAATCGGGTCGAAATTTTTAGCACAAGTTGATAGTAGTGTTTGATGAAATTTCCCAAAATATTATTTTTGGAAAACCATTTTTACGGGAGTTATGGGGGTAAGAAGAAAAATGGAAAAAAAATTTTTTCTCGAGAACGGATAAACCGATTTTCATTAAAAAAATATATGTTATGGCTTTTGATGGTGCAAATGTGCGAAAAAATTATTGAGTCCATTTGTCGAAAAAAAGTGGTAAAAAAATTTTTTCAAAATAAAAAAAAAATTTTTTTAGGGGATGTTCTAGAGGCACACCCACCATTTCCAAATAAATGCTTATATGCCCCTTTAAAACATATCCAATTTTCATAGCGATCGGAAGGGTACAACATACTCAAAATTGATAATCATTGGCAGACTGCGGGCGGCGTGTAGTCTATGTAATGAAGCATTATAAGACGACTTTTTTGTAAATAGTGCAAAGTCGAGATTACCTTCCCCCCCTCGTTTTAGAGGGTGCTAAACACGATGCAGGTGGTGGGAGAAGTTTTTGACCGCCGCAACCTCCTGAAATGGCCATCTCTCTTATGGATCACTTTATGTTTTCATATATAAACGGGTTTGGGGAGTGATTTATCGACGGGTTATACTTGAAATAATATGGAAGAGTAAGTGGAGTCCAGACAGCAGGCCTATGGGGTTGATTAAACCCTCCCGAGGGTGTAGTTTTTTTTCAAATGATTCGGTTCAAATGCGTATACCCCATTTTCGGGGTCGCTGGTCACGGGAAAAATATTCATTTTTAGCCTCAACCCCCTCAAACGGGCAGAAATCACCCTCACTCACCGTTTGAGAGATGAAGAGAGGTTGGAGCTAAAAATGAATATTTTTCCCACGTTCAGCGATCCCAAAAACGGGGGAAACGCGTTTGAACCCGAATTATTTGATAAAAAATGATTTTCCACTCCTCGGAAAGGTTTAATTAACCCCCTGGCCTGTTGTCTGGACTCAACTTACTCTATAACCATCTTCCATGTTATTTCAAGTATAACCTGTTGATAAATCACTCCCCAGGCTCGTATAGAAAACATATAGGGATCCATAAGAGAGGTGGCCGTTTTAGGAAGTTGCGGCGGTCAAAAACTTCTCCCTCCACTTGCATCGTGTTCAACACCCTCGAAAACGGACGGAGGAAGGTATTCTCGTCTTTGCAAGATATATTTACACTATTTCTGCCTTTATTACATAGACTAGCGGTTCATTACTACATCTTACTACCACGGTCACTGGCGGCCATTACAACCCTAGCATTTAAATCAGTATCAAACTTCAAGAAGTGTGGCGCAAAAATTCTCTGACGTCAACTGTGGGGTCAAACAAAATCTAGTTTGAAAATCTGAAGGTTTTGCAATGATGACATCTGCAGTCAGCCTACAAAAGAACTAGTTTTCAAAGTCCACTACGAGGAAGTTACAGTGCCTTTCACTAGTGAAGGTGCCTGTTTATTGTGAGTCCCCTTGCCTCTCACGAGTCGGGGTGTTTATTTATCGTGAGTCTCCTTGCCTCTAACTAGTTGGAGCGCTTGTTTATTTTAAGTTCCCTTGCCTCTCACAATTCGGGCTGATTTTTTTGCGTGAGTCCTCTTGCCTCTCACGAATCAGGTTACTCTATATTGATGAGACTTCTCTTAGTCTTCATTCTTCGAGAACATCCCATAAAAAAAAATTATTTTGAAAAAATTTTTCAAAAAAGTTGCAGGGGGTTGCGGCGGTCAAAAACTTCTCCCACCACTTGCATCGTGTTCAGCACCCTCGAAAACGAGGGAGAGAAGGTAATCTCGTCTTTGCACGAAATATTTACAAAAAAGTCGTCTTATTTTCATTCATTACATAGACTACGCGCCCCCCGCAGTCTGCCAATGATTATCAATTTTGAGTATGTTGTACCCTTCCGATCGTTATGAAAATTGGATATGTTTTAAAGGGGCATATAAGGATTTCTTTGGAAGAAAATGGCGGGTGTGCCTCTAGAACATACCCTAAAAAAATTTTTTTTTATTTTGAAAACATTTTTTCACCACTTTTTTTCGACAAATGGACTCAATAATTTTTTCCCACATTTGCACCATCAAAAGCCATAACATATATTTTTTCATGAAAATCGGTTTATCCGTTCTCGAGAAAAAATTTTTTTCCATTTTTCTTTTTACCCCCATAACTCCCGTAAAAATGGTTTTCCAAAAATAATATTTTGGGAAATTTCATTTAACACTACTATCAACTTGTGCTAAAAATTTCGACCCGATCGATGCGGGGGCACCTAACACATGCTTATCCTGCTATGCCCTTTGTGTCGTGTTTCTTGGCGTTCAATATTGACAATATTCAATAGTAATAGTGTATATATAGTAGAGTAGCAATGTGCAAATGTCTTTGAAATTGTCTGGGGCGCAAAATCTTAGAAGAAAAATGGTAGTTCTAAAAGAAATTGAAAAAAATTTGGATATAAGTAGTTTTAATAAATATTCCCTGACATTTTTTTTATAAATTTATAATTTCTTTCCAGATTTTCCCTGTTTTCCAGAAAGTATACACCCTGATGATAATATTAATTGTAAAGACGAGTTACGAAAATTTGTATAATTTACCTAATAAAGTATTGAAAATTGGGAAGGAGGGGCGCAAAATTTAGAACTGGCCCGGGGCGAGAAATTTCATTGGGCCAGCCCTGGGTTTCTTGATGCTGATCTCACCTTTAATCTTACTCGCATCCTTTTGATCCTTTATTAAAAAAAAATTTTTTTCGTCCGAGTTTCAAAATTGATGAGCAGGTGGGAGAAATGTAAAGAAACATTTTTAAACCAAAATTGATAAGCAGAGAGAAGGAAATTGAAAATTTCTCTAAAACGAAAATTGATGCGCGCGCCTCTTCACGCATTGTCACTCCTAGGCTGTAGCCTAGTTAGCCTTATGGATAATTCGGCCCTGTTGCTCTTTGTCTTTGCGAAAAATCAACTAAACACTAAATCAAGCGAGACACGCATGTTAAACGCAATTTAGGAATATGTATACATTAAGACGCAGTTACACGGGGCGTGGTTCGCCGATCCACGAACCTGGTGCGTGGTTCGGCAAACCACGCGCCGTGTAACGGATAGCGAGCCAGATGTATCAATACGGCGCGTGACCAATGCAGATTTTGTGTGGGTTGTGAATTGTAGGCTCGTCAAAACTGCATGGATCGACTTATGACTGATCTTCAGGCGCAGTTACCGACAACTAGATGGAAGACGCGAGCCGACGCGAGCAACGCCTTCCGAGTCGCAAGCCATGCCAAGTTGCCTATGTCACACGGTGCGTGTTTCGTGACTCGCCGAGCCAGGCTCGCCTAATCACGCGCCGTGTAACTGCGCCTTTACCAAGCAAACACAAGTGTGAACTGAAGTCCCGTCAAGCGACGACGCAACGATAATAGAGCTTATTTCCGCATTGCGCGTGTCTTCAAAAATACGTTTTATATGGGAAAATGGGCACAAGTTTTATATATTTTCTATTTTCAACTTTAATATTATTTTTATTAAGAATAATAACAATATTACGGTCTCTCGACGCCAGAGACCTCGGGGGCACCAAAACTGGTTAGTCGAGGAAATTTCTCGGTTTCCCGGTGGTACAATTCGACGCTGCCCAGATTTATTGACTGAATTAGGAATAATGTATATATATTTTATTTATATAATTTTTTTTTGTGAGTATCATCGATGTAGAATAAATTTTCTTAACATATATTTATTAATTAGTAATAGTAGTATGCACATAAAAGCTCGCTAGTGAGCTTAGATGCAATAAAACAAATATTGCATAATTAACAACGTTTTGTATATTTAATTAAAAGAACCGCTGTCACATTGTTTCTCACTACTACACGTTAATTTGTCACTCATTTTTAGTAGTTGCTTTGTGAAGTGAGATGGTCTGGTCGTTTGTGTTTATTTTCTGGAAAAACTTTTGTGTTAAAAATAAATTCACTCCTTTGTCATCATATAAGAAGTTATTTTAATTTGTCAAGAAATTATATCGACCTTAAAATAACCACTTAATAATATGTTACCTGATTCTTAATAAGATAGCTAGGTATCTAACAACCTTAATTATTGCTTTATAAGTAAAATATGTACATATATACAAGCTCTTATCTTAAAATCGTTTCTTGTTTTTATGTTGTGGGTAAACTTTTGTGTGAAAAACAATAAAATCATGCCTATGTCATTGTATATAAAGGGACTTTAATTTATCAAGATATTATAACAACCTTTCAATAACGACCAAACAATATGTTACATGATTTTTGGTAAATATTTCTATGAATAATTTTTTAACCTATGAGCTATGTACCTACACCAGCAAGTAGGATATTTAACAACTTATAATTATTGGTTTATAATTAATATAGCTATAAACCTAACTTAACCTATTTTTGAGAAATTGTGAGGTATATCCGTGAGTGTTAGAAAACAGACCCCCGCACATTTCTTATGTAAATTGAGGTACAGCCAAATTTGGTGAATTTTTAATATGTTGTACATTTCGACTTTCTGATCAAAAGCTTTCATGGGCCCAACTCAATCCTATGTCTAGTTTCCGAGATACATAATAGGATCGAGTTGGGCCCATATGAGAGCTATTGATCAGAAAATCGAAATCTGCAAAATATTAAAAATTCAGCCAATTTAGAACCAAAACAAACCTAGAGGTCTGAGTAAATCAGTCAGATGATTTATTTAAATCCAGCTTACATTTTCTTTACGTCCTCGAGATTTGCTTTCCTATACGCATGAATATATCGGGAGCTGCTGTTTTGAATATAACTATTTAGTAGTTCGTCTTTACAGCAGCCCCCGACATATTCATGCTTATAAGAAAGCAAATCTCGAGGAAAAGAGAAAATGTAAGCTGGATTTAAATAAATCATAAGAGTTCGTATATGGAATCAAAATTATTTCATAATTTTTAAAGTTGTGTTAATTTATTTATTTTTTTTTATATGTTATTTAGTCGATATTTTTGTGTCGGGGTTTTTTAATTTGTAATTTAATTTAATTTTATATTTTTTAAACTAAACATATACATGCAACGTAGCGTATTATTATATCACGAGTCCCACACAGAACTTTTTAACCTTTAAGCCGACGCGGTCCAATTTTGTATTCTACTAGTCGCACACGGTCTACAAGACCGGTTCGACTATAAATATATTTGTGTTATATTTAATTTTAATAAAAACTGCATCAAAATCGGATTTCCCGTTTAAGAGATATAAAGCCACAGACAGACAGACAGACAAGCAAACATACAAACATACGAGTCAAACTTATAACACCTCTCTTTTTGGGTCGTGGGTTAAAAAATTGAAAATTTTTAAAAACTCCCGATCAATGTATCTAATCGTACCAGTTTCATATGACCGAATCAAAATGAGGCCGAAATCATATTCGGCTACCATAATTGTCTGCACATTTTCAATTTTACTTCAATCGGACAATTTCTAGAGAAGTTCAACATGGCGAATTCAAGATGGCGACCAAACATCAAAATCTAATATGGCCTAAAACTTTCTCGACAAAATACTCTTTCAAATAAAAAAAGTGCAACAAAATCGGATCGCCCGTTGAAGAGATATGAAGCCACAGACAGACAGACAGACATAAAAACATACGCGTCAAACTTATAACACTCCTCTTTTTGAGTTGGGGGTTAAAAATTAACTAACTTCAAACTATTGGTTATTTTTTAGTGGTGCGTTAATTTCTTGGAGAAGTGTATATTCATTGCGTCGTTCCTATCCGATATAAAACTAATAGTTTAAACCGAATCCTTCACCATTTCTTAGAATGCAACGTATGAGCGAATACACTATACGATCAAAATATAGTGTTAAAACTAAAAAATTTTGTCCGCTATCTTGGGACGTCCGCCATATTGAATTTAGTGTGACGTCATTTTATTTTTGTATTCTTCTCAGTAAACTCTTTCATTCGATACCCATATCACGGGGGTGCATAAAAAATAATTGGTCCGCCATATTGGATTTGGAATGATGTCACTTAGCTAACCATGCATTGTCATCCAAACTAAACGTGTATGCAAAATTTCAGCTCAATCGGTTGGGGATAACTGTTTTAAAATTCAGTTGCGACCGCCATATTGAATTTACTGTGACGTCATTTTATTTTCGTATTCTTCTCAGTAAACCCTTTCATTTGATACCCATATCATGGGGGTGCATAAAAATAACTGGTCCGCCATCTTTGGGAGTCCGCCATATTGAATTTGGAATGACGTCACTTAGCTAACCATACATTGTCATCCAAACTAAACGGGTATGCAAACTTTCAGCTCAATCAGTTGGGGATAACTACTTTAAAATTCAGTTGCAAGATTTGACCCACAAGAACAAGGCAAGTTAAATAAAAGCTTGTAATCAAGATGGCGACCAAACATCAAAATCTAATATGGCAAAAACCTTCTCGACAAAACACTCTTTCAAATAAAAAAAGGTGCATCAAAATCGGATCACCCGTTGCAGAGATATGAAGCCACAGACAAACAGACAGACAGACATACAAACAAACGCGTCAAACTTATAACACCACTCTTTTTGGGTCGGGGGTTAATAAAAATAATATATGACAGGTAGTTCGCGCTATTGCCAAAAATAGTATACCAGTGATACTCTTTTTTGAAAGATCTACTTAAAATTAATTTCTTATTTTTTGTGTTATATTTAGGCTGTTTCCACAAACTGGACTCCTGCAGGCGCACGGGCCAACGCCTGACAGGACTTTTTTGCTCCTGCGAAAGCCATGTTCTGTCGAATGGACGGCAGCACAAGTTTTTTAACAATTTAAAGCAATAAATTACTCGCAAAAGGAAATTCAGCTTTAAACATTTCCGTCAATTGACTTTATTTTAATTACATATTTATGTTAATGATAGGAGCACGCCGGTCTACATTTTCCATAATACCGTAATGTTAATAAAGGACACAAGAAATATCATCTTTAAACACGTACAGCAGTGACATTTTTATTTTAAATAATCAAAATGCTGCTGCCAAGTGTTGGCCCGTTAATGAGGTTTGTTTTGTGAATAAGTTAGATCAAAAAAATTTAAACAAATATAGCAATTAAAAGTGTCGCTGGTCCCCTTACTAGAGAGACCTGACAACTTACTTACAACTTACAAACGACTGGAAAATAGTATCTGGAATGTGGTTAACAAGGACAAATCTGATACAGTTTTGGTAAAAAAAATATACAAAGTGATCACTGAAAGGAATAAGATAATTAATGAATAGAACTAGTGGAGTAAAAAACAGGGGAAAAGTCGCTTCCTTCTCGAGTTTTTTTTTTTAATCTTAGAACAAACCTAGATATATACCATTTCGTTAAGTAGGTCGATGTTCATTAGAAATCATGAAATACGACATTTTTATTTTTAAAAAGGTGTGAAATTTTTTTTTTTTTTAATCATGTTTTTTTGAACATCTAATGCCATAACTCAAAAACGAATGGAGCTATCCACATGAACTTTTTTTTGTTATAAAACGCACACTTAAGCGCTTCTGTCTGTGTATAGTATTGTTAACTAAAACATTTTTAAGTTTGTTAAAAACTTAGATAACCTTGAAAGTTCAGAAAATACGCAGTCAAATTTTCACTAATCTACAAACTTTTTTGTTTTTGGAAATTTTGTATAACATGCTGCGAAGAAAATAAAGCCAAAAGACCAAAAAAGTTTTTGATAGCATAAATTTTATTGTGTCTTTTACAGTTTAGGTACAGTGAGTTTTTTTAGAGCGCGCGAATTGCAGAAATTGAATATTAATACGCCCGCGTCCACTAAAACTAACTAGTTTCAGGGCGGTGTACTATCAACGTTATTCGTTTTCGTCGAAGGTCAAATTATAAAACCGCTGCCCAAGGAATCACTACTTCCACATCCAGATCTTCTATCCAAGTCTCTCAGAACGAAAAAAATTTGAATGTGGAAATCATTTTTTATGGAACTTTAATAATATAATATTTGAAATCGTCTACCCCAAAAACCTATAAAACGATATGCCACATCGGTAGTGAGGCTGAGGGTGGTGGAAGGGGGGTAGTAGTAGTGGTGGATAAAGTAAAAAAAAATTGAGGCCCTTGGTTCTTGTACACACACAAAATGACAACTTTATTTTTTTCGCCCCCTTGAATAATAGAGTGGGAGTTGGTAATGTGGGTGGTTAATGCCAAAAAAAAATGTTGAGAGCTTAGCTTCTCTTATATATACTAAATACCAGTTTTATGGACTCTTGCTTGATTTGTCTATTTACCTCCATTTACCCCCAACTCTAGTTCCAGATCTCGTTAAAATACATGGTACGTGTACCAAATTTCAAGTCAATAACTTAAACGGTTCCAGAGTAATCATGCGCACAAAAAAGTTACAGACAGACCGACAGACAGAATTTTTTTTGCTCAAACTTAAAATCTCGACGTTTCATGACATTCTAAGCCTATTTGGATAATACAAATTTTCAAAAATATTTTTGTCACACTATATTTCCTCTGAATGTGGAAGTAAAATGTGTAACGATATTCTTTCTCTTATTACCACTTGTATTATATCGTAGAACGTATGGTCATTGTGCGAATTGTGCGTGGATTATCTACTTAAAAAATATTTAAGATGAATAAGCAATCTAGGTTTCATTGTAAAATGGAATGAATTTTATGTGGCGTAGTAATAGAGGAAAACGATAAACTTGTGCACAAGCCATGGAAACAGAGTTTAGAGACTATAATTAGGAAATTAAAAAAGACTTAATTTAGGATGTTTTTTTTCTTTTTTGTTACCTAATTTAGGCGAAAATAACACGTTTACTCAATTCACAGGTCTACAAAAAAAAAAAAAAATTCTTCTCCTATCATGCTTTAAGTATTTTTATGTGCTGAATCCGAATTTTCAATTAAAAAAATTTTCTACCGCGTAGATTTCGAGTAAATTCCGGTTTTTATTGTCAAAAAAACCGTATTTTGACGATAAAAACCGGGATTTACTCGAAATCTACGCGGTAAAAATTTTTTTTTAATTGAAAATTCGGATTCAGCATACAAAAATATATAAGAAATGATAGATTTAGTCATTGGAACAGAATTTCTTTTTTTGTAGACCTGTGTACAAAGTGTACCTGTGCCACAGATCTACAAGAAAAAAGTTCTGTTCCAAGGACTAAACTTATCATTCCTTATGTATTTTTGTGTGCTGAATCCGAATTTTCAATTTAAAATTTTTTTTACCGCGTAGATTTCGAGTAAATCCCGGTTTTTATCGTCAAAATACGATTTTTTGATAATGTTTGACGTTTGCTCGAGATCTAAGTGGAAAATTCGGATTCAGCATACAAAAATACTTAAGGCATGATAGATTTAGTCCTTGGAGTAGATTCTTTTTTTGTCGACCTGTGTTATTGTGTGGATCTAGGGTAAAAATGCAATGCATGGGAGTTTCGGATAGGGACTCTGACAGAGGAAATGTCGGATACAAATATTAAGATTGCCACGTGCTTTAAGAAACTGTCTTTTTTATTTGGCTCCAATAATAACGCAAAAAAAGGAAAACTCGATAGTTTACTTTTTATCAAAACACTCCAAAATTGTTACTTTTCCTAAACTTCTGTTTATGGGATTTTATTAACCCCCTAGTTGCGCAACATTTTTTCCATTTTACTATAATATTATTTTTCGCCGTTTCTGAGATCCCAATGCAATGCATACTCCATTTAAGATTTTTAATTCCTTTTTGCCTTCAACCTTAGTCCTTAATGTGTCACTGGAAAAAATAAGTTATCCTTTCAGATCCTAAAACGTGATAAAACAGTCCTAAACATAAAAAAATAATAATGAAAAGTTCCGTTACACACAATACATAATCATTATTATTCTAAGTACGGCGCGCGTACGCTTCGTATGGAGGAACCATACTAAAAAATTCGTAACTAGCAAACTATTGCTAATAATGAAAATATTTTTTTTCTAAAAACTTTTTTAGTCTATTGACTTCATTTTTTTCACAGCATGTTACACAAAATTTTCAAAAACAAAAAATTTGCTCGCTTAGTGAAAATTTGATGGCGTGTTCTCTAAACTTTCAGGGTCATCTTCGTTTTTGGCATGTTTACATTTTTTTTTATTAGCAATTCTATGAATAGAGAGAAGCGCTTAAGTGTGTGTTTTATAACAAAAAAAAGTTCACATCGATAGCTCAATTCATTTTTGAGATATGGCAATAGATGTACAAAAAAACATGATTTAAAAAAAAATTAAATTTTACACTTTTTTTAAATAAGAATATCTGTGACCACTAAAAAATGTCGTATTTTGTGTTTTTATATGTAAAATGATGTTGTTGGTAATACCCACTGAGTCTGATCTTGTTCTAAGCTCATAAAAAAAACGACACAATTGGCTCCACTAAACGTGTCAAATAGAGAGACAAGATTTTTACAAATAATTTTAAAAATTTTTACAAATTATTTATATTCCTTGCATACCGAAGAGAAGTATTGTAATCGTGAAAAAATTACTATTCCAGATTACTTAGGATTTTCACATTTTAGATTTAGATTATGAAAATATAGGTATCAGTCATTAGTCATCCAGTCCGTCTGTCGATCGGTCTCTTGGCTCTATATCTGAGAAAATATTTGACTGAGAAAAATAATATTCGGCAGGTAAATAAGGCTTATTGCCATGGAAAAAATCTGGCAAGGGCGGATTTAGCTTTCTGTCATGGGGGGGGGGGGGGTAAACTCCCGGATGAGTACGATTTTTGAATAAATGCAGTATTATCATATTTGGAAAACAACTAATTAAAAACAGTAAAAATTTTAACTTATACTTAGTAAAATACATCAACTAAATAACAAAATCTCTTCTCTTCTTTTGTTATTAGCAAAATATAATTATTTTATATCTTTGTAATTCTCCCCCCGTACATCCCCCACTGAAATCTGGTATATTTTGATGGAAAAATATAGAGGCTGAACGCCCCAAAAAATAATTAAAGAAAAAATGTTACGGAAAACAATAATATTTGACATGGAGTTAACACGATTGCTAAGGAAGAAATCTATCTTAAAGAATAAAATAATTAACTGGACTAAACGCGTCCACGTTTGACGGAGGATGAAAAAAGTAGACTCTTTTGTTTTTATGAACTACTTTAGGAAAAAGTGACATCATTACGCTGAAACAGGGCCGCGATTTTCTCGAAAATGTGAAAGCTGGTAGTAAGTTCATAGAGTCATTTCTAGGATACATTTTTTAACATCCCCATTCCGTCGAATTTCGACGGGTTCAACTAATCATTAAATAAAGGCCATGGCAGGTTAAGATAAGTGTTCGTGCCTTTGCAACCTTTTTTCGTGTGGTTCCTTCCAGCGATGTATCTTTGCGTAAGATACTACCACAAAAAGTTTTGACCTCGAAAACTTCATAATATCTGGCGAAAATTTTTTTTTCGAAAATCCGAATTTTTTTTCACATATACGTAGGCTGCTCCAAAAAATTTTCAATACGTGTTGTTAATTTATATATTTATTAATATATCGAGTTTCTAACCAATTTATACTCTTTTTCTTTTTTTGTTGTAATTAGTACGTAAGTTAATACATTATTGTTTAGTGTTACCCTGGTGTTAAATTTCTGAACCCACGATACAGGGTGTTTACTAACATTATCTTTGCCAATTTGACTACGTTACCCCTTCGATAGAGTTTTTTGAAATATATATGTTATAGCTTATTGTATGGTGTATAATTAATAAAAAAATGGTCGTGGTCGCTAACGTGTAAGTACGTATTTAAATTTTTCAAAAAATTTAAAAGCATCAATTTTTTTTCTTCATGAAAAGATTTCCTGAAAATATCACTAATAAACTGTCTTGAGTAGATTTACAATATATGTGAAATACAAACAAATTGGCTCACTCGATTAACAAAAAAAACTTTTTTTCGGATTTTCGAAAAAGAAATTTCCCAGATATAAAGTTTTCGAGGTCAAAACATGTTGTGGTAGTATCTTACCCAAAGATACATCATTGGAAGGAACCACACGCAAAA
Organism: Rutpela maculata; assembly: GCA_936432065.2. Lineage (NCBI taxonomy): Eukaryota > Metazoa > Arthropoda > Insecta > Coleoptera > Cerambycidae > Rutpela > Rutpela maculata. Next base: position 32,911,858 of record OW386294.2, on the reverse strand, counting down.
AGCTTGCAAAGGCACGAATACTTATCTTAACCTGCCACGGCCTTTTTACGTCGCCCAATAAACTAAACTTTATTACCGATATTAAGGTCGGTGTAAATATAAACAAATAACGACTTTAATATCGATATTCCACATCCAGTGGAAGTATAGTAACCACAAAAAATTTTAAAAAACTTTTTATTGTTCAAATAGGCTTAGAATGTCATGAAACGTTGAGAAACTTTTTTGTGCGCACGATTACTCTGGAACCGTTTAAGATATTGACTTGAAATTTGGTACACGTATGTATTTTAACGAGATCTGGAACTAGATTATATTTTTATCTTATTCCGTTGAAGGGTTGTTCGGTACATTGAGGTAAACAGAGATAAATACGTAAATCAAGCAGGTAAGAGTCCATAAAATTTAGTATATACAAGAGAAGCTAATGTCTCAAAAAAAAATTGGCATTAGCCACCCACATTATAAAAGGGGGTGAAAAAAATTTGTGATTTATTGATTAATGTGTACAAGAACCAAAGGCCTTAATTTTTTTTTTACTTCATCCGCCCCTACCACCCCCTTCCACCACCCCCACCTCTACTACCGATTTGGCATATCGTTTTATGGGTTTTTGGGGTAGACGATTTCAAATATTAAAGTTCCATAAACAATTATTTCCACGTACAAAATTTTTTTCGTTGTGAGAGATTTGGATAGAAAAACTGGAGGTAGTAGTAATTCCTTGGGCAGCGGTTTTTTAATCTGTATATTATATTTCAAACAATTGATTTATTATGACAACGGAATTAATATAAATCATAAATAAAGCCTATTGTTGCTGCATATCATTATTAATAATTGTTAATTGTTAAAAACCATTTATTAACAAAAATATTTTTTAATGTTTGTTTTTTATATCGATAATTTTTTTTGTTTTGACAAATTAATGAACTAAAATTCAAGTGATTTTTTTGTGGTAAAGCAACTTGAACAGGTTGCACTTTTGGTTTTTTATCTGATATAAAGGAAATTTTATTTCCGGACTCTTCCTCTTTCCCAGTACCTGTATTAACTTGTAACCATAAAGTTCTTATTATTGAAAGTAATCGTCTTGTAACAAATATATTATTCTTTTTGTGAAAGTCGAATTGTGCATTAAATGTATACCACCATCCGGCAACATCAATTGATTCAGTAGGTACTTTGTAATAATTAGAAACTGGCTGGGGTGATAATTAATATAACTTTGCACTTTGCAACACAGTTCGAGTTGGATGCAGCTGAGCCACAGTTCTTTTACCATAATTTCAACCCCTCAACTCCAAAAGTCTTGATTTTCGACGTCCAAAGCGCCACCCTAAGTGCTGTAGTTAGTATAACCAAGACGAGACCGCACCTGAGCAACTAAAATATAATCAGCCTGAAATTAGGTACTTATTTTGTCTTGTACATTATGCCATTAAAATACCTTATCTCTTGGCGCTTTTATAGGTACGTGGTAATAAATTATGTTTTAATGTGCTTTCTTTAGTATTCATTTGCAGGTATTTAACTTTGTATGAGAAATTACAAATTTCACGAGCGATCCGACTACATACGCCACTGCGAAATAAATGGAAATTTTAATGTAATAAAATAGGTATTTCAAATTACTAAATAAGTATCGTGAAGCGCTTAAAGATTTTGAAGGGTCTCTAGACATTGTAACAAAATTAAAACGTGTTATTAATTTATAAACACTCATAATTTTTTCAAGTACTCCTTATACAGGGAAAGTCGATATGAAATGCAAAAATAACAATTCAATCTAATTAGGCTATATATTTTGTAATACTTCCAGTAAAATTGACTGATAAAAGAACAGGAAAATTTTGATTAAGATTCGTTCATTTATATTTTTCTCATCACCGGAACTGAAAATTTATATTCATAAAGCAAAATGTTATGTAAATAATAACACATGTTTCTTATTAATAAACCTGATGATGCTGATCAAAATAAGACTAGGAATATTTTCGAAAAGCTTTTTAAAAATAACTATTCGATCAGTCAGAAGAGAACTAGCAGTAGAAAACAGAAAGCTTAAATTAATTGGTGAAAATAGAGTGGCTACGCCAAGTGGTGTGGCAGATAGGCATCTGGCACCATGGAGAACCTCAATCTTTGTGCCACTAAAAAAATAAAAAGGAACGGGGATATCTGTTATTATTACAAGATTAGAAGTAATATCACACACCAGTAAATTAATGCTGTATATTGTTCAAACCAGCCTTAAGAAACGCGTCAGACAAGACTGTGGTCTGTCACCAATGAGGAAGATGCATGAAATTTTAAAATGCTTGAAAAAGTGATTTGCTCGTAATTTCCATTGCACACAAAACGATTATAAAAAAAAATTCAAAATAAAATTTATTTTGGAATATTGGGAATAACATTTTTTTAAGAGAAATTTGATAATTACTAAGTCCAGATCATTATAATTATAATAAATAAGGTAAGCAAAAATAGCTACTTTATTCAGGCCTTGATGGTACGTTCGTTATTCATATTAACAGCTGTGCTTTGTCAAATATAACAGGCCTATTTCTGTAGTTTTTATTAAAGTGGTATGATGTATTCGTTTTATAATATATAACGGACTGATAACGAAAGAAATGTTATTTTCCTCCTGTTACTTACACATCATTACATGTCATGCCCTTATAAGGATAACGTAGGTACACCGTTTACAACTTTGTTAGGTTAAATTTTCATCTTTTGGTCAAAAAATATTTCGAAATGGAACATCGCACTGCTGGAAGAGCTCCAAAATAAAATTCTAAAGTTTATGTACCTACTAAGTAGATATGTACCTATTAAGTAAATAGGTATGATTAAAGAACAATATGAAATATCGTTTACTTGTCACTGTGACACCATCAGATATCTTGATCAATTTGCAAAAGGTTTATTGTTTCTTTTTTTTTCAGAGTCGAACATACGTATGTGTCCAAATAAGTTGTCTAAGTATGTCTCACGCTAATAAGAAAACTAAAACCACAACATGGTATAGACATCTAGAAGCAGCTAAAATCAGATCGGTGCAAACAGTGAAGGAGATTGAAGTGCAAGTGGGCTTACTAAAGCCAATGAAAGATTTGAGGGTAAAAAGGAAAGGAATATTTAATCAGTGTGTCTTAATATGGGCGATGCAATATACTGAGAAATTGTTTCTTTAATTTAGGGTGACCATACGTCCGGAATTTCGCTGGACAGTCCAGCATTTTGGAGTACTATCTGTGTTCAAAAAAATTTTTCCTCTCGGTCATCAAAAAATGTCGGGATCAAGAAATGATTTTTTGGATTTCTGCTCTTTCATTTGAAGAATTTTTTTCAATTTGTTTAAAATTTCGGATTTTTTTTGCAAACAAATTACAATATCTCTTTATTTTTTTGACTAAAGAGTAAAGGCCTCTGTTATTTAAAACTGTTTTTTATTTTATCTATAGGCCACGTAAATGAACTTGTTAATAAATGTTGGTATTTTTTAGTCTGCGTAAGCCTTCGTATGGGTCCTATCAAGTAAATTTAAGGTTTCCCACCTTCTCCAAAGCGTATAAGTTATCGCAGCAACTCTAATTAAAAAACGATTTTTTGACAATTATTCTTTTTATATTCGTGATGGAGTAAAAAGAAAAACTTTGCTGTATGGCGAACAGAAAAGCATTAATCGTTGCTCCGTTATCATTGCTCCATAAGCTCCAATTGGAGAAGACGGGAATTTTGAAATTGACTTAACTAAACCCGTATACATATATATAAATAACATTTATTTTTATTTTTCCCTGACAATAAAACATTTGCAGAAAAAATATACTTTGAATAATTTAATATTGTCTAAAAGTTATTTGTGGCATTTTCTAAGTTTTTTCTATTTTATTTTTGGATTTTATTATACGCCTTTTTATCTTCAAAATAGTCCAGAGATAATTCACAAAATAGTATATTATTGGAAATAATCTGTACGCCCGTGACTACATCAAAGGATGTAGTTACAGGTTATTTTTTTTGACAACTAGTATATAGATATAAAAATATCAAAAATAAATTATTCACTGACATTTCGGAAACTAAATCCGTTTCCTTTCTTAAAGTAAAAATAAAATCTTTTCTTTGGTCAAAGAGAAGATAAGTCCTTTGAGAAAGAAAGTTTCCGAAACTTCAGTGAATAATTATTTATTATTGATATTTTTATATCTATAGATGTAATATATATATTAGTTGTCAAAAAAGAACAATCTCTAACTGCATCCTTTGCCGTAAAGTCACAGGCGTAGAAGTTATATCCAATAATAAATAATAATTTTGTAAATTGTAAATTATTTCGACTATTTTGAAAATAAGGACGTATGTGGTAATAAAACCAAAAAATAAAACAAAAAAAAAATAATTTAATATCATGCACATATTATTTTGCATTAATATAAAGATAACCTGAAAATACGATCCATGATTAAACATAAAAATATCCTGAGAATAATTTAATATTATGCACATATATTTTGGCATTAATATAAAGATAACTTGAAAATATGATTAACCATAAAAATATATTCTCAAAATATTCTAGATTCTCCAGATAATAATGTGCGAATTATTCTGAAATTATTCTAAAGAGACATATAGTTGTACCGTTGGTTACTTCTAGGAATATTTTAAGAATAACATAAGATTATGTTTGTGCTATCTGGGTACTACTTTTAACTATACTTTTAACAACTGAAATGGCGTTAAACGAGTGGAAGTTGCAGTCGGACGTGGCCGACTGCGAATACCTATTTGATTCATATTTTGCACGGACACGGCACGATTCACCTTTAAAGGGCGCCAAGTGGGCAGTCTACATAAATTCTATTTTAATTTTTGAGATAGATGGTCGATGTCGGTAACGCCTCACTGCAACTATCATTCAAAAGTGTTTATTAGGTATTCGGCAACTCCCGACTGCAAAATTTATTTGCATTGCTAATAGTTACGAAAGCGTAGAAGGGCCACGATAAATTTTAAATATTTTTTTCTTAAACTTCCTCTTTGAACTCGGAATTTAACTAAATCCGAATTTAAAGTCGGAATGTAACATCATTCCGACTTTAAACTCGGAATTTAACAATATTTCGAGTTCAAAGTCAGAATTTAACAAGTTCACGTAACAGCGGTATACATAGTGTTTGCTAAAACGATGCCGACACTGAACAAATGAGGTTATTTGGCATCTATATAACCAAATATACTTGTGAAAAATGCTACGATTTTTTTTTTATAATGCATAATATACATTTTTTTAAATCTCCAATTTTCACCATTTATGCGCACTAAAAACTACAGTTGAAATAAAAAGTCGAGCACGGAAATAAATTAGAAATAATGAATCTTATTTCGAGCATAAAAATTATAATTTTGAAACCTTTTAAACAAAGTTTTTGAAAGGATAGCTTTGTTTTTGTTGAAAAATCTCAGATATTTTTTTTAGATTAAATGAAAAATTATTGCCGATCGATGTTCTTTTGCCTTTTGTTAGTAATTGATAAAACTTGATGGTAGGTATTCAGAGCTGGGTAATTACTTGTAATTTAAAAATAATTACAATTACAAATTACTTTTTTAAAAAAGGAACTAATTACAATTACAAAGTACATGTCTCTAAAAAAAGAATTAGCAATTACTTTTCTAATTACTTTTATGATAAAGTAAATTATAGTCACCAAACAGACAAAAAGGTAAGTTAAAAATTTTAATTAAAAGTGTTGTGTAATATTGCGTTTTAATATTTATTAGAATCGTTATTAGAATGTTTGACCTTATTAAGAGTAATCAGGAAAAAGTAAATAAATATATAGAAAAGGCAGCTTAATAGTGGAGTCGGTTTAGGAAAGGATTGGAAATTTTTTTAAGATAGATGCAGACCCTGCGGAAATTGTTTGTCATGACGAGTATAATAAAACCCTAAAATTTGAAATTCCAAAAAATGCTTTTTTGGCCGAAAAGGGTCAAATTTGTTGTTTTAATTTTTTTTATCACTTAAACAACTAGTTAAGAAAAGAAAATAGCATACTTTTATTCTCAATATTAAAGGAACCTTCAGTTTAAATTTGGGGAAGATATCTGACCATCACCCATCCTGATATTAATATTTATGTACGAAAAAAATTGAGAAAATCAAATTTCGGCTATCTTGATCAGATTTCAACCGATTTGGCTGAAATTTGGAATGGAAATAGTCTTTATCACACAAAAACTGTTAACCAAATTTCAGCCAAAAATGTTAAATAGTTTGGCTGAAATTGCAGTTTCAGTCAAATTTTCTGAAATTTTCAAATCGGAATATCTTCGGACCTAAAAGTCGGATCAAAATATGCTTTGTGGCAAAAGGTAGGCGTGGTACAATATCAAAACACTCGTTTTGAAAAGTAAAAGATATACATGAAGCGGCTATCTGAGTCACGTAAAAATAAAAAAAAATTAAAATTGTAAAACATTCACATACTTACAGAAATAAATACACGCACGCACACACATATATAATATAATATACATTTATCTATACCTAGTCAAAGCAGTAGGTAGGACTATACAAATAAAAAAAAAAATATATTTTTTAAAGTTTTATAAACAATAAATACAATTGTTTTATGCTTTATACCAGTGCGCGGACACATGAGTACACAGATATTATATATACCGTGCGTGTAATTTCCCATTAGGCATGTACATTCACGTAGCGCGAAAGATATGACAACACAGCTGCCGTAAATTCCTCCGTTGGGCGGGAGCATCCAGCTCTGTTATTTCATTTCAGCCAGCTGGCACGCGCGATGTTGTCATTTTACTCCCTATGCCTAGCGCTCCGCAACACGCACGGTATAGTGCAAATGACTAAAAAACGACTGATTGTAAAAAAAGTGATTCTTGACTTATATCATGTAAAAGTACATAAAATAACCTACCTTTTGCCATAAAGCAAAATTCGATCCGTCTTTTAGGTCCGGAGATATTTCAATTTGAACATTTCAGAAAATTTGACTGAAGCTGCAATTTCAGCCAAACTAATTAATATTTTTGGCTGAAATCTGGTAAATAATTTTTGTGTGATAAAGACTACTTCCATTCCAAATTTCAGCTAAATTTAGTTTTTTCAATTTTTTTCGTATATATACCGGGTGACACAGGAGATATGTAACACCCCGTAGCATGTTTATTTAAAAAGATATTATTTAGAAATTTGGTAGACTTATATAATGCGTGATTGTCCTTTTTTTTGGTACAAACAAGAAATTTTTTCCACTTCCGGTTTCACCGGAAGTGACATCTACTTCGTTATTTTAAATGGCACCCTGTATATATTTTTTCTTTTCTGATTCTATTTAAATTTCTCTTTTCAACTATGTATAGCAAGATGACATTCGTTTTTAAAATGGCTGCTGAAAACCATTTTATTGCACTAAGTCAAGTTGGCTATGGAATGAAATGTGGCGGTAATTAATGCTTAATGTGCTGCGATATCAAAAGAACCCTGGTACACAATTTTGTATTTTATATTTGTTTTGTTCTAATCAGTAGCCGAAGAGACTTTGTAGAATTTTTATATTAAATAAAAATCTCTAGACTAAATCTCCGAAATCATAAACCTAAGATAGAAACACTAATTTTAAATTTGACACATTTGTAAAATATTTATTCATCTTTCACTTTTACCCAATACAATTCATTGTTATGTCTGATTTTGCTTGCTTTTAAATAAAATTGTTTTCGAAGAATCTCAAAATGCTGGCCATTATTTTCCCTGCAGCGTCGAATTCTTGCAACCAGTACCTCTATGCACATTTTCTAACTGCAATTCAGTAAACTAATTTATTGCTAACCTAACTCTCATTTTTAAGTCTTCCCTATTTTGCAGTGGAGTTTTATAAACCATTTCCTTGAGATGGCCCCATATGAAAAAATCAAGTGGCGTAAAATCCGGACACCTCGGGGGCCATCTAATTGGTAAAAGTGAAATATGAATAAATATTTTACAAATGGATAAAATTTAAAATTAGTGTTTCTATCTTTTTGTGATTTCATGGATTTAGTCTAGAGATTTTTCTTTAATATAAAAATTGTATAAAGTCTCTTCGGCTACTGATTAGAACAAAACAAATAGGAAACACAAAATTGTGTACCACGGTTCTTTTGATATTGCAGCACACTAAGTATTAATTACCGCTACATTTCATACCATAGCCAACTTGACTTAATGTAATAAAATGGTTTTCAGTATCCATTTTAAACATGAATGCCACCTTGCTATATATAGTTGAAAAGAGGAAGGAGAACTAGATAGGAAAAAAATATATACAGGGTGCCATTTAAAATAACAAAGTGGATGTCACTTCCGGTGAATCCGGAAGTGGAAAAAATTTCTTGTTTGTACTAAAAAAAAGGACAATCACACATTATATAGGTATACCAAGTTCCAAAATAATATCTTTTTAAATAAATATGCTACGGGGTGTTACATATCTCCTGTGTTACCCGGTATGTGTTGTTTCTTAGGTTTTCTCGGGTGTTAAATGAAGTGTTGGTGTGCTTCCTGGTGTTTTCCTACGTAGCTGATAGGCTCCTCCTCGAGCCATTGCTGTCTAAACGACGGTTCGGCAGAATCCCACCTGCCATCTTCAGGTTCTCGCTGAATGCTGCCTACTACTGCTCCTCGTTGCTCGAACTGGACTGTTCGAGCAACAAGGAGCAGCTTTCAGCGAGAACCTGAAGATGACAGAAACGTCGCTTAGACAACAATGGCTCCAGGAGGAGCCTATCAACACGTGGGAAAACACCCGGAAGCACACCAACACTATATATATATATCAGGAGAGGGGGATGGTCTGATCTTCACCAAATTTAAACTGGAGGTCCCTTTAATATTAAGAATAAAAGGATACTATTTTTGTTCCTTAACTAATTGTTTAAGTGGTCAAAAAAAATTAAAACTGCAAATTTGACCCTTAAAATGTCCAAAAAACCCCTTTTCGGCCAATAAAACACGATTCCGCCCCTATTTGGAAATCAAGATTTTAGGGTTTTGTTATACTCGCCATGACAAACAATTTCCGCCGGGTCTGCATCCATCTTAAAAAATTTCCCAACCTGGCTATTTTATTGACTAAATCGACTCCACTATAATAACAATGCCTAATAATAATAAGAATGATAATAATAAACCGTAAACACATTTAGTTTTTAAAAGTTTATTGAACAAAAATACAAAAGTTTGTGTACTTAATAAAAAAACATAAATGTGCAGCGAACCACGGCAAAAATTCGTTTTTAGTCAGTAACTTTTCAGATTCATTTTAAACTATGCAACTGTAAAATTCTGCTTTAATGTATTCTTGTTTGTTAAATCACATACGCATGTTCTTAAAGTAATTGTAATTGGAGAAAGTAATTGTAATTGGAGAAAGTAATTGTAATTGGAAAAAGTAATTGTAATTGGAAAAAGCAATTGTAATTAGATAGTTCAAATAATATAATTACAAATTACAATTCCTTTAACAATTTTCCTGCAATTACAATTCCAAATTACTTTAATAAAAAAAGTACTTAATTACAATTACAATTATAGGGGAAAAAAAGGAATTGTAATTGCTAATTACTTTTTCACCAGGAATTACCCAGCTCTGGTAGGTATGATAATACCAATAAAAATGGACCAAAGTTTTCAAAATAACTGCAACATCTAACTTCTGGTTAAATGGAAGAACAGTTATCACATATTCTTGATGTGGAAAACTGAACTTCGCCATTTATTTTGGTAATTTAAACAAAGGAACACTACATGTAGTTATTGTATATTCTCTTTCGGAAATAATAAAAACATTTATTATTATTATAGACTTAACAGCAGCAGACTTTCTCAACCGTAGCTGGAAATTATTCATCGATCTCTCGCATGCGGTTGAGATTCGGGTCTGTTGTAGCCCGTTCCAGGTTTTTGGGCCCTTCAGGTGACGTTAGTGATGTCCGCTCCAACAACTCAGAGTCCAGATCCCACAGAGACTCCTGATCTAAGTATTTTCTTAAAATATGCTCTGTTCCCAAAAGTGCGATCTTCTGCATTTCTTGAACGCTCGATTGACCAGGCAGTTGTACACTCTGGCCATGGCCCTTTTGGACAGTTGCAAGGGCTCTTACCATTACTGGCACGGCTGTGGTCTTTGCATTCCACATTCTGCTAACTTCTATTTGGAGGTCTTTGTACTTACTCAACTTCTCCGTTTCCCTGAGCATCACGTTGATGTCATTCGGGATGGATACATCGATCAGCAAACAGGATTTCTCTTTATTATGGTTATTGTTGTCATTACCCAGACGACTTTTCAAAATTTTTTTATAAGACGTTGAAGTTCGACAAAGTTTTTATTACAATTTTTTTCTATATAAATACATTGTTGATTTTTCTTCTTACCAACAAAAACGTTTAAATTATTTTTGTTTTAGAAGCTTATTTATTTCGGATAAAAGGAGAAATATTTTATTTTAAACAAAAAATTTAATTTAGAACATAAATGATGAAAAATGGAGATTTAGAAAAAAGTATGTCAAACAACTCCCTGTGCTCTCTATTCAGTATCGGCGTCGCTTTACCAAACACTCTGTATACACCCGTTACGTGAACTTCTTAAATTCTGATTTTAAACACGGAATTTAGTTATATCCCGATTTTAAATTCGGAATTTACTTAAATTCCGAGTTCAAAGTCGGAATTTAAGGAAAAAATATTTAAGAATTATTGTGGCCTTCTACGCTTTCTTAAATAGTCTTATTAAAAATAGCGTAATAATATCTTAAGGTAAAATTATTTTATCGTCTATCCAACATAAAGTTCGCTCGAACCTGCAATCTGTTTATATAAAATGTCCGATAATCACCCTGTATGACGGAGATGACCCATAGATTCACTAGAAAGTGTCCTACCAGTGCTACTATTACTTCCACATCCAGTGGAAGTATAGTAACGACAAAAAAATTTTAAAAAATTTTTATTGTTCAAATAGGCTTAAAATGTCAGAAAACGTCGAGATTTTAAAGTTTGAGCGAAAAAAAATTTCTGTCTGTCGGTCTGTCTGTCTGTAACTTTTTTTTGTGCGCACGTTTACTCTGGAACCGTTTAAGATATTGACTTGAAATTTGTTACACGTATGTACTTTAACGAGATCTGGAACTAGATTATATTTTCATGTTGTTCCGACGAAGGGTTGGGGGTAAATTGGGGTAAATTTGGGGTAAATGGGTAAATCAAGCAGGTAGGAGTCCATAAAATTGGTATTTAGTATATACAAGAGAAGTTAAGGTCTCAAAAAAATTTTTTAGCCACCCCCATTACCACCCCCACCCTTTATTAAAGGGGATGAAAAAAAATGTGATTTAGTGTATGTACAAGAACCAGAAACCTCAAAATATTTTTTACTTCATACACCCCCACTACCCACTACCACACCCCTGTCACCACCCCCACCCCACTACCGATGTGGAGTATCGTTTTATGGGTTTTTGGGGTAGAGGATTTCAAATATTATATTATTAAAGTTCCATAAACAATTATTTCCACATACACAGTTTTTTCGTTATGAGTGACTTGGATAGAGAATCTGGATGTGGAAGTAGTGATTCCTCGGGCAGCGGTTTTTTGTATTGTATTAAGTTTGAAATAAAATTTTATGTTCACCAGAAATTATGGTTTTTAATAGACATGAGTAGTCGGCAACTTTTATTCTTTTCATAATAGTTTTATTAAAAATACCTCGATAATATTTTAAGGCAAAATTGGCATATCGTCTAACTTGCATACAGATTGCTTGAATTTGAGACTGTATACTGCAGTTTATATATTTTGCATACTTTTGTCTTTTTTATGTTCTTAATCAAAAACCTTTGGATTCTAATATTATAATGAAATATAGTTTATATAAACATGACACAAATGATTTACATCACGTTTCCGACGATCACACTGTATGACGGATATGATCCAATTTCAATAGGGAGTATTCCACTATGCTATTTCTTATATCTTGCAAATTTTAAATGAACATTTTAAATCATTTAGAAATTATCGTAATTAATAAGTACCCGCAATCGACAACGCTCGACGGCAGCTATTACTTATTTCATAATTACTTCCACATCCAGTGGAGGTATACTAACGACAAAAAAATTTTTAAAAATATTTATTGTTCAAATAGGCTTAGAATGTCACGAAACGTCGAGATTTTAAGTTTAAGAGAAAAAAAAATTTTCTGTCTGTCGGTCTGTCTGTCTAACTTTTTTGTGCGCACGTTTACTCTGGAACCGTTTGAGATATTGACTTGAAATTTTGTACACGTATGTACTTTAACGAGATCTAGAAATAGATTATATTTTCATCTTGTTCCGTCGAAGGGTTGGGGGGGTAAATTGGGGTAAATTTGGGGAAAATAGGTAAATCAAGCAGGTAAGAGTCCATAAAATTGGTATTTAGTATATACAAGAGAAGCTGAGGTCTCAAAAAAAATTTTGGCATTAGCCACCCCCACCATTATTAAAGGGGATGAAAAAAAATTGTGAATTAGGGTGTGTACAAGAATCAGAAACCTCAAAATGTTTTTTACTTCATCCACCCCCACTACCACCCCCTATCACCACCCCCCACCCCGCTACCGATGTGGGGTATCATTTTATGGGTTTTTGGGGTAGAGGATTTCAAATATTATATTATTAATGTTCCATAAACAATTATTTCCACATACAAATTTTTTTCGTTGTGAGTGACTTAGATAAAAAATCTGGATGTGGAAGTAGTGATTCCTTGGGCAGCGGTTTTTTTTATTGTTCAGATAGGTTTAGAATCTCATGAAACGTTGATATTTTGATTCTGTCTGCTGGCGGTCTCTCTGTCTGTAACTTTTTTTGTGCGCACGATTGCAATGGAACCGTTTAAGATATTAACTTGAAATTTGGTACACGTATGTATGTATTTTAACGAGATCTGGAACTAGATGATGTTTCGATCTTATTCCGTTGAAGGGTTGTGGGTAAATGGGGGTAAATAGGTAAATCAAACATTTAAGAGTCCATAAAATTGGTATTTTTATTTAGTATATGTATAAGAGAAGCTAGGTCTCAAAAAATTTGGCATTAACCACCCCCATTATCACCCCCACCTCACTATTAAAGGGGGTGAAAAAAATAAAATTGTGAATTAGTGTGTGTATAAGAACCAAAGGCTTCAAATTTTTTTTTTACTTCATTCGCTCCTTCTACCACCCACCCACTCTGATGTGGCGTATCGTTTTAAAGTTTTTTGGGGTAGGCGATTTCAAATATTATGTTATTAAAGTTCCATAAACAATAATTTCCACATAGCGAAGTGCAAATGTAGTATCAATATTTTTTCGTTGTGAGAGACTTGGATAGAAAATCTGGATGTGAAATTTTAAGGTTTATAAACACCCTACAGGTTGCATGGTAATTCGAGTCCATGAACAAACGAACGTCAGCGTGCCTGACTCAAGATTATTTTAGCAGGTCGCTAAATTGATACCAATGTTTCGAGGATAGATGAGGAGATAGCGACGTCGACGGGTCTTGGCGTGTGTGTTTAGCTTCTACGATTTCCAATTAAAATACCATGCAACCTGTACGGTGTTTATAGATCTATTATTTTCTTGATTCTATAATAAGTGGGTTATCGCGAGTAGTATATGGATGCGTAGTGGATTTCCTCGAGTACTATGGATGCGCAGTGACAACTATGGCAGGGCAAACCAGGGCAGTACCCCGGGGCTCCGGGAAATCAAGGGGCGAGGCTTCGGGAGACCAAGGGCTCCAGCTGGCTGGTTTCTCTCGGATTTCTCCCCCCCCCCCCCCACTCATCACAAAATTTTTATTCGGATTTCTGTCCTCCGTTCATCAAAAAAATGTTGGGAGGAAAAAAATTTATTTTGGGATTTTTTTTTAATTTGTCCTCCCACCGCTCATCAAAAATGTTGGGATCAAAAAATTTTTTTTTCGGATTAGGATTAGGTATTAAGAACATAATATAATAGGGGGCCCCCAACAATTTTTTGCCCTGGGGCCCATGAACTCTAGTTACGCCACTGGCAGTAGGTTGCCCCAAGTAGTATGGATGCGCAGTGGATTTTATGTCGGACTCGAATTCTACTCATTGAATTCTATTCATGTTCTTTTTCAACTAAAAATATATTTTTTTGGATTATAAATCATTTTTAAAGAAAATATTATGTGCCATTTGATTTATTATTTTAAAAGCTACAAAAAGTTTTTTTTTTTTTCAGAACGAAATTGAAATGAATACATTTTCAGTTTAGATTTTCATAAACATGTATTTTTTTTAAAAACAAATAGCCATAACTTTTCCAATTTTTATCGGAAAGGGCTCTGCTAACAGTGAATTGAATTACCTTTCAACTTTGTACCCATAGTTTTTGTGAACCCTTTTGACTTTTGGAAAAATTTTGAAAATTTTTATTATTCAAATAGGCTTGTCATGAAACGTCGAGATTTTAAGTTTGAGCAAACAAAAAATTTCTGTCTGTCGGTCTGTCTGTAACTTTTTTTTGTGCGCACGATTACTCTTGAAACGGTTTAAGATATCGACTTGAAATTTGGTATACGTATGTATTACAGCAAGAGCTGGAACTAGATTATTTTAATGTTTTACTCCATTTTAGAATAGCACAAAATAGGCTGTTTTGACGCTATTATATTGGCTACTTTCATATTTTTTAAAGTTTGATGAGTAGCGGAATAAAATTACATTGTTGTCATTACACTTATTTGTCGCAATCGAATCATAAAATAACATAAGCATTTGCGCATATTTAAATACATATTATTTTAATTTATTTGCTAAATATTATAACACCGATATTATTAAAGCTCGTAAAAATGTTTTGAAGCATTAAAACACAATATTATAAATACAGTGACTTTATTAAGTATACTATTTAGATATATACACGGTTTATTACAAATATTTATAAGGAAATCCCGTATGATGTACTATGATTAAAATTTATCGGTGATCTTTAATATGGGCAATGGCCTTTTCTTTTCAAAGCCATATACAATCTAGTTCACAGTTTTTTACATCTAATGTAAAAAATAAAGAAAAATTAGAAAATCCAATAAATAGTTTTATTTTTAAGATTGCACTATAAACTAAATACTACTTTAAGGTACAAAACAATGTTATACAGAAAAAAACAAACAGAAATTCTACCAGGAAATGATTGCATTATAAAAAAGTGATTTTTCCTAGAGGAACTAAGTGAATAAAAGAAAAACAAAACAAAACAAAAAGTGATTTATATCGAAAAATATTAATCGATAGTCTATAAGTACGTAAAAAATTAAAACGTTTATACGCTTTAAATTAAGTAAAATACTTTTATAAAGAAACTGGCCATCTTATCATATTAAGAATGACAAGAAATTGTAAGTAAAAATGTATAACAATTATTTAAGATAACAATATAACAATGAACAACTACTTAAACCATAAAAAACAATCTGAACGTTGACTAAGAAAAATAACACAATAAAAGGTAACTATATTGTTAACTAAAATATTCGCAAATTCCTCGTAATTTTTTGTAAAGCCACTTAACGAAAAATACATTATTTACAAAAATTAGATAGTTGGCACACATAATTGTTATTAGGTTTCATTAAACTGAATCACTAAACTACTTTGAACCTTTCAAAATTAATTTAATTGCCATTTCACACCCCATTTATAGTAACAGATTTAATGTATCATCCAGAAATTCTTTAAAAAAAGTAATATGGTGATGGTCTCTCGAGTAATGAGGGTTACTACATGGGTTTTCTTCTGCCAATCCCCAACTCTTGACTATCACATAATACTCCACTGATCTGAATATCTGATCATTAATTAATTTTTTGTTAAACCTTTTATTTGGGCCCTTGAGTTTGTAAATTCTATCTCGCCTCTGAAGTAATTTCGACAGACACCAAAGACCATGGTCGGTTAAGATGGGTGGATTTGCCCACGCATGACGGGGCTCATTTTTTTTTGCTTGGATTGTTATCAGTATCACTTACAATTTTGCCAAATAGGACAGAAATAGTAAGGACCTTGTACTGTAATAATTAGGGATTATAGAATAATATCCCAAGATGCTACAAAAAAAAATGATAATTTTAGAATCAACGTATCATAATTTAAAAAAATAAAAAAGGGTATTTCATTTCTTTCAAGTACCAAATACCCATTTGATAGCCTTAGAAAAACTATGTCTGATAAAGAACTATCCAAAGATTCTACAAAAAAATTTGGTAGTTGTGCTGAAAATTTATAGTGTTTAACGAATTTCATTAATTTTTTTTTAATGTTCCCGTTGTCAGATTCTGTTCTAATTTATTTATTTATTCGTTTGTATCAACAGTACATATGACCAATTACAGATACACTTTAAAAAAGACTACATGAAAGCATATGTATGCAGACACACCTGCACACATACATAATCATATAAACAAACATATAAAATTGCCTTAACCTAATAACGCACATACATGAAATACATTGCATTCAGCTAGTATTTTCAATATGATTAATTACTTCATTTTTAAGACTAGATAAACTAGTGCTGAAGGAGTCAACATTGCTAGTATACGTATTGACAATGAACACATTCTAAACAGTGGACTGTTTTTGTACAAATTTGCCCTGGGAACATTTAAATAAAATAGGCTATTATTTCTTGTTATCATCGATGTACCTATTCTAAATGGAAGCTGAGCAAGAAAGTTTGTGTTGTCAATTAAACCTTTTATTAATTTGAATACAAACATTATACACGCTACATTCCAAGCTTTTTATTATAAATGTTTCTCAAATCTTCGTGATCATAACCTCTTGGTGGATAACTGCCATATGCCTTAAAATATAGAAACTTTAGAAATTTTCTTTGTACATTTTCTAGTGCATTTATTTTTACTCCATATTAAGGGCACCATACTAAGGGCACCACACAATATAGGCATATTCCAATGTTATTGACACCTCTAGAACTTCTTATTACAAAGCCTAACATCTTATATGATTCAATAACAATTTCATCAATGTGTTCTGTAAAGTTTAGTTTTTCATCCAGTACTACACCGAGGTCCTTCTGAGACTTCTTTCTAGTAAGTGCATAATTGTTCAGTACATAGTCAAATGTAATAACTTCCTTCTTACAGGAAAAAGACAATACAAAACATTTTTGAATGTTAACAGTGCATTTATGATCTAAACACCATTGAGCTCTATTATTTAACTTAGTCTGTAAAGCACTACAACCATCTGTGTCATTTATACTTTGAAATAACTTGAAATCATCGTCATAGATCAGCCCTTGTGCTTCTCCTAAGTTGCAACCTAAGCCATTTATTACTGCTAAGAATAACAAAGGACCGAGGTTAGATCCCTGAGGGACCCCCGACGTTGGTGTGTATCGAAACGATCTATATCCTTTGATTTCAACATATTGCTCTCTATTTAGTAAGTATGAAGTTATTAATAATATAATATTCTCATCAACCTCAAGCTGAATTAATGCCTGAACTACTTCATTATGACAAACTCTGTCAAAAGCCTTTTCCAGGTTTGTAAAGATAACATCCACCCGTTGACCATGTCTGAAAGCTTCATGCACATACTGAGTGAAGTTCAAAAGATTTGTAACCGTGGAACGCTTGAGCTTAAAATTTTTCCCGATATTTTTTCAAATATTCTTTCATAAATTATTATTTCAAACAACTTTGCTAAACTAGAGCCAATACATATTGTTCTATAATTTGTTATATCTGTCTTAGAACCAGACTTAAAAATTGGAATGATTTTACTCAGCTTCCATTTATCCGGGAACTGGCAATTAACAAGACAACTGTTGAATATGTGCACTAGAGGACACAATAAAGCAGAAGCACACCCTTTTATTATACCACGTTTATGTTCTGGTAGTGTCTATAATTGGTTAAAATTGTATTTAAATCGGTTATGTTGTTCAATATATAAAAATTATTTTTGAAAATTTTCGATTTTCTTTTTTACTCGAAAAGGTTTAATATTAAGGGCTGAAACTTGGCAAAATTGTAAGTGATGCTGATACCATTCCAAGCAAAAAAATGAGTACCGAATTTCCCAGTCCCCATCCAAGAATTCTACTTCGATCGGAAACACAGACTTAAAAAAAAACGTGCAAAAAATCACAAAATCATGGATTGCTCGCTTCTACGTCATGGTATGTTCAAAATAAAGAGAAAAAAATCTGATAAAAATCCGCGAAATGTTCTAGTCCTGATCTATTTTTGCCATTTTTGGCCAAAATCACACTTTTAAGATTTCTTGACATACTGTTGTCCCTGATGATCACCATCAAAGTTGAGGTACACTCGATTTCCTATGAATTAAAAGAGAATAAAATTTCGCGTAAAACTATAGAACATATATTTTTCAGTACTAATAGTTTCCAAAATACGTTCTTCCAAAGAACCCAATTTTCAAATATTTTCATTTTATATATTTTTTTTATTTACAGGAAACTGCCACATTAACTTATAAAAAACAGAGAATGATATTTCAATACATTTGAGAAGTAGTATTTTCAGGGCAAAAATATAAAAATATTGTGATTGTTTCAAAATGCATAGTCTGAAAATTATTACGACTGTTCCGTAATCATTTCCAAACTACGCAATTATTTCTTTGTTGTTTTACCCAAAATGTTACCATTTTTCAATTTAATTAGCTCTCTGCTTATCACCATCTCTGGAAGGTTTATAAGGGAGGGCGGGATGTAATCATTTCGGAGGAAATTGTATGTTCATATAATTGCTTTGTACAACAGTATTTCAAGAAATCTGAGTACTTTTGAGCACAGAATGGAAAAAAATTGAAATATCGGGGAAAGGTCTTTGATTTTTGAAACTATTAGGACCAGGATAGTTCATTTTTATGCAGTATTTTACCAAACCATTTTCTCATAAAGCTACTTTTAATATACAGCACAATGGAACTGAGCAATCAACGATATTGTGATTTTTTGCACATTTTTTTAACAATATTTCTGGATTATCAACAGAGTTAGAGCTTATAAACTCAGATCATCCAAATAGAGGATTTAACCAAAACAATTCAGTCCTGACTTATTTTTCTGCACCATATTGCCAATGTGATCACTGCACGTTGAGAAGTTTCATAAAAAATAAAATAAATAAACAAAAATATTGAGTGTTCCTTATACTTCGTATTATCTCTTTCAATTTTCAATTTTCCAATTAAGATATATACACCAATATCTGTCCCATTTTAACTGGGATCTACATTTTCTATTATTTTTACTATAAAAATATGACTTTTGTGGTTATGGCACTTTCAAAAACTATTTTTGTATATATATGATGTGTTAATATTGGCTGATTTTTGTCATTTTCTTTGGTAAACTTGTTTTCTTCTTAATTTGGTCTGTACAGGGTTGTGAGGTAAATTTTAACAGATAAAAGTTGCTGCGGCTTTAAGAAATACATTTTATATAAGCACAGTATGTTCAATTCCTAGTTAATATGCTGCGACGCGATGTTTTACAAACTTGTAATTAAATATCCAGATATCAAATATGAAATAAATGGATCGCTGGATGTCTAACACCTCTAAATTTTTATTACAAGAGTTCAAGTTGGATTTTGTGTACCTATTGTAATTTTTTTAACAAAAAACTTCGGTACGTTTTTTTGTATTAAGTCTTTAAAACTGATAGTTCCTTGATCAAGGAAAATGAACCTTCGTTTAGATGAAAAAAAATCGTAGAGTTATGTAGTAGTGTTTGGATAGAACTATACTTGTCTAATTTTTGTAACTTTATTTAAAAATATACGAAATATTACAGTCGTTTTTAATGCCAAATCAGGACACTAAGAACACGTCAGCCTTATGTATTGTACCTAGTGTAGTTATATTAGAAAAATTCGAGAACGTACTGAGTATGTTCCCACGACCTTAAACTTTCTGCATTTCCGAAAATGTTGAGGGTACAACTTGGAAATTTTTTAGGTTAAGGTTTTCCTTGGTGCTCTATCCAACTAAATATTTTTATTTTTCTAACACTTCCGTTTATGTATGGAAGAGGGGACTGACTTCATTATTTTACACAGAACACCCTGTATGTTTTTACACTTTCAGACTCTACGATAAATTTCAATGTCATTTCATGTAGCAAATCTAAAACTTACGGTTAGATGATTTTCAATTATTTTTAAATTTTTTGGTAGATCCATTTTCAAAAACTAATAATAAATATCAGACAGATGTTGATTAAACTAAGTTGCTAGGATGGTAGAGATTCTAGTAAATATAAAGAGAAGTAAAAAGTAATTATATGGGATAGTCAAACAATTCTATTAATTTACATTTCAAAAATATGCCAAAACTAATTTTTTTAATGGTAGCCCCCAAATATTATTTCAGTTCGTAAATTTTCACTAAAAGATACAGACCTGTGAATTTTCCTATGTCAAAAGCGGTATGCTTTTTCAAAAAATTTACTATTATAAAAAAATCATACCTACAAATATATTCTACTTTTTATTTTAATATTTTTATTTTAACCGCACTTTTCAGCCTTGCTATTTTAAATATGAATGATTATAACAGGGAATTTTATAAACATAAAAACATTTTAAAAGAAATTTGGAATATAAGGTTATGTAAAATTGACTTTTGAAAATATTTAAAATGTAATTTTTTTTTGTTACAGAAAATATTTCAAAAATAGCACTATTTTAATATAAGGAAGTAAACACAGTTTTGCAATATTTATTAATAAAGAATCATGAAGTGAAATAAAATATAAATGAGTTTTGATATATTTTGGAAACTTAAATTTAGTGGAATTTTTTGACCATCCATTATTTTTGCTTTTGTTTATATGTACTTGAAACTGTATCAATCTAACAAAAGGAGGTTTTTGAAAGGTCTGTCAATAAAGGTTATAGGGTCATTAGATTTTACCATGTGATTTAAAAACATAAAATGTACGGCGTATTCTATTTGAAATTAAAAAATCGGTTGCTTCTTCCAGCATAAGCGAATAATAAATATTTTATATTATATTTATGTATAGACCACTAGGGGCACTGTTAAACCCCAAGGTGACGTCCAAGCTGGTGTGGGAATGCCAAGAAGAATTGAGAGCCCTAGCGGACCACAATAAGGTAACCCTTCAGTGGGTACCGGGACACGCAGGAATCGCAGTCAACGAGAAAGCTGACGAACTAGCAAGAGAGGGATCGCCAGCTCCATATATTGGCCCAGAATCGGCCCTGGGTGTGCCTAAAACCACAGTACAGGGCCAAATAAGGGACTGGGTCAAGAATCAGCACAAAGAATACTGGGACAAAACAACCGGGCAACAACATGAAAAAAGCTTTATCAAAGGATCATCCAGGAAGAAGACTGAAGAACTGCTGTCACTAAGCAGGAATCAGCTCCGCATAATCATTGGCTTCCTAACAGGGCACTGTGCCCTGAAAAGACACCTACACAAAATGGAACTGTTCAACGAGGACCTAAGATGCAGTCAATGCAATAGGGCAACGGAGACATCCTACCACATCTTGTGCGACTGTGAGGCTCTAGACCACAGAAGACAGGCAATATATGGACAACCAAAACTGAGTCCAGAAGAATATGAAACCAAACCAGCGATGGAGTTGTGCAAGCTAGTGCAAGAGACCAGAGTACTGGATTGGTTATCATAAAGTAAATGGGAGAATATTCCAATAAGCCCAAGAGGCTGCAGTGATTCCGGAAACGAAAGTTAGACGGCTCCCGAGCAAAAAAAAAATGAATAGACAACCATCGAGAACTTGTATTTAAGAAACTTCGTAGATGTACTCTTAATAGTTGCGAAAATATAGATAGTTTAAGGTCGTTCTGACACATCCTGTTTCTCTCCTAACAGTATCATAGAAACTACAATAGTTCTAACTTATAACTGCTCAATGATTCTTTTTCCTCCAAAGTATTCACGTTTAAAAAAACCTTAATTTATAAATTATTCTATTTCATCCGTAACATGCAAAATTATAGATTCAGGTATTAATGAGATCATCAATTGCTTTGTAGGCGTATATGAAACAAATGATAACAATATTTATCAGACCTAACGAATGAAGAACACTAAAGCGCGGTTTTAATAATAATTTAAAAAAGAACGTTTTGGTTATCAATATAAAATTTCTTAGTGTAAGTAAAATTGGACGAGTCAAGTAACAATGTCAACAACGCCCTCTTGTATTAGTTTAATTCCTAACACCAAAGTGAATATAGAGAGGTTCTATAGCGTACAACTTGCCCTTTTAAAAACGTAAGTACTTGGTTCATCCATCGCGCTTGCAAATGTATATTTGCGTAATTAAAGAAAAACGAGAATTAATGATATAAATATTTTTACATGAATCTAAAATGTTCCCTCTTGACGACTATTACAACCCACTGTGGCGTTTATGAAATAAAAATTTTAACATTTTTAATAGGCGATGACAGTTTTTAATAAGCCAACGGTTACATTTCTATCAAAATTTCAAAAGACTAAAAGTTCATTTCATGATAAATAACATGCATTTTACTTTACGGTTCTGCTATTTTTTGTTCGTGAGACATTGCTAATTAATACCTTGATATATTGTCTATCTGTTAATTGTCTCTTAATTTTTTACCAGATATGAATTTATCCTCTTCTAAAAATAATATTCAGATAATCTGCAAAATAATAGAATTACCTAGTATACTATTGAGAAATAACCTCTACACCTGTGACTTTTACGTCAAAAGAACAGATAGAGGAGATTTTTTTGACAAATCGTACCTGCAGTGTGTGCTATTTAATACCACCGCAACACCCCGTTATTTTGGAACGCGTTAGTCAATTTTAAAATTATTTTTGTTTTGAGATATAGTGCTCGATGAGCTTTATTTGACTGTTCTGAAAAATTTGTAATTTTCGTATTTTCAAGACCTACTAAACTCCTCTAAATGGGTCGAAATTTCGAGATCGACTATTAGGCAATTTTTCATCGGCTAATTGGATAGTGTGTTCAATTCGCAATTTTCTCAAATACCTCTGTAAAAAAATTTAGCTCGATACCTCATATAGGATGTATGTTATTCAATAGCTGCATTTAAAATTTCTCACTTTTTAACTGGGCCTGTATAAAAGTCGGTTAGATTTACTAAAAATGTAAAGTAGTCATTCGACTTATGGAACATCAAATACTAAATGAGGAAGAAAGAAGAAAAGTTAATTTTTAAATAAATAGTGCCTCTATACCTACATTATTCGGTTGCTGTACACTTCTATGCAATAAAATCGCGTACACCTATTTTTCGCTATATTAAATCATTCTTTATTTGTTTCTCAGTGTCAGTGTCATATTTTCGAAATGCCGAAATTAACTGAATATGAAAAAATTCTAATTCTCTCTAAAATTGAAGAGGGATGGTCTATCAAAGCAGTTGCTAACCATATCACTTAAATAAAAGTACCGTTATGAGTGTGGGGAAAAGGTGGGAGGAGGAAGGTATCATAAAGAGAAAAGACGGTTCAGGCCGATCGAGAAGTTCAAATCTCGTTCGAGATGAAGCGCTCCTTGGCTATTTGTTTCAAACAGCAGGAGACGCTGTGCTCATGACAAATTTTCCAGCATCGAGGTCAACAGCTAGCCGAAGGATAGGAAAATCGGAATTAACAAACTGTGTAAATGCCAAGAAGACCATATTAACAGAAGAACATAAGCAAGCCCGCATTCTGTTTTGTTTAAATTATGTCTATCGGACGTTGGAGTTTTGGAACAATGTTGTGTTTACCGATGAAAAAGTTTTTCAGTCTTGTAATGACGGACATATTCGGCTGTACCGTCCTGCAAATACGAACGTTTCACGAACGCTACGTGTCTCCGCGGAACAGGTCCGGGCGATTTTCTGTTAATGTTTGGGCATGGATAAGCGTGTATGGCCCTGGTGTAGCGTGGCGTAATGGTAGATTTAATGGACAGGTTTATAGGGATATTTTGGATGTGGCAGTAAAATTATCACAGGCAGATACGTGCAGAACAGCCATGCAGAAAACCGCTTTTTAATTTTTTGAGCTTTCCGAATCTGGCCTTAACTCGGACAGAATTTTTTAACGTCAATTTTTACATTTGTTATAAATCGAAATCATTAAATCATTAACGATTTTCCAAATACCTTACTTATGACATTTCACAATCAATGTCTCTTTTTTATAACCTATACAGGGTGTTTCGAAAAGATTGGGACAACGCTTAGCCGTAGATACTTGACATCAAAACAAGTCGATTTAACTCAAAAAGTAGTGGTTTAACTCTTTTCGTTTTCAAGATACAGGGTGGCAAAGTAAAAAAATTGTATTCGTAATTTGTCTCTATCCTGGAGACTTTGGAGACTATTATACGTATCTACTTCAAAATTGGTAACGACATGTTTTTCAGGTCGCTAATTACAATGGTGATATTGCCGATACCATATTTTATAGATGGCGCTAGTTACAGGGCTTTTGCGTGACACTTTAAGCCATACATTTTTTAAGGTTAGGTTTTGGACATCGTCTTCTACTATAATCGAAACGCAATTTAGTTTCCTAAAGAAAAGGTGTACTTGTTTAAACGCGATAAAATGCACCCTTTCAGAGAAATACGTGATTTACAACTTTGTCACACACCAGTTTGAAGAAATTCAACACCCCGGGTGTTTTGAAAAGATTGGGACAACGCTTAGCGTAGGCTCTTGACATCAAAACAAGTTGATTTAACCCAAAAAGTAGCGGTCTAACTATTTTCGTTTTCAAGATACAGAGTGGTGTAGTAAAAAAATTGTTTTCATATTTTGTCTCTATCTTGGAGAATATTATACGTATCTACAACAAGCACTATTGACGACTTCAAGACATTATACTTGACGTACACCTACTAGATAAGAAAACCGCTTTTAGGTATAATTGAATTTCCTCGAACTGGTGTGTGGTAAAGTTGTAAATCGCGTATTTCTCTGAAAGGGTGCATTTTATCGCGTTTAAACAAGTACACCTTTTCTTTAGGAAACTAAATTGCGTTTCGATTATAGTAGAAGACGATGTCCAAAACCTAACCTCAAAAAAAGTTATGGCTTAAATTGTCACGTAAAAGGCCTGTAACTAGCGCCATCTATAAAATATGACATTGGTAATAGCACCATTGTAATTACCGTCCTGAAAAACATGTCGTTACCAACTTTGAAGTAGATACGTATAATAGTCTGTAAGATAGAGTAAGATAGGTAAGATAGAGACAAATTACGAATACAATTTTTTTAATTTGTCTGTATCTGTATCTTGAAAACGAAAAGAGTTAGACCACTACTTTTTGAGTTAAATCGACTTGTTTTTTGATGTCAAGAATCTACGGCTAAGCGTTGTCCCAATCTTTTCGAAATACCTTGTATGATAATAAAAAATCTAAATTCCAAAAAGACTGATTCACATCACTTAATATTGGTAAAAACTGGATTACTTGATTTTTCAAGTGTACGGGATTTTATTGCACAGAAGTGTACGTAGGTGCCTTAATGAAAATTTTTCAAACAAATGGATTAGACGGAATAGCTTTTCTTTTTTCTTCCTCATTTAGTATCTGATGTTGATATCACTAAATAAGGAAGAAAGAAGAAAAGCAGTTGTTTGAAAAATATTCATTAAGCCACCTACGTACAGCAACGGAACAATGTATACAAGCACTATTTATTTAAAGAATAACTTTTCTTTTTTTCTTCCTCATTTAGTGTCTGATGTTCCTTAAGCCGAATGACTACTTTACCTTTTTAGTAAGCCTTATCGACTTTTATACAGGGCCAGTCGAAAAGTGGGAAATTTTAAATTTGGCTATTGAATAACAAACACCCTATATGAGCTATCGAGCTAAAATTTTGTATAGGGGTACTTGAGACAACTGTCAATCGAATACGCCATGCAATTTGCCGTTAACAAATTGCCTAATAGTCGATCTCGAAATTTCGACTCATTTAAAGTTTAGAGTTTAGTAGGCCTTGAAAACACGAAAATTGCAAATTTTCAAAACAGTCAAATAAAGTTCATCGAGCACTATATCTCAAAAAGAAAAAAAATTAAATCGGCCAGCGCGTTCCAAAATAATGGGGTGTTGCGGTATTAAATAACACACACTGTATATATTTGAAAATTAGAATTTATATTATTATTCAAAAAAATACTCTCTAATTGTTTTTTAGACGTAAAAATCACGGACGTAACAGTTTCTCAGCACTATACTGACTAATTCTATTATTGTGTAGATTATTTGGATACTATTTTTAGAAGAGGGTAAAGATCACATCTGATTAAAAAATCTCAAAAAGAGAAAAAAACTTGATTTTCTGGTGAAACTTTTTTCGTTTTTGTCAGCGATGCTAAAGTAAAGTAGTATTATTATGAGAAGATGACAAGGGCGGAGCCAACATGCGCGAATATTTTCTCCCAGTGGCATAACATCATTTGTGTAATTACAATAAAAGTTTCGCGGTCAACGAGCTGTGTAATAGAATAATTAAAACTCGTGAACTGTTACGAGTAACCTTTGTTCAGGAGAAGTGTAAGAATAGTAATTTGTATTAAACTTTGTCTAATAAAGTTGTTTTAATATTATTATTACACCGCCGCCGCTCTACTACAGACCACCGTCGCCACTGGTGTCGAAATTGAATGTCACGTAATTCGTTCTCATTGGCCTAGAATGATGGAGTGCACAAACTCGTTTCTGCGCATATTTTTTGCTGTCATCTTCTCATAGTAATACTACTCTACTCATTTACTTACACAACAAAAATAGGTTAGTTTTCCTTCGATGCATTTTTAAACGTACTTTACGGCTCTATTTTTTAGAGGAAATTAATTCTCTACAATATTGTATGTTCATATTTTCATAACTTTCACAGAAAATCTGTAACGCACTATTTTTCAGTTTTAATTTTTGCATATCAGCCAGTAACTTTTTTATTCTGGTAAACTTACGTGGTATAAATTCAATGTTTATATCAATACCTTTATACGCTGTTTAAATTACAGTTTTACGAGAAATCCGAACTAGGCAGCATGCAGCGTTTTTCGTTTACTTGACTTCGATTGACCGCATGATTCTCTCTTTGTGTGTGACATCATCGAAGTTTATTAAATGTCAGCATCAATAACATTTGATTTTGTATAAATAATAAATGTTTTAATAATTAAAGCTAAGTAGAGACTGCAGTATTCTAAAGTACGGTTATATACAACAGATACAGTCTTATCGAGAATAAGGGTCCCACCTTGAGCTAAAATTAACAGCGAAGAACCATACTGGCCGTACAAAAAATTAACAGTTGCTTATATATTCGTGAACAATGCAGATACCAAATAAAAATATGTACTATTTGACAAACTACATATTTACATATGGTACAAATATCCAATAAAATATATTACTAATACATTTATATATACCTACGTCGTAAAATTAAGCCGAACGCTTATTCATTTCTTTTTGATATAAAAAGGAACATTAATTACATCTGGGATTTTACCCAGTTGTTTATATTTGGCAATTTGATATTTGCTAGAACTTTGCTCCTTTTGATATGTTAACTATAAACACTCGATTTCAGTTACTTTTCATAAAAACACAAAACCAGTCCACACACAACTCTTCATCAATCACTAAACTCGCGATTGTTAGGAGCAAACCAATTAAGCATTATTTACGACATATTTGACTAGTACACCTAGTACAGTTTCAAGTATCACATATACGGCCACGAGAATGAGCTTCCAGATAGAAGCATGTCTCTGATTAAGGTTTCGATTGGCGTTTTACCCACCAGTCTTACGAAAAATAATTGTTCAATCACCGCCGAACTCACAGTCCGTAAACTTGGTAAACGGAGTAACAGTTTTCCAAATCGGGTTGGTTGATTGGGATATTGGGACCTACAATATTCTTCTAGGGCGCACTGAGACTTTTCTTGGATGGATTCAATGTGAGCTACGTCGCTTAATCCACAAGCATCTGAAACAAGAAATTGTAATTAGAAGCTGTCCTGCTTATTATACAGACTACTGGCCAAATAATTCCAGAAGAAATAGTAAAGCTAAGATTTGGTACAGTTGTTACATATGGGATACTTATGCAGAATGATAAACTACCCCCAAGAGGGTTTCTTATATTTCTAGTATTCGTAAATCGACAAAATTTGGCGCAGTTGTTGTTTACTTATAAAAATAACATTGAATATATTTTCATAAACAGCCTCTAAAAGGGTGAGTTTAAATTCCACAGCTCCACAAAATAAGAAAAGTGGTCTGTTCCTGGAACTCCATTGGGCGACCTCCATGTATTTCGACGTTCTGAATACAAATCAGGTGTCCCTTTAGCTCCATCACCCACCATTTTTTGGTAAATCGCGAAAATAACCTAAAAAAACTCTTAATTTAGGTTATTTTCGCGATTTACTAAAAATTGGTGGATGATGGAGCTAAACGGACACCCTGATTCGTATTCGAAATACAGCCCACTTTTCACTTTTTGTATGTGTTTGTGTAATATATTTGCTTACGCGGTTTTCTATAAAATGACGGAGGATCTGGTGATATTCATCCGGTGATACACAGGCACACGCACAAGAAAAAAATTGTATGTTTCTGAGACTCCATTGGGCAACCTCTATGTATTTCGACGTGCTGAATACGAATCAGATGTCCGTTTGGCTCCATGTATTTTCGCAATTTATAGAAAAATGGTGAGTGATGGACCTAAACGGACACCGGATTTGTGTTCAGCACGTCGAAATACACAGGGATCACCCAATGGAGTTAATAATAATAATAATAATAATAATAATAATAATAATAATAATAATAATAATGTTTATTCGCTTTAAGACATACATTTTTTTGACAGAATATAACTGACAATAACATGTAAATAAACATTAAAGGAAACCCACAAAAGAAAACTTGTAAGTGGGGATTACCATAATATTCATTCAATGTTAATTTTAAGATTATAGATGAATAATAATTGTTAATTACAGCTATAAATAAATTAAGGTAATAATTAGACGTGAAACACATATACATATAATAATATAGTAATATAATATATAATAATAAAGGTTTACAATAAAGAGTTGCACAGTAAAGAAGTACGCAATAACAATAAAAAAATAAAAAAAATAACAAAATTTGTTTGTAAACAAGCATGTATATCACTGTAAGTAGTTGGTGTGCTACTTGTGCATGATCTACGGTAATTAAATTAAGTAATTCACTATTTTTCTAATGTTCATAGCTTATATAGGTGTATAAATGTATTAACCAACTATGGACAAACAAACAGAAAGTGGTATACGAATAATAAAGGATTCATTCTTTAATTAGTGTATCCTTTGGTTAATTATATTATGAAATATATTCCTTGGGGTGTTCAAAAGCCATTTTTTAGTTTTGGATTTAAATAAGTTTAAACTATCTATATTCTTGAGTTCATTAGGTAACATATTGTAAAGTTTAGGACCTAAATAATTACAGTGCCTTTGTCCTATCGTCTTCTCACATCGAGGAACATTTGTGTTATTTTGTTTATATCTGGTTTGGTAATTATGAGTTATGTGTTGTACTAGTATTTTCTGTTTGAAAATGTTAATGATGTTATTGAAACAGAAGAGTTGTCTG
Source organism: Rutpela maculata (assembly GCA_936432065.2). NCBI lineage: Eukaryota > Metazoa > Arthropoda > Insecta > Coleoptera > Cerambycidae > Rutpela > Rutpela maculata. The sequence goes on along the minus strand of OW386294.2, from coordinate 32,882,021 downwards.
ACATCCATTAATTTACTTTCGAGGAACAATTCGTCACTGGAATAAGCAAAGCACTTTCCATATATTATTTTAAGTATCCATTTTTGGATGACATTTAAATTATCCAGGTAAATGTCACTCACTCCTCCCCAACCTACAATACCATATGATAATTGCGATTGTACCAGGGCATAGTAAATAGTCTTGAGGTGGGTTTCGTTTAAAATACTTTTAAGATATTTAAATCTCGGAAGTAGTCCACGTAATTTTTTAATTATATTTTGTATTTGTAAGTCCCATTTCAAGTGTCTATCAATTACTATGCCGTGGTATTTCATTGATGTTGCTTCCGGTATTTGGGTTTCTGAGTCGATAATTAGCGAACCCATTTTGGGTAAATGATTGGAATAAGAAGTAAATGGCAGATATTTTGTTTTTTCACAATTTAGGGTAAGTTTATTATATTGAAACCAGTGTTTTATTTGTTTAAGATCTTTTTCCGCCTTTTTCTTTAAATTGTGCCAGGAATCTGCTTCATATAAAATTGCCGTGTCATCTGCAAAACTGAGTATTGTTCCTGTTGTATTAAAAGAAAGTAAGCTATTAATATAAATAGTGAATAGGACTGGACCTAGGACAGTCCCTTGAGGTACACAGTATTTTACCTGTTTAAAACTGCTAATAGTGTCATCAATATTAACGTGTTGCTTTCGGTCTGATAGATAACTTTTTATTAAACTGAAAGTGTTCCTCCTTATACCATAGCATTCTAATTTGTCCAGTAGTTTTCTGTGACAAACAGTGTCCAAGGCTTTAGCAAGATCAATAAAGACACACAAAGTAGGTACTTTCTTATCTGTTATTATAAATGTAAGATGTTAAATGGTGTATTGCGTCCTCTGTCGATTTTCCTTCTCTAAAGCCATACTGATGTTCAGATATTAAATTATATTTGTTCAAGAAATTTATTAGTCTGCATTTTATGATTTTTTCAATTATTTTGGCAACATTAGAAATTAAGGAAATCGGTCTGTAGTTAATTATTTCTAATTTATCACCACCTTTATGTAATGGTTTAATTGTCTCAATTTTTAGTAATTCTGGAAAACGCCCTGTATCAAAACATTTATTAATTAAATACATAACCGGTGATACTATTTCACTAGATATTTCCTTCAAGGTCTCAGAGCGTATACCATCATCGCCCGGAGATTTTTTGGTTTTAGTTGTCTTATTACTTTTATAACTTCTGTTTCGTTAGTTGGATATAAATACATCCTGTTCTCCAGAAGTTTTATATTTTCTGTGAATTTGTCAGGAGTTTTAATTTTTTTTGCATAATTTTCTCCAAGGTCACTGTAATGTTCATTAAATTTATTAGAAATATCCACCTTACTTGACAATATCTTACCATCTGCTAATTTGATTTTGTCTATTGTTGTTCTAGGTTTATATTTATTGCAAATATTGTTTACACAATTCCATAAATTTTTGATACATTTTTGTTTTTAGGAATTATAGATCCGTAGTACTTTGTTTTAGCATTTTTTATTAACTGAGTAAGTTTATTTCTGTAAGTTCTATATTGTGTCTCCAGTAATTTATTATTTGGATTTTTCAAGTTTTTTGTACATTTCGTTTTTTGTAATAGTAGATTTTATTAGACCTTGTGTTATCCATTCTTTTCTTTTCCTATTTTTGTTTTTTACTGTAATAATTCTAGTATTTTTGTCGATATAATATTTAAGCTTATTAATGAATTTATTTGCAACCAAGTCTACATCATCTTGTTCATAAATATCATACCAATATTCTTCACGCAGGTCAGATCGTAAATTATCGTAATTGATAAACTTTTTATGAATTTTAGTATCCGGCTGGTTATCACTTCCATTTCGATTTTTTTTGGTAATTCTACATAAAATTATTATAGGATAATGGTCTGTGATGTTTTATTAAAAAATAATTGATTTTATATCGTCTTCGTTTTTATGAATTCTACTATTTATAAAAAAGTGGTCAAGACAAGTTTTACTTTGCGGACGGGTGTAGTCATTGATATATGAAATGAATCCATACGAATTTAATATTTTTTATATTCTTCTACGTGGTCTCTGTTTGACAAAATATCTATGTTCATATCACCGGTGATAATATGCATATCATTTTTTTCTATTATTTTTAAGTAAGCTAATAATCCTAGGTTGAATAAGTTTATACTTGTAGTGGGGGATCTATATGTCGTAGTCATTTGTGAAATCCGTCATTTCGTGAAAAGCCTAGGCAGTACATGAACTGCCGGCATATCATGCAAATTCTTGAGGTTGCACAATCTGCCTAGGCATTTCATGAAACGCCGTGGTCGTCTCGGCACTTGTCGTTTAAAGTCATTCTACACGATCTGCCGCAAATTAGACCGGCAGATTGTGCTCTATTACTTGCTGCCTATTTGTTTTGTATATTATGGAAAGTAAGAATGAAAAAGACTTGTTTAATGATCATTACAAATAGTATTATGGAGCAAATCCAAATAAATGACCGTATACCATCAGAATAGTATTATTATTATTAAGTTATTATAACCTCAAAATTAAGTAAACCTCTATCTTTCTCTCTTTGTAATGATCACTGAACAAGTCTTTTTCACTCTGAATTTTCATAATAAACAAAACAAACAGCTCAACATGGCTTCCGGGCAAATAAATCGACTGAAACTAATTTAATCTCAAACACACAACACAATCTGCCGGGTATCGGTCATTTCATGAACAGTCAACATCTAATTTGCGGCAGATCGTGTAGAACGACTTTAAACATCATGTGCCGAGACAACCACGGCATTTCACGAAATGCCTAGGCAGATTGTGTAACCTCAAGAATTTACATGATATGCCGGCAGTTCATGTACTGCCTAGGCTTTTCACGAAATGACGGATTTCATCATATGACTACGACATATATACTGATGTTATTATTATTTTTTTGTTCTCTTTAATTACAGTCACTTTAATTGCCTTTACTTCTCCAATATTAATGATGTTGTAACTGTAGTTAAGATTTGTTTTAATAAATACAACGACTCCGTCATTTTTGTTGAGGTTACCCTCGTTATACAGCATGTTATAGCCTTTTATATTAAATATATTCTTATCATATATTTGGAAAGTCTCAGTAAGTATTATTATTTCAAACTCTGTATGAAATTGACTCAAGAATACAGATAGTTCATCGATGTTTTTATATATACTCCGTATATTAATATGAAATATATTAAAATTATACTGTGCTGTTTTGCAGGAAGTGTTGAGATGTACTAAATTATTGAAATAATGTGATTTAATAGGTTCATTTTCGTACTCTCTTATGTAAGGATCCATAGTTCATTAACAAATATAATTAAAACGTACAAAATAAATTAGACAATAAATAATTTCTAATAAAAATTGATAAAAGTATAAAAATATTGTGATAATAAGTTGATAAAATCGTATAAAAATATTGCAGTGAGAACAGTTTTTTACAAAATTTATTTTGTGTACAATTTCGGCTCGGTGTTTCTTGTACGGGTGGATCTTTTTACGGGATTTTCACTTTCGTTTTCGATGAGCTGCTTCCTCTTCTTGTTTTCCGTTGGAGTTATATTGGTAAAATATTCGTGGCTCTTCTTTGCTTGCACAGTAGCTGTAGCTAGTGGAGAACCTTGCGGTTTATTTCCGTGCTCAATTAGTTGTTCAGGTTGTTCTTCTTTTTTATTGTTCAATTCTTCAAATGTAAATTTATCTCCATTTACGATTAGGACGTTGTTTTTAATGATTGCTTCGTGTTTGTTCTCTCTTGCTTTTTTCAAATGCTCATATAAAACTTTTCTTTTTATATAATCCTCGGGAATGTAGTCCTTGGCAATATAAATCGCCGTGCCTTTTAGTTTCTTTGCATTTGCTAGTATCTCAGTAGGTAGCTTATTAATTCGATGGCCAGGGATCGGTTTTTTCCGTCCACTCTGTTTCCAATCCTATAAAGGTCCCTTATATCACTGAAATTGCAATCTAATTCAAGTATTTCGACTATTAGTTTTAAGAGTGTCTCAATTTCTAGATTTAAGTTTTCTTCCTCTGGTTTGCCGTAGATAATCAGGTTGTATTTTTTAGATTTTCGCTCGTTAGCTAGGAGTCTGTTTTTCATTTGTTGGTATTCTTCTTTAAGTTCTTTGTTTTCCCGTTTTAGGTCTTTCACTTCATTAATTAATTGTATGTTTATATTTCGTATTTCCTGTTTTATTTCTTCTTTTATATTTTCACTTTGTATTTGTAGCTCAGAGTATTTTTCCATTACTGTCTTCAACAATTCATATATGTCTTTATTTGAGATTTCATGTTAATCATTGTTTTCAGTATTTCCCATTTTTTGTATGATTTAGAATAGACGTGGCCCCACGCACATAAAATGCACAACAAATTCTGGGTAATGTAGTGTTTATAGCCCGTATCTACGAATTTCACTCACTGTTTAATCAAGGTTGGTTTTTAGTTGTCCTGGCTTTTTTGTGGGTATCAGTTTTTATTTACACTTAGTGTACAGTTAATACATTTAGATTACGGATTTTGGGAATATCTATTGCCTTATGTAATAAATATCTTTTGTAATTGAGAACTAGGGTATTTCCACTTTTCCATCTAAAAATCCCACAATTTTTGAACCACTTTAACCAACTTAAAACATGAATTGTTTTTGGAGCTCACATATATACATACTACACGAACAACTAATCTATTCCAGGAACAAACCATTTTTTTTTATTTTGTGGAGCTGTGTTCTCAATGTTACAAAGTTAATATCCCGACGACTTCTCCCATGTTCAGTGTACATAAAAGTTATGTACACTGTAAGACCTGTAATTAGGGTAAATGTGGGTAAGATAAATCAAGCAGGTAAGAATCCATAAAATTGGTATTTAGTATATACAAGCTATAAGGTCTTAAATAATTTTCTGGCATTAGCCACCCTCAGCCCATTATTAAAGGTGGTGAAAAAAAATTGTGATTTATTGTGTGTACAAGAACCAAAAACCTTAAAATATTTTTTTACTTTTACCATCCCACTACCACCCCCCTATCACCATCCCCACCCCACTACCGATGTGGGATATCGTTTTATGGGTTTTTGGAGTAGACGATTTCAAATATATTATTAAAGTTCCATAAACAATTATTTCCACATACAAATTTTTCCGTTGTGAGAGACTTGGATGGAAAATCTGGATGTGGAAGTAGTGATTCTTTGGGCAGCGGTTTTTTAGTTTTAATTATTTCAACGTTCCGACTAAAATCATAGTTCACTTTGTCCTTTAAATACTCCCACAAAAATGCATGCAAAAATCTAAAAGAATATGTAAAAACATACAGGATTTTCCATTTAAAAACAACTTTCATTGTTATATCACGTGACCTATGCAAGCCATTGTTTTTTTTAATTGCATTAAAAAAATATGTACATACAACCCTACAACTTTTATACGATTTTTTTTTTATTTCCAATAATACCAGAAATACAGGGGGGGGGGTCAATATGTAACGAATAACCCTGTACCATGGTGGAAAATTTCGATTATTGTTTTTAAATTTTGTTACACATTCATCAAAAATATATATAAGCAAGACCAATCTGTTCGTTGAAGTTTGTCATAAAGTTGCTCTTCTAAAATTTTAATTTTCATGTTTATTATTGACCAAAACTAGGTCCAAAAGTCGATCATTTGTATTTGTTATTGTACTGTATTGCCTTATATCTGGGGATCCCATAGAATTATCAACCAGTCTAATCTTAACATCATTCCGATCAATATTAAATTTGTTTACATTAAAATTACCACAAATTAAGAGTTTACAATCTTTTCAAATATTCAGAGTCTTTCAAATGCATCAAAAAACGCTTCGTATTCATTGACGGTTGCTGATGTTGGTATATAGATAGTAACAACTAGTAAATCGGTGTTTTTAATGGTTACCTTACATCCAACAGTGTCAATATTAGGAACAATATTTGCAATTGACTCCAAGTCTAACTTTAAAACATTATAATTATTTTTAATTGCAATTAGTGCTCCACCACCCTTAAAATGACCCGTAGCTTGATAATTGCGATCACTTCTGACTACCTACGAAAAATGAACGACATAGTAACAAGTACTGATTACAAATTCAACACGACCTCACTACCTATCTAGAAAAGAAAACCAAAACAATCATCAATAACTCTGACCTCCATCCAGATATCGGCAAACCCCTACTTCCCGAGAAAAGTCTTCTCGAATTCCTAGAATCTACGGACTTCCTAAAATTCATAAACCCAACATTCCTTTAAGATCTATTGCTAGTGCCTTTCGTTCCGCAACTCACAAACTGGCTGGACACTTAGCCAGCACCTTCAACCCATCCGAAAAGGCGTCAAACTATGACAAAAACTCCGCTCATTTTATCGACATCCTGCAACAATATCCGATTTCGCAGAATGATCTATTAGTCAGTTTCTACATTGTATCATTATTCACGAATATCCCACTCTCTGAAGTCCTAAATACCCGCCAAAGCAAACACGACATTTCTCCCAGTATCCTATCCCTCCTAAAACATTATTTGTCAGACACCTATTTTCTCTTCCAAAATAACTTCTATAAACTAAGTGGAGCCCCTATGGGATCACCTCTTATCCTCCGTCATAGCCAATATCTTCATGGATAACTTCGAAACTCAAGCCCTCAATACTTCCGACCTGAAACCTACGTGTTGGTTAAGATACGTTGATGACATCTTCGTCATCTGGCCGCCTAAATACTTTCTTGTCCCATTTAAACAACATCCCATCCATCCCAAGATACAGTTCACCATGGAAGTGGAGAATAATTCGTCTCTACCTTTCCTAGACGTCCTTATCACTAAAAATAACACACCAATTCTCTTACTCTGTTTACCGAAAACCAACCCACACAAACCGTTACTTAAATGCAAACTCCCATCACCATCCCTCACAAATAAATTCGGTCGTCAACACTCTTATACCAAGATCCCTCAGACTAACTGACAACCATAACAGACAAACTGAATTGCACACATTAGAACACGCACTCCTACAAAATGGTTATGACCATATAAGACGGACCATAAATAAAGCACAGAACCCATCCCAAACACAACATCCGGACACATCTCTACCTGAACAACACAAAGCCTTCCTACCTTACATCAAAGGTGTCACAGACCAAATCTCCAAAGTTCTAAAAACAAACAACATAAAAACAATATTCACAACACAACAGACTATTTCCGACCTTATCAAGTCCCCAAAAGACCAAGTCCCTAATGACTCCCAGGGCGTTTACAAAATACCTTGCTCCGACTGTCCCCAAACTTACATTGGACAAACAAAAATACGCATTAACAACAGGGTATACGAACATCGCCTAGCAGTCAGAAAAACTGACCCTACCTCATCCCTAGCACAACACCGTCTCCAGACTGGACATAACATAGACTTTGACAACACAAAAACAATAGCACCTATATATTCCTTAAAAACACGAACGATCCGCGAAGCAATTGAAATCGACAAGCGTCCTAATTGTTTAAACAAAAGGGACGACAGTCTTCGACTTCCGCCTGCTTGGAAATCACTAATATCTCCACTAACTATACAACCCTCACTAACACCACACAGCGACCCTTCTACCACGCGCAACCGTTCCGCACCAATGCTCACCACACCCACCAATCCTACTATAAATATCTCATCTCAACACACAACTCGTCAGTTCTCTCTAAGAACTGAGATTGAGATCTTAAAGACGAACCAACGTTCGACCTGGGGAGTAGGCAGATTGAGGCCCCGGACTCGAACCACTCCTTACACGTCCTAGACTAAAAGTTGATAAACAATTCTGAACAAAATTCTATTGGACTTGAACAAAAATATTTCGACCAGTTAATAGTTGAAAAGTAAAAAATCCTTATCTAATGTCTAAAATGAAGCAAATTACCTAATTTTGACAAGCTGTATCTCAAAAACTGTCCATAGGATCGGCTCGATGTGATGAGAACTTTTGTTCAGCATGACTTGAACTACAAAATAGCAAAGTTACAGTCGATTTCACCGAAACACCATTTTCATCGGGGTCCTTTATAATTTAAATTGTATTCGCCAAATTTGAGAATATGCTGCTAATGTAAAAAGCTTTATTCCAATTTTTTCTCTTTTCGCTTAATCGCTTAAGCTACGCTAGAGTAATTGTTGACATGCATACGTGTCATAAGTCCTCCTTTTTTTTTTAGTCGTTCAAGAAAGACATGCAAATATCCACTAATTTAACCCATGTTGTAGGCACCCTGTATATGGAAAGAAATGTGCTTGTGCATTTTTAACTAGAATAAACTGTGTGCAATACTAATAGAAATTAAAAAATTTGCCATTCCATAAACATATTTTAGTACTCGATTGCAAAACAGACCCGTGACTCCTGTGAGGGTTATTGTTATATAAAATAAAGCGCCTTGTATAGATATAGGTAAATTATCAAACTAATGGATGGATTTGCTGTTATAAGAGACAGCGTTAGAATACATGGATACTCATCAGCTCCCTACTGACCCGGAGATGAGATAATTTATCTCCCATTGGATTAATGAAGCCAGATTTATAACAATAGTAAGGAGATCCTGTTCCCAAAAGTATAAATGAAAATGATTACTGCTCATAATGGAAATTTAAGATTAATTTCGGGAGAGATTTTACGTAATCTTAAATAAGTTAATAAATAAAAGTTTGGTGCTATTAAAGTTATAGCTTTAAAGAAGCATCTTTGACAGAGAAACTTCGTAAATGAACAATTGAAAGGATTATGGAAAGTTTACAATCCTGCGTCAACATAAAGTAGACTTATATTAGGAAGTTTTAATTGTCCCCATAGCCATTAAAAATTGATGAACAAGGATTAGCATAGACGGGTGTCTTTAATAATGAATTAAACTAAGGTTTAATTTATACTAGTTTATTAATACAATGTAGAACTTGTAACAGCTGACATAAATTCTGAATGGATTGAAAAAACTCTCAAGCATGAGACAATTGTATTTAAACGCGTATTTATAGAGATATGTCAAATATATAAGAAGAGGTCAAGTATTTTCAATTCTATTTTAAGAACAAAATGTAATTAACTTACGAACTTTGCTATGCTAATGGCTACTTTTTTATTTTATGTCATTCACACCATCTTTTTACACTCAAAATTTATGCTGCAATTTATTTTTAAGCTCTTTCTAGCCAAATTGCAGGATACTCTTATAATTCGTTTAATATAATTGCCAATAAATTTAAAACATATAAATTCAGTTTATCAACAATTCTCTTAAACTGAATATTGAATTTATTTTAAATTTTGTCCCTCTAATCGTAAATGAAATTAAATAACTCAATATATTTTATTTTCAAGAATCCGACTACGGCAGACAATCTGAAAAGAATTCTATACCCGCCATTTTTTTTTTTTACAAATTTTCATATACTCATTGTCACTGGTGCGATTGAGACGAACCTTTCAACATATCATCGTTTAAAATTGGTCCAGCCGTTTAGGTTCTACAAGGTAACACGTAAACATAATCATATACATACTTACATATACACATGTGAGTAGAGTAGTCAATTTATAACATATGTTTAGAATGAACAATAGATAGGTATACACAAGACACATCGTACACACCGCTGAACGTATGCTCTATTTCAGCTTAGTGCGCCAGCGTTCAGCTTGGTTGCTTCTTTAAGTTGCCAAGTGAGTAGTAAGTGTTTGAAAAATTAAACATATCTCGGGACGTGCGATTAGCGGTCTTGTGAGAAGTGATTAATTTCGTACATAATCCAGAACTACATAGTGTTTTTGCTGTAATGTAATAAAACAAATTAAAGAGGGAAAGGAAGGAAAGAGAAGTAAATCACGTATCACAGATAAGTGCTGTTAATTTTTAACTTTATTTGTATTTGTATTAAAAAGAGTATGTTTGGAGGAATTGCATGTTCTTTTGCGTTATAAATATTATAATATAATATTTTAAAAGCTAGTTCAAACAACTTTCTTAGAAAAATAATTTGAGAAGTTTTTATATATCCAAACCCTAAAAAATGTCGACCGATATCACCATAAATTTATTAAAGTATGGCCATGATATTCCCATGTAAACCTGCAAATAAATTATTTTTTATTATTAGTTATTAAAAACATTCAAACGAATTTAATTTGAGTTAAATTAACATGCATTATTCTTAAGGTATAGCCATAATATAAAGTTCTTATGTACATCTTCAAGTAAATTCTTTTTTTTTACAAGCTTTTATTTAACTTGTTTCAAGTCAATTTTGGACCACTTAACGACGTCCAATTGAGCTAAAATTTTGCATACAGGTGTAGTTCTGGTAATAATACAATAATATGTATAATAAAAAGATTAATAATAATAATAATAATAATGATGATGAAAAACCCGTCTGGATTCGGGTTGTAAAAAGAATAGATTCAGGGTAGGTTCCTGCCTGTCGTAAAAAGCGACTAAAAGGTACATCGGCTTTCGAGCCAGAATCATGGAGAAATCAAAAATAAACAAAGGTAATGGCGTGAACGAGATCGCCCGCAACGTTGCAGACAATGTCGCGCCCGGTAGGGAAACACACGAGGTAGCCCCGGTCGTCATCCGGCGAAACACTAGACGTAGAAGAAAAATTGGATGTCACCCCCGAAGGAACGGACCCTTTGGAACCAAGGAATCAACAAGTATTAGTAACGGCAGAATTGGAACTACAAATCAGTAATAAGTTAGTGGAGGTTAAAGCTATGGGCATCAGAGACCGAAAAGGCTTAAGAAGGTAAGACCTAACGGAAGCACCAGAAATCAAATTAGGGAAGCTAATATAGTCCTCTCCAGAATGACCCGCAATTATGAAAATATATCTATTACCGACATCAACTGCATGCTGTATGTCACTGCAGCGGTGATTGCAGGAGAAACAGGGGCAGAACACCATAGAATCATACCGGAAAGAAATCGCGATTCTTGAGGAATATAAAAAGGGAGTACCCACGCACCAAGTACTCAAAAAGGCCGAAAGCATACTAAAGGAATACAGATCCAGCAAAGTGAACTTGGTAGAAGATGAAACTGCAAGCAAAAGCGCAGAGATTGAGGAGATATACCAAAAGGAGTAACCACTACCAACACAAAAAAACTCTTTGAAAAGGACGCCAAGAAATTCTATCGTCAGGTGAACGGCCAACAGACCGAAGTAGAGACACCGCCTTCACAGCAACACATCGAGGAGTTTTGGCGTGGAATTTTGGAGGACGAAGTGACTCACAATGAGAATGCTTTGTGGATAGAACAAGAGCGTAGACAGCGCCGAAGGAGTGTACGATGCGTGGTCAGACCTAAGAGTGGACGAAGTTGTGGAGATAATTCAACAGGCGCACAACTGGAAAGTCTCTGGACCAGACAGAGTACAAAACTTCTGGCTGAAACAACTTAGTGCCCTGCATGAAAGCTCAACAACGGCTGACAATAAAATCATAAGACACCCCACCCCGATGAAGCCCCTGAATGGAAAAGCCCCAATGTGCACATTGGGGCTTTTCGTAGTTAGTAGTCCCAAAAACGCCTAGAGCCTATCAAAGATGACCAATACAAATAATTTTTTTTAAATTTTCCTTAGAAAATTTCTAAACGATCCCTCACGAGCTTTTTTGATAAAAATTACTCTGCATTAATTAGAATTTGGTTTACATTTTGATTATTGATGTAAGAAATTGTCTTTTTCTTAAACCTCAATGAAATCAATGTTATAAGTAATAAGAAATCATAATAAAGTTATAAAAAAAAATTTAAAAAAACGCTTAGTGTAAGTTTTACATGTCAATGAATTTTTTATAGCTTTATTTTGATTTCTTATTGCTTATAATATTGATTTCACTGAGGTTTGAGAAAAAAAGTAATTTCTTACATCAAAAATCAAAATGTAAATCAACTTGTATAATGCAGAGTAATTTTTATCAAAAAAGCTCGTGAGGGACCGTTTATAAATTTTCTGTGCGTCGCCTAGTTATTGAACTTTATTACCTAATATCGATAATGTCAGTGTAAAAATCAACAAACAACAAATTTAAACGTATTTTTAACCGACTTCATTATTCAGTATTAGGTATTTCAAAAATTTTAATCATATGCAGATGATGTTAATATAGTTGGCAAAACATGCGTCGAAAAAACAGTATTTGAGTGTAGTTTCTGTGTTTGTACAAATATAGTGTTTACTGTTTCCTTAACTAAAATTATTATTCAAATATTTGTAGATTGTTACACCGATCACAAATGTCGAATAGATTATATTAAGAAAATTACTTAGTACATAAAAATGCTTAACTTATATTTCAATTATATATTTTAAGTAGAAAAAACAACAGCTTAATTTGATTATTTAGATTGTTTTTAAATTAAGTTTTTAAGGTCGCCCATTGTGTTTTTGTTTAATGTGTTAATGCAAATTTGAAAACCAAAGTTTCGGTATACCATGGAAGTTTGTCGGAATTTATTAATACGTAAATAATATTTACAATTCAAAATAAGCATGTTTTAATAGAGTGTCAGTTTTTACGTTATTAAATTATAAAATCCGCGGCGATATTGAGGAAAGCAAAAAATAGGTGTGCAGTGACGTCGCAACCAAATTCTCTTAAAAATCACTTCACAAAAAGTACGAACTACTTTGTTATGCACCCTATCCTCGGCCCTTTGCACTATTTCATTGTGATTTATTTGCACTTCGGTAAAAGAATCGAAAAAACTAGTCAGAATCAATCAAGCATTACTTCAGATGGAGACCTGCAGAAGATATAGTAGTTGGGTCAATGCGAGGTCAGTGTCAGCGGAAAGAATTGGTGTCCCAACGAATATGGACGCCATGGCTGCTCAAGTAACTCTCTAACGTAATTAATTATTTCGAATTCATTATTTTACTTTACACAATGTGGTGATAATTCTTTGAAGATATTTACTACATACAGGGCGACCCATTAGTGCGAGGTAGTCTAATATCTTATAAGAAATATGAAAAATGTTTTAAATTAAAGTTATGGGGCTTACTTTGTTGCCTATTTCTAAAATACTATCAAATATACGATACAAAAGAAAAAGAAAACTGATAGTAATTTTAAAATTTAAAAAAATTTACGTATGTGCATCATAGATTGACATTTGTTTGACAGATTGAATTGAGTTATGGCATACGCACTGTTTTTGAACTTTAAATCCTCTTTTGTGATTACTCCATGAAAACTGTTGAGTAATAAATTCGAACCCATTTATTTTTTTCTTGAAAGTGCATCTAGTTCAAAGTGATTTTTTTTCTAAAGCGAGTGCTCGAAACGACAAAAAATTATTGAGCATCTATGTAATACATTATATTAACGGAAAACAATATTTGAGAGTTTTTTTTTAATTACCAGCTAATCATAATAACAAAATGGCTAGATTGTATTTGTCATAACTTTTTCAGTAGCGGCTGGTGAAATTTCAATAATTTTTTTCTCGTCTGTGGCGCATGGGACCCATACGAAATAAGTAAAATAACATCTAGAGAAGCGCTTCTTGAAAAAGCAGTTTGAGAAAAAATTTTCAAAATTCGGTTGCTCCCCCTGTTTAAAACTATTATTTTTGTCATATACATTTGACTTTTCATAAAAATACAACAATAGGTTTTGCAGTTTATGAAAATATTTTCATTACTAACTGAGATAAAACGGACTGAAATTTTGTAATTTGTTAAATTGTAAATTACAACATTTCAGTTTGTTGTATCTCAGTTAGTAATGAAAATATTTTCATAAACTGCAAAACCTATTGTATTTTTATGAAAAGTCAAATGTATATGACAAAAAAAAATTTAAACAGAAGCCCCTAAGACAACCGAATTTTGAAAAAATTTTTAGGGGTCGTTAGAGAAGCGCTCTCTAGATGTTATTTCCCATATTTGGTATGGGTCCCATGCGCCACAGATGAGAAAAAAAATTATTGAAATTTCATCAGCCGCCACTGAACTTTTTATTTTTTAAGCAGGGCATAATTAAAAAACAACTATTAGCTTAATCGATAAATAAGCTTTAATTTAGTTTCTTAATATTTTTGCGCCATAGTCTCTGAGATGTTTAACTTTTATATGTAGTAGTATTTTGACTTAAAAACTTTAGGCGCCATTTTCAAACCTCCATATCTCCGAAAAAACAAAGAGTTACAGAGATTTTAAAAATAGCCAATTATTCCTCGGTTTATGAACTTTTCCTTAGAGATTTTTTATTTTTGAGCTAGCAGTGTTATTCGACAAAAACCGCGTTGAGGCGCCCATTTGCTCAACCCGCAAAGAAGGCAAAAAACGAAATCTTTAAACGTTCAAATTCTTTTTAATACATGAGATGAAGGGCCATATGATGTCATTATGGAAAGAGGGAAAATTGCATTTGATGCACATCAGGAATTACACCGGCCAAATCGAAAATTTGGTCCCACAGAAACGTACGAAAACTGATTTTTTTTTAACTTTAGATAAAATCGATGACCTACTTATTATTAATTAGTTGTATTGATAATTTTAGCTTCGATTTAAATCATGTTTCCACAACAAACTTCTGCAAATTGGTAAAAAAAAAACCTGATAGTAACTTTATAATTTAAAAAATCTATATGTGCATGACAGTTTGAAATTGAGTAACGAAATATGCGATATTTTTGAACTTTAAATCGTCTTTTGTGATTACTCTACAAAAACTGTTCAGTTATGAATATGAACTCGTGTGGTTGGTCCTATCCCATTGAGTAATGAATTATTATTAATCACGACTGTGAGTAATGAGCCATATTACCTGTTCAAAAACGTATCGATAGGGACGTTCCGATACCACAAAAGTATCGATACTGGCATCGATACTGGTATCGAATGAAAAGTATCAATACCGGTATCATATCGAAAGAAAAGTATCGATACCAGTGAGTATCGATACTTTTAAGATAAAATCAATCATAGTAGAAAAAAAATGTTTCTGCAGAAATTGTTTCATAATACAATATTTTTTTAAAAATTGATGAGCGGGGGATCCGAAAAAAGTTTTTTTAATCCCAACTTTTTTGATGAACGGGGGGGGGGTAGAAATTCGAAAAAAAATTTCAATCAAAATATAACGCTGTACGTTTTTCTGTACATTCAAACATACTGTACATGCAATATTTTAGTGATACCGGTATCGTATCGAAAGAAAAGTATCGAGTACAAAAGTACTTGGTATCGAATGAAAAGTATCGATACTGGTATCATATCGATAGTATCGGAACGTCCCTACGTATCGATAACACAGGCCCACAAAAAAAGTGATCTGTGCCATACCTATCCCTTGTATTTTGAGCCGCTGAAGACGAATCTGAACTTAGTTTTTCCCCAGCACGTCAGGTTTTTTTTTAACACCAAAAAAGTGAATCATAATAGTTTACCCAGCTCATTTAAATCAGACTACAAAAGTGATTCAACTTTGAAACTTTACCCTAATAACATTGTGGTGCTTCAGTATGGACCTTATAACTCAAAGAAACCGTAAAACCGCATAACTCCTTAACCCCATAACCCTGAGAATCCGATGAAAATAGTGGAGAATCTTGGTTGGGGAGTTAATGAGATTCTGACCTCGGATTCTTGTGCTTGAGTGTCATACATTCACAACCTCATGATCCCATAACCTCGTAATCTCTTAACTCTGAAGATTCAACGAAAAAAATGGAGATTCTAAGTAGGGGAATTCGTGTCATTGTGACATTAGAATCTTGGAATCAAGCACCCTATGGTGCCGTAGCTCTTCAACGGCAATCCTTCTATCATCATTACCCCATAACCCTGAGGATTTAATGAAAAAAATAGGAGATTCTCGATTGGGGAATCGATTAGATTGTGCCCTCAGAACCTAGTTACCTTGTTACCAAGTAAGCTTATAGCACTCCAGCAGAAAACTCTTCTACTACATAACCCAATAACCCCGTAAACCTATAACTGTATAACTCTGGGAATATGATAGAAGAATGTGAAGAATCTGAACAGGGGAATTCATGAAATTATGTTCTCAGAATCTTGAAATCGAATAGCCCGTGATCCCTCAGCTCTTGAACAGCAACACTTTTAGCCGTATAACCCCGTGATTCTGGGTATTCAATAAAAGCAAATTATGGAATCTTAATTGAGGATTCAATGAGAATGTAACTTTGGAAGTGGAGTATCTTTTCAGGTGATTTCTGTTTAGGTGACTTCATTTGATCTCTTGCTTTTGCAATTCTTTTATCTTACGATATCAAGGAAGGTGGGATGAGCATATGATGGCAGACTTTTGTTGGATGTTGAAGAGGAAACATGTGATGCAGAGCAAGAAGTGTAAAATGAATCTATTACATAGGTCGTTCGAAGATAAAAGAGTTCGCAAAAGCAAGATATCAAATGAAATCACCTAAACAGATATCATCTGAAAAGATACTCCACTTCCAAAGTTACATTCTCACTGAATCTCCAATTAAAATTCTCTAATTTGCTTTTATTGAATTCCAAGAATCACGGGGTTAAACGGCTAAAGTTTTGCTGTTCAAGAGCTAAGGGGTCACGGGCTACTCGATTTCAAAATTCCGAGAACACAATCTCATGAATTCTCCTGTTCAGGTTCTTCTATTATATTCCCAGAGTTATGCAGTTATGGGTTTACGGGGTTATGTAAAAATACATACAAATCATTTGAAATACATGATTTTATAGAAAACTAAGATTCAATTTATGACTTATGAAATTTTGTCGTACTGTTTTAACTAAATTTGAAGAAATCGTTGCCCAAGGAATCATTACTTCCACATCTAGATTTTCTATCCAAGTCTTTCACAATGAAAAAATGTAGATATTATATTTGCACTCCACTATGTGGAAATAATTGTATAGAGAACTTAATAATAATAATAATATAATATTTGAAATCGTCGACTTCAAAAACTCAAAAAACTCAAAAAACGATATGCCACGTTGCTCAGTGGGGCTTTTTGTAGTTAGTAGTCCCAAAAACGCCTAGAGCCTATAGGTAATAAGAAAACAAAATAAAGCTATAAAAAAACGCTTAGTGTAAATTTTACATGTCAATGAATTTTTTATAGCTTTATTTTGATTTCTTATTGCTTTAATATTGATTTCACTGAGGTTTAAGAAAAAAAGTAATTTCTTACATCAATAATGAAAATGTAAACCAACTTCTATTAATACAGAGCAACTTTTTTAAAAAAGCTTAGAAAGTTTCTAAGGAAAATTAAAAAAAAATTATTTGTATTGGTCAACTTTGATAGGCTCTAGGCGTTTTTGGAACAACTAC
The DNA here is from genome assembly GCA_936432065.2 of Rutpela maculata. Lineage (NCBI taxonomy): Eukaryota > Metazoa > Arthropoda > Insecta > Coleoptera > Cerambycidae > Rutpela > Rutpela maculata. The sequence goes on along the minus strand of OW386294.2, from coordinate 32,864,578 downwards.
TTACGAAAAGCCCCAATATGCGTCGGTAGTGAAGTGGGGATGGTGGTAGTGGGGGTGGATGAAGTGAAAAAATATTTTGAGGCCTTTGGTTCTTCTACACACACTAAATAACAATTTTATTTTTTCTTTCACTTCACTTTAATAATGGGTGGCTAATGCCAAAAAAATTTTTGAGATCTTAGTTTCTCTTGAATATACTGAATACCAATTTTATGGACTATTTACTTATTTACCTCTTTATCTCCATTTATCCCCCCCCCCCCCTTCAACGGAATCAGATCAAAATATAATCTAGTTTCAGATTTCATTAAAATACATAAGTGTACCAAATTTCAAGTCAACATCTTAAACTGTTCCAGAGAAATCGTGCGCAAAAAAAATTACGAGAACAACGGCTGCTCCTGCGCCGTTGCAACCCGGATTGCTATGAGAATGACTTGATAAGCATCCTCACCAATTTTTGACTCTCGAGCTTATGTGTTACATTTTTGTCGGTGGGCACTCATACTATTATCTTCGATTATTGTTAAAGGATCATATTCGACGGTTTTCTTACAAGTAAATAAATTTACAAATTAATTTAATATGCACCTTCCAGTTTTCTTTGAAATATTATTACAGAATTTAAAATTGAGATAAGACCAGGTCTTTACGTTTTTAAGTTCCAGGAACTCGAAACAGTTGTTTTTAAAAAATATTTGCACCGTATGTACGTATGTATGTATGTATGTATGTGAACCCGATAACGCCGAAACTAGCTAACTCATTTTGATAAAATTTGATACAAGATTAATATTGGTATATGAGCTTGAAAAGTGAAAAGGTTTTGGTGTATATAGTGCCCTTTTGGCATATAAACTTTCTTATTTTTCAACATAATATCCATTTTCCGTTTATTTTCCGTAAAAAAAAAAATTATACGTATAGTGCGGTAGGACGTTATGCATAAGTTCTAGCACCCATGGAACGGAGGTCAGCATCATATAGCTCAGCGGTAATGAGCTCGGTTATTGACTAAATTAATAAACTTTCGTAGGCATTTAATGGGGAGGTTTCAGCTGCTTTCAGCAGCTACCTATTAAGATGTGTAATACATCCAGAGATATTTGAAGAAAACAGCAATAAAACGAATTTTGTACTAAGTATAAATTGGTTTCTTACGTCCATATTTCAAAGACAAAGAGAAATATGATGATACTAAGCTCAAAACCTAAAGAAAACTGGTTTTCCGTATAGATGCTGCAGTCTGTGTATCTGTCTGGAATTTTTTTTCGTTTACGATAGCTTCTGCAATAAAATTAAATTACAAATTAAAAAAAAAACTCGACGCATAATTAACTCTTTATTGATGATGTGAAGCTCCCTGGAGGTCTACCGAGATAAAGTCTTGCTAAAACCGCTGCCTAAGGAATCATTACTTCCACATCAAGACTTCCTATCTAAGTCTCTTACAACGAAAATACTATATTTGAACTCCACTAAGTGGAAATATTGTTTATGGAACTTTAATAGTATAATATTTGAAATCGTGTATCCCAAAAAATGATATGCCCCATCAGTAGTACGGGTGGTGATCCTTGATGACTGGTTCCTGTATGCACACTAAATCATAATATTTTTTTCACCCCCTTCAATAATGGGTTGTAATAGTGGTCGCTATTGCCAAAAATGTTTTTGAGACCTTAGCTCCTCCTATATTTACTAAATACCAATTTCGTGCACTCCTAATTGCTTGATTTACCTATTTGCCTATTTACCCCCATTTACCTTCAACTCTGCAACGAAATAAGATCGATATATAATCTAGTTTCAGATCTCGTTAAAATACATACGTGTGCCATATTTTTAAGTCAATATCTTAAATGGTTCCAGAGTAATCGTGAGCACCAAAAAGATACAAGACTAACGGACAGACCGACGCGATAGACAAATTTATTTTATTCAAACTTAAAATATTGAGGTTTCATGACATTCTAAGCCTATTCGTACAATGAAAGTTTTCAAAAATTTTTCTTGCGTTAGTATACTTCAACTGGATGTAGAAGTAATACGCAGAAAATAGCATGACAAAGATATAAAAAATGATTATGTGCCGTGGACTACACGATAGAAGTAGAGCCTCTACTTCAAGCATTTTCCTCAATAAAACCTACTACGCATCCATACTACCCGAGGTAACCCACTGTTTATCCAATTTACTAGAGGAAAGCCACTACGCATTCATACTTCTTGAAGAAACCCACTGCGCATCCATTTTACTCGATAAAACCCACTGCGCATCCATACCACTTGAGGTAACCTACTGCACATCAATGGTATTCAAGGAAAGCCACTGCGCATCCATAATACTCGGGGAAAAGTACTGCGCATCCCTACTACTTGAGGTAACCTACTGCGCATTTATAGTACTCTAGAAAGGCCCCTGCGCATCCTAAATACTCGAAGAAACCTACTGCGCATCCATACTACTAGAGGTAACCTACTGCGCATCGATGATACTCGAGGAAAGCTACTGCGCATCCATAATACTCGGGGAAACCTACTGCGCATCCATATTACTCGAAGTAACTTTATAATATGATATTTGAAATCGACTACCCCAAAAACCTATAAAACGATATGTCACATCGATAGTGGGGGTTGGGGTGGTGGTAGAGGGTTGGGGGTGGGGGTGGATTAAGTAAAAAAAAATTTGAGGCCATAGGTTCTTGTATACACGCTAAATTACAATTTTTTTTTTTCACCCCCTTTAATAATGGGGTGGGGGTAGTAATGGGGGTGGCTAATGTCAAAATTTTTTTGAGACCTTAGCTTCTCGTCTATATACTAAATACCAATTTTATGGACTCTTACCTGCTTGATTTACCTATTTACCTCAAATTTACCCCAATTTACCCCCAACCCTTCGACGGAACCAGATGAAAATAATCTAGTTCTAGATCTCGTTAAAGTACCTATGTGTACCAAATTTCAAGTCAATATCTCAAACGGTTTCTGAGTAAACGTGCGCACAAAAAAAAGTTACAGACAGACAGACCGACAGACAGACAGAAATTTTGTTTCGCTCAAACTTTAAATCTCGACGTTTCATGACATTCTAAGCCTATTTGAACAATAAAAATTTTTAAAAATTTTTTTGTCGTTACTATACTTCCACTGGATGTAGAAGTAAAAACGAAAACCGCATCAAAATAGGATCATCCATTGAAGAAGCATGAAGCCACAGACAGACATACAAACATACGTGTCAAACTTGCTTCTTCTTGTATTGGGGGTTAAAAATATATCGATTTCGATTATTTTTTTAAATTTCCGTCTCAATGAAATCTATTGATTTTGTTGCCGATCAGATTAACGGTTTTGAGAATGTTCGCAATTTTGCAGAACATAGTATGGTTCCCAGATCGATGTTTTTATATAAAGCAAGATTCCAAATATATTTTTTTTCTTGTGACCCTAAGAACAAATTTCAAGAATAAAATTGCATTTCACAACATCTTTTGATACGCCTCATTAGGTTCTAAAGGTTCTGTTTTAAATAAGAACTTTTTTATTAATTACAATACGAATAAATTTTAAAAACATGGTATTGATTGTGTTAATAACTTTTCAGAAATTCATATATGTATTTTTAGTATGCGTAAAGTATATACGACAACTGTCTATTGTGTTGCGTTACTTTAGAGATGGTATATTATTTGCATAAATAAGTATATTAATATGTGCATTATTAATTCCACATATTGGATGTGGAATTGTGGAAATGTATAATGCGGAGATAGTAAAGTTAAATGGTTATTGTGTAAAGTGTTTATGCAAATTGAAGTGACGTCACAAGACGCGTGTCAAAAGGTGACAGGTCATATAAAGCGATAAATATCCTCATCATAATAATATATACACTACGTTCTGCTTTGTCTGATGTTATTGTTGTTTTTTATTTTCGCGAGGTCCGGTTTTTTCCAATACGGAATTCCGATATATGCCTAAATTAAACGTTTACAACCATATGAAAGAATTTATTATTTGCATATTTTAATAGAGAAAGTGAAAACAAAATCATTGGAATGTGAGGAGGCACAAATAAACAATTGCGGGTTTGTTTAGTGATATTTCCTCTTTTTAAGAATCCCTAGATTTCTGAGCAAGAGATAGACCAGAAATTGTAATTATTTGCGGTTTTTATGAAGATAATATTTTCCATATACATTGTATTTATAATTTTATAATATTACTTCAGTTATACGGGGAAACTCAGGACTGGCCCAGAAGGAATTTTTTTAAAAGATGGCAAAATTCACAAAAGTAGTTCTAAGAAAAACTATATTTAAAAATATTATACTCTTCGATGGTTTGTTGAAGTGTTTATACATATTGTTGAACATTCTATAAGATGCTGTTCGCAATTTTTCGAAAAAAAAAAAAATCAGGTATAAATGCTATGTTCCTAGCTTTAGTCATCTCGCGATAATAGCCTTGATTGACGAAAAGCTCGTCAATACACTATGCAGTATTGTTATTTTGTAAGATTTTATGAAAGGTTGCAGCCTTGTACATTTGTAAATTTAATGTCCAATAACTTTTATTTTTACTGATCGATTTTTCTTCTAAGCCAGTTCTTTTTTCAATTAACTTGAATACTAACTTATTGTCAAAATTTCAATACGTTCAAAATTTTGATGGAAATATGTATGGTATGCGATTATAATGAAAGCTTTTGCATATTATATCACGATATTTTCTTTCACTATGTAAAAACTAAGAGTCCAACAAAAAAGGAGAAACATTTTTTTGTAAAAAATTCAAAAGGAGTAATAAGTATAACTAAAAATTAAGAAACAAAATTTCAGCCAGTCGGCTGGTTAATGAGACCTTATTGTTTATAAATGCGAGACATACTGATTGTGATTATTAGTTTCGGTATTTTGTACATCTTCGCATTTTATGATAAAACCTTAATGCTCTTTTATAATAAAACTTTTTTAAAACAACACATTTAGACGCCTCTGACGATGACCCTGTGTGACGGATATGGTGCAATTTCGAAGGGGTGTATTGCACCATGATATTTTACTTATGTTTCTTTGAAATAAATATTTTAAGATAAGTATTCACAATCGGCAACGCCTGACTGCAACTTTCATTCTATTATTAAAAATACCTTAATATCATCTTAAGGTCAACTGCTGACCATGTCTCTTCATCTAGGATGCTGGTTAATCGAAGGTGAAGCCCGTAAAATTGTTTGGATGCGTCGTCTAGCTCATTTAAATCAGACTCTAAAAGTGATTCAACTTTACAACTTCACCCTAATAACATTGTGGTGCTTCAGTATTGACCTCATTAGCCCCATAATCCCTCAACCCTATAACCCTGGGAATCCTGATTGGGGAGATAATGAGATTATGACCTCGGACCTTTGTGCTTGAGTGTCATAAACCACAACCTTATGATCCCATAACCTCAGCATCCGATAACCCCGTAACTCCTTAACTCTGAAAATCCAACGGAAAAAATGGAGATTCTAAGTAGGGGAATTCGTGTCATTGTGACATTAGAATCTTGGAATCAAGCGCCTTATGGTGTTATAGCTCTTCAACGACCATCCCTCTATCCTCATAACTCCATAACTCTGAGGAAATCAGTGAAAAAAATAGGAGGTTCTCGATTGGGGAATCAATTAGATTGTACCCTCAGAACCTTGTTACTTTGTTACCAAGTAAGCATATAGTGCTCCAGCAGCAAACTCTTCTACTACATAACCCAGTAACTCCGTAAACTCATAACTGTATAACTCTCCGAACATAATAGAAGAATGTGAAAAATCTGAACAGGGGAATTCATGAGATTGTGTTCTCGTTATCTTATAATCGAGTAGCCCGTGATCCCTCGGCTCTTGAACAGCAAAACTTTTAGCCATATAACCTCGTGATTCTGGATATTCAATAAAAGCAAATTAGGGAATCTTAATTGAGGATTCAATGAGAATGTAACTTTGGAAGTGGAGTATCTTTCCAGGTGATTTCTGTTCACTTGATCTCTTGCTTTTGAAATTCATTTATCTTACGATATCAAGGAAGGTGGAATGAGCATATGATGGCAGACTTTTATTGGATGTGAAGAAGGGACATGTGATGTAGAGTAAGAAGCATAAAAGAAATGGTTTGAAGATAAAATTGTTCACAAAAGCAAGATATCAAATGAAACCACCTAGACATAAATCACCTGAAAAGATACTCCACTTCCAAATTTACATTCTCACTGAATCCCCAATTAAGATTCCCTAATTTGCTTTTATTGAATACCCAGAATCACGAGGTTATATGGCTAAAAGTTTTGCTGTTCAAGAGCCGAGGGGTCACGGGCTACTCGATTATAAGATAACGAGAACACAATCTCATGAATTCCCCTGTTCAGATTCTTCACGTTCTTCCATTATATTCCCAGAGTTATGCAGTTATGGGTTTACCGGGTTACTGAGTTATGTAATAGAAGGATTTGTTGCTAGAATAGGCTTAATTGGTAACAAGGTAACAAGGCTCCGAGGGCACAATCTAATTGATTCCTCGGGGTTATGATGATAGAGGGATTATTTCCAAGAATCTAATGTCACATGGCACAAATCACTGTATTTAGAATCTCTGTTATAGGTTGCGGATGTATGATACTCAAGCACAAGGATCCGAGGTCATAATCTCATTATCTTCTCAATCAAGATTCCCCACTGTTTTCATCGGATTGCAAGGGTTATGGGATTGAGGGGCTATGGGGTTAAGGTTTTACGGTTTCCTTTGAGTTACGTGGTACTGAAGTACCACAATATTGTTAGGTTAAAGTTTTAAAGTTGAATCACTTTAGAGCCTGATTTAAATGAGCTGGGTAAGCAATATTACAATCCAACAGACATTTTTAGTGTTAAAAAAAACCTGAGGTGTTGGGGGAAAACTAAGGTCAGATTCGTGTTCAATGGCTCAAAATGCAAGGGATTGATATGGTCAGTACCTCAGCATAGACCACTTTTTTTGTGGGCCTGTGTAATTCTTAGTCATCTTTCTTTGAAGACGGTTTACTTTTTCAAATATTTTTTTAAAATTCTGTGTTGCGAACGAACGTAGAAGTATGATGATAAGGTCGAAAAACAATGTCCGAGATAAGGTTAGATTCTGATCGTAGTGTACCAAAAATGTAGAGAGCGGTTTTCTATGTCTATGGAATTTTCTTTCGTTCATGATAATTTCTGTAAAAATCCATCGATTTTTTTAAATGTTAGCCTCAATGAGAACTCCAAACTTACTTTTTTCATGTACAGTTCCTCAAACCGATTTTTTGAAGTTGGTTAAAAACTTAAAAAAGCCTCTTGGTAAGGATCATCTAAATATCCACAAACATTTATTTTCTATTTTTCTCGTTTTTAACAAAGCGGTTTAGGTTTCTAGATATACCAAGGAACAAATTAAAAAAACGTTATTAATCTGTATTTAAAAAGTAGGTCAGAGGGATTTTATTGAACAAAATTGTTTAAGGTAAAATAATGTAAGCATGAGAAGAACGACTTCAAGATATTTATAGTGTTCTTAATGAACGGTTACGCAATTTGTCGGTTATATTTATTATTATTTGTGATGCAGCTGGTGTTTTTCAACAATTAAAGTTTGCTACATTAGTAATTACCAGAGGAGTTGTTAGTAACACTTGTTCTTAATTGTACCAAGCACGACGAATATTTTATTCTTTATTCACTATTGCTTTATTCTTGTTCTTACTCGGTTCTGCTTATTGATGATGAAGTGTGCCGAACGCTTCACTAATTAATGCTTTTTATGTCTTTCACTCAGATATGTCATGCTTATCAAGTCATTTAAAAACATAGCTTTGTTGTCAGTCTGTCAGGCGGTTTAGTTCTGGAAAAAATTTCAGTGTTTATTTTACACCGACCTCAGTATGGATATTATATAATAAGATTCAATTAACCGCGTATATTTAACCTTATAGTAACGTTTTAAATTTTTAAGATTTAACTTCAGACTCGTTATCAAAGAATACTGAAATTTCCATTACCAAATTTCATGAGAATCTGCTGAAATTTTGCGATTATGGAAGGCATATTGGATTAGCCTTTTTGAATTTTTAATTCTTGGAAGTTAGATTAGGTATCAGCTACTCTGAAAATACTTTACTACCGATTTTAATGAAATTCCACAGAAATCTATATTTCGTTTTTATTATCATTAGCGCATTGAACAAAATTATACTCATAGATAAATAATTTTGTTTTTATTTTTTTTAACTATGTTCCACCAAGTTCAAACTCCTGTAATTATTATATACAGGGTGGGGCAATAGTGCGTTGGACTTCGATATCTCAGGTTCTACGATAGCTAGAAATTTTAAAAAAAATACAAGTAAACTAGATAAAAAAGTCTAAAACCAGAAATTATTTTCGAATATACAGGGCGAGCCAAGACGAAATTACAGGATCAAGTGCCTTTTTTTAAAGCCTTTTTTCTTAAAACCCGTAATTGTGACTTTGGTGATTGTTTCAATGTGCATCTGCAGATGGCATTATTTCAACAAAAAAATTCATTACATCCAAGTGTTGGGAGATAGTCAATAATAATATAGGAACGAATGGAGTCTAGAAAGAGGCTTCAAAAAATGTGCTGATATACATAGCATTCCATTAAAAAAAAGGCACTTGATTCTGAAATTTCGTCTTGGCTCGCCCTGTATATTCGAAAATAATTTCCGGTTATAGAGTTTTTTGTCTAATTTACTTGTATTTTTTTTCATTTCTGGCTATCGTAGAACTCGAGATATCGAAGTCCGACGCACTATTGCCCTACTCTGTATATCGTTTTTTATTATCATTAGCGTATTGAACAAAATTATACTCATATAGATAAATAATTTTGTTTATCTACTCTTATTAGGTTATATACTAATTAATGAACTAACTGCTTTTGATCAATAAATAGTAGGTATCTATAAACAAACAGCGTGAGTTATAATGCGTGAGTTATTATAACTCACTAGATACAGAGCCAATCACCTTTATATTCATGCCTAGCCTGTCCAATCGACGTAACGCGCAACACACGAAGGTGGAGCGAGGGAGGTAGTGACAGATTATTCGCGTTAATATCTATAAAGATTTTCTGACATGTTACAAAATGCTACTTTTGATTCGTTCGTGCCGAGCCGAATTTTCGAATTTCCCCGTGCAATTTACGATCAGGTTTATCTGAAGACTTCCTCTTTACGTCGCGACATCGTACGGCCGTCCCAATGGTGTTTTTCGAAAAATATGAACGTGTCAAGATTGCATGTTTTTGCAATTTTTTCGACTCCGAAATGTAAGCTGTTTTTTGTTAATTTTTCGCAGATAAGGTCAAACAAGTATTTTCCATTACGAATCTTTTGCTACTGTCAGAATTTTGAATTTTTTTTTCGAAATGTTGGCCATGTACAAATTTTGAGCTTCTACAGTTGGCAAATTTTTAATCTTGGCTCCTACGCCAAAAGACTACTCTAGTTAACTTAAATAGAATTAAATTTGCTAAAACTCTTTTTTTTTATTTTTTGAGTTCCGACAAAAATGAAGGAATTAGAGGGGGCGGGATTTGGGACTTTTCTTTTTTCGGTAAACTTTCTCCATTTTGTCACCGTAATTAATCGGTAATTAACTGAAATCGATCTCATATATGATGTTCACTTAATATCATGTACTACTTTGACGCTCCGTTAATCTTGGCCCTTCGAAACAAAGGTTTCTGAGAAAAATTATTTTTTTAAGATTTACATGCTCTCTAGAGGAAAAAGTGTAATTTGTTACATGTCCTCGAATATCTCGATAATTATCGTTTTTTTTTCTAAAAATTTGTAGATAGCTTATGTAAAGAGAATTGATTGAGCTTTTTTAATTTTTTCTCTAACATAAAAAACAAGACTTTTGACAGAATATGCGCTCCGGGCTATTGCAGTTCGCGGAGAACTTTTACATTTTCCGCCGCGTAATATTAATCTGCAACGCTGATTTTTGTCTACAAGCAGTTTATGCACTATTTCGATTAAAAATCATATTCTACCTCCGCTTAAAGACAACAAATAAATATAAAAGGGTGAACAAAAATTAAATTTATAGTTAATTTTATTAATAAACAAACTGAATAATTTAACCAAAATTTTCTCAATTTAACATTTATGGTTATAATCGTAGATAAAGTATAGTATTCAACTTGCGGTAACGGATTACCCTTACTGTTAGTGTGTTAGTTAGTGAGTTAGTAAACTCACTTGATGAATTACAGCACTCGCCTACGGCTCGTGGTGTAAACTTTCATCTGCGTGAGTTATTACCTACATTACCGCTCGTTGAATAATACACTATTAGGTAAATCATAGATTTTTTATACTTTACTTGGTTGACAAAAATACACATTATGGGTTACATCAGTTTTTATTTTTTTTTTTAACTATGTTCCACCAAGTCCAAACTCCTGTAATTTTTATATATAATAGTTGATTAATATAGGATTACACATGATTTTTTTGGTTGGTGTATCTCCTCCAGGGGTTGCTATAAACAATAGGGTGGTCCTTAAAAACTAACTTTTAAAATTCAATTTATTTTGTTCGATGATATAAAAAAGACTTCCATAAAAATTTCAGATTTTTAAATAATGTTTTAGGGGTCGCTACCAAGTCTTGAATTTTCAAGATAATCAAGGATTTTTGCAAAATTTGTATCAAAATAAATCAAAGTGATCATCAAGATGACATTGATCATCCATGAAATTAATAAAATAGGACAGTACATTGTCCCCCAGTTGCATCTCAACTCAACTGTATTTTATTAACAACTTTTCCATTTATATTATTATATATACATAACGTTGTAATTGCTGTACAGTTGTACATATTAATTACAAGTTTAATGAACATAATTTCTTTTGTAACTGAATTTAATTATTAATTCCTACCTAGTTTTTTTTCAAATTTTGAAAATTTACGGGGCGGTAGGAAACTGAGTTAAAAAATACCAAAAAATTACAGTAATTCTTTTTAATAGAGTAGATCAAAATGGCTGGGTGCCCCAAAGAAAATTAAGAAAAAAATTTTACCCTGATTTAAGGATCACCCTAATAAACAACCACCTCCAAAGAAATTATTGCCTATTTTGCACTCCTAAAAATTAAGCAAAAATTACGAAAAAAATGTATAAAATAGAGCTAATAATATAAGTTTCATTTTGGTTTCATTCAAATATCATTCATAGTTTCAGAGAAAAACGATTTTGACGTTGGGGGTTGTTAACCCATGAAATTAGAGGTTTCAAATTAGGAGTATTTTAGACAAGCAGTAATATATAAAAGGCTAAAATATGTAAATAGTGCATTTTACTTCCACATCCAGTGGAAGTATAGTAACGACAAAAAAAATTTTAAAAATTTTTATTGCTCAAATAGGCTTAGAATGTCATGAAACGTCGAGATTTCAAGTTTGAGCGAAAAAAAATTTCTGTCTGTCGGTCTGTCGTTCTGTCGGTCTGTAACTTTTTTTGTGCGCACGTTTACTCTGGAACCGTTTGAGATATTGACTTGAAATTTGGTACACATATGTACTTTAACGAGATCTAGAACTAGATTATATTTTCATCTTGTTCCGTCGAAGGGTTGGGGGGTAAATTGGGGTAAATTTGGAGTAAATAGGTAAATCAAGCAGGTAAGAGTTCATAAAATTGATATTTAGTATAGACAAGAGAAGCTAAGGTCTCAAAAAAATGTTGGCATTAGCCACCCCCATTACCACCCCCACCCCATTATTAAAGGGGATGAAAAAAAATGTGATTTAGTGTGTGTACAAGAACCAGAAACCTCAAAATATTTTTTTAATTTATTCATCCCCCACTCCCACCCCCCTGTCACAACCCCACTACCGATGTGAGGATTTCAAATATTATATTATTAAAGTTCCATAAACAATTATTTCCAGATACAAAATTTTTTCGTTGTGTGACTTGGATAGAAAATCCGGATGTGGAAGTAGTGTCCTTGGGCAGCGGTTTTTTCATATGCTAAACCGGCTAGACGCTGCATTCTCAAATGTAACATGCTTGAAACTTTTTCATCTTTCGAAATAGATACCAAGTATATGGAGAAGAAAGGAAAATAAAGGATGGACGTAACTTTCTTCTAGCATTAGCAGTTTTCGAGAAAACTACTACTTACTCACGATATTTTTGCAACTTTTGTATAGTAGATCTGTTAGAATTGTGTTGAAAATGCAGCCATTGAGACAGTATACAATGGGCACACGTACGTTTTGTAAACGTCGCAGTCGTTGATTAAACGTTTTATGTTGAAATTCTCAACGTTGCATTTGGTTGAAAATTTCAACGTTTAAATAAGACGTTTAAAATACGTTATTACTACATGCATTTTTAACTAATAGAAGAAAATACTGGAATAAATGGTTTTAGTAAGCACGTTTCTTTCACGAATATGTAGTAACGTATAAAACACGTTTATAATGTAAGAAGTTTTAACGACTCGCTAAAGGTATCGTTTGTGAAACGAAACATTTTAACGTTTTTTATTACATATATTTAATATGGCGATTCAAACGTTTTATTTAAAGAAAAAAAACGTATTTTTTACAACGTTAAAATAACTGTTGTTTCTAACTTACTAATTGCAAGGGAATTTTAAATCCATAGATGGATAGGAGATTAGGTTTTTTAAACGTTTTTCTACGAATCTATATATCAACGCATAAAATTCGGTCGTAACATTTTATATTTAAATAAAACCTATAAAATACGTTGCTCCTAAGCACATTCACACCAGTAGTGAAAGGAAATACCGAAATAAAACGTTTTAATCAGAACGTTTCTTTTACTGATATATTAACGTATAATACACGTTCATAATATGAGAAGTTTTAACAACCCGCATTTGTGAAACGAGAAAATTATTCGTTTTTTATTGCATTAATCAAATATAGCAATTGAAATATATTTTATTTAAAGGAAAAAAAACGTTTTTATACAACGTTAAAATAACTGATACCTTCAACTTATTAAAATGCACTGACATTCTAAATCTACAGAGGAAATAAATGGTAGATGATCACGTTTTTTTTAACGTTTTTCTACTCATCTATATTAACGCATGAAATTTGCCTGCTTACCACGTAGTTTCTTTCAGAAATTATTTGTAGATGTCGCTACATACAAACCACTGACAATTATCAGTCGCGCTTTATCTTAGACTCTTATGAATTAATAGAAAATAAGTAACATAGATTGCAATGTTCAAATTCTTTCAGCGAACATCGGGGAACATCGATCATTATTCTGTGTCTGGGCCGAGATTATCTGTTCTGTTTAATAGTTTAAGCACCTATTGGTTTTATGGTAAAACCAGTGAGTTAGAGATGGGCGATTCGACTCTTTTTAATGATTCGTACCAAACGACTCCGTATCAAGAAAAGATTCGTATCGAGCATGGTTGCCAACTCTGTTAGACGAGGAAACTGTGTAGATAAGCAAAAAAACAGTAGAAAACTGGGAATTTATTTTAGTGAAACTGTTAATCTACTGTTTTTTTACTGTACAAGGTGGGGCAATAGTGCGTCGAACTTCGATATCTCGAGTTCTACGATAGCTGGAAAAATACAAGTAAACTAGATAAAAAAGTCTATAACCGGAAATTATTTTCGAATATACAGGGCTAAGAGAAATTACAGGATCACTGCCTTTTTTTTAAATGGATTGCTATGTATCAGTACATTTTTGGAAGCCTGTTTCTAGACTCCGTTCATTCCTATATTTTATTATTGACTATCTCCCAACCACTTGGATGTAATGAATTTTTTTGTTGAAATAATGCTATCTCCAGATGCATATATTGAAAAAATCCACCAAAATCACTTATGTGAATACTAGTTATGAGACATTTAATTAATGGTTTTGAATCACTTTCACTTCCTAAACATATACAGGGTGGCCAAAAATTATTTTTCAATTAAGAACTTTTTAAATTGAATTTTCTCAATGTGTTCAAATGGAACACCCTGTATATTTTTCGACGATGTGATGTAAAAATGAAAAACGAACATTTTTTGTTAAGTACTTGCCTATGGCTAATTGCAACCATTTTCGTTTTATTGAGCAGTAAGTACAAAATTCAAGAATAAATTTAAAAAATCGAGGTTTCTTCAAATAATTCATTAGAAAAAATTATATATAAATTTAGGTAATACCGTAACAAAATAATTGATCTAAATGCAAATAAAACTGTAGATTTAGCAGGTCGGGCTAAAAACTGGGAAGAAAACCAAAAAATTGTAGATCTACTGAAAGAACAGTAGGGTTGGCAACTCTGATATCGAGAGATTCGTACGTTTCGTACCGGTGATTCCATGATACTAAACAGTATCATGTACTGATGCGCACCATTCGTACGTACTATTCGTACCCACACTTCCCACTCCACAGTGTTCAGCATAGATTATAGAATATTATATGTAGTGTTAGTTGGGGCCAGTATTAAAATGTTATATTAATCGTACAGTTTAAACTTCGAGCACCTTCTATTATATTAATAATTTCTTCGTCGTCATTAGACAGTAAATAGATACCTAGATAGATAGATAGCGTTTATTTAACCACATTATATAAACGTTTGTACATTTGTAGCAAGTCAACTAAACAAAAATAATAATAACAAAAAAAGAAAAAAATTGTAATATATCATAGATTTTGTAATCAGTACGTTGTATAAAACGAATGCTGTCTCAGTACATTGATAATAATCATATAGAAAATAGTAATAATCATATATTTCGAATATATCCAACATATTACATATAAAAACAGGGAATTTTTTTCAATTATGAGGTTACGAATATTTTAAAATCTGAATTCTCCAGTTTAAACGGTCCACCGTTTGAAGTGTAATCTTATACAACAGGCTCTAAGAGTATCGCATCGCAATACCGGTACCGAAATTCCATATTTGTATCAATCGTATCGGCGATACGAAATGTACGAATTTTTTTTTTTTTTTGTGGGATTCGTACCATTCGTATCACTGCAAGGATTCGTACCAATGATACAAATCATACGAGTACTACCCAGTACCCACCTCTACAGTGGGTGCTTAACCCATTAATTTCCAGTCATCTACGTGGCGCCTCATCCTGTAACCAATCATATATTGGAAAATGGAGACCTCCTAGGATCTGTTTAATTTCATTTAATTAACGTACATAATTAGCGAATATTTAACGTTATATAAACGTTTAATAAAACGTTTATATTCTACGTTTACTCTCGCTTCGCAAACGTTGAAAATCAACGAATATTTATTGTTTCTTCAATGCTATTTAATTGTTTTCTATGTTTAAAAGAAGTCTATATTTGGTTAATAAGAACGTTTTTTCGCGCGACATTTTTTCGTTGAATCAACCGGTTTCTAAAAACTGTATAACAACGTGTGGTTTTCAATCATTTTTTAACGCTTTTTAAACGTACGTGTGCCCATTGGGTATTGGCGCAGTTTGCATAATTAACCTAAAAATTAGTAGTAGAGAATTTGCAGATGTGTTCATATGCGCTTTTTATTGTAAATGTATAAATTCTATAATGTATGGAGGAATCAGGATTGGAAAAAAACAGTTTTTTTTTATTTTAAACAAAAAAACTCAATTTTTTTTTGGGTCGTCTTAGAGTTATAGCCAAACATGCGTTATTGCTGGCAGGCTACCCCCACAAAATTACTGTTATACGCAGAATTTTATGCTCTATCGAATGGCGTCAAGGCCATGTATCTCCTGCCGTTTTTTGAGGAAAAAAAATATATTGGAAGATGCAAGTGGCCACTTTGAGATGGGGCAGGGAGTAGGTATGATTTCTCGAGGTGGGTCTGTTCGAAAATCAACGTATTTTAACTTGTTTTATGCATGGTTGAAAGGATTTGCATTTACTCAAAAATGGAAGTATCAAACACCTGAGCCACTAAGCTATGTAATAAAGAAGTGATAACGAAAACTTGTATTTTCATTTTAGCTCAAAACTAAAATTTGAACCTTACCGAACCTCGCGATTAGAAATTATCTAACTTAATACAATCAATGTTGAAAAAAAAACTTGTTTAAAGATGGTCCAACTTTTTACAAAAACTTTTTTTATAATGTGCCATTTGAGGAATACACAGTCCTCAAAAGTAAAGATGATAATTTAATCCGGTGCTAATGAACAAAATCCAAACACAATGTCCCAACATAAAAATAATTGTGAACCTCATTCCAAACAACTTTTTCTTCTATATTGTGCTGTAATCGCCACATTATTTCTAATATTCTCTTAGTTCCCTATAACAGAAAACGTATTTCATTTCATTCACAGCTTCCCTCCTACATACCACAATAGATTTATGCAGACAGTACAATTGTAATATGATGCCCCAATATACCCTCGTAAAAAACTTCTTGTTTGGTCCTCTTGCCAAAGCACGTGCCACGCAGGCTCCATCAGTGTCGTCTCGAACATGTTTTCTCAGAGAATTACAATTTTCGAATACCCTTAATCAAGAAAATTAAAATCAAGTTTGACAGGCACAAAGTAATAAGGTAAAAATAAAAAGTTAAATCTAGATATTTAAAACTAGGTGTTTGCTTCTCCTAATTACCCAGGGAGCCCCCCTTGACTGATTTTGATGATCTTTTTTTAAAATCTCTACTCACACATTTGTCATCACTAATTTTAATTTTTTTAAATTAGTAATTTCATGTAAAAATGCAAAACAAAAAATCAAGAAACTTTGCCGGTACCTCTTGATTCAGTGCTTATAGCGACATCTACTTTAAACTCGCATTAGAAAAAATCGTAACTAACTGCGCAGAGTCAACGCACAGTATAAGTTTCTTATGCTGTGGACCAGCGTGGGTGTTTAATGCCCATGTTATTTTAAGTCAATCTTGCGTTGCAGTGGGAACTAAACTTTCAAGAGGGCAGGTGGAGAAGCGTCTTGGATTGATGGGCGTTATTTCTATAGCCTGTTTAATTGCGTCTAATTTATTTGGTTTATGTTATTGTCTAGTCTATTATTTTGCCCGCTTACTGAAGGAAAGTATTGTAATCGTGAAAAATCATTCTTGGAGATTTATTCCTTATATTTCAGATTATCTAGATTACGAAAATTAAGATATTTCAATTCGGTCAGTTTGTTTACATGTCTGTCGTGTGTCTATCTGTTGGTGTCATATTTAAAAATCTATTTGACGAATGAAAATAATATTTGACAGGCAATTGACGCTATTACCGAGAAAGAATCCTGATACACTTTTAATGAAAATATACAGATTGGATACCCTAATTCATTCATTAATGATGAAAAAAATCGACAAAGAATAATAATATTTTGCACGTAGTTAGGAAAAAACTGGCTATACTTTTAGTGGTTATTTTGAAAAAACCGCTACCCAAGGAATCACTACTTCCACATCCAGATTTGCTACCTGAAAAAAAATTGTATATGGAAATAATTGTTTATGAAACTTTAATAATATAATATTTGAAATCGTCTACCCCAAAAATCCATAAAACGATATCCCACTTCGGTAGTGAGGTGGTAGTGGGATGGATGAAGTAAAAAAAATATTTTGAGGCCTTTGGTTCTTGTACACACACTGAGTCACATTTTTTTCACCCCCTTTTATAATGGGGTGGGGATAGTAATGGGGGTGGCTAATGCCAAAAATTTTTTTGAGACATTAGCTTCTCTTGTATAACTAAATACCAATTTTATGGACTCTTACTCCCTCGATTTACCTATTTGCCCCCATTTATCCCAAATTACCCCCAACCCTTCAACGGGATAAGATGAAAATATAACTAACCGGTTAACCGGTATTTACCGTAATATTTAGAATGAATGATTAGGTTGGCGAAAATGGCATTTGTTTTTTTTTCTATGTACAAAATTATCTAAATTTAACAAAAAACATTTTTATATACGCATGATTAATATAATGAACAAACAAAAGGTTTTTTATCAAAAGGAAATAATATAAATGAAATAAATTTAAATAAATAAATATTTTGAAAATAACAAAAATATCAACTTAAATAACAAAAATTATAAACATGAACTCAAATAGGGCATTTACTGAATACCTAATCTAAAAATACAAAAAAATTTCTAAAAATAGCCTGTTAAAAGGGTTAGCTTTTCAAAGCTGCATCTATTAGTCGTCTGATATTTGTGCATAGAATACCACCAGCTGAAGATGCCCTTCCTCAATCGGTATGTCGATAAGTTAATAAGAATTGGTAATAACATACTTCTAAATGTTTTCCACGGATATTTGCAACAGTGAAATATTCAATTTCCTGACGCAAGATATTGTCAATGTCTCTCTTACTTGTATTTCTTAGAGCTTGGTGTTTGGGTTTTACTTTTTATAATATTATTTATTTATTGTTAAAAGTGCTCAGTGTTGGGACAGTCACTCTGTATTTAGTGAATACTAGTCACTGACATAAATAGAAACGTTGAATACGTGACATATCGTAAGTTCAGAATTTACCGAAATAACCGGTAATTATTATCGTGTGTTTTTTATCCGGTTAACCAGTTAAGCGATTAACCGGCTAACCGATATTGCAAACCCTAAATATGTACCAAATTTCAAGTCAATATCTTAAACAGTTCCAGAGTAATCGTGCGCACCAAAAAAGTTACAGACGGAAATTTTTTTTTTGCTCAAACTTAAAATCTCGACATTTAATGACATTCTAAGCAGCGTTACCACATTTGGTAGATTTTTATTTCTTTTTAGTAGAATTTTAAGGGTTTTTTTAAAGTTTGGTAGGTAAAATTTGCTGGTAGATTTCTGATAATAATTATCAGAAATCTGCAAGCAAATTTTACCTACCAAACTTTACAAAAATCCTTAAAATTCTACTAAAAAGAAATAAAAATCTACCAAATGTGGTAACGCTGAATTTCTAAGCCTATTTGAACAATAAAAATTTTAAATTTTTTTTTTGTCGTGACTACTTCCACTGGATGTGGAAGTGGTAAAACGACAGGAAAATAATATTTGGATTGTAGTTGATACTGATCCTAAGGAAGAAAATATGACGTACGTTTGGTGAAAAAATGGAAAAATAGTGGAAAGGGAAAGAAATTGAATTTTTGCGACTAATTTTACAGATTTCTTATATCCACTTCCTTTGTCGAAGGGTAGTATTGTAACTGTGTAGTTGACGTTTATGGCCAATAAAAAGACCTGGTATATTTTAAGTGAAAAATATAGAGGGTGGACACCTTAAAAAAAACAATTAAATCTATGACAATAATATTTGCCACGTAGGTAACACAATTGCCAAGGAACCTGGTTTAGAGTAGGTGAAAAAAATACTATTGTGCTAATTAACATGACTCAATAGGTCTTAAAATATTTGTCAAGAGGAACGTCAGGTGCCTAGATATTGATAGATAGATAGACAGATAAAATGAGACACGCAATAAATTATTTATAAAACTCTACTGGAATTGTTTTCATTGATCTTACCGCACAGAATTAAAAATTCAGAATAAATGCTTTTGCTCATTGTAACACCTTTTCAGCACGCCTATGGTTCGTCACTATTATGTAACCAGAAACTTTATATAAAAAAGGGCAACTACGCTAGGTGTATGTTCTTATAGCCTTATGTATTAGCCCTTTATAACTTTGTTGAGTGTCAGTTTGTGATAACCTTACAATTAGTTCAAGATCGATAGAATCTAACCCTTAAGCACGTTTTAAGAAGTGGCCAATCGACCTGTTTGGCTGAACGACTAATCGATTGGGTATTGTTTATTTGAAGATGTGATTGCCATTGCATATGTCTAAAATCTAATGGTATGAAATAGTATTATTTGTAGGAAATAAATTAATTATCACAGGTCTGCGACAAAATGGCGCTTTTAAAAGCAACGATTGTTTGAGTTAATTACTTCCACGTACAGTGGAAGTTCTAGCACAAAATAAGATTTGAAAAACTGTTTATTCTTTAAATAAGTATATTATGAAACGTCGAGATTTTAAGTTTGAGAAAAAAAATCTGTCTGTAGGTCTGTCTGTAACTTTTTTGCGTGCACAATTACTCTGGAACCGTTTAAGACACATGTATTTTAACGAGATCTGGAACTAAATTATAGTTTGATCTTATTCCGTTGAAAGATTGGGGGGTAAATTGGGGTCAATGGGGGTAAATAGGTAAATCAAGCAAGTAAGAGTCCACAAAATTACTATCGCAACGACGAGTCATCAGTAGGGTAAAACTAGCCTGTCTCACGATGGTTTAAATCTAGCTCACGTTCCCTATTAGCTAAAAAAAAGGTTTCCTATAAAAGTTGTAGGGTTGTATGGATATTTTTTAA
Organism: Rutpela maculata; assembly: GCA_936432065.2. NCBI lineage: Eukaryota > Metazoa > Arthropoda > Insecta > Coleoptera > Cerambycidae > Rutpela > Rutpela maculata. The sequence continues at coordinate 32,844,143 of OW386294.2, read as the reverse complement.
ATGCAATTAAAAAACAATGAAGGTTGTTTTTTAAATAGAAAACCCCATATGTTTTTACATATTCTTTTAGATCTTTTTTCCCTGATTTCAAATATATAAGGGCTGATCTAGCTGTAATATTTATTGACTTATCGGACATTAAATATGCTCCAAACAGGTATTTTATGGTTATTGAAGGAAGCGCAGTAATTACTCTTACTATGACAACATTGTTACTGTTTGACACTTCGTATTATTATTTGATCAAAATGGGTTACACAGAAGCAGAAAAAAATAAATAAACGACAAAGAAAAGTTGTTGAAATTAAATAATCCGGTAGAAAATCGGTTAAAATTTGGTGTGGAACTGTAGGGCCAATTTTTTTCAATTTTACTCTAACACGGGAAACGTATTTAGAAATAATTCTGCTAGAGGTAGTAGAGGAACACTTTTCTGATGAGGAACTTGATGAAGTAATTTGGCAGCAGGACGGAGCGACTCCACACAGTGTTTTGGAAGTTAAGGAGCATTTAAATGGTCAATTTGACATTTGGATTAGTAATGGAGGACTATTACTTATTCTATACTAATGCGTATATATGATTAAAACTATATGTATGTGGCTCAATCTTCTAAACCACAACATTCAGTGTTATATCACCTGACCTATGCAGGCAATTGTTTTTTTAATTGCATTTAAAAAATATATATATGCAACCCTGCAACTTTTAAACGAAACAATTTTTTTTATTTCCAATAATAAGAGAAATAAAAGGGGGGGTCAATATATAATGAATAAACTGTAAGGCTGCATTTGGCTTGGCGGTAGTCCCATATTAATTTCATCAAACTACGTCTAGTATCAGGTGAGCAAAAATTTGAAATAAGATATTTTTTTAGCCGAGAGTATTCGAGAATATGACGAAGTCGCCAGTGTAATTATTTAATTTCATAAAATTTAATTTTGTGGTAAAAAATTCAAATCCCATCGGAATTGCATTAAAATTGCTAGTTAGCTATTTTAGATAACGGATCTGATGTCAAAAGTTGAGAATTCAAAATGACGAAAACAATATGGCTGCGATAAATGCAATATTTTTGCTATACATAGAATTTGATACATAGTGATTTCAGGATTCTCTGGTAGCGAGCCTAATGTTAAAGTTTCTTAAAAAGTTATGGCAGATATTTTATTGTGCAGAAGCTAAATAAAGAAGCCACTAAAAAGGGCGAAAGAAAAATTGAAAAAATAAAATCGAACCTATTTTTTTATACGGTTCAATTAACTGAGCGACGGTGAAGTTTTATTTAAAAATTTTAGGTATATTTTTTGAAGGCGGTCCAATTTTTTTTTCAAAAATCTTTTTCGTTTTTATATTTTTAATAGTTTAAAACATAATCATGATTTCCTGACTAATTTTGAATAAAAACGTTCCTCTTGACAATTAGCCGGAGGGAGAACTGTTTTCGTAAAGCGATATTGCGGCTTCGTTCAGCAATGTTCATTTTGAATTCAGCATTTCCGGATGCTGGATAGGAAGTTTTCTTACTATATTTGCATACAAAATTAACTCACGGATGGACGAGACTTATTTTCAGAACAGTGTATATACGAAAATTTCTGCAATGTGCAAACGACTGAATAAACTATATGTATTATAATGTCAGCTCAGCCTGCTTATCACATAATGTTTCTAGTATTTTTTTAACCATCCTCAGACAAATTTATAAAATTACGTGGTAAATAATTTCAAAAATATATATTATGTTTGCGAAGCTTTCAGTTCAATTTAAAATCACGTTAAAATGGTTCCAGACTATAAATAATTTATTTTGTACAATTTTGATGGCTAAACGCTGTTCTTTTGTACATTGTCGGGTGTGTATTTTAATAATTGATGTATTTTATATACCAATAGAATGAAGGAAATATATTATCATTTTTAAAATAAGGCCCCTGCTGTGATATTAAACATTTGAGTAATGACAGATTTTTTAAAAGACACGATATCCCTTTCCAGTATCGATGATTATTTAGTCTTTATATAAATGGTGCTTACAGAGTTGTAGTTGTAGATAATAAATAACTAAACATGTAATATTCACCATAACTCTTCATAGATGAGAAAAACAGAAATAAAGTACTATTGTGTAAAAAAAGTTATTGTTAGCACACGCCTCTTAAAGTTTCTTTATATGATTTCCATCTTTTTGTTAGGTTCTTTAATTCAAATTCGGACATTTAAAGATATATTTAGCAAATTGACTCAAACATCTGGAGTTTACCATTCACTGCTAACACATTATAAGACCTTTTCGTTTCATTTGTATTTCTCAAGAGGCGGAGTACTAATTTTACGCAGTTTGTAGTTTCTTTGATCTCAGTTGTATGCCCTAAACTGACCGTCCAAATTCCAACGTCATGTATAAATTTTTAACGAACGGCTCTAAATTGTCACGTCAATATGAAATTTGAAACATCTGTCTCATCATAGTACAAATAACAATTCGTTAATTTGAAGTTTGTAGTCATTTTTTGTAGTAATTTTTACAATATTCTTATTCGAATGAAATTTAAAAAAATTAATAACTAGAATATATGAAAATTGTTTAACTACCGAGTATATACAGCGATTTTATTTATAACAAGTCTCTGGTAAATAGATAACAAAATTATCTTTAATGAACAGGGCATCTCGAATTTGACCTTTTCAATACTACGCTAATTATTCTATAAACTTATTAAAAATAAAAATAATTTCTTAACGACAATTATCTGATGGATGAAAATTATTTCAGTTTAGAATTTAGATCCAAGAAACAATAATAAATACGTCATTGTCTGGACATATGTGTTCAAATGTTTTCCCTGATGTTAATTTAAAACAAATTTGTAAATACATGGATGAAATATTATTTGGGATATACCGGGTGACACAGGCTAGCGGCTCACTCCCATATTTCCTTTATTTTCTAACTTACGCATTTGAAACTTGAGGTGCATAAACTACCTGTAAAAATGGATTTTTGGACATAAAAAATGGTATGAGACCATTTCCGGTTTGCCCGGAATTTAGGGCAAATGTTTAGAGACAAAATTCAACTTATTACTTCCACATCCAGTGGAAGTATAGTAACGACAAACAAATTTTTAAAAATTTTTATTGTTCAAATAGGCTTAGAATGTCATGAAACGTCGAGATTTCAAGTTTGAGCGAAAAAAAAAATTTCTGTCTGTCGGTCTGTAACTTTTTTTGTGCGCACGTTTACTCTGGAACCGTTTAAGTTATTGACTTGAAATTTGGTACACATATGTACTTTAACGAGATCTAGAACTAGATTATAGTTTCATCTTATTCCGTCGAAGGGTTGGGGGGTAAATTGGGGTAAATTTGGAGTAAATAGGTAAATCAAGCAGGTAAGAGTTCATAAAATTGATATTTAGTATAGACAAGAGAAGCTAAGGTCTCAAAAAAAATTTTGGCATTAGCCACCCCCATTACCACCCCCACCCCATTATTAATGGGGATGAAAAAAAAAAAAAGTGATTTAGTGTGTGTACAAGAACCAGAAACCTCAAAATATTTTTTTACTTTATCCACCCCCCACTCCCATCTCCTATCACCACCCCACCCCACTACCGATGTGGGGTATCGTTTTATGGGTTTTTGGGGTAGAGGATTTCAAATATTATATTATTAAAGTTCCATAAACAATTATTTCCAGATACAAAATTTGTTCGTTATGTGACTTGGATAGATCCGGATGTGGAAGTAGTGATTCCTTGGGCAGCGGTTTTTTTTATGTTCTGTCATCCCCCGAAAAAAGGAACTTAATTATGGGAGGCCCTCTGCAAAATTTACGTAACGTTTCGCCAATCAAGGTAGCATCATCAGGAGATAACTAAGATTAAGAGCACTGCCTAAACTATCTACCTATTTTCCTATTTTCAGACAACTACGAATATGCTATCTAATGTACAACAATTATAGAAAACCTTCAGTAAACCGACGAAAAATATTTACATCTATAGATTATCTAGTAGTAGTAGTTTATTAGTTCCTTTATACCATAGGTGTAGAACATGTCAAAAAGTATAAATGTAGCGTAAAAAAAATTGTAAGCAGCAGAATATATAACATATAACAAAGAGAAAAAAAAGAAAACATTTCAGTACAAGATATAAAACCAACAAACAAGAATATATATGAGACACCTGTTCCGATACAAAGTTTTTTTTTTGTTTTTTTTTAGATTGAATTTATACTAGTGTCAGCAAAAAATTTTTTCATGCAGTAATATGCTTTATCAAGCTTTTAATTTGCATTTAAATTGTCTCTGGGGAAGTTTTTTCAAGGGCGCTTGGCTCCGGCTCCTCGTGATAGGTCCTCTTGTGGTAGGTTGTGGAGTCTCTTCGTGATTTGTCACGAACGTGCCGACTCGAGATTGGTTTGTTTGCCGTGGGCCGTCGTGTGTTTCCCGTTATATGTCTGCCTGAAAGTGCTTCCATGCAGTGGGTAATCTCTGCGTGTCATCTCGTTTGTTAAGATTTTGTGGTCTTTTTTCGATCTCTATGGCCTCTCTGGTAATTCTTGATGTACAATGCTCGATATTGGCTACTGTTCTGGTGTTGTTGAAGTCTATTTTGTGTCCTGTGATTTTTACGTGCTGTGCTATAGGGACGATGTTTTCTCCTCATTTTGCACTGCATTCCTGTGTTCTTCCCTTCTTACACTTATACTCTGTTGGTCTGTCCTATGTATGATTTATTGCAATCTTGGCACGGGATTTCATATACTCCTTGGCTTTCTAGGGCCCTAGGGCTTTAGATTGAATATATATTCGTGGTAGGCAATTAATGCTGTATTTACACCCACACTCTCAGACAGTATCTTTAATGCATAACTATAACGTGATATCCCATTCGCTAGATTATTGACTTGCTCTTTCTAATCGAGCCTGGAGTCTATTTCTATTCCTAGGAATGAGACATTCGAGGTTGATGTCAGCTCTTTGTCTCCATAATTCAGTTTAAATTCTAGACTCTCACGATTACTGAAATGAATAATAAGAGTTTTCTCTACGTTTAATAATAAATTATTTGTTGAAAACCACCCGTTTAGTTTGTCCATTGCTTCCATGAATTTCACTTTGCAGACCCCTCAGCACTTTCTTCATTGAAGATTACCGAGGTATCATCGGCATACGTGCTCAGATTATATAGAAATGAGCTAGATAATGATCTAGCTCATTTGTATATAATATATAGAACAGAGGACCTAAGATCCTTTTTACTTCTTTATTATCCGAATTCACCATTTCTCCTAGACTGGTTCACTTTTCAGCAGTTTTTAATTTTAGCGGCATTTTGGGTAACATTTCGCCAAATGAGCTTTTTTTTACTAAATCGGACCTGCTGAACACGAATTTTGATGTTGGCACGCCAAATCTTGACAGGAATCTTAGAATTCAAGATTGCGTCCCAGATGCCGGACGTTTCCTCAATATTACGATATTTCTACTCCCGGGGCCGATTTTTTTTCATCTAAAGACCGTCTATGGGGTTATTTTTGTCGTAGAATGCGATAATAATTGTTTCAGACTGTTCAACCAATTATTTAACCGATTTTGCTACGAAAAATACTGTGAAAAAGTCAACATTTTGAGTGGATTTATCTTCCATTTAGTAGTCGTAAATTCCTGAAGTTGGTACGTCATGTTTTGATATTGCATAGACATTATTTATCTATTTATAATATATTTTGCCGATATTTCTGTTTTGGTCTTCAGTTTGGCGTTTGATTTAAGGAGTAAAGCTACTCGTTAGGGTTGAATGAGAGAAAATAAATGTGTCGCACGAGTAGGTAAACCACGTTGGCCAAAGGTAATGACAAATGCAATATTTATAGTAATTATACAAGACTTTGGTAATTACACTGATCGTTTAATCGACTTTTTTAAAGTTTTTACAAAGTCCACAACAGAAACATATTGAGGTGCAAATTAATTTAGCCTTGCGGCATTTACAAAGCTTTGTAGAACAATCTTTTTGCAACCACAAAGAACAATATTGGTAGCAGCCTTCGAAATTAATTCAAGCGTGGTGAGAATTGGGATATTGCCCTTTGGGTCTTTCTTCAATCCGCAGTCAGTGATCGGTAACAGGACGGGGTCAGAGAGGTGAGCGTTCTCCCAAAATGAAGTTTGGTAGTGACTTCGTTTAATATGTTCTACAAGCGCTGCCCTGGTCGGTGGAAGAGATTCTGGGTTTTTTACTTTATCAAACAAGGCATGAAGCGCAACGTCGCGCGTCGGTTGAAACTATTGAGTCGGCTACCTGGAGAAGAAAAGGAACTGAACTGAAATATGCAAGAGTCGACGTCTGTAACGAGGCATGTTGCATTTATCGGTAATATAAATCTTGTACAATTTTGTCACAAACATTTCTGTAGAAGATACAGCTGCTTCGCTGAGAGGTACGGTGCTAAGCGAGGACAGCGAGAATAGTGCTTTCTAAACACTTTAAAAGCTGCTGGTTTGGTAATGGGTGACAGATATGATGTGACATCACTTCCCGTTATTGCGTGAAAGGCCAGTATACTCTTCACTTGTCCCTTGCAGGTATTTTATCAAAGTGATGAAGAAGCAACAGAAATACAACTGTGTCTCTAGCAGACACAACGATTTGCTTTGCAGTACTTGCCACTGCGTGCAGAATCATTCGAGTGTCTGCTTCCTCGTGAGAAGCTTCTAGGGAGGAAATCGGTGTTGTTTGCTGGTTAGAGAAAACCTTCCTTTCATCTTTGAAACCTCCAGCATTACCAGCTCAACACCATCAAAGATAGCTTCTGCAAGGTGCTACGACACAAACTCAATCAAATTGGTCTTATTTTCTTCTTTTCAGAGCATTTCGTTCTTCTGCACAGGATTTCATTTTCTCAAAACCAGTTGTTGTTCCTGTTGTCAACAACCTGCATACGCCACTACTCTTAGATTTCAAACAAAGTATGCACAAATTACTTCTACCATCACCACTACAATGTAGATTTAGTTGCGGTTCCATCTAAAACATACGAGACCATAACCGCAAAGATTGGTACGCTTATCCTTGCTCAGATCATAAAAATAACTGGTTAAAAACACTTACCACTTTGATACACCTTTACAGTAAACAAACATCGAAGAACAGTTATTGCACTAAACACAAACAATTTATAACTTTCTAAACTGAGACAATGCGTCCACAACAGCACACACAACAGCGCAGAGATGCGGGCAAGTGCGCGTGCGCTCACCACTCACGGCCCTTTAGACACGTATTTGTGCGCCTCACAACATATTTACATGATGTAACGGCAGGATTAACAGGATTAACCAATGACCAACAAGATAATAGCCAAAAAACACACACGCGAAAAAATGTTTTTTTGCAAAATTAACCGTTTTATCGTGTATTTTACATACTAAAACTAGCTAAATTACTGTTTAAAGAGTCTACAACGATTACTATTGCGTTTTACGACAAAAATAACCCTATAGGACATCTTTAGATGAAAGAAATCGGTCCCGGGAGAGAAAAATATCGTAATATTAAGGAATTCTGAGCTTCCGGTCAAGATTTGGGCCTGCCAACATCGAAATTCGTGTTCAGCAGGTCCGAATTAGTAAAACTACCTCATTTGGCCAAATGTTATACAAAATGCTGCTAGAATTCATAAAATGGCCATTATAGTGAAAAGTGAACCAGTCTATCCTGACTTATTGTACTCAGACATACACTCTTTTCTTTTTTTAAAGTATGATTTAATTAAATCTAATGCAATCTCTCTAAATCCATATAATTCTAACTTTCTGCATAAAATTTCATGGTCTACACCGTCAAGGGCCTTAGAAAGGTCTAAGCACATGGCTACTGTTTTTTGTTTGTTATTCATCGATTCTGTTATTTTTACTAAAGCTTGATAAATTGCACTTACTGTAGACTTTCTCTTTCTAAATCCATTTGACAGTTTGACAACACGAGGTGCTTATCTAAAAAGTTTATTAGTCTACTATATATAATTTTTTCAACAATTTTGCTAATATTTGACAGCTGCTAATATTTGACAGTTATAAAATGGGAAACATTTAGACACGTACATGAGTAGATAATAACGTGTTTACTCTTATTTGTTGAATTTAAATTCTAAAATAAAAGTAATTTTCGATATTTCCCTTAACATGTAACATTCCTTACCCTTCATCAATCAATTACGAAAAAAATGAATTTACATTTTAAATTGAACTACAATTCCCAAGTTAGGTTACTTGTGTATTGCACGTGTCGTACATTTATGTAATAAAATTATTTGTTGGTTTGCAATGAATTATCGATTTTTAGCTTCTTGACGATAACGTCAGATGATCCTAATGTAGGGCTGTGTGATAGTCTATCACTGCGGTTTTATGAATCAGTACAGAAGTGAGGGTGCGGGGTAGTTGTGTTATAATAGCATAGTGCAAATCTGTGGCTTTTAATTTTTAGGGATGTCGCCCCCAAGCAAAATTATTTTAGAAGGGTGAATAATCCTTATGTGTTGCGAGTTCCTGTCACATTTCAAACCCTATTTAAAGTTTGCGTGAAATAGTACAATTCGATAGACTACTTCACTTCTTCTAACAACCATTGATTCAAGTATTGCACCCTCCAATAAAAGATACTCACCCCCTACTTGGTTTTTACAATATTGTTGTTATTGGGATTATATAAGTAATACAACTATTACACGCTTTGATAATTTTCTTAAGATTATTTTAATTTGCCAGTTCGTTATTATTACAAACCTTACTCCTAATGTGGCATACTTGACAAAATTTAAAAAATAACTTTTATTTAAATAGCTTATGTATTAGACACGAGAAAAGTCTGATTTGCGCCTAGACAGAAGGACAGTCGACGACTGTGTTACGATTGCTATAAATCGTTGCTAATAGCTCCACTACAATGGCAACGCTAGTCGTCGTGGATTTTGCGATACGCCTTTTCACTGTAGTCCACCCACATGCTACGTTTACCTAAAACTGGATTATTTATTACCTATTCGTTAGGAATATTATTTTTTCTATCATACTTTCTTTCGATAACAAGACATTTGGCCCCAAGTTGGGTTAGATTTGATTTAAAATTCTGTTCCGCATATTTATTTTCAAACTTGACATTCAAAAAAATTTGATCAATGCCTCTCACGGACTTAGCGGATTTATCGTAGAACATAGTGTTTTTTTAACACCTGATTAAACATTGAAGTAATATTAAAATTGTAAGGAAATTTGAACAGATATTAATAAATATCGGCAATAAAATAGTTGCAATATTGCAATGATTTAAATAGATCTTGTTATGATGGTTTTTCTGAACGGATATGTTTTTCTTAAAATGTTTTCTTAACCGCTTCTCAAGTCACCGACGTAACTCCTTGAAAATCCAGAATGGTTTTGTGTTAGGTAGAGAGAAACGAGGCCCTACGAGTCCCTATATGTCTCCATACAAATAAATACTGTTTTTAAAATATTGAACAGTTTATATTTACATCCCATTATTGTAAATATTGTGCATCCAATATAGATTGAGAGATTGATATATTTTTTATATATTCCATGAGTCGAATAATAAATTACAAGCATAGACTAGTAATATTATAACATATAATAACACATAATACAAACCAGTGGCGCCTGGTGAAATTTCAATTTTTTTTTCTCGTCTGTGGCGCATGGGACCCATACGAAATATGGGAAATAACATCTAGAGACGCACTTCTCTAATGACCCCTAAACATTTTGAAAAAGCAGTTTGCGAAAAAATTTTTTTAAATTCGGTAGCCTCCCCTGGCTCTAGGGACTTCTGTTTATTTATTTTACTTCCACATTCATCTAATTTTAAAAAATTTTTATTGTTCAAATAGGCTTAGAATGTCACGAAACGTCGAGATTGTAAGTTTGAGCGAAAAAAATGTTTGTCCGGTCTGTCTGTAACTTTTTTGGGCGCACGTTTACTCTGGAACCGTTTGAGATATTGACTTGAAATTTGGTACACATATGTACTTTAACGAAATCCAGAACTAGATTATATTTTTATTTCATCTTGTTCCGTCGAAGGGTTGAGGGGTAAATTGGGGTTAATTTGGGGAAAATAGGTAAATCAAGCAGGTAAGAGTCCATAAAATTGGTATTTAGTATATACAAGAGAAGCTAAGGTCTCAAAAAAAAATTTGACATTAGCCACCCCCCTTACCACCCTCACCCCATTATTAAAGGGGATGAAAAAAAATTGTGACTCAGTGTGTGTACAAGAACCAGAAACATCAAAATCTTTTTTTACTTCATCCACCCCCACTACCACCCCCTATCACCACCCCCACCCCGCTACCAATGTGGGGTATCGTTTTATAGGTTTTTGGGGTAGAGGATTTCAAATATTATATTATTAAAGTTCCATAAACAATTATTTCCACATACAAAATTTATTCGTTGTGAGTGATTTGGATAAAAAATGTGGATGTGGAAGTAGTGATTCCTTGGGCAGCGGTTTTTTTGTTATATGCATTTGACTTTTCAAAAAAATACAACAATACGTTTTGAACGTTTTTGAACTGAAATTTTGTAATTTACAATTTAACAAATTACAATATTTCAATTCGTTGTATCTCAGTTAGTATGAAAATATTTACATAAACTAAAAAACGTATTGTTGCATTTTTATGAAAAGTCAAATGCATATGACAAAAAAAAATAAAATAAACAGGAGGCCCTAGACCCAGGGGAGGCTACCGAATTTTAAAAAATTTTTTCGCAAACTGCTTTTTCAAAATTTTTTAGAGAAGTGCTTCTCTAGATGTTATTTCCCATATTTCGTATGGGTCCCATGCGCCACAGATGAGAAAAAAAATATTGAAATTTCACCAGCCGCCACTGATACAAACAACATAGTAAAATCTAGTTGGTCAACATATCGATTTATAATGACAAGTATTGATTTCAAAATATTGGAAAATTCATATTTACCTCATATGAGCCAACTTTCTTAAAATCATGGTTTCGGCGATATTTTCAAATGCAAATAAATATTTTACAGTATTGAAAGATCTGTACGTTACGTTGTTATTTTAGCATTATTTTTTTGGCAATATTTTACACAAATATTAATTGATAATGGCTAATATTAATTTTAAAATAGTGAAAATTTCTCTTTTTCTCTTCTCTTTTTCAATTATATTATTTAATCGATATATACTTATATAGTCCGGTAAACTCTAAGGTGGCGTATGTATGAGTTGGTAACACGACGTACGATTTGATATCCGATGCACATAAAGCTATCGCAGTGACATAGAGATGAACTAGTTGTGTATGTCTTATTGTCTTAGTTTATATGATGAAGCGACCTTTGGACGCGCCAGCTTTTACTCGACTTTATCTGCTAGCCGTTCCGAGACTAAATAGCGGTATATGGTTTGAGTATTGTCATTAAATAAGGATAAGGGTAAAATCTACTTGTATATCGACACTCACTAGTCTGCACTGATGACGGTCAAGAAGTCACAACCTATAGTGCCCAGATGGGGTACACCTGCCACACGGAAAAAGCATTGCTGCTGGGACTTATTACAACCAGTTTTGTTTTGCGCATTTTTTGGTACAGGTGTGTATTATAACGTGGTCTGGAACTAGATTATATAATCTAATTCCGTTGAAGGGTTGAGTAGTAAATGAGGATAAATAAGTAAAGCAAACAAGAGTCCATTAAATTGGTATTTAGTGCATGTACGAGAAATCAAGATCTTCATTTTTTTTAGCGTCAGCCAACCTCACAGTAACCTACATTACCACCCCCACATTATTATTAAAGGAAATAAAAAGTGAAATTGGGATTTAGTGTGTATACAAGAACCAAAGGCCTCAAATTTTTGTTTGGCATCAACCTTTTTAACATCCCTATTAGTACCCAACACCATTATTAATGGGGTTAAAAATAGAATTGTCGTTTAGCGTGTATACAAGAATCAAGGGTCCTAATTTTTTTTGGCACTACCGCCCCCACCCCATTATTAAATTGGATGAAAATTAAAATTGTGATTTAAGTGTGCATATATCAACCAAAGGTCCCAATTTTTTTCTTTTTTTTGGCATTAGCCTCCTTCTCTACTACCCTTACCCTATTATTACTGGGGGTAAAAATTAAAATTGTGATTTAGCGTGTATACAAAAACCAAAGGTCCCAAAATTTTGTTGCCATCAGCCACCTTCTCTACGACTCCCACCCCATTATTCAAGAGGGTATAAAAACAAAATTGTGATTTAATGTGTGTACAAGAACCGAAGCGCTATTTCTACATAGTGGAATGCAAATATAATATCGTATTTTTTTTTCGTTTTAAAAGACTTGGATAATAAATCTGGATGTGGAAGTAGAGATTTTTTTTATCTACTATCAGAATAGAACTATATTGAATTTCGTAACGATCTGTCGAGTAGATTAATTATTATAAATAATTACCTAACACCTTCACGAATTTTTTGAGGAACATTTCTCTCCTTGGCGTCTATTGAATAAATAATTGAATACAAAGTAAAAGAAATATTTTTTTGTTTAACACTCTAACTCAAAAATAGAACAATGCTGTGGCCTAAAATTTTTGCCTTATTATCACTATGTATTTGGTAACAAAATGCGTTAATACGTAAGCCAAATTTTAATAAGTGTAGAAAATAGTTTTTTTTTCTAAGGCTGTGTCGTTAAAAATGCGAGAATTTGCAGGAGTAAGTATAGTAAGAGATAAGCTTTTTTATCTTTCGAAATAGATACCAGGTATATTGACTTATGTTCGCATTAAATAATATAGGTAGCTTTAACATTTAACAACCAATTTTGGAAAATGGTCACATTTATTTTTGATTACATATTGGGTTCTGCCCCTCATTTACTAATAAGAATAAAAGCATTTTAAGTATTCGAGAAATATATATGCGAAATCTTGTGAGGCAAACAAAAATGTATGAATAAAGTTAATGTGCCAAGCGCCTCTTATAATGGAAAATTAGGGCACTTATGATTTGATAGTCGCGATGCTACTAATATTTTCCTTGTCCCTGAAAAATTTTAACACAATATGTTACCCGGTGACTAACATCGACATTGACTTTTTAGGGAGGTCCCCTTTGGTAATTCGCGTAATACTGCACGCCGCAATCACCCCCTGAGTACAATTTTATATAATAAAATATGAGCAATAACATCGTCACAAATCCTCGTGATATTTCCACTGATTAAAAGGCCTTTAAAAAAGACGTTTTAGATATGACTTTTTACCTTTGACGCCCAAAGGTCACAAGGGGTTAATTGGTAGGATTTATAGCACAGAAGGGACAACTTATACCCTAATATAGCAAAATATGACCTTTCCGTAGGTCAGAAGCTGTTTTACGACAAGGCATAGTCTATAATCTTAAAATATTTTATTAGACTCCATGTCTATCTATAAATGTAGTCTCAATTATACTACAATTGTACAATAATTATGGCAATTAAAACATAATTTAAAAAACAACAAGTGAGTTGTGCTAATCATTTTTATTTCTGCCATCGTAATATTTGCAGACTTATATATCGTACACAGCTCCATATACAGAGTCTTGAATAATTGTAATGATGAGAATAGCACCATTTGTCAATTTTGGGGGAGAGGGGATCACAAATCTGATATAATGTGTTCTATTTAATTAGAACTATCCAACAATCGAAGACTAATTACAGGATAGGAATTTCGACTAACTAAACAAAAAGTACAGCACACAATTATTTATACATTCTAAAAAACCGTTGCCCAAGGAATCACTACTTCCACATCCAGATTTTCTATTCAAGTCTCTCACAACGAAAAAAAATTGTATGTGGGAATAATTGTTTAGAATTATTTTATTGTATAAAATATTATATTATTAAAGATTAATAATATAATATTTGGAATCGTCTACTCCAAAAACCCATAAAACGATATCACACACATCGGTAGTGAGGGTGGGGGTCGTGGAAGGGGGGTGGGAGTGGAGGTGGATAAAGTAAAAACATGTTTGAGGCTAAATGACAATTTTATTTTTTTCACTTCCTTAAATAATGGGGTGGGGGTGGTAATGGAGGTGGCTAATGATAAAACATTTTTTGACACCTTAGCTTCTCTTATATATACTAAATACCAATTTTATGGACTCTTTCTTGCTTGATTTACCTATTTACCTCCATTTACCTATTTACCTCCATTTACCTCAATTTACCTCAATTTACCTCCAACCCTTCAATGGAATAAGATCAATATAATCTAGTCCCAGATCTCGTTAAAATACATACGTGTACCAAATTTCAAGTCAATATCTTAAACGGTTCCAAAGTAAATGTGCACACAAAAAAAGTTACAGACAGACCGACCGATCGACCGACAGACAGACAGAATTTTTTTTGCGCAAACTTAAAATCTCGATGTTTCATGACACTTTAAGTCTATTTGAACAATAAAAATTTTCAAAAAATTTTTTTGCGTTACTATACTTCCACTGGATGTGGAAGTTACTGTTTACATGAGAGGTATATTTATAGTATCAATCGAAAACATGACAAGCAACAATGTAAATGACATACTACATAAATATATCTATATGTATGACTGTTTCTACATATACAGACCTACATATCTACATACGCACATACACACATGTATCTCGTAAACACGTATACAGGGCGTTCCATAAGTCATGGATAAAACGAAGGGGGATAATAGATGAGTTAATTTTCAACCAAAATAACTACATATGTTGTTATCCAGTTTTTGATGGTTCAAAAGTTATATCGACTTTTGCATTTTTGTCCGAAATCGCCCAGTATGTTTAGTAAGAAAGTGGTACTGTAAGTTTTTTTGCTTTTTTTTCTTAAATAGGCTACTGAAGGTCGTACCTTTCTGATGGAGGCATTTTTATGAAGTCTAGTTAGTAATTGTCAATTATAATAAAAGATGTTATGTTTGTCATAAAAACATACCTTGTAAAAAACGGAAATAAAAAAAAATGTTAATAAAAAGTGTGTGAATCATACCTTGTTAGAATCTACACAAATTGCACTAGTTTTTATTATTACGGGAAATATTTTTGCAGTTATTTTTTTTACGAGGATCATTTTAAAATTCAAATAATTTCTGATGAACCGAACAATAATCCTAACATCTTTTATTATAATTGACAGTTGCTAACTAGACTTTATAAAAATGCTTCTATCGAAAAGGTACAACTTTCAGTAACCTATTTTAAAAAAAGAGCAAAGAAAACTCCGTTTTGTACCACTTTCTTACTAAACGTACTAAGCAATTGCGGACAAAAATACAAAAGCTGAAATAACTTTTGAAACATCAAAAATTGGATAACAACATATGTAGGTAGTTATTTTGGTTGGAAATGAACTCATCTATCATTCCCCTTCGTTTTATCCAAGACTTATGGGACACCCTGTATACAACAGTATATATAAACTGACCAACAAACATAACATATTCCTATATAATGTCGTCTACTAGCTATAAATATTTATTTTTAAATACGGTGTTAAACTCGTCAATATTGATTTGCACGGAAGATTATTTGGTGACTGGTGACGATTAAAGGAACCGTTTACGAGGCGTAAACTGATTGAATGTTGAGGATCTATAAAATTTGTATGAGGAACATATAAATTAAGTTGTCTCAGCATTTCAGGGCAGTCAATTATGGCATTCAATAATTTATATAATAAAATAATTCTAAACAGTCAGGCTCAATCCATAACACAGGCACACAAAATAAAAAAGTGATCTTATTCTGGCACTCCATTGGGTAACCCATATGTATTTCGATGTGCTGAACACGAATTGGGTGTCCGTTTAGCTTCATCACCCACCTTCGCGAAAATAACCTAAAAAAACTCATAGGTTATTTTCGCGATTTACTAAAAATTCGTGGGTAACGGAATTAAACGGATACCTGATTCGTATTCAACATGTCGAAATACATAGATAGGGGTTGCTGAAAGGAGTCCCAAAAACAGATCACTTTCACTTTTTTTTTATGTCTGTGTAACATATTTGCATACGTGATTTTCTAGAAAATAGCCGAGGATCCGACGATATTCATACATTACACAGACACACACAAAAAAAGGTCTGTTTCTGGGACTCCATTGGGCAACCCTTATGTACTTCGACATGCTGAATACGAATCAGGTATCCGTTTAGCTCCGTTACCCACCAATTTTTAGTAAATCGCGAAAATAACCTAAATTATGAGTTTTTTTTTAGGTAATTTTCGCGATTTACAAAAAAATGGTAGCTAATGGAGCTAAACGGGCACCTGATTCGTGTTCAGCACGTCGAAATACATATGGGTTACTCAATGGAGTACCAGAAAAAGACCACTTTTTTTATTTTGTGTGACTGTGTAATTATTACGCATTGAGCTTGTCTGCGTGTACTTACAAGAAACCATGCCACATTCGAGTAATAACAAGTCATGAGGGTAAACAATAGACAGGGTAGCTTCCAGTCACTTTAAGAGACAAATTTTAAATTTTTAAAATATATCTTACAGTAACTGGAACCGATGAAAATTTGTTCGTTCGAGCAAATGCACTTGATTTTCATATTCGAGATACCATATTAAGAAAGCATGCTCCAAAATGTGAACGAGCAAAAGAAAAATAAAGAGACATTAATACATTTCGTGAGCGAAACTTCTTTGAATTGCATAATTATGATGAACGCTATGTTCTTATTACCTTTACTAACATTTTCTTGAATGTAATTTTTGAAATTTAATTGTATAGGTCAAAAGTGAAACTAAATCTTTAAATGGGCGTAGGTCCAAGGAAATATAATCGCGTTCTATTTACGAATGAAGGACATAATATTACCCTTGTTACTGTTAAGTAATAGATTATATACTGAGCACCAGTTACTGTCAAGATCGTGTTGCAAATTGAGGCACTCACCAATGTTGGAAATTGAGCAGTATATTTTCATACCGTCTGCATATAGTAATGTTTTGCGTTAAGGTTATACGTTATGTCATTTATGTAAATATTAAACAACAGCGGTCCCAAAATTAACTCTTGTGGAACACCCGATGTAGCGTTTAAATTTCTTGATTTCTTAATTTGTAGCCCTTGTGTTCAACAAATTGGAGTCTGTTATTAAGATATAACTTACATAGAATAATTAAGCGACAGGCCAATACCGTCCATTGTATTCTCATGGAGAATAAATGTATGCGCAAAATGTCATCGCTTATCTTTGAGATATTATGTTTCACCTTTGTTTCTCACATTTTACGCTGAATGCAGAATTGCATTTCCTTTGTTCTATATTTTGCTTACACAGAATCTGTATGTTATAAATATGACTAAACACGCTTTGTTGAATCAGTTATTAAACTCAGTTAGAATGCAACAGTTCTAATTTATTATTCTAACTCCTTCTCCAAGAGCCAACGTTGGCTCCATTTAAGTAAATAAATCTTTTTAATCTCGTCATGTACCAAGAGTGATATCGAGGGTCTCATTCCAATCATTTCGAACTTATCTTGCACTGACGTGAGCGAACAGCTCAAAACTGCAGTCTGTAAGTGGTGTGGAATGGCTAGCACGAGAGCTCCTTTGAGTAGGATTAAGTCTTTCGGCTGGTATTTGTTGCAATCGAAACTTTAGCATTTTGTGGCAATACATAGTTACTGCACCCGGTTATTTTGTCGTTTTATAAAAAATCAACAAAATAACAATATATTATTATAAAACTGTTTACTTTATAAAAATAAATATGTCTCTAATAAAATATATCGTTATTTTGTCCATTTTTTACAAAAAATTGAAAAAGTAAAAAGTTTTGTACCTTACTTTATCATATCTCCGGTCTATCAGAACTTAAAGACATGTATGAGGACTCATTTGTGCACTTCTTACGAAATATTATATTGTTTTAGACTTTTAGGTTATAACTCAAAAAGTGCAAAAAATGACCTGTCTTGCCATTTTTATTTGCTTTCCACCTCTAATTGGATTCTGCAAAACTAGGTACACTCAAATCCCTCCAGGACTGCCCTTTTGTATGTGACAGGAAACCAGAAGTGTAATACTCTTAATGCTTTTTATCCCTAAATTTTCACACGGATATAGGGTGGGGCAATAGTGTGTCGGACTTCGATATCTCGAGTTATACGATAGCTAGAAATAAAAAAAAATTAAGTAAACTAGATGAAAGAGTCTATAACCGGAAATTATTTTCGAATATACAGGGCGAGCCAAGGATCAAGTGCCTTTTTTTAAATGGAATGCTATGTATATCAGTATATTCTTTGAACCCTCTTTCTAGCAAGGGCGGATCCGGGGGGGGGGGCAGTAGAGGTAATTGACCCCCCCCCCCCCGAGAAAAGTATGCGTTTTCAGGGCGACAATTTTTTTTTCCGCATGAGGTGGGGAAATTTTTTTTTTGGATTTCTAATAGTATTCTTGCGTATGAGGCGAAAAAATTTTTGTTCGGATTTTAATTTGTACCTCCCCCATGAGCCGGAATTTTCGAAAAAAAATTTTTTTTACATTTTTAATAGCATTCTCTGGATGAGGCGAAAAAAATTTTTTTTTTGATTTTCATTTGCACCCCCCTCCCCCATGAGGCGATAAAATTTTTTCAGATTCTGAGGCGAGCGAAAAATTTTTTAGATTCCGAAATTTTTTGTACATGTTAGTGCCCCCCCCATAAACCGTTCTGGATCCGCCCTTGATTCCTACATTATTATTGACTATCTCCCAGCCACTTGGATGTAATGAATTTTTTTGTTGAAATAATGCCATCTGCAGTTGCATATTGAAAAAAATCACCAAAATCACAATTACGGGTTTTAAGAAAAACTTATGTGAATGCTAGTTACGAGACATCTAATTAATGTTTTTGAATCATTTTTACTTCCTAAAAATGTACAGGGTGGTCAAAAATTATTTTTCAATTAAGAACTTTTTAAATTGAATTTTCTCAACTTTTTCAAATGGAATACCCTATATATTTTTCGACGATGTGATGAAGATATGAAAAATGAACATTTTTTGTAAATACTTCCCTATGGCTAATTGCAACCATTTTCGTTTTATTGAGCAATAAGTACTAAATTCGAGAATAAACTTAAAAAAATAGAGATTTCTTCAAATAATTCATTAGAAAATATTATAATAAGTGCTCCACATGTTGCCTATTTTGATCGACACACATCTCTATGCGCTCTTGAAATGAGGTTTCTACTGTTCCTAAAATTTCCGGTGTGATAGATCTAAAAGCAATTATTATTTCCTTCATATTTTGTACTGTTGGTGTGTCTTTATAAACAATTTCCTTCACGTATCCCCATAAAAAGAAATCCATTTTTGTAAGATCTGCGGGGATCTAGCAGGACATTTAGTGGGTCCATTTCTTCCAATCCATTGAAGTGGGTAGGTATTATTTAAGTGGTCTCTAATTGCATTTAAATAATGTGGTGAAGCACCATCTTGCTGAAACCACATCCTATTTCGAATCCTTTCAGGAAGATTCGCCAATAATTGTGGCAGATAGTTTTCCAGAAAATGAAGATAAATAGCTCCAGTCAATGTACCATCAAAAAATGTGGCCCTATTACATGTTCTCCAATAATTCCTCCCCAAACGTTTATAGACCATCTGCGCTGGTTATCAACTTGCCTAAAAAAGTGAGGATTTTCCGACGCATATTGGAAATTATGTCTATTAACAAATCCATTTTTATGAAAAGTTGCCTCATCAGTGAATAAAACATTATGAAAGAAGGTGACATCTTGTATTTTATCTCTGGCCCAATTACAAAATTGTAGACGCTTTTGAAAATCGTAATCAGATAATTCCTGGTGTATTTGAATATGTTTTTAACATTCGACCAACAGACCGACCGTCTACTTATTTCTACTAACGAACTCACTTCTCTCTGACTAATATGGGGATCCTCAACCATTGCCAGCACCACAGAAAACTCATTTTCTTCATTCACAACACGTTTTATTCTTTTACTTTTTTTATATTCGACAATTCCAGTTTTCACAAATCTATCGAGAAGGTTTTGGAAACGGCTAACATCAGGAATTCTTCTTTCAGGATACCTTTGCTTATAAATTCTAGTGGCAAGCAAACAATTTCTGTCCGACTCGTTCAAAACAAAAGTCATGTCTACAAGTTCCGCTTTATTAAAATTCATTTTGTAAAACTCGAAATATTTTAAATTTAATGAATTG
This sequence comes from Rutpela maculata, assembly GCA_936432065.2. Taxonomy (NCBI): domain Eukaryota; kingdom Metazoa; phylum Arthropoda; class Insecta; order Coleoptera; family Cerambycidae; genus Rutpela; species Rutpela maculata. Next base: position 32,823,829 of record OW386294.2, on the reverse strand, counting down.
ACTATCGATAAGTGCGATAAATGTTCATTTGTACAAGACAATTTATACCAAACTGAGGTTTTATTGCTTGTCGAATAACGAAAACAGCAAAAAAATTTACAAAAAAACTGTTACAGTAAGGAACCAGTGAAATACCATTTACCCACTTCAATGGATTTGAAGAAATGGTCCCACTAAATGACCTCATTTCAAAATTGCATAAAGACGTCTCTCAATCAAAATGGGCAACATGCGGAGCACATAATTTTTTCTAAGTTATTTGAAGTTATTTGAAAAAGCCTCTATTTTTAAAGTTTATTCTTGAATTTTGTAGTTATTGCACAATAAAACGAAAATGGTTACAATTAGCCATAGGGAAGTACGTACAAAAAATGTTTGTTTTTCATTACTACATCGTCGAAAAATATACAAGGTTGTTCCATTTGAAAAAAATGAGATAATTCAATTTAAAAATTTCTTAGTTTAAAAATAATTTTTTGCTACCCTATACATTCTTAGGAAGTAAAAATGATTCAAGAACATTAATTAGATGTCTCGTAACTAGTATTCACATAAGTTTTTCTTAAAACCCATAATTGTGACTTTGGTGATTTTTTCAATATGCATCTGCAGATGGCATTATTTCAACAAAAAAATTCATTACATCCAAGTGGTTGGGAGATCAAGTTGGGAGTCAATAATAATATAGGGATGAATAGAGTCTAGAAAGAGGCTTCAAAAAATGTATTAATATGCATAGCATTCCATTTGAAAAAAGGCACTTGATTCTGTAATTTCGTCTTGGCTCGCCCTGTATATTCGAAAATAATTTCCGATTATAGACTTTTTTATCTAGTTTACTTGTATTTTTTTTTAATTTCTAGGTATCGTAGAACTCAAGATATCGAAGTCCGACGTTCTATTATCCCATCCTGTATATGAGCCACTTTAGAAATTGAGATCACTTTCAAGTTCCTTAAACAATTTTCTAAATAAAACGTATCCTTGTTTAATAGCGCCCTTTTGAGAAAAATATTTATGAAAGTTTAGGGGCAAGAAGCATTAGGGGCATTCCACCCTTGGTTCTGTAGACAAAATTCGAAAGCCGCCAGATTTCTCAAACACATATTTGCTCAATCAACACTGTAATTTGGAAATTAAGATTAAAAAACTTCTCCGAGAAGGCGAATAACTACGAAGGTTGGCGTCTTAGCAAACAATTAGTTACGTTTAGTGTTATTTAAACCCAGAATATACGATCCCCAAGTACTACCTCATTCTTCTGTGACACCCTATAATGTAGCTCGAATTCAAATTTAAACTATGATTTGCAAAGGTCTGTTGGTGCGGATTTCCATATATAGAGGAGCGAAAAAATTGTGTCGTTTTTTTTTATCAGCTTAGAACAAGATCAGACACAGTGGGTATTACCAACAACATCATTTTACACATAAAAACACGAAATACGACATTTTTTAGTGGTTACAGATATTCTTTTATTTAAAAAATGTGTAAAATTTTATTTTTTTTTAAATCATGTTTTTTTTGTACATCTATTGCCATCTCTCAAAAATGAATTGAGCTATCGATGTGAACTTTTTTTTGTTATAAAACACACACTTAAGCGCTTCTTTCTATACATAGGATTACTAATAAAAAAAATGTGAACATGCCAAAAACGTAGATGACCCTGAAAGTTTAGAGAATACGCCATCAAATTTTCACTAAGCGAGGAACTTTTTTGTTTTTGAAAATTTTGTGTAACATGCTATGAAGAAAATGAAGTCAATAGACTAAAAAAGTTTTTAGAAAAAAAATATTTTCATTATTAGCAATAGTTTGCTAGTTACGAATTTTTTAGTACGGAGGAATTGTCGAAGCGTACGCGCGCGGCACTTTCGAATAATAATGATTATGTATTGTGTGTAACGGAACTTTTCATTATTATTTTTTTATGTTTAGGACTGTTTTATCACGTTTTAGGATCTGAAAGGATAACTTATTTTTTCCAGTGGCGCATTACGGACTAAGGTTGAAGGCAAAAAGGAATTAAAAATCTTAAATAGAGTATCTGGGATAAAAATGCATTGCATTGGGATCTCGAAAACGGTAAAAAATAATATTATAGTAAATGGAAAAAAAAGTTGCGCAACTAGCGGGCTAATAAAATTCCATAAACAGAAGTTTAGGAAAAGTAATAATTTTGGAGTGTTTTGATAAAAAGTAAACTATCGAGTTTTCCTTTTTTTTGCGTTATCATTGGAGCTAAATAGAAAAGACAGTTTCTTAAAGCACTTTTGGTGGTAATCTTAATATTTGTATCCGACATTTCCTGTGTCAGAGTTCCTATCCGAAACTCCCATGCATTGCATTTTTACCCTAGATCCACACAATAATTGAGTAAACGTGTCTTTTTCGCCTAAATTAGGTAACAAAAAAGAAAAAAACATCCTAAATTAAGTCTCTTTTAATTTCCGCAGCCCTAATTATAGAAACCCTGTTTCCATAGCTTGTGCACAAGTTTATCGTTCTCCTCTATTACTACCCCACATAAAATCCACTCCATTTTACGATGAAACTTAGATTGCTTTTTTATCTTAAATATTTTTTTAGCAGATAATCCACGCACAATTCGCACAATGGCCATACGTTCTACAATATAATACAAGTGGTAATAAGGGAAAGAATATCGTTACACATGTTACTTCCACATCCAGTGTAAGTACAGTATCGACAAAAATATTTTTGAAAATTTTTATTGTCCAAATAGGCTTAGGATGTCATGAAACGTCGAGATTTTAAGTTTGAGCAAAAAAAAAATTCTGTCTGTCGGTGTGTCTGTAACTTTTTTGTGCGCACGATTACTCCGGACCCGTTTAAGATATTGACTTGAAATCTAGCGCACGTACCATGTATTTTAACGAGATCTGGAAGTAGATTATTCCGTTAAAGGGGTTGGGAGGTAAATGGGGGTAAATAGGCAAATCAAGCAAGTAAGAGTCCATAAAATTGGTATATATAAGAGAAGTTAAGGTCACAAAATTTTTTTAGCATTAACCACCCCCATTACCAACTCCCACCCCATTATTCAAGGGGGCGAAAAAAATAAAATTGTCATTTAGTGTGTGTACAAAAACCAAAGTCCTCAATTTTTTTTTTTTACTTTATCCACCACTACTACCACCCCCCTTCTACCACCCTCAGCCCCACTACCGATGTGGCATATCGTTTTATAGGTTTTTGGGGTAGACGATTTCAAATATTTTATTATTAAAGTTCCATAAACAATTATTTCCACATTCAAATTTTTTTCGTTGTGAGAGACTTGGATAGAAGATATGGATGTGGAAGTAGTGATTCCTTGGGCAGCGGTTTTATAATTTGACCTTCGACGAAAACGAATAACGTTGATCGTACACCGCCCCGAGGCTAGTTAGTTTTAGTGGACGCGGGCGTATTAATACTCAATTTTGCAATTCGCGCGCTATCTATCAAAGACACAATAAGAATTATGCTATAAAAAACTTTTTTGGTCTTTTGGCTTTATTTTATTCACAGCATGTTATACAAAATTTCCAAAAACAAAAAAGTTCCTCGCTTAGTGAAAATTTGACTGCGTATTTTCTGAACTTTCAAGGTTATCTAAGTTTTTAACATGCTTAAAAATGTTTTCATTAACAATACTATCCACAGATAGAAGCGCTTAAGTGTGTGTTTTATAACAAAAAAAAGTTCATGTGGATATCTCCATTCGTTTTTGAGATATGGCATTAGATGTTCAAAAAAACATGATTAAAAAAAAACAACAAAATTTCACACCTTTTTAAAATAACAATGTCCGTGACCACTAAAAAATGTCGTATTTCATGATTTCTAATGAACATCGACCTACTTAACGAAATGGTATATGTCTCAGTTTGTTCTAAAATTAAAAAAAAAACTCGAGAACGAAGAGACTTTTCCCGTTTTTTTCTCCACTAATATTGAAAAGTATTATAGTCTAGTGTGTTCGCATTTTAAAAAGTAATAAAATTCTTTATATGGAAATACAAGTTTTTTGCATATTTAGCTCTATTATCAAAAGATGTGGAAAAGTTAATGCGAAACTGCTGAGATTTGTTAATATAAAGAGTGAAAGACAGACGCCAGAATTGGTGGAGTACCCCCCCCGCCCCCCTCCATTAACTACAATGCAAAAAACGGTCCATTAGAACACAACTGAAGCTGTCTATAGAGGCCATATGTCTAGAGATTCTTTACATATCAGTGATAGATTACACAGGTACACAAAATTAAAAAAGTGGTCTTCTTCTGGTATTCCATTGGGTAACCCATGTGTATTTCGACGTGCTGAACACGAATCAGGTGTCCGTTTAGCTCTATTGGCCACCATTTTTTGTAAATCGCGAAAATAACCTAAAAAAAATCATAATTTAGGCTATTTTCGCAATTTACTAAAAATTGGTGGGTAATGGAGCAAAACGGATACCTGATTCGTGTTTATCATATCGAAATACATAGAGGTTGCCCAATGGAGCCCCAGAAACATACTTTTTTGTGTGTGTGTCCATTAGACCAACCCAAGAAAAAAATCTGTCATATTTTATGTCTCACCCTGTAAAAATGTTCCTTTTTATGTAAAAGAAAAAATGCTCTTTTGATTAAAAAAAAAAATGAATTTTAAAATGTGCTACCACGCTTTATAGTACGCTATTTCAATAATTTTGAGTTATCTACAAAAATTAGGCTGCGGGCTTCATCTAATATATGTTTTTTAGTGCCAAAGTAGTTTTTCACTTTAAATATTATATAAATAATTGAAAATTATCGAGTAAAATTTTTTTGTAAGAAACCCGATAAAAAAAATCTACTTTAAAATGCTAAAAAATGGACAAAAGGAAAATCTCAAATAAATCTGCTTTAGGCCTGCCGAAAATACTTTTTCAATATGTTCCAAAACATATCTAAACCAAAATTTACTATAATTACTTGCAAGCGCGCAGAAACTAGAGTGCGAAAATTAAAGTTTTCAGGGTGTATTTCACAATTTTACTAATAAAAGCACCAAAAATATATCATTAAAATTGTAAATAACTAATGAAGTTACTTAAATAATTTTTTTTTTCTTGGAAAATTATATTAAATATAGAAAATATTGTTTTTTGAGGCCCGAGTTTTTAAGGATAGGCTCGAATTTGTTTAAGTTATTCACCATTGTAAATAATTATTACTAATAATAATTTTTTAATTTATTATATATTTTTTTTGTTTTTGTACATTTCTTTGCTTCTGCACTTTGTGTTAACAGTAAAGCTTGTTTTTGTTCTTCATCTATTGTAATAACATTATTAAATCGAAAAGTCAACGCAATTTGACATTCAGCAGAATCACTGACAACTTTAAAATTTATGCATACATTTTTTGAATTCCATAGATAAACAAATACCCGAATCATTTTTTTTTGGATCTACAAAACCTCTAACATTACGTTGAGGCTCCCGTAAATTTTCTTTTTTTGAATTTTGTATCATTTTTATTTTTATTTCATGAGTCACTTTATCATCAAAAAATGCAAGGCACACGAGTTCCTCCGAAAGATACCAGAAGTGATTGGTGAATTTCTTTAATAATAATATTTCTTGTCCTCGTCATGAACTTATTAGAAGATTTATATGAATATGAAAAAATAAATAAAAAATTGTCTCCATTTTTATTAAATAAATTCACCTCTGGTATCGGAGGAACTCGTAAGCCTTGCATTTTTTTATGATAAAGTGACTCATGAAATAAAAATAAAAATGATACAGAAGTTAAAAAAAAAGAAAATTTACGGGAGCCGCAAAGTAATGTTAGAGGTTTTGTAGATTAAAAAAAAATTATTCGGGTATTTATTTATCCGATTTTATATCAAAGAAAAGTTTAAATTTTTTTAAAATTACAAATATAAACGTTGACTCTTTAAAGAAAAATCCAGATCTATGGAATTCAGGCCATCATTATGTGTGTGGAAAAAATGTATGCATAAATCTTAAAGTTGTCAGTGATTCTGCTGAATGTCAAATTGCGTTGACTTCTCGATTTAATAATGTTATTACAATAGATGAAGAACAAAAACAAGCTTTACTGATAACACAAAGTGCAGAAACAAAGAAATGTACAAAAACAAAAAAATATATATAATAAATTAAAAAATTATTATTAATAATAATTATTATTTACAATTGTGAATAAGTTAAACAAATTCAAGCCTATCCTAAAAAACCCGGGGCATCAAAAAACAATATTTTCTATATTTAATATAATTTTCCATAAAAAAAAATATTATTTAAGTAACTTCATTAGTTATTTACAATTTTAATGATATATTTTTGGTGCTTTTATTAGTAAAATTGTGAAATACACCCTGAAAACTTTAATTTTCGCACTCTAGTTTCTGCTCGCTTGCAAGTAATTATAGTAAATTTTGGTTTAGATATGTTTTGGAATATATTGAAAAAGTATTTTCGGCAGGCCTAAAGCAGATTTATATGTATGAGATTTTCCTTTTGTCCATTTTTTAACATTTTAAAGTAGTTTTTTTTTGTGGGGTTTCTTACAAAAAAATTTTACTCGATAATTTTCAATTATTTATATAATATTTAAAGTAAAAAACCACTTTAGCACTAAAAAACATATATTAGATGAAGCCCGCAGCCTAATTTTTGTAGATAACGCAAAATGATTGAAATATCGTACTTTAGAGCGTGGTAGCACATTTTAAAATTCATTTTTTTTTAATCAAAAGAGCATTTCTTCTTTTACATAAAAAGGAACATTTTTACATGGTGAGACATAAAATATGACAAGATTTTTTTTTTTTTGGTTGGTCTAGTGTCCATATAATATATGAATATCACCGGATCCTCCGCCATTTTCTACAAAATCGCGTATGCAAATATATTAACACATGGACACAAAAAAAAAGTAAAAAGTGATCTGTTTCTAGGACTCCATTGGGTATTCCCTGTGTATTTCGACGTCCTGAATACGAATCAGGTATCCGTTACTCACCAATTTTTAGTAAATCGCGAAAATTACCTAAATTATGAGTTGTTTTTAGGTTATTTTCGCGATTTACAAAAAAATGGTGGCCAATAGAGCTAAACGGATACCTGATTCGTGTTCAGCACGTCGAAATACATACAGGTTACCCAATGTAGTACCAGAAAAATGCCACTTTTTTATTTTGTGCGTCTGTGTTATTAATTTACAACAAGGTAAAGAAATTTTTCTACAGAGGTTCGTTGGCACTTATTTTTCTGTCCTTTCGTGTGTTCAGTGTGCCAGATCACAAATCGCACCTGTGGCCTATTTGCATATTGTCACTTTCAAAGTATTTCTATGACTAATAACATTATCACCAAATAGTAATTTTCAGTTAAAAATATATTCCTTAATAGGTATTTCCATATATTCTCCTTTAGTGCCATTTTGATAAGGGATAAACGCAGTATTTATTGATAAAATATTAAATTTTGGAAAATATATACGAAACATCATTTTTTAATAAGCTTGGTAACCATTGTCTAAAAAATATTGTACTCGGATGATTTTTGAAGTGTTGGTTTCTGATATTCTCTATAGAATGCCAACCCGAGCATATTTGAATGTTTGTACTATGTAAGCTGGTCTTCGCGTGTGTGAATTTGGTAAGCAGGTTAGGTTACGAAAGGTCGTGACTTGGTGGTACGCTGAAGGCCTGGGGCCATCCAAGTACATGAGCCACAAGTTGCGAAGTGCACTCCTCTTAGTCTTACCGGCCCCCGGCCTCTCATCCCGCAGCCCGCGGGCCGAATACCTAGAGATAGAAACTGCCAACAACTGACACGTTATTCATAGGCGTATCTGGAAAATAATCATGACGAATTTTTATTCTCGAAGGAATTTTCTAAGCAAATTATTTGTTTCAAGAGCAATGACTCACTTAGACGTATATTAGATGGAAAAAGGGCAAATGGGAAAAGTAATATAATTGCTATATAACTCCTATAAAATCTGAAGAATTTCGAGATGGGCTGTCTCTAATATATCTACAAAATAACTCTGGGTTATTACATATAGGTAACTCTACCCAGTATATCATCGGGAAGAGGTCATTTTGCAAGAGTTTTTTGACGTACCTATAAATAAGAATAAAAATAATATTCTATTTCGCCATGTTAGTTTTGTTAATTTCTTATAATAATAATGGATGAAGTAAAAAAATATTTTGAGGTTTCTGGTTCTTGTATATACACTAAATCACATTTGTTTTTCATCCCCTTTAATAATGGGGTGGGAGTGATAATGGGGGGTAGCTAATGCCAAAAATTTTTTTGAGCTCTTAGCTTCTCTATACCAATTTTATGGACTCTTACCTGCTTGATTTACCCATTTACACTAAATTTACCCCAATTTACCCCCCAACCCTTCCAGATCTCGTTAAAGTACATATGTGTACCAAATTTTAAGTCAATATCTTAAACGGTTCCAGAGTAAACGTGCGCACAAAAAAAGTTACAGACAGACAGACAGAAAATTTTTTCTTTGCTCAAACGTTTCATGACATTTTAAGCCTATTTGAACAATAAAAATTTAAACATTTTTTTGTCGTTACTATACTTCCACTGGATGTGAAAGTTATAGTCTGATCGTATTGAAATTCGGATAATATGTTAGTTAGCAGGAGGAAGAACATTATTGTTTTGAAAAAAACTCAAAAATCAAAAATATAAGAGTTATCCCAAGTAGCACAAATATGCTATTCAGCTGAAATAACCAAAATGCAGCCACTAAAACGTTTCAACGGCTTTTGTTTAGTATATTTTGGTCATCTTATTTTAGTCGTAGTTTAGCGTAAAATTTAAAAACGAAATAGTAACTATGATCTCTTTTTAGGTATATACTGGTCATATATGAGCAAGTAATTAAATAGCAACAATGTTAAGTCCTAATACTGTCATTAGTAAGTTCAAAGAGTAGGTACTTACCTAGCGGCATACCACTTTTTACAGGGTGTTTTCGTTGACGTTTGTGTCTACAAAAGCTTATGCATTAATAGGTATAAATATTTAGATTATTAAAGTGAAAGTGTCAACCTATCTTCTGCATCAATACTGACATATTCCATTTTCTATGGCTCTAGCCATCATTAACATTTTACTATTATTCCTTTTTGTTGCACACGGTTGCTGGGAGTATTTTGTTTTGTTTTGATTGCGGATTACTAAAATGTATGTATGCTTTTGTATTTGATCAGTACTTACAGTTAGCTATTTACTATCTACCCAACTTGAAGGAACTGCGCTATTGCAAATTTGCTCCTCGATGGTTTCGTCCACGCAATACATTTTGAGAAACTTTAGTAACAAATTTTAATTTGGTTGGAGAAAAACGTTGGAGAAACAAAGGTCAAAATACAAAGTAACCCGTTCCACACAAAGGCAGTCAAAAGAAACGTAAAAAAGAGAGGTTATGTCATGTCTTTCATGTCATGTCTTTCATGTCATGTCTTTTCAGCCGTATTTTGATGCGAAAACTCGCTAACCACTTCAACCAATTTTCTGGTAATAGTTTGGCAAATATGACAGGTTAAATTTGCCATTTGACGAAAAAAGTTTATTAGATCTTTTACAGTCCTATTCTGGCTTATTTCTAACATAATTAGTGAAAGCAAAATGATAACAATTTGCCGCCATGTTTTCTATCAAGCAAGAATTCGAACGACGGCCATTACGTTCATTTTCAATAATTTATTAATTATACCTATAAAATAAAGTTTTGACTTACTAACTCGTTATTTTAATAACTTTTAATAACATTACCATCGATTGTGCTTCTTGAAATTACAAAATGTTTATATGTATATATTTCAAATTAATTCAATTATACCTAAAATTTAGAGATTTCTGGAGGCCCCTTTGTTTTTATGAGTATTTTATATGTTTACAGAAAAAAATCATGCGTTGATAAAATTTGACCCTCTTAATTGACCATATATACAATTATGATGTTCATATAATTTTAAAAATGGACAAAGTATACGTCCATTTTATCTAACAACACCTGCTTAAAGCCAAAGGATGGCCATAATAGTGTTCTTGTTTTGTTTTATGCCTAAAAGTCATGATTTAGTCATGGTGAAGTAGATACATCACCCCTTTCGCCATAAGAGCCATTTCATAACTAGTAATAAAACAGCCACAAAAATCAAAAAGAGAGCCAAATGAGTTGCACATGCGTTATGGCCATTTGGCCATAACGCATATAATTTCCCATTTTCGTCACCAGTACGTCTTCAGAACGTAATAATTCAGTTTTAATAATCGTCACTATAACCAAATAGCCATTCTTTTTAGCTACTTTAACATGATGATGACCAAAATACAACTACTTGTGCTACTTGGGATTAGACGTTTTAATTTAAAAATGTGTACATGAAGAGGGTGAGATTAAAATTAAGAATATAAATAACTATTATATCTAAAAATTTTCAAAAACCTGCAAATATATTTTATAATTTCAACCATTATATAAAAAATCCAGTAAACCCGGAGAAAATTAAAATCCAATTTTCATTTATATTATGTCAAAAAGCACTCTCCCTCTTATCTCTAATTTGCGTGTCCTATCAAATATGCAGGTACAGAGTAGTATCACATGTAGTCAAAAGTACTAAGGTGTTGGCGTACCACCAACATGTTTATTTGATATACCCTTCAGCGATTCAATTAACAGCCGCTCATGATGTCGTACCGGAACTTGTAGCCACAACGTGCAACATTTGCCGATCTTCGCTCTTAGAGTTCGAAATGCGACCCCACTTCCGAATATTCAACTTAACCGTATTTAGAGGCCACTGGGCCCACACAAACGGCAATAGTTTAAATCCTCTCTAGATAAGATTTCAATTTAAATTATTTATAGTCTCACGGATATTCGGAAGGGTTAAACATAATAATTATATCTCAATGACGGAATATTTATGATAGGTACATGTATATCTATGAAGACCAAAGATACCTCAAATACTTACCCACAAACGTTTCATTGAATCGACGGAAATGCACTTTAAATACTCAAATACTCAAAAGAAAATCAAATAATCTCATTTTGCTTTGAATTAATTTAAAACCGTGAACAAAAAATTAATGATAAATGGTAAATCTACCAAACTTTCAACTTTGAACTGGAAAATTAACACTTAATACATCTCGATTTGGTCTAACTAAATTATATGCTTGAATTATTTCAAATCATGGATTCATCTCCAAAATCGGGTTATACGATTTACTACGTCAGCATTATTGAGAACGACGCACGAAAACGACACCGATAGAGAATGTAATTTGTCGTATTTTAAATTCACTACACGCAACATATTTTACATATTTAAAATGACATTAATTTAAGAAACACACTTTCTACACGAATAATAATTGTTGGTGAGCGTCATACTCACTTAGAAGTTGAAATGACATTGACAACTCAAATGAATAGGTCTGTGTACAAGATTTTTATTAACCTACCTATCCATAAAAATGAGGAGGTTACTGCAAGGCTCCAGGAACACGAAATGCGTGTATATGAGCTGAAAACGTTTAGGTGTAGATGAGATCACATTTAGTGTTCTTTTAGATCATAGATTTTTCAATATAATTTGTTTTATTGTATAATTCGAAAGTAGATGTTATATGATTTCAAAGATATATCACACTTCACTCTTTTTCGTTCATTTTTCGTCAAAAAAGAATTGTCCGGGTCCTGCGACAGTGGACTAGCACTTATACTTAATAAGTTCTAGCACAAACGGAGTATTCCGTTCCGTTTACCGAGCCCGTTTACTTACTAAAACTAAATTAATGGTTTTTTGCAAACATTTCAATGGAAAGCTGGACCGTCCATTTTTTGTTAAAAAAAAACATTTATACTTTAAAAAGGGGAAATGCGTTTCCGAAATGTCTGCTATACACGATATTTGTTTTATTTTCATTTATAGTATGTCAAAAAAATATCTTCTGACTGATCCGTTGACGTAAATTTACAGGCGTAGGTTATTTCCCAGTAATATACTGGGTAATTCCATATTTAGACAGAAGTGAGAAACAGAACTCTTTAGGATGATTTCTTTGTCCGCCCGTCCGTATGTCTGTCACAGCGATTTATCTCCGAAGCTATATTGTTTAGAACTATGAAATTGTTGTAGCTGGAGTATGGTCAGGAGTCGATGACTCAAAAATACTTTAATGATGCTCTGTTCCGTACTGTAAATAATATAGAAATGTACGTATAGGAACAACTCTCTTAAAAATAGTTAAAGCTTTTCTGTACTTTTATATTGAAAACTGACTGATTAACCCTGCCTTGTCCGTAATAAAAAAAATATTTTCCAGCCTTTATATCTCCCTTGGTTAAAATTTTATAAGTTTGGCATTTTTCCTTTATTTTGAAGGCATTACCCAAATGAGTGTCGAAGCCTGTACCAATGGAAGAAATATTTTTCAATCCCTCTATCTCACCCGCGGTTAAAATTTTAAGATTGATTGAATATGTCAAGATAAAAATTTTTATATTTCTGAAATCCTTAAATTTGTACCCTTGCCTGGATAAAAAAATATATTTTTAAAGCCCCACATTTTGCTCCATAAATAGAAGTTAGAAAATATTTTTTGGGAATTCTGAGCTGCCTGTGGAAAACCAATCTCTAACTCTATGTAAAAATTGACGTTTCTGGCTATAGTAATTTTAAAGATAATTACTGTGACAGTCAGACCGACGGACAAATAAGTCATCCTCTAAACGGACCGTCTTTATATTATCGCACCCATTTATCTTCTTTCATTAATATTATTGCGTGTCGAATTGTTCCGTAGATGTTTGCACAACTTGGTTACCGATGTTAAAAGAACTTAAGAAACCGAACACTGTTTAAAAGAAAACTATCAACTCGATATATCAACAGTTCTGTGTAAGCAGTAAGTATCTGTGCATATTCACAGCACACAAACACTTTCGTAATAAGCTTTGAGAAAGGAAACAGATTTTATATTTTTGCTCTTATTCATTATTTGTCAAAAACGTCCTTTAGCTGCTCCTTTGACGTAAAAGTCACAGGCGTGGAGGTTACTTTCCAGTAAAATACTGGATAATTTTGTATTATCTTGTAGCAAAGCATCCCAATAAGAAACTCATACAAATGTAGAAAATACCACAACCAACATTCAGACAATATATTGATAATAGGGAACTTGCACTAAAAATAAAATTGAATTGAAACACTTAAAATCATAAACTAACATCATTAAAAACCCCATAGACAACAAAAATAAAAAAAAATTCTTCCAGAAATATAAGCGATTAAAATCTGCCTGATTTCACCTACTCTTGAAACGTGACGTCAGACCGAGCGAGTCGGACGACACTAACGTCTAGGTAACACCCTATAACAATTGATCTCAAAGTGGAGAGGATACTAAATGTAGCATATTTAAATACGATTTTTTTACTTTATCATCAAAAACCGCTGCCCAAGGAATCACTACTTCCACATCCAGATTCTCTATCCAAGTCATTCACAACGAAAAAACTTTGTATGTGAAAATAATTGTTTATGGAACTTTAATAATATAATATTTGAAATCCTCCACCCCAAAAACCCATAAAACGATACCCCACATCGGTAGTGGGGTGGGGGTGGTCGTAGGGGGGTGGAAGTGAGGGGTGGATGAAGTAAAAAAATATTTTGAGGTTTCTGGTTCCTGTACATATACTAAATCACAATTTTTTTCATCCCCTTTAATAAGGAGGTGGAGGTGGTAATGGGGGTGGCTAATGCCAAAATTTTTTTTGAGACCTTAGCTTCTCTTGTATATACTAAATACCAATTTCATGAACTCTTACCTGCTTGATTTACCCATTTACCCCAAATTTACCCCAATTTACCCCCCAACCCTTCGACGGAACAAGATCTAGTTCTAGATCTCGTTAAAGTACATATGTGTACCGAATTTCAAGTCAATATCTTAAACGGTTCCAGAGTAAACGTGCGCACAAAAAAAAGTTACAGACAGACCGACAGACCGACAGACAGACAGACCGACAGACAGACAGAAAAATTTTTTTCGCTCAAACTTAAAATCTCGACGTTTCATGACATTTTAAGCCTATTTGGACAAAAAAAAAATTTTTAAATTTTTTTGTCGTTACTATACTTCCACTGGACGTGGAAGTAAAAGATCAAAAACGTTATTGTGTTAATAATTTGAATTATAGGTACAATATTATAATATTGTACCTAAAATTAAAAAGTGATACGATATTTAAATTGAAAAGTCTTTGTTATTAAATACCTACTTACAGAAACTTCTTTTTCATTACAAGCTTTGAATTGCAGTGATTATTTATCATGTTAATGTTCTTACTTTGAAGCTAACAAGCTTTTATTAAAATGCACTAAAAAGAATAAAATAGATATTAATTCACATAAGTTTATCAATTCTGTTTAACTGACCTAAGCTTGTCGCGAGATACATTAAAATAATGGTACCTATTTCTTTGGAATTAAATACCTATGAACTCGCGACAAGCTTTTTGGTCAATTACAACATTGCAACATTAATAAAAAATGATGTGATTACCTTTTTAGTACACTCAAAGAAATAGTATGGGTAAATTCAACAAAAAAAATGGTTAACTAACAATATCGTTAATTTTGTTAAACTAAACTATATTGATGGTACCTATTTTTAAACAAGAGGTGATTGTTATTTTAATTAATAAAAAGTTGTCGTACAACAAAACAAACATTAACTTAAAAAATAGATGAATAAGACTATTATTTTTTTCGTCTGACTATTATTTGTTGAATTCTGTCAAATTAAACTAGATAATAGTATATTTTATTTTTAACTATTATCGAATTGTAATTCGAACCCAGTATTAGTTCGCTGTATTATTGTACTTGGTAGACAAACCAATATTTTTGTCGTCTTCTAGAAGTTCTAAAAGAATTACCATAAAATTTGCTTGCTTACCACGTAGTCTATTACAGAAATTATTCCCAGATGACGCCACATACAAATCACTGACAATAATCAATCATGCATTATCTTATACTCTTATGAATTTATAGAAAATTAATAACATGATTGCAATGTTCAAATTCTCTCAGGGATCATCGATATATTTGGATGGATCTTATAAACGATCTCTAATCTTTGATTTGGGTGGTCTGATGTCTCAATACTGAGATTTTGGCTAACCAAAAAAAACTTCATCATACAATAAAGTGTAGATCAACCTAAAAATTAGTTGGTGAACAAAAAACAAAGTCGTTGCGCTATTTAATTGTAGACCAAATTGAAAATGGTTAGTGAACATAAAAAAATGTCATTGTACTATTTAATTTGTTACAAGAAGATATGATTATTAAACTACTATTTGTTTACGAAAACAAATAAAGTTGTATGACTATTCTTTTCTGATTGATTTAACTATGAAACTAGATAGGCGCGATTTCATATGCTCTTTTTGGTTGAATTTACCTATCATTTTCTTTGAGTGTACATTTTAATAAATGCTTGTTAGCTTCATAGGTTTATATGTATAAACAGTCAGAAATTAACATGATAAATAATCACTGCAACCCAAGTTAAAATTGTCTGTTCTAACCTATAACGTCATAACACACAGAACTTCGATTACTACGCTTGCACTTTGACGGGATCAATTGTTATAGGGTGTTACCTATACGCTAGTACCTAGTCGTCCCGTTTTCATTCGGAGTGAAAACTTTCCACAAGGATTTCAACATTAATTATTTATTGCAAAGTAAGTACTGCGATTTAAGAGGTGATATTCAGTGTAGCGTGTTTTGTGTTTTTATACATAAACACATCCTTTAGTGAAATTTTAAAAAATGAGCAAGTTTTCTATTGTGTGTTCCTCTCAACTGAGCTTAACTAACTAATGTCACGTCTTTCTATTCTATGATTAGCCCTTCTCTCAACACCGAAATACATTTTTAATGTTTTTTGAGAAGACTATTCTTAACTGCAATTTAAATTATCTATCATTCCCCAAAGTTATATCCACACTCTTTAGATCACCCTGTATGTCATTACAATGGTTAAGCCATGTTGTTTCTTGATAATTCGACAAACCCCGAACGAAATTAGCAATAGTTAATATTTTTCGACCATTCCCTTTTCCTAAATGACGTTTGCTCGGATATTTTTACGGATCCGTAAGGCAAGTGAGAATAATTAATTAGTAACAGAATGATAGAACTATGGACAGAACTACCAGTAATACGCGAATGAGCAATAAACAGGGTTGTACCTAATTGATTTCATATTCAAATAAGTGTTTACATTTGGACAGCGTAGAGCAAGCAATTCGTTAGCTATGATAAAGCGAATACGAGCATTTCACGTGTGAAAAGGTTTCTGGCCAGTTGGCCATGCAACTCTGTTGACGCTGTTTAAATCGTGACGTTCATATCACACTAAACAAAGGCCTATGTGAGCAGAAACAACCATGTAACATAAATTTTGACCAGAACAAAACTAACTATAAATGAAATGCTCAAACACAATTATTACTATTTTAATAAGTGTCCCTGCATTTATTTGACAAAAGCAACAGATTTTGTTGATAAGACAGGGAGAAGAAATATCATTTATCTTATGATGTAAAAATAACTATTCTGGTAATAGCCCAGTAAACACTAGCTAATATAAAATACGTGAAATATACGTTCTTGTGGTATGAAAATGGTTTTGGTATAATAATTATATGTTTATGATGTACCACGTTATGATTTTGCGTTTTTATTATATTTATAATCTACTAAATTTCCACTTAAAGTAGAAAATCTTGATTTAAAAGACATTTTAAATAAACTGTTTTATACGTCAAATCAACAATTAGCAAAGATTTCATATTTGCGGTATGTATCAATTATTTGTATAAAATATGTTGGTCATAAGGGTTCGAATCCTGGCTAGAGTATGGATGTGTAGTGGCGTTTTTCACGTGTTGCCGAGACGGTAGCAGTGGGCTAGACTGCGGTTGTGTGAGGGACAACACGGTCTAGAGCTCTCCTCTCGTGAGTTCGAGTCTCAGCTGCGGTAGATGGCAATGTCGCAGGGAATGGGTGTTGTGATGTTGTATATGTGTGTCCGTCCGTCCTGGTTGAGTGGTAGAATAGCCTACGGCTAAACTCCGCCAGGACATTAATATAAACAAGGCGATTTAAAAAAAAGTTTTAATCTTTGGTATTAAATACAGCGTTCATTAACTATAATAGTTCAATAAACATCAGAATGTATAAAATGCGTGAAATATATATTCCAGTGGTTTAAAAATGTATTAAATTTCTTCTACAGGTAGAAAATTTTGATTTAAAAGGCGTTTTAAATAAACTCTCAATTTATAGGTACGTCACACACGTTAAGTTAATAATAAGCATGCGTCAACTTCATACATTTACTGAATGTGTTAATTATGTATATAAAATATGTTGATCATAAACCACTAAGTGAGACTTTAGCAAATAGTGAGAAATTTTTGGAAGCAAAACTGGGACAAGACTTGACAAATAATGAGAAACCTGGAGAAAAACTCAGGGCAAAACTATAATAGATGGCCTAAAAACTGAAAATGAAAACTCAAGGAACTAAACTCAGAACTAAAATAAAAAAATATCTTATTGAAAGAAAAGTTGATGTAATCTGAAGGAAATATCTCGGTTAGTAATGAGGTTTTCAAAAAAATATATATTGAAAACTCTAAAAGAAGAACTAATAAACAACGGTATTCAAGACAGTTTGCATTCTTATATCAAAACCAGTGAATGAATCAAACAGCTTATAAACGTATTTGTGAAACGCTTATAAAATTTAATATACGATGTTAAAAAATGTATTCCTACAATATCTTTAATTAAAAAAAATAAGTTTACTTAACATAAGAACGGTGTAGGTATAATTCAAGTAATCTATAAAATTAAAAAATACTTTTGCCAAAATTTTAAATGATAATGAATTTCAAATTTAAGTTAAAAGGTAAACCACAGTTGTTATTGATTTATAAAAAAAAGTATAATCTCATACTTACATTAGTTTTAAGCTGATCTACTCTGAATCACTTTTATCAAACACTTTAGAGAGGCACATATATGCGAAAGATGGATAGCCCTAAGTATGGGCAAATACTAACCACGGTACGTGGCATGGTGGTGCGGTGATTAATAAGTGAGTTTGAGCCCCACACAGCGAAAAAACTTTTCATAGTAAATTTTCCCCAAAAAGTGGTTCGAATTCCACTGTAAACTGTAGGGCCCCGTATCCTTACTCAGATAAATATTACAGCTACACCTATCAACCCTTATATATTTGAAATCAGGGACAAAAGGTCTAAAAGATGCAAAAACATACATAGTTTTCCATTTAAAAAACAACCTTCATTGTTATATCACGTGACCTATGCAAGCAATTGTTTTTTTAATTGCATTTAAATATATATATCTAACCCTACAACTTTTATACGAAACTTTTTTTTATTTCCAATAATAATAGAAATAACGGGGGGGGGGGGATAACCCTGTACAAGATATTTTAACAAAACGTACAGTTTTGTTTGAGTTAACTATTTTTGATCGCTTGGTTTACTGGCCCTCTTTCCTTCTTTGCCGAACATATTATTCAATATGTATGGAGCTTTGGGGCTAGAATGGGATCAGACACCTTCCCCTGAGTTGGAGTCAGTACAAAAGGGAACTACCAAATTTATCGTCTTGTAATGTTCCTCTTTCCCTAAATCCATTTCACTTTTTATCGTGTGATCTTCATGGATTTTGCGATAGTTCCGAGAAGGGAAAGGGGTATTGTATGTCAAAACGATCAGGTTGTTGTTTTGTTCGTATATGCAAAATCTAAAGTCGCCCCTTTGAAACGAATTTCTCTGCCCCGTCTCGAACTGTGTGCGGCAGTATTTCTCTCAAATTTAATTGCATTCGTTTTGAAAACGTGTTCTGAGAAACTTCACCTTAACAATATTTTCACTCGGTCAGACTCATTGGTGGTCTTATCTTTGGTGAAATCATCTCCACATCGCTGGAAAACTCGTAAGTAATCGACTAAGTCATAGAAAGAGTTTCTCCATCAGTATGGCATCATATTCGATCTCCCGAAAATCCGGCAGGTTGTGCGTCCCGAGGTTTAATGCCTCTAGAATTATTGAGCCATCCCCTATGGTAGCGCAGCCATATTGGTTAAGACTTGAAAGTCACTTATGGTCTGTCATTGATATTATCGACAACCCTTCTATATCGAATAAAGAAGAAAGAAAAGTGGTTCTCTCTGTTTCGGTTGATTCAGAGACATTTTGTTGACAAAATTTGCTTCTTTGTCTAATATGGAATGTATAATAATTGCGTATTGTTTTCGGTTACGTCACAATTAGAAAATAAAACATCTAATTTTGATGTTTTTGAGCTTTATCAAGCCCTTATTTATCTGATTAGACATTCTCAACATAAAACCTTCAAAGAGGATATTACCAATATTCAAAGGGGAAGGCTTATCTCCAAACCTTTGCGTAAATTGGCGCCCTTCCTAGATGAAAATGGTATTCTCAGGGTGGGCGGTCGTCTTGTTAATTCTAGTTTATGTTTAAATCAGAAGCATCCCATATTATTGGCTAGAGGCCATCGATTAACTAATCTTATTATTGAAGAAACTCATCATGAAAATTGTCATCCCGGCTTACAAACTTTACAACATATACGCTCTCAAAATTGTTGGATATTGAGTGCCAAACGTGCTATCCGTTCTGTCTTATCAAAATGTTTCATGTGTTCAACAAAATATTTTATTAGTAAATATTCTGCCCTCTAAAAGCATATCTATTATGCTCATGTCAGGGCTACTGCTACTTCGATTGCAATGGACATCGGTCGCTATTACATGTCGTGGTTTTATAAATCTCGGCATGTGCCAAGAGTGACCAAGGGTCTCGTTACAGCCATTCCGGACCTACCTTGTACTAACGAGAGCCAACAGCTCGAAACTGCAATCTGCAAGTAGTATGGAGTGGCTGTCACGAGAGCTCCTTTGAGTTTTGTGGCAATATATAGTTATTGCACTTAACACGACAGGCTTGTGATTTATAATCCAGCGCTCGGCGGGGCATTCGGAGAGTAGCTGTTGGCAGCAGTCTGGTTTTTAATTCCTTATATATTTAAAGAAATGTATAGATGAGTTGGACAAAATATTATGTTAGTAAATATTCTGTTCTCTAAAAGCATACCTGAATAACTTTTTATGGCCTTTCAGATGGTTTAAAAATATACCGGGTGTTCCATTTAAAAAAACAAGTAAAGTTCATATCTCCGAAATGCGACTTTTAATTGTTTTTCTGAAATGAGTTTTGGAAAATACATTTTATTTTCTATAACTTTTATTTTTGAACTTTTTTACATAACTCCAAAAATAAGTTAAAGTTAGTTAGTTAAATGAGGTTGCAACGTTCGCGCGACTACTCTACCTTTGAAATATTTTTTTTTATTTAACAGAAGTTATCGTGATTACAAGAAACGATCTACACACACACATAGACTCATGCATATAGACAAGTGACACACAGACAGTTTTTATTTGATATTTGAGTTCAGCTTGTGAAACTGATTTCTGTACAAAAATGTATCTATTTTTTAGTTACTTTTCAAATAAAGATAATAATCAAAGGAAATTTATTAAGGCTATTAATGATGCCCAACAAACTGAGTTTTGCGTGAAGCTGCATATTTTATTCTATATGAAATGTTAAACATCTGTATAGGTCACTCGTACGGGTTAAAGTTCAGTATGTTCAATCATTATTTTCTATGGGTACAATTTGGCAGTGTGCATGGTTTTTGGTATATCTCTTACACCTTATTAAAGGATTTTCTACGTCTTTTTACAGCATACAAAATGAAGTGTTTAATAAATTATTGTCATCTTCCGTTAACATAACGAGAAATTTTGGCTTTTTATGGACAAACAGAATAAAATCTCATTTGCTCGGAGTCAAGGTGTAAAGTTACCCCAAACAATACTGTATTGTCTTACAATTTCATAGCTAAGATAGAGTATGTGATAGGTTGGTTGGTTTCGATAAACAACGCATTGTTAAAATTGTAAGTGACGTGGCCACCATTGTGGACTCTTGTATTATCTGTTGCCTTTCAGTGTTTCTCGCCTATCCTATCTATACGCTTGTGTCAAGGACTGACTCTTCTTTATTCACTTTAATCTATTATAATACAAATCAGCCGAACACCAGTGTGATTTGCATTTTGCTTATCCTCCGAAATATATCTTATTAACCTCATTAAAGCAAAGGAATAGTTTTATTAACAGCATAGATCAGTGGAAAATACAGTTCATGTTGATCAAAACACACTTACCAGTCGTAAACAGTACTATAGCCTTGAGGCAGGAATACTCGGCAGAATCTACATGAAGTGCCTTCAATTTTTCTACTTGTTCCTGAAATTCAAGATGGACATTTTAATAACCTAACTCTTATAATAATAATAACAATAATTTATTTAGAAATGCATAGTTAGTGAGGTACAGATATTTGTTAGCAAGTCTAGTATAGTGTACAACTAAATAAGGAAATACTCACAAAGTATAAGAAATACTTGTCTGTGAGGGGTGTAAAGCAATAATACCTTATTGCTTTACTTTTAAAAAAATTATTAAGCTAAGATTTAAAGTAGTTATTAAATTTATCATACTATTTAACTTAATTATATGGATAGAGTTCTTCTGACTTACAAGTTTTTATTAGTTTTTCCGTAGAACCAGTGTTACGTTTTCAGATTTATGATATTATTTATGTAATTTCTAGGAATATTTATTACAAGATTTGATATTTTCTTTTTATATAAATTAAAGTTATTTAAATTTCGGAATTCTTAATAGCTAAATAACACAGCCACACAAAAAGCATATTGTACCAGAAACTAGGCCTTCATACCCCCATCCCCCATGTATCTTGCGTGCTTAATCCGAATCTGAGGTCCAAGTTAGCTTCTGCCGTGTAATTTTTTTTGTAAATCGTAGTGTTTTTTTCGCATTTTATCTGGAATTTACTGCAATATCAAAAGCTTAAAGCTTTTGTAGTCTCTAAAAATAACCTTTTAAGCTAACTTTTACGTTTTCTAAGGATGATATAGGCAGAATTGATTGACTGATTGATTTACCAGCGTGCGGTAGGCATTGCTGTCACTTCCAAGTTATACAGCTGGGCCTGCTACGTCCACGCTGGGTTGGACTAAGGTCATGCTTGTTGCCAGCAGCGAGCGCCACATGGCGCATGGTAAAGGAATGTGGGATGGGAGGTGTAGGTATTTGTGAGATGCGTTACCGCATTGTGTCGTGAGGGAACGTTGAAGCTCCCTTTTTTTTGTATTTTTGGTTCTGGACTTCTGCCTCTTCTGGGTCTTCTTGTGAGATATGTTGCCGCGTTGTGTCGCTGCTGTTTGTGCTCCTATTTTTGTATTTCTGCTTCTACAAATCTTCTTCTTCTTCTGAGCCTTCTGATTCTGGTAGAGTATATATCGCTTCGATTTCTTTGTGGAATTCATTTTTTCCCCTCGCTTTCTTTCCCAGTATGTTTGGTCCTTTCCCAGTTTGTTCTTGATCCTCTCGATTGTTGTTTTCCACATGTAACATGGTCTCCCTATTTTTAATTTGCTGCTGTTCAGTGTTAGTGCTTTCTTCAGTAGATGTGTTGGTTCCCTTCTTTGGACGTGTCCCCAGTACTTCATTGCGTACATATGATATAGGCATAATTCATAAAAAAATTTACTGTATACAGAGTGTCTCAGTCTCGCATCGTACTAATATCCTGGCTTTCTTATTCAGTGTGACCCATTTAAAATGGAAACACCTTTATAACTTTTTTATTTTTTGTCCGATTTGAACCAAATTTTATCAAAAGATAGGACAAATTAGGATCTACGTATGGCCAAAAAAACATTCGCCTTTTACAAATGCAAAGCCACCTGCGGTACCAAAATAAATGGAAAAAATAAAGAAATCATATTAGGCATTTTTTTATCGAAAAACTTTATTAATGAAAGTTCTTCAGCATTGTTCAAAAACCTAGAGTCCAAAATTTCAGCAACATTAAAACATATTGATATTTTGTTTAAAACAATGTCCGAATCCGAAAACATAATTTTAATTGTTTTTTTTCTTTAGAAAATTGTGCTATACCAGTTTTGTTTGAAATTAAACGCCAGCTGTCAGGTAGTTGTCAAGTGATTTGTATATTTTTTAAAAATTTTGTCGAAATTTTGGACATCAAAAGAAAATCCAATATTTTTTAATATTGCTGAAATTTTGGACTCTAGATTTTTGGAGAATTTTTTGAACAACTTTCATTAATAAAGTTTCTCGATAAAAAAAATGCCTAATATGATTTCTTTATTTTTTCCATATTTTGGTACCGCAGGTGGTTTTGCATTTGTAGGAGGCGAATGTTTTTTTGGCTATAAGTAGATCCTAATTTGTTTTATACTTTGGTAAAATTTGGTTAAAGTCGGATAAAAAATAAAAAAGTTATAAAGGTGTTTCCATTTTAAAGGGGCCACACTGTAGAAGATATCGAAAATAGTTTTAAAAATATTTTGAAATATACATGCTGATCATTTTAAGCGTGGCAAAAAGCAAGATCTGATTCAAAAGCAAGCAAAACGCGAAAAAAACACTTTCTTGCGATTTACAAAAAAGTTACACAACAGAAGTTAATTTGGACGTCAGATGCGGACTCAACGCGCCAAAATACGTGGAGGCGGGGGTATGATAGTCTGGTTTCTGGTAAAATATATTTTCTTTGTGTGGCTAATGAATAAAAGAAACAATAATGATATATCATTCAGCGAGCGTATAATGATGACCATTACTCGCGAGGGTGATCTTCGGTTCGCATCGTAAATTAACCGAGCGAGTAATAGCCATTATACGCGAGCAGAATAGTATATATTATCCACGACTATTTTAGCTGTTTTAACCGTTTAAAAGTGAAAAAATTTAGTTGGTTAACAGTATACTTAACTTTGTTTGACGTTTTAAACGTCAAACGAAAACATGGATTCTCCCTTGGGAATAATGGACTCTCCCGTTGATTATGAAAATTGCTGGTTCCTGATTGGTCAAAGTTCTGTTGTTATGAGTTCATTGTTCATAATAGGTTGGAATCATGACTACCATTATTCTTCAATTGTTAAATGTATAATGCAATGATTATACGATAGTCGTGGATAAATATAATTAGTTTGAACTTTAATGACTTCAAGAATATACTTTTAACACAGGATTTTGAAGACCTGACTGAATTATGGTTACTAATGCAGTAAATGTACTACGGTTTAACTCCGTTAGGTTGGATAGGGTAAGCAGAGAAGGTATTGGAATGTTTGTTAGATGTTTCAATTATAAGCTACTCACCATTAAGGGATACTGAATAAATTAGGGTGGAAATACGCGTACACGGTGTAGATATGATTGTGTTACTTATAGACCCCCAATATTTCATAATTTTTGGGATATTTGAAACGATAGCCACAAATATTTTCCTATTAAATTTTGTTGGTAATCTTAATATAGATCTTTATGATCACCAAATAATCTCTCCGATGTTGACGTTATTAGTAATTATTTTATTGGTTCAACGTCTGAGTTTTCTCCAGATGATACTGACTTGTCAAAATAATTTTAATAAATCCATACAAAACTTACTTAATTTTGGTCCCATCGCGAAGATGAATATAATGGATGTTATATTAAGTATTTTATAAACTCCTTCATTCCAAAGTCTACCTTGTTTATGCACTATTAGCAAGGCGCCCTGATGGGCGTGAAAATATGTGTCCTTATTACTTCTTTTAGAAGAATCTAAGTTACTAAAATTATAATGTTAAATTACCTTCCTTACAATAATATAATTTTGTGGCGAAGGAGACAAATACCACAACGTATATTAAATATTAAAAGTAAAGCAGTTCTTACTGATGAAATTACGAACATACGACTTTGCATTCCTTTTCTACCTTCCTTTTCTACTACCATATATCACTCATTTACTCAACTTTTAAGCCACCTAAGGAATACAATCCATCGAGTTTAAATTATAAAAATATTCTTCATGCACTGTCAGGTTAGTTACAGCTGAACAGCTGCACTCTTGAAATTTATGGTTACATTTTCGAGGCTACTGATAAAGATACCACAGCTCCACAAAATAAAAAAGTGGTCTGTTCCTTGGGTGACCCTCATTTCGACGTGCTGAATACGAATCAGGTGTTCGTTTAACTCCCACCAATTTTTAGGAAGTCTCGAAAATAACCTAAATTATGAGGGTTTTTCTAGGTTATATTCGCGATTTACAAAAAATGGTGCGTGATGGAGCTAAACGGACACCGATTCGTGTTCAGCACGTCGAAATACATGGGGGTCACTCAATGGAGTTCCAGGAGCAGACCACTTTTTTATTTTGTGGAGCTGTGTAATTTAACGATATTGGTATTACTTGTTTATTCGAAAGCTTTTGAGAGTTTAAATCATCAAATGTTTTCGACAATTATAAATTATATAGGTCTTACAAAATCAGCATCAAGCTTGTTATTACATTACCTAATAGCAAGATCTCAAACAGTAGTTTATAAAAGTAACACTATAGCCTCACAAAATTGTAGCTTGGGCCCACTTCTGTTCAGTACATACCCCTCAAATTTTCCATCCATTTTTGTCTGTTGCTCACAACATTATGCTGATGGCGCAATTATACGTCTTTAAATTTGAATGAAAGTGAGAATACAATAACCACATTAAATTATTATCTCCATAATCTATCCACGTTTTCGAAAAATCATTGTTTAACGTTAAATGGTACGACAACGGTGATATTTGGTAGAACGAGAGATAGAAATAATTTCTTACAAAATTACACAAGTCCGCTAAGGTTCTGGTCTAACTCTTCTGAAGTATTTTGACGCGCTGAAGCCAATTTTGGACAAAAAAAAATGTATTGTGTCAGTTTCCCTCTACCACCCTCTGGTTTTAGCGCATCAAAATACTTCAGAAAAGTTAGATCAGAACCCTTAACCCAAGCAGCACAATTAATTTATTTTACCAGTTTAAAGCCACATTAACCTAAGATAGTTGATATAACGTAATTGCAACCATTGCTTTCAACTTTGAAGGTATATGAACTTAATAGTAATTTAGTAATCAATAATTAGGTAATATTTTCTTATGAAATGCCTGATAAAGTCACACTGACTTTAGTGTAATTTACAAGAAATGTTTACGTTACTGTTCCTTAAAATTTAACTCTAAAGTTAAAGTGCATATTGAGGTCTATGTGTAAGAAAATATTATATAATTTTAGACTAAATTATTAACTTTAGAGTCGCTGTCTTTTGTCTGAATAAAAACAGGGAAATTTTACCATTTTTTTACGTAAGTATAACCTGAGTTTTGTCTTGTCCTTGTAGTCAGATTTAGGTTATAACTTTAACCTCATGGCAAAACTAGTTCCAATTTTAGGTAAAATTTGCCCTAATTTTACTTCCCCACTAACCTAGCATATGTGTTTAACCTAAAGGCAAATATTACTTCATAAAATGTATTGAAAGTTATTTTTACTTAAAAATAGAATTGGGTCCCTTCCCTGGAAGGCAAAATTACGTTTTCATTGTCTAAATTACTTCAAAGGACTATAATGATTGTTTTATGTTGATGCCCTTCCCAGTGTCAACTGTACTTTATTAGTGGGATGGTGTCCTAATTTGTAGCAATTTGTAGCAATTTATTTTGTTGTTGTTTGGGTTTTCTGTTTTCGTGTTTTTAAAAATAAAATTGGAGGTGTTTTGTTTTAAATGCGAGGAAGTATTCTACAGTCAGTCAACCATTAGTCGGCACAACTGAAAAGTGCATAAGCAAATAGGACATAATTATAATTATATCAAATATGCGGTGCACTTAAAGATACTTGTAATTGTATTTCAACTTTTCTATTACCGACTTGTTTGCATTCGAATTATATCAGGTAAAACAGTTGTTAATCTTTCAGAGAATTTAGTTCGATATAACTATTTTTTCTCTCTAGATTTCAGTACTTAGTTTGCAGAATGAAAAGCTAAGTGAAGTTCAGTAGTGTTAGTAGTGTAACTGAGTGACTTTCTTTGGATTGTATTCAGTGTTGCTGAATGTACTCACTGAAGAGAAGTTGTAAAAATGGTTTATAGCCCTATAGGAGGTTTACCTATGAACAAATTTAACTTGATAGATGGGAAAGTAGTAATATGGAAATAAACAAGTTTCATATGATGTGATCATGTTTTTCTGTCTAATGCAAACGCAAGTCGTTATTAAAGTTAAAATACAATTTGCACTCTAAGCACAGGTATCTTTTGGGCACTGTATATTTGATATGATTACATCGGATTTGTTTATTTATGCACAATTCTGTTGTGCCGATTTAACGCTGACTGGCTGGAGAATACTTTCTCACATTCAAAACAAAACACATCCATTTTTATTGACAAAATACAACAGAAAATTGAACGAATAAACCACAAACTCACAAAACAACAAATTGCAGCCAAAGGAGTTTGAGGTTAGAAACAGAAGTGACGTCACGGCACGAGATGCTCAATTTACCGCCTTCTAACCTAATTTGGGAAATATGACCAATTTAGTGCTGCCTGAACTTTAAAGACTTTACAATTTTGAAGACTACAAAATTATTTTAACCTATATTGGTCCCATTTAACTATAAAGTAAATAATCTAAGTTTTAACACTTCGTCTCAAAGATAAACGTCAACGAGGTCTAAAATATTGGGAGAGAATACTTCGAAGTCACGTGGCACTATGTTCACCATATTTTTCAACCAGCTGTAAGAGGCCATTTTACAATGAAATTTTGATAAGTATTTAATTGAAAAAAATCATTAATATAAAGTTATTTAACAGATACAAAGTACAATGTTGTCATATTTTATGCTCCAGGAAAGTCCTGCCAGGCAATTGAATAGGCTTTTACAAATATTTTTAAAATACATTTAAGCAAAAAAAATTTTTTTTTCTTTAAAAACGTAAAATAATTTAGGCCCCTTTAATATTCCGAGGTAGAATGAATATATTTACAATGAAAATTGATTGGCAGTAAAAAACACACGCATAAGGGAAGTGGACACATTATTTCACAACTACTCCTACTCCATCATTATAATAGAGATGTCTGATGGTTTCTAGTTATGTCTTTGCTGCTTATGCCTCGTGACTTATAAGTAAATCATTATTGTTGTAAATAAAACCTTATTAGTTATTTCTGAGAAAGAAAGATTGCAGTTGAAAGAGGATAACTGATTTGGTAGATATTACCTATTAACGACCACTATTAAACAAAATTTTTACGTTTAAATTACCTGTTCAGGGAAATATGTTCTATAACCAATAGAACATTATAACTGAGCAGCCTTATTTAAGAGGTATTCATGACGTCGTCTCATTCCCCATTTACTTATATTTTACGTAAATTTTATGTCAATTAGGTTAGGTTAAACGGGAAAACGGGACCAAAACGAGGGCTACATTACGTAATTCTGACTAAAGGTGCTACTTGGGATTGAACAAGACCTCTGTTTTTTTTTAACGAATTGAGCTCATAAATTCTGAACCTTAGGTGCCCAAAATTAAGTAACTTAATTTATAACACAAACTTTTGATTAATTATTATATATGCTTACTTGAAATATCCTAATATGATCCATGAACTGTACGACCCTGTCGGCACACATAGGAGACGCATGTAGACCAGCAGCCGCAATGAGAGGTGCTACATGAAGAGGCATAGAACACTGACTTGCATTTAACACGAAAAGTTCTGACCAAACTAATCTAAGTAGCGCCACCTGAAAGAAAAATAACATTAAGTCGTTAATTGCATGCTCATTTTATCGACAAACCTGGTCGGTAACTTGGAGATCAGGAAAAAAAGGTATATTCCTAGCCCATTCCACTGCTGAAAATAGTAACCTAGCCGCCAGTTCACAAATGTTGTCAATGCCCATAATGTTATTCGTTTGTATACACTGACCATATCTGCTCGTTGGATAGGGCTCCGCCCTTAATAACAACGATATGTAACTGCTAAGGTACGTGTGGTTACTTAATGAAGTTGTGACTGAGTCCGTGGAGTTCAGA
Source organism: Rutpela maculata (assembly GCA_936432065.2). Classification (NCBI taxonomy): domain Eukaryota; kingdom Metazoa; phylum Arthropoda; class Insecta; order Coleoptera; family Cerambycidae; genus Rutpela; species Rutpela maculata. The sequence goes on along the minus strand of OW386294.2, from coordinate 32,794,563 downwards.
AACTGATTTGGTAAACCAGGCAGGGATGGTTGAGATGGTGGAACCCTTCCTCTCTGGACGGCTGTAACAAGAGAAAATATGTTAAAATCATCTGTATTTGCTATCTGTTCCAGATTAAATCTTTGCGAACTACCTTTTTCAAATACAATAATTTTGAAAAAGCCTTACACCTAACAGACAACCGCGACAGACAGCGTGATGCTGTTAGACGAGCCACACAGCAAAGGGAGACCCAGAATCATACATGCATCACAAAACGACTGTCGAGACGTGGTGAACAGGAAGCTTTAAAACAAATTAATGTATGTAATTTGCATGTCCATCGCTGGTTGATGTATTAATTGTATGCCGTAGAGACGATCCAAATTATATGTCAAGCGATGGTGGCATAGCACATGATATTTTAAAGCACAAATAATGCTAAATATACTTATTTTTTAAATATAAGTGCGTAATTCGGTTGTTTAAAATTTCATTATATCAGGACGATGGTTAATAAAGTACACATGAACGAGTATAATAATTTCCGAAATAAATTTCAACGTAGGGTTAGGTGCGGATACCGTCAACGGAAATGAGATTGAATCAGTGTTATAAAATCTTTAACTACTATACTTTATTTTAAAAAGCAGCAGGTGGATCATTATCTTTCGAATATAAAAATATTTGCATTTCAACAGGTTTTAAAGGGGCTATATTGTCAAGTCAATACAACATTTGTTTCTGTTATTTATTATGATGACAGACTATAAAATTACAATAAAAGTTATCGAATTACAAATATTGTTTTGATTTTACTTTTTAGGAAATAGCTAAAAATAAACTTGCCTTTATTTATTCCGTATGCCCCACCTGAAATATATAAATAAATGTAATAAAATTTGCATTTTAACAAAGTAATTTTAAAATAGTGGCCAAATATTCACGATAATCACGATATACTTTTTTGTCAGCATGGATTCAGACCTCTCTCTAAACGACGCTAGTTTATTTAAATAAGTAGCCGCTTATTATTTTTTTTTTCATAATTTTAGTAATAGAATTTTTAAGAATAATAAATTCATAGACAATTTTTCAATAATTTCAATGTGCTCTGCAATACATATTAAACTAAAATTTGGGAAGGACTATTTAAAATTTATTGATGACGAAATCACAAAAGTTAATATAAAATCCTAACACTGTAACACATTGGCATTTCTAGACCGGTTTTAAGCAGTTTTTATGGGGGGGAGGGGGGGTGCGAAATTGTTATAATGCCGAATGACTTCTTCCCCTTTGCTCCTTTTTTCTTTATATACATATGATTGGTCGCGTCAAGATAGATATTTTTCTGGCAAAGGATTAATCGGCTTAATTTTTTTGCAAATTGTTTATTGAAGTCTAAGGAACATTGGTAAAAAGAAAAAACAGGCTGCTGGGACTTTTTCACATTGTTATTAATAAACAAATTAATTGTTAATTTACTATCTTGGAAACTATATATTATATTATTTCTCCTTCACTCCAATTGGGAGTTTATTTAAATAAAGTAACCATTTTTTTAAATATTCGGGTAAATCACTCAAAATTTTTAAGTAAAAATATTTTAAGTAGATGTAATTTAATTACCTGTTACTGAATAAATTTTACTGTTAATTAGTTCAAAAGGCATACAAATTTTACATACAGCACGCTTTCTTGATCCTGGGATTTACATACGGTAAAGACACCCTCCTTAGTACCTCCTTAATATTAATACCAAACTTTTCAATAGGAAGAGGTGAGATTTATCTCAATAATATGTTGAATACGTTATTTTACCATAATGAAAACAACGATGTTCTAGAAGAAGAAAGAAATGAAGATGAAGAACAAGAGGAGCAATATTCTCATTTATAAACAACTCAAATCAAATTGAACAAAAATGTTTTAATTAAGTTTATATTTTTATATATTTTTTAAGTAAACAATTTTTATAATTGTGTAGAAATAAATAATAGAGCAAATAGTACTTAATTTTTTAACAATTCTTTTCTTACAGTATTTAAACACTTTACTTCTGCAATTTCCACGTAAAATGCACGTAAACAAAGTTTAAATTGTATACTAAATATTTACTATTTTAAGATCATTATTTTCAATTTTAAAAATTACATATTAATTAAAACAATAACAGTTGCCTTAAAGAAATATTAAATATATTAAAAAATATATCGCGTTTTTATACTTTACAGTCGCCAATTCTGAATTTTCCAATTTTCACTTCAAATTCGTAATCAGTGACCCCCCGAGTATACATTTTCAGTCGGTCTTCTCAAACACTTTCCGAGATAACAAATTAACAAATTTACTTAATTTGTTTACTGCCTGAATTGCTAGTTTATTAATAGAAAAGTCCCAGCGGCCTATTTTTTTCTCTTTACCAATGTTTGTTAATAAACAATTTGCAAAAAAAATTATTCTGATTGGTCCTTTGTCAGAAAACATCTTAATTTTTACCTTTTCGATATTGACGAGACTAGATGATTGAAGACTTTTGATGAATCGAAGTGTCCTGTTTACTTTTCCAGCAATTATGACAGGGCACTGTAGATATACATATACTCATATACATATAGCGCCCAGTGCTAGAGGCTTGAACAAGCAGATGTAGCCATGCTGTTGCCAGCTAGGATGATTTAAGTCAAATACAAGATAAGGGTGTTGTTCGAAAAGTAACAATTATTTATGGTATTGAGTCTTCATTGTTTTGAGTTTTTTTATGATTTTAAGTACATAATTGCCAAATGCCGAAGGTGCCGAATGGTGACCGATTTGCCGAATCGGTTTCAAAGTTGGGGGGCTACATACCCCCCTATATCCGGCCCTGGGTATTTCGGCCAAACTAATAGATACTCATTAATTGTAAAACCTCGTGTTTCTGCGCAATAAGTTCGATAGTTCTTCCTTGAGCATCTTGCTCTCACTGAACTTCAATCCTGGACGCGAACACGAAAAAATAATTTGGTCACTTTAATATTTCACGACAGAGAACTGTAACTGATAATATAATAATTTAGTATACTGTAACATTGCTTCAAAATAACCTTTGTAAGAGACAGTTTTATTCTTAATCTGGCTAAGTTTACTTTGCGTTGCCTCCTAGGTGACTTGATTGAACTTGACCACCAATAACAAAAAAAACGCAATTTCAAATTCTTGTGAGTTTGTTTTAAATTAGTTACTGATTGACAAACTACCAAAATTTAATAATAACGTTCTAAAGGAATGAATAGTACAGACACCTATCTTTATTTATTGGCCATCTAATCAATATTTAAAAGAAAGGAGAAGAATTACAATTTACACAAATAACATTACCAACAACGGTTCGGTAAAGCTTTTATTTCAGAACCAAATGACCAAAGTAAGAACACCTAGTAGTACATTGGTGATAGGTGGTAGGTGAAAATAAATATATGCATCTTTATAAACGACACATCTGATTTTAATCGTTGGAGCTAAAATAAACAAATTATTTTTTATACTCTTGAATGCGTAAGTTAAAATTGTCCATGGGAAAAGCAAATATATGCCAGCAACAGATAAGATTGGTCCTTCAGCTTTATTAACAGTGGTTGCGACACAAACCCTAATAATCTTCTCATTCCTTGGCTACATCAACCAGAGGAGGAACAATATAAAACAGTTGATAGTTCAGAAAAAACAAGCAGAGGCAGGCAGCCACGACAGATGGTGTGATGCCGTTAGATATGCCATGCGGCAGAGAGTGGCCAACTAGAATAATTCGTAAATCACAAAACTTCTGAAAAGACATTCTGAATAAGAAGAAGACCGTGACAGGATATATAAATCTAAAACTGGAGACAAGTATTGAAAATGAATTCGTTGCGCTGATGAGGAACAGTAATCTCGAAATACTTATTAAATATTTAGGGAATCGCACCAATTTATATGAATTTTATGTATTTCTTATCCTAATAGGGTATTGAAGTCTTTTAAACTCAAAATGTCAGGAGACTGGCACTGCGCTTGGATTGTTTCAGAAGTTAGTAATCTGCATTCGCAGTTTTTGTTGATGGCTTTTAATAGTCGAACTCTGTAAAACATTTACTTCTGAACAATCTTTACCATCTTACATAGATGGCACCGTTAGTGCCTAGTGGTTACACTCCTCAGGACATTTATGGGGTACTGGTTGGTGTTTGTATTTTTGTTCTTTCTCTACCTTGTGGCACTGAGAAGTGAGGAGCCTGGGAAGGCGAAACGCGTTGAGAAATGAATGGCCATACAATGGGCTTCAACTAGCTCTCCTGACATTTGTAGTTCTATGGTATGCTGCACTTAAAGGTGTGGAGTATAAAAACCAGACTAAAAACGTCAGAATAAGTCTAGTGCGCCATCTATGGTATGCTAGATTAGCTTTTAATCTCAAAGGTATAATCACTGGTGGTCAGAGATATACGCTTTCTTTCTTTGCCACACCTGTACGTGGGAGGATGAACCGACACCTTCCTGTTGAAGCCCAAGTCCAGGACAAAGACAAATAGAAAAGTGTCAAAGAGTCAGTCGACGTAAGAAATCCAGAATTATGGTTATTACCGGACATTTTCACTCTTTAATATCTATAGTGAATAACGACTCAGTTACGCAGTGACTACGGTGTCTCAGGTTCGAATTCTGGTTAGAGTATGGATATTTAGGACTTTTTACGTTTTGCCGAAACGGTAGCAGTGGACTAGACCGCTGCTGTGTTCTTCAGCATTGTATTCTTCCTAATATTCCCATTCCTTGGCTACGTCAACCAGAGGAGCGACAATATAAAACAGTTGAAAGTTAGAAAAAACAAGCAGAGGCAGGCAGCCACGACAGATGGTGTGATGCCGTTAGATATGCTATGCGGCAGAGAGTGGCCAACTAGAATAATTTGTAAATCACAAAACTTCTGAATAAGAAGAAGACCGTGACAGGATATATAACTCTAAAACTGGGGACAAGTATTGAAAATGAATTCGTTGCGCTGATGAGGAGCAGTAATCTCGAAATACTAATTTAATATTTAGAGAATCGCACCAATTTATATGAATTTTATGTATTTCTTATCTGAATATTGAAATAAGCTGGTTCAATCATAATTTTAAAGATATTTCTACTTAAAAAAATTACCTTTCTGTAGAGTTTTAAACATGCAAACATGCATTTTTTAAAAATAAATTGGATTAACCCATGTGGATCTTCAATTATTTAAAGAATTTAGTGGATCAATTAACAAAGTAAGTACGATAAAAAAATAATTGTGTAGCGTCTAGAATGCTTCTCATGGGGTTATGGTTGTTTCATAAATTATTTAAATTTTCTGAATACATTAGGGTAAGCTAATTAAACGCATTAAATTAATCAACGAACGCAAAAGAGAATGTAACTTTTCAAATTGAGAAAAATATGAATATTATGATGGTGTTATTAATAAAGATAACTGGATTCACGGACATTACGACGTTGACGGCCGGCCACAAAACACCCGCAGTCGATCAACTATCAAGTAAACTAAGTTCATCACCATCTCAAGAGCTATAACGAATAACATACCATTTATCAAGCTACATGCTTGTCTAAGATCATTTATATAAGCTGTGACGTTTGAATTAGCATTGATTGCTGTTCAGCTTTTTAATTTTTTTGACATATGTACATTTATTGTATTGTCATTTTAATGTCTATTTACTAAAATATGTACGTCATTAAAATTTCAACAATGTAGACCAACTTATTTTAACAATGTTGTTATAGATGCGTAGATACATAGTTTTATAATATTTTTACTTTAAATCATAAAAATTGTAGAAGAATGCCAAGGATGACGCAAAGATTTAAATCGTAATATGCAAACATATTGTTTCCTCTGGTAGTTACTCGTATACGCGTCTCTGTAATACGATAATTTTTTATTGTACAAAAGGTCATTCTTGTACATTTCTTGAGCTGTATCTCGGAAACTAGTCATAGGATCGAGTTGGGCCCATGAGAGCTTTTGATCAGAAAGTCGAAATCTACAACATATTAAAAATTCAGCCAATTTCACCGGGGGTCATTTCCCATAAGATCTGAGCGGGGTCCTTCATTTTTCGTGCGTAATAGTAAAAAAAAGTAAAAAACGTGAAAAAGTAACAATATTTCACTCTGGCGTATTGCAGAATCGTAAGATTGAACAATTGAAGTTGTCTCTCGGTTTCGCGTTAGAAACGTCTTTGTCGTGAAGAAAAAGTACCACTTTATGGACTTGTTACATAAATAACTATTTTCTACGACTATTAAAAACATTTTCCTCTTTTTCATTACTCTTAGTGCGTAAAACGTAATATGATAATGGAAATAGTGAAAAATAGTAAAATATAGTAAAAAGCGTTAAAATAGTATATTATTATATGAGCGATTATGATAGCCATTATTCACGAAGATGATGTTTGAGCCCACGAGCCGTAGGCGAGTGGCTCAAATCATCTGAGTGAATAATGGTCATCATCGCGAATGTAATACTATGCTTTTTCTACACCTATTAAATAAGTAAATTAGACTGAAATTTGATAACATTAATCCGTACCTATTCGTAAGAAGTCGAAAACGTAAACAAACAACATGGCGGTACACTTGTCACTGCCACGCGAGTTGATTGTCAACCGCAGCAGCAAGAGTTGATCGCGGTCGATTTAAAATACCATTGAATCAGCGACACAATGATTTTTGAATTTGTGTTTGTGATTGGTCGCATGCCAGTGAATTATGAATCGATAATTCACTACAGTGAATTATAGGTACGATTTTTCACCAAAAAAATGTTAATAATTGTTATATAATTAAATAGGTGTAGAAAAAGTAACATTATTTCATTCTTATTCATAGCCGGATCCATGAGTGCTTTGAAAACGATCTTGTCTCACGATCTTTGCTTTAGAAACGTCAAATTGTGAATTTGTGATTTGATGTTTAAGCTATTTATTTGTCTAAATATGGAAATTGAAGACTGTCGTAGAAAAAATATCGTATGAAACTCGTATGTAAAGTGCCTTTTTTTCACTCGTGGGATTGCCGCCCTCATACCTACGGCTCATGCATCACACTTCCCATATCCGTGAAAAAAAGTACCACTTTATGCACTTGTTGCATAAATTACTAAACTTCTACTACCGTGCGTACTTACTTTAGACACAAGTGCGTAAACTGAAAAAGCAAACATTTGCATATCAGAGCCTATAATAATCATATCTTATTTTTAAAAGGTGATAACACAGGCCCACAAAAAAAAAGTGGTCTGCGCCGGGGTACTGACCATACCTATCCCTTGTATTTTGAGTCGCTGAACACGAATCTGACCTTAGTTTTTCACCGGCACGTCAGGTTTTTTTTAACAGCAAATAAATATATAAATATTACGATTCAACAGACTTTTTTGCTGTTAAAAAAAACCGGACGTGTTAGGGAAAAACTAAGGTCAGATTCGTGTTCAGCGGCTCAAAATACAAAGGATAGGTGTGGTCAGTACCCCCGTACAGACCACTGTGGTGGCCACCGTGCCACACTGAGTGTTCCATTTTCCATCAAAGCCGGGCATTTGGGCATTGTGTAAATTTGGTGTTCTGGGGATACGGTAGCACATGAAAATTTTCCGGGAGGCATTTCACGGGATCGACAGTAATAATTTAGTTAAAAAAATATGTCTTACTTTTTCTTGAGAACTAAAAGAATATTCTTTTAGTAATTAATATTAAAAAAAAAATAGAGAATAAATTATTAGTCGGCAAGCTGAGCTTCAATTTAAGGTTTAGTTTTTGAAGCCTAAGTACGTGTTAGACATACGGCTGAAAAATGTCTTATTGGATGTAAAATTTTCTGCTTCATCCGAATCAGGATGGCGCATAAAAATCGGGGATTGCCTTCAACCCTCAATCCGCGAATTTCCCCTTATTTCGGAACTCATAAAAAATTGAATTTTTAAAATATAACGTTTTCTCCCTCAAAACATAAGCTAAAAATCTATTCTCTTTTTTAAATTGTAGCTCACAGGGTGTTCAATGTAACAGTTCAGTCGAAACATCTAATATTTAAAGAAGTTTCAGAAGAAAATACCGCGGAAACTTCTACGCCGTTGGCACATTGAAATATGCAGCCTGCGAATTTTTTTTTTTATTTTTGGGAAATTGACAAAAACTAGATCATACAAAATTACAGGAAAAGACCAAAATTATTTTTAGTGATTGATTCATATTTATATCTTGTGCGAAACGGTAGATATGATTTTTTTAAATTTGGCTCACCTGCGAGGCAACGCGCCGCGAAGTAAGAAACCGAGGAATGCGGGCAGTCGTTTGTGTTACTTAGTAAAGTTGACCGCAGATTTAACAGGTACCTACTCAAAAAATGTCGGCGCCTTTGACCATCAAACACGCCGCATCACAAAGCCAAAGATGCCGACATTTTTTGAGTGCCTGTTAAATCTGCTGTCATCATACTGTATTAGTAGGTACATACAATATTCCTGTTATGTTTCACCAGTTTTATTTTGTTTAAAAATATGTAGTTATTATTATGTAGTTATTCAGTTGAAGGGTTGGGGGTAAATTGTGATAAATAAGTAAAGCAAGCAAGAGTTCATAAAATTGGGATTTAGTGTACAGTATCGGCAAGCGTTTGATTAGGTACGGCATTAAGAGCAAGCGAGAGCGAAGCAAGCAATGATGTAAATTAAAGGGCGTGTCACACTTTGCTCTGCTAAAGTACTGATAGACGCCTTTATTGTAGGCGGTCGGTTAAGTCGTTGAAACTATTCAATACCTAATCCAGGACTTTCCGATACTGTATGTACGAGAAATCGAGATCAACTTTTTTGGCATCAGCCACTCCCATGTCATTCCCACCTACTTATTAAGGGGATAAAAAATAAAATTGCGATTTAGCATGTGTACAAGACAAAAGACCTACACCTTTTTTGACATCAGCCACTCCCACTACCACCTCCCTTAATAATGGGGTGGATATGGTAGTGAGGAACTTGGATTGGAATCCTGGGTATGGAAATAGTGATTTCTTAGGCAGCAGTTTTTTACTTGATCATAACTTTAGAAACACTTAAAAATAATACTTGTATAAATGAAATTGTCTTTAAATATAATAGATATGAATGTATTTATATCAGCTAATACCAATTAGCGAAATATATTACAATTAATAATTAGAATTGATTATAATAATTATAAGTTTTTATCAGTACATTTACCTAAACACAAACAACCAATAACGAATAACTCAAGACATTTCAGCCCTCTTGTAACACCACTTGTTGTAAATATTATTCTTACCCTTGCAAACGACTGCGCAGGGCCATGTTGACTAAGGGTGCGAGGTGTGCACAGAACACCTTTCATCAATTTTTGGGGTGGCATTTTTGAGATTCCTCCTCGCTCATCAGTTTTTATTTTGGTGGAATTTTTTTTTGATATTAGCTCAATTGTTTTGAAGTATGAGGCGGGCGGTATTTTAGAATTTGGTGGATTTTTTTTTGAGATCCCCCCCCCCGCTCATCAATTTTAAAGTACGAGGCGGTATTTTAGATTTGGTGAAAAATTTTTTTTTGAAATTTCTCCCCACCGCTCAGCAATTTTGAAGTACGAGGTGGCATTTTAGATTTGGAGGAATTTTTTTTTGAGATTTCTGCCCCCCCCCGCTCATCAATTTTTTAAGTAGGAGGCGGCATTTTAGATTTTGCACACCAACGGCCAATCTCTCGAAACGGCCCTGCGATTGCGTTAGAAGTGGCTGCTAAGATATGGTAAGTGTCATTATACATTCTGTTAATGTCCAACTATACTGAAGAACATCTGGTAGTTTTGGAGTGGAGACATGTTATCTTCTTTCTTCCAAATAAGAAGTATATATATAGGCACATCTTTTGGCATGTTCATACAATGCTTCTTCAGTGCGTGGTAAAACTCTAATATCGCTCTTGCAGTTTAAAGGTAAAAAATGTGCCCTGAGTTAGTTAAGGCTTCCTTGAAAATCTGAGTGACCATACAGACATTTAAAGAGTATGGAGGCATAAATTAAATCACGTTGCAATCGTCCACGTCAAAATATTATGAGAGAAGGTTGCCAATACCAACGACGTCACGATTATGTGGGACTTGCCGATTATAACTGACAGAGAAATGCTCGCGAATCGACCAGACATCGTCATACGCTGATCGATGTATCCATCCCGAATGACACCAATATGATGCTTAAGGAAACGGACTAGTTGAGCAAGTACAAAGACCTCCAAATAGAAGTTAGCAGAATGTGGAATGCAAAGACCACAGTCGTACCAGTAATCGTAGGAGCCCTCGGAATTGTCAAGAAGAGCCATGTCCAGAGTTTACAACAACTGTCTGGTCAATCGAACGCACACAAAGTGCAGAAGATCGCACTCTTGGGAACAGCGCATATCTTAAGGAAAGTCTTGGAGTAGGAGTCCCTGTGATCTCTTGTTGGAGTCTGGACACTGAGCTGTTGGAGCAGACATCACCAACGTCGCCTAAAGCGCCCAAAAACCTGGAATGGACTCCAACAGAGTATTTATCTAAGCCGGTATGATCTGATACATAGGATGTGCTTCACATTTTAAGCCTTCTAAATAGATTACATTAATTTCTAATACTTATTAACAGTATGTATACCACCGAGATAATATGATTTACTTTGTGCTAAAAACTAGACAGATAATTGATCATAATTGGTGTCGTAAAAAATATGTAAATGTCAGCTTTTTACAATAATATACTATTAACTTCAATAATTTATTACGCTTAATAACATACAATTTTAACCAATTTAACAATTTTATAATATGTATAAAAAATGAAATACTTGTAGTTTATCACCTACATCACTATAATGTAATTTATACCATTTAAAGATTCTCAAAATAGTGTATAATTTTACATGCTTGACATTTTCCTTAGTAAAGATTTGAAGATATTAACACTAATGATTTGTGGCTAAAACGTGGTATCGCAAAGATGCATATTTAAATAAAATGTCCATCATATTGTGATTCAGTTATTTGAGTGCTTAGTTGTGGAGCACACCATGTCTGATGGGTTGTACCATCAGTGGTCTGTGGCTTGTGCTATCTGGTCGGTACTCGCTGGGTCTTGGTAGAGGCTACAGGGTCAGGGTCAGCTAAGGTCATTTCCCACGATAACCGCATTCAGCATAGCAACCTAAGTCTTCAGAATTATAATGCATGTACAAAAAGTTCCGCGCACAATACATGTACCTATTAATATAGTTAGTTTTTCTAAGATTTTTTTAATGGTTTTAAAACTAGATACTTGTATTTGAGTATTGTTCACGCCTTGTTGGAAAATGACGACACTTTTTAAATTTACATGAATTACAGTCTCAAGATGGCATGAAGAAACGTGATCGTAAAAATATGAATGGATGCAAAGTTTCTGATTTATTTTTAATTTGACTGTTTTTTGACCCCGGGTGAAAAAATAAAATACTCATATTGATGAGGCAATTACAACGCAGCCTAAAGCTAATTTCCATCGAAGCGATGAACATTTTAAATATTAATTAAATCACTCAGTCACTTACAGTTTAATAGTCTTACTCAACTGAATTTGTATGCCCAAAATATGATCTTAATGGAAAATAGAAATGAAAAAATATTACTGTCAAATTATTTAAATACAGTGTGTTTCACTTGAAATGGTAACAAACCAATAACTTTTTTATTTTTTTCCGATTTGAATCAAATTTTACTTAAGTATAGAACAAATTAGGATCTACTTATGACCAGAAAAACATTCGCCTCCTACAAATACAAAGCCACCTGCCGTACCAAAATATGCGGAGAAAAGCAGAAAATTATATTAGGCATATTTTTGTCAGAAAATGTTGTTAATGAAACTTGTTCAGAATTGTCCAAAAACTTTGAGTCCAAAATTCAATCAAAATAAAAAAAATATTGAAATTTTGATTAAAATAATGTCCAAGTCCGAAAATATCATTTTAATGGGTTTTTTGTTTAGAAAACTGTACTAGGACAATTTTGCTTGAAATTAAATCCAATCTGTCAGATATTTGTCAAGCAATTTACAGTATTTATAAAATAATTATTTAAAAAATTTTTAATATTTTAATTCTTCAATTTTTAATTTCGATTAAATTTTGGACAATTCTGAACAAGTTTCATTTACAAAATTTTCCGATAAAAAATGCCTAATATGATTTTCTGATTTTCTCCGCATATTTTGGTACAGCAGGTGGCTTTGTATTTGTAGGAGGCGAATGTTCTTCTGGTCATAAGTAGAACCTAATTTGTTCAATGCTTAAGTAAAATTTGATTCAAATCTGAAAAAAAATAAAAAAGTTATTAGGATGTTACCATTTCAAGTGAAACATACTGTATATGAAATGTACTACCTTTGTTTTATATTATTTCTGATGTATTGCACGTGGATTTTAATATTTTCAATGACAATCATCTCCTTTTTATTAATCTGTTTAATAACTTGTATACATACTGATCGATTTTTTCAGAAACAATGATTCTTTTTGCAGCTAACACTAACTTACTGTTCAAAGGAGGGGTATCGATAAGCTAAGAAAATTGACCCCAATATGACAAAAAATTGAACTATATTTTTTTTATATTTCTCATTATCTTAGTAAAATACAGGACACTAATTTAACGCTACAATAAATTAAAAGTAAAAATGACTACGTTTTCTTCACGAGAAAAATCGACAAACTGAGGTCAAAATGGCTTTTTTTCGAAAATGGTACCCTTTTTTTACTATATCGAGTTTTTTTAGACATGAGCGCATTTTTTTAGCAGTTTAATTCTTGTATTTTTATATTTGTTGACGTCTAAAGAACAACATGTAAAAAAATCACCATGCTAAAAAGATGCTCTCATGTCTAAAAAAACTCGATATAATAAAAAAAGGGTACAATTTTCCAAAAAAAGTCATTTTGACCTCAGTTTGTCGATTTTTCTCGTGAAGAAAACTTTACTTTTAATTTATTGTGGCGTTAAGTGTCCTGTATTTTTTGTCATATATTGGGGTCAATTTTCTTAGCTTATCGATACCCCTCCTTTTAACACGACCAGACTTTTCCTTCTTAAAATGCTTTAAACAAACTTAACAGACCGACAAACGATCATCTCGAAAATCACTGATAATTTGATGACTAACACTACGGGTATGAAAAATTTTTCTTTACGAGTAGCATTTACTATTTTAGTCTAGTCATCATATAGGGAGCGTAGAAAAGTAATTCAGGATTGAATTTTTTCTGCTTAAAATCTGTATCAACTGCCGACCGCAAATTTGATTAACATTTTGCTCGATCACGTTATAAATTCACGCTTGCGGGGTGACAGTGACTGGAATAAGAAAATTAATAGTTTAAAAAACTAAAAAAACATCCTTTTATAAATACTGCACCAAAAAGCAAAAAATAATCATCGAACCTGTTCTCTGTCTACCCCGTCAAGGCCTTAGTGTAAGTCGTATTTGTAATTAAGTATAGCAGTATAAATAGCGTTCGAAAAACGACCCACGCTTTTATACTCAAATATTATACTTAATTACAAACACGTACACTAAGGCCCTTACGGGGTAGACAGAGAGAACAGGTTCGATGATTATTTTTTTCTTTTTAGTGCAGTATTCATAAAAGCGTGTTTTTAAAATTTTTTAAACTATAATTTATTTTTTTTATTTTATAGTCTTATATTTAAGGAGAGAATTTTGGCACTTTCGACATTTATCTAAAGAATTCGACTAAATATTTCGACCTCGAAAATCCCCAGATATCGATTTTCATACGAATAATAATAATAATAATAATAATAATAATAATAATAACAATAATAATAGCTGTCGGGGAACATCCTAGAAGATACGCCGATGTTGACTTAAGGACAAGCCTTAACAGCAGGGCCACCCTAAATCACAAGACCCGGCACGGATGGACGCTGTCATCGATGAGGAACTACCAAAAGACGCCGACATCTGGCAGATCAACACTGCCGTGTACAACGCTGCTAGCCAACTCCTGCCCCGCGAGAGGACAAATAATGCCTCGAGCGGTATGGAAAAGGCTAAGCGGCGTGTACAAAAGATCAAAGGCAAAATACAGTTGGCTAGGCAACACGCTTCTCGAATCCAGAGTGTGGTGGAATACATAACAACTGGCAAGGCGTTTACGCCTAAAGGTCGAGGACAGCAGCCGGACTGAGACACCAGCACCACACTCTAAATCTGACAGTGATGCTCACTATTAAGCAGCACTGTTTAGATAGGATTCGAGCGCTTATGGCTATTAAGAAGAAGCTAAATAGGCGGGTACGAAGTATGGAGCAAAACACATTGTTCCGTACGAATCCTCCCCGCCTATTTCAGGAGCCACAGCGTGTTGTCGACAATCCGCCGACGGTAGCCGATGTCGAAAGCTTTTGGAAAGGAATCTACGAAACGACACGTCGATTCAGGAGCGACACTCCAGCAATAGCACACTTCGAGGCTCTGTACCACAGAACCTTTGAAGAGCCAGAAGAAGTGTGCCCGACAATCAGTTCGGAGGAAGTCCAACAAGCTCTTGTTGGCACCAAGAACTTCGCTGCTCCGGGGCCAGACGGCATAAATAATTGGTGGTGGAAAAAATTTCCTTCCACCCACCGTCGTCTGGCCCGAGTTTTCAACAAATGGTTGAACGAGGAGCAGCAGATTCCGGACTGGTTTGTCGAGGGACGTACTGTGCTCATCCCTAAAACGGGTGATTTGTCTGATCCAAGGAATTATAGACCAATCACCTGTCTGAACTCCTGCTTCAAGTTATTTACACGTACCTTGTATGCTCGGACACTACGGCAGGTTGATCCGGTCCTCCAGCAGATATGCGAGCAGCATGGCGCCAAGAAGGGCATGGCAAGCTGCCAGCCTGCTGGTAAACCGCTGTATTACACAGGATTATGTGCAGTACAAGCGGAATCTATCGATGGCCTGGCTTGACTATCGTAAGGCGTTTGACACAACATCACATGAACTTTTGTTTCATTTGTTCAAATGTCTTGCGGCAGCAGGGCCACTAGTGAGATGCATTGAACAACTGCTGCCACTCTGGAGAACCCGCTTCACCATAACATCAGGTGCACAGTGGGTTACGACAGAGCAGGTGGTATTCCGAAGAGGAGTTTTCCAGGACGATTCTCTGAGTCCCCTCCTCTTCTGCATCTCACTGCTGCCGTTGTCTGTTGAGCTCCGCCAAACTCGCGGGTACTTCTGTGGCCCACCCAGCAACCAGAGGCATAAGGTCACTCATCTATTCTATATGGATGACCTAAAACTGTATGCCTCCGGAGAGCGTGAACTTCAAAATGCTCTAAGGGTGGTCGAGGAGTACACGCGGGCCATTGGCATGTTCGGGTTGGACAAGTGCGCGGTCGTCCATCTCAAGAGAAGGCGATGTGGGGAATTTTCTGAGGACGCGCAGCTCGCAGACGGAAGCATCCTAAGACATCTGGATGCCGGAGAGACCTAAACATACCTGGGTGTGCAGTATGTGCAGCATGTGCAACAAATAAAGGAATCTCTCCGCGGCAAGTACTGAAGCCTACTCCGAAAGATTTGGTCGTCCGAAGTTTCGGAGAAGAATAAGGTGTCTACTACTAATATGCTTGCCATTCCTGTTCTGCTCTACTCCTTTGGAGTAGTCAAATGGACGGTAGATGAGCTGCGCCAACTAGACAGAGATACCCGCAAGATGATGAACATCCATCGAAGTATTCATCCTAGATCGTCCGTTCCTCGTATTTATCTCCCACGTCATCGAGGAGGCCGAGGACTCTTGGGACTGGAGTGCTTGCATGGCAGAGTAACGTATGACATGTAACATCCTCAGGAGCTCTGATCCGCTCCTGCTGTTAGTGAAAGATCACGGTGGGCGCAGGATGGTTTAAGCCACAGATGAACTTGGTCTCGTATTCGACGTCAGACGAGGGGGCCGGCGCGGTGCTGATCCCCAGTCAGTCACTGAGCTTCAGCCAAATCGTCTGAAAACCCAAAAAAAAATCTGCCGAGCAGGAAAGTCTGTTTAGGCAGCATGTCGATAAACCCATGCATTGTGTATTCTATAAGAACTTAGAAACACTGTGTTTATCGACTAGACTGACATTTGCCTTCTTGAAGTCAGCTAGGCTTAAGACGGAGACCAAGTGATTCATTGTGGCCTGCCAAGATGGTGTAATTAATACACTGGTCTACCGAAGCCGCATAATGGGTGTAGAGGTACCTGATCACCTGCAGGACAGGTCAGGCGCCGGAATCGCTGATGCATTTGCTTTCTGCGTGTCCGGTATATGCGATTTCGGCCTACATCCATCGCCATCCACAGGTCGTGGAGAGTGGCTGTAAGAAATTTGCCGGCACGGCTACCGTGTGGTGTCGGAGGCCACGGAAGTCCTGTCCGGCAACGGGCTACCCGAAAATAATAATAATAATAATTATTATTTATTTACAGGACATATGATTTACATGTTAATATTAGATTGATATACATACGTAGATTAGAGAACACTTGATTTATTATATGTAAATAAACAATAACCCCACAAAGGCTTAGCCTGCTCGTGGGTCTAGTCGTCTAGTTTCGGGAAATAAGCAGCAAGTGAAGATCTTTAATCTGCGACATATCGTTTATGTTTGCTCATCAAAGCATCAAACTAATAATATTAGATATGCAATTATAACAATCAGCCCTATGATGGAACGTTTACGTTAGTCATAACGCCTATGTTACGGTCATCTGTCTCTCTCACTCTCATATATTTTTTGGTCAGCGCTCAACATAACAGTGTATGTTAAATAACGTAAACGTTCCATCATAGGCCTGAATAATTGTAATAAACTCTGCCTTATACATAATACGTTAAGTAGATTTATTTGTGATAATAATATGTACCAAAAATATATCAAAATTATAACTACTGGATATTTACCTACTATACTATATACACAAAACCATGACCAAATGTATATATTCATACACTTATTTATTTTCTTATTTATTTAGTTTTATTACTAATTTTGGGACTACACTTAAAGTAGGAAGTATCTATATCAACAGGTATGGGTTAAATTATGTATAATATCCTGTTCAGAATGTGAAATAAATAACTTTACTTTCTTCTTGAATAGTTTTAGACTTTTTATGTTTTTTATTTCATCGGGAAGATAACACAGCCACACAAAAAAAATAAAGTGTCTTGACCCCAGAGACTGACTAGGTAGACTTTATGTTTTTCGGTCGCTGAATCCGAATCCGGGGTCCATTTGATCCCATGTCATCAGGTTTAAGGTCATTTGAAGGTCAAATTGAGATATGACCGTGAAAAATTCCGTAAAAAATTTATTTTTATGTTTTTGAGGTTGCTGAATTCGAATCCATGTCATCAGGTTTAAGGTCATTTGAAGGTCAAATTGAGATAGGACCGTGAAAAATTCCGCAAAAAAATGTATGTTTATGTTTTTGAGGTTGCTGAATCCGAATCCGGGGTTTATTTCATACCATCATGTCAGAATCAAGGTCAAATGAAGGTCAAACACATGAAATTCAATAATACAATCTTTTTTGACCCCGGATTCTGAAAAATCAGAAAATTTTACGTCCAAATACATCCTGAACGGTTCATGGAACCGATTTTTTAGGTCATCTGTTGGTTATCAAGCGGTCAAATGCTTATTTTCCATTTCTTAGCTGATATATCGATTGTAAATCGAAAACTTGCGTCTATGACTAGTGACCTTCAAGTTTTTGTGGTCGCTTATCACGATCCCGGTATCCATTTGATACCATGACGTATAAATAAATAAATAAATAAATAAACACCTTTATTGCCCAACAGATCACAATGAATCCAATTACAGGACAAAATTAATAATTAATATTAAACTAAGCTAAAGTAACCTAAGTTAAAAAATTATAAAATATAATTACAAAATGGATTAAATAATTAAGTTATATAAGCAAGTTAGTTAAATAAGATACAGTAGTTAAATGAAATTTCCAGTAGTTAAATGAAATTTCCATGATTTGCAACCATTTCGAAGAGCTCTTTTAATTTGTTGTGATGTATATCGCAGATCATAGAAACGTCATTCACACTATTGCACATTGTGTATATAGGTGACCGTAACAATATATTGGTTCTGGCTACAGGTAAGTGAAAAGTAGTCGAAACTCTTGTATGAAATGGTGGAACTCGAAATGAAATTTGATTGACAAGACTAATGCAATCAATTTTATTATGTAGGAGCTTGTAGATGAAACTTATTGAAGATAACACCCTTCTCAGAGGTAGCGATTGAAAATTTAAGGAATTTAACAACAGATGTTGATCATACCCTCTTACAGGATATACTCCCGAGACATTGTATTGTAAGAACTTAAGAAATTTCCTCTGAACATTTTCTACAGCCAATTCTTGTGCATTATAAAATGGATACCAAATCAACGAACCATATTCTAATTTAGATCTCACATAAGAAAAATAAAGTGTTTTTAATGCAGTGTGGTCGTGAAAATTACGACAGTTTCGAATTATAAAGCCTAACATTTTTAGTGCAGAGGTTGTACATTGAGTGATATGTT
This sequence comes from Rutpela maculata, assembly GCA_936432065.2. Classification (NCBI taxonomy): domain Eukaryota; kingdom Metazoa; phylum Arthropoda; class Insecta; order Coleoptera; family Cerambycidae; genus Rutpela; species Rutpela maculata. The sequence goes on along the minus strand of OW386294.2, from coordinate 32,775,882 downwards.
CATTAAATGACATTTTTTGATCAAATACTATACCAAGATCTTTTATGGATTCACACCGGCTTAGGTCTGTGGACTTAAATTGATAAGTGAATTCTGTGTAGTGTTTCTTTAGTGTGAAAGTTAGGCTTTTGCATTTTTGAATGTTTAATTGAAGATTGTTTTCTTCACACCAATCTTCAATCTTTATCAACTGGCTTTGAATAAATATACAATCTTCAATATTCTTTACAGCATTGTAAATTTTGAGATCATCAGCAAATAGCACTTTTTCACAATCAATAATCTGTGCCAAATCATTAATGAAAAGCAGGAATAGTAGAGGGCCAAGATTTGATCCTTGGGGTACACCAGAGGTAGCAATGAATTTTTTAGAATCAAACCCGTTGTAAGAAACATACTGAATTCTGTTGGTTAAGTAGGACTTAATGAGTGCTATAAGAGATTCATCAAATCCAAAGTTATTTAACTTAATCAAAATTATTCCGTGGTCTATGCGATCGAAAGCTTTGGCGAAGTCGGTATATATAACGTCAACCTGTCCACGATTATCAAGTTTGGAAGCCACGTATTGGGAGAAAACTGCTAAATTTGTTACGGTGGAGCGGCTCTCCATAAATCCATGCTGGTGCGGTGAGATGAGGTTTTTTACCGCAGGATAAATATAGCTATAGAGTGATATCTCCAAAAGTTTTGCAAAATTACAAAGAATAGAAATGGGCCTATAATTAATAATTTGAGAAGGATCACCGGATTTAAGTACCGGACATACTCTCGCAATTTTCCACGTATCAGGAAAGACAGAAGTTTTAAGAATGAGATTGAAAATAATTAATAGAGGAGTTACAAAGGCATATCTACAATCTTTTACTAAGAAACTAGGGATTTGGTCATGACCTGATGTCATTTTGTTTTTTAGCTTATTGGCAGAATTCAGTAAGTCCCTTTCAGTAAATTCACTAATATTAAGTGTAGCTAAATAGTTAAAACAATTGAGTTCGGTATCAGTATCTAGGCTAGTTGAAGATGAGTAGACACTGCTAAAATAATCACTGAATCCGTCAACAATGGATTCAGGAGCTTCAAAAACTACATCGTTCTTAACAACTTTACCTGGTATTCTGGTTTTCTTGTTTTTTTGAGTGAATGTAGGTCCAAAAGTATTTGGAATCGTTTTTTATGTTATTTTCAACTTTTCAAGGTATAATTTATAAGCTATTTTGATTCCTGATTTAACTGATGACCTTAATCTTTTAAATTGATCTAAATACTTAGCTAATTTGGTTTGTTTGTATTTTTTGTGATAATAGCTTTTTAGTTTGATATTATTGATTATATCAGGGGTATACCAAGATGGATATTTACGTTTAAAGTTAACAAAAGTTGGCACGTGTTCTTCAAATATAATTGTTAGTTTGCTATAGAACATTTCACATGCTAGATTAACGTCGGTACATGAATTAAGGAAATTCCAGTCAGTTGTTAGAAGTTCTGTATATAAGTTAGGATAATTTGCTTTACGGAAATCAAATTTTTTAATACTATCATTATTATTGGAGAAGTTAATGTGATTATCAGTAATTGAGGCGTTGATCCGTAGCGAAGGGTGGTGCAGATCTTCATTGATAAACCAAGGTCAATCGAAGGTCAAACGCCATAATTCGAATGAATTTTTTAACACCGTATTCTCAAAGAACAAAATATCTTACGTCCAAATACGTCTTGATCTGAGTCGAATCGAACTTTGGGTTTCATATGGAGGTATTAAACTATTTTGAGATGTTTTAAACTACATTTTTAAGTCCAAAGACCTAAATCCAAATCTAATGAATTCAATAGCCTCAAAATTCAATAACCCAATAACCTAATAGCTCTAAAAACCTGATCCCGTAGCTATAAAATGGGGATTACAGACGATGAAAGCTGATGAATCCGTTTACCCGAATGACCACATTGTTCAATAACCCCATAACCGGGTAACCCCATAATTTTATTACTTAGTCTCGCATAGCAAAAATTCTGTTCTTTATAATTAAAGTTGTTGAGCTTCACAACTCCAAACCATGCCATTGTAATTATGGAACTCATTTTCTCGCTCTGCAACTTATCATGAAATTTCTTTGCATGGAACAATCTTTACACCCAAATCAGCATAGCACTTGTGTCTGCATCCAGGGCACCTCCTCGCGGTGACGGCGGGCAACGGAGTAAGCCCGTTATGCTGTACAAAATCCGTTCACGCAACCTCCTTGTGGTGTACATCGGGTAACGCTAATGCTGACGGTTTCACAATTCAGTTGAAAGATTCAAAAGAAATCTGTATTTGACCTGCAGATGATCTTTCAGGGTCCAAAAAATTATATCATTCGAATTATAGCGTTTGACCTCAGTTTATACATCATGGTATCAAATGGATACCGGGATCGTGATAAGCGACCACAAAAACTTAAAGGTCACTAGTCATAGACGCAAGTTTTCGATTTACAATCGATATTATCAGCTGAGAAATGGAAAATAAGCATTTGACCGCTTGATAACCAACAAATGACCTAAGAAATCGGTTCCATAAACCGCTCAGGATGTATTTGGACGTAAAATTTTCTGCTTTTTCAGAATCCGGGGCCAAAAAAGATTGTATTATTGAATTTTATGTGTTTGACCTTCATTTGACCTTGATTCTGACATGATGGTATCAAATAAACCCCGGATTCGGATTCAGCAACCTCAAAAACATAAACAAAAATTTTTTACCGAATTTTTCACGGTCATATCTCAATTTGACCTTCAAATGACCTTAAACCTGATGACATGGGATCAAATAAACCCCGAATTCGGATTCAGCAACCTCAAAAACATAAACATAAATTTTTTACGGAATTTTTCATTGTCATATCTCAATTTGACCTTCAAATGACCTTAGACCTGATGACATGGGATCAAATAAACTCCGGATTCAGATTCAGCAACCTCAAAAACATAAAAATAAATTTTTTACGGAATTTTTCATGGTCATATCTCAATTTGACCTTCAAATGACCTTAGACCTGATGACATGGGATCAAATGGACCCCGGATTCGGATTCAGCGACTCGAAAAACATAAAGTCTACCTAGTCAGTCTCTGGGGTCAAGACACTTTATTTTTTTTGTGTGGCTGTGTAATTATACATTCTTGGTGCTAAAAAGGCGTAACTTCGTTGCGTTAAAAATTTTGATGCAGTTCCAGTTTTGACCGAATCTTTTACCTTATATTGGGTTTTGTATGGATGGTCAACATAAGTTAAATTATTTTTTGTCTTAAATTGATTAATGGATATACTTAAAATGTACAATTTTCTTATGTCCAATATGTTTGCTTCTGAGTATAGTAAATTTGACGGGTAAGTTCTTTCTTTGCTTAACATTATTTTAAGGAATCTTGCGTAATAAATAATTTCTAAAACTGATTTTAAAAACTTAAATTTATATAGGCTACTTCGTATGGTTCTAGCTACATTTAATACATGGACGTTCTATCGTAAATGTTGATCTATGGTCACACCTAGGTATTTAATATGGTTTACAGCTTCTATATTTATTGTGCTAGAGTTATTTTTAACTGTTAATGTTTTATATTCAGGTAAGGTGTTCTTATAAATGCAAAAAGGTACGAACTTTGTTTTTTTTTGTTATTAATTGTTAGTTTGTTATAATTAAACCAGTCTATCAGTTTAAACATATCATTTTGTACTTTTTGTTTTAGATGACCTCAAGAATTATCTGTATAGAAAATAGCTATATCATCAGACCATAAATTACAAAACTTATCCGCCATTTTGACACCACCATTTTGAATTATTAAATTTGGACCGGATAATTGTAATCTGCAACCTCGATAACCCACAGATACCGATTTTCAGTAGAATCCGACGATAATTGATAAAGCTTATTCGCCATGTTGACGCCGCCCTTTTGAATTTTTAAGTCTTGATCACATATTTGTTTTCTACTTATCAAGTCCTTTCTTTTCATACTCAATTACCCATATCAAAGGGGTTGTAAAGAAAATGATAAGCCATCGCCGTCTTGGGGCGGCGGCCATTTTGAACAAATTATAATATTGAGTATACTATATTATATTGTCGTCAGAGCTACATACAATTGCCAAGTTTCATGATGATATAAATTCAGTTCCTTAACACTTTTTTACTTACATACATATAATACATACATAGATAGATAGATAGTTAGTTATCGGTCGACCTAATAAAAGCATGTTAAAAATAAAAATGTGTTTTAAATGTGGTTTAACCGCCTTTCATGTCACCTCAATGACCCTCTTAAATCTCGGAGATCTAGATTTGTCTGAGTAAGAAGACGAGGACCTACAATTTATAGTAGACTCCGAACCACTTCTTAGTGGTGAAAAATGTTTTCATTTTCTGGGGCTCAAACCCACTTCACTGGTACCTCTCAAAAGTTCACAGTCAATATCTTTTTATTTAATTGTTCAGATAGGTATTTGCAGTCGAGAACTTTCCACTGCCACATTCATTCATTTCGAAATAGTCTCATTAAATATAAACATTTAAAGCAAAATTAATATATCATTTAATCTACGTATAGTTTATTTAAACCTAAGAGGCACTGTATGTTATAGTTTCGGAATGTTTGCATCTTCGTATTCTTATATGCTTAATCAAGTATTTTAATAACATTTTGCTCTAAAATTATAAAAAAACGCATAGTTTATATAAAACAAGACATTTTGCTCGCCTCTGGCGACCACCCAGTATGATGAGTATGGTTAAATTTCAAACATGAGTATTGCGAACGCTGTTTTATTTACGTTTCAAATTTGAAATATAAATTTTAGGTTTAGAAGTTATAGTGTTTAATAGATATTCGTAGTCGGCAACGCCTGGCTGTAACCTAAATTCGTTTCATAATAGTCATATTAAAACAATTTTTGAGGCCTTTGGTTCTTGTACACACACTAAACCGAAATTTTATTTTTTTTTACCCCCTTTAATAACGAGGTAGGGGTGGCTAATGCAAAAAAAATTTTGAAACCTTAGTTTCTCTTATATATACCAGTATATATACCAATTTTATGGACTCTTACTTGCTTGATTTACCAATTTACCCGTATTTACCCCAATTTACCCCTCATCCCTTCAACGGATTAAGATCAAAATATAATCTAGTTCCAGATCTCGTTAAAATACATACGTGTACCAAATTTCAAGAGTAATAGTGCGGTTCCAAAGTAATAGTGCGCACAAAAAAAGTTACAGACAGACAGACCGACCGATCGAACAACAGAAATTTTTTTGCTCAAACTTAAAATCTCGTCGTTTCGTGATATTCTAAGCCAATTCGAACAATATTTTTTTTTTTGCATCACTATACTTCCACTGGATGTGGAAGTAATATCGCGTATGCCAATTCCATCTGCCATGAAAATATCAAGGACATCTATTTTTTTTTTAATTTTTAAATTACTATCAGGTTTTTCTTACTAATTTGCACAAGTTTGTCGTGAAAAAATGATTCGAGCGATGAATAGTCGTGAAAAAAGTATAGTATTCTACTCGCATGTAATAGCTTTTTCACTCCCGTTGAATAAAATAGGTATAATGAATAAAATAATATGAGATCCTTGCATTCCAAAGAGATAAAAAAATCAAGTAAGCTGCTAACAAAACAATAATCGGTTGACATTAGGTATGTCAGAAGTGCATTGTTGTTAGCTTCCTATATAGGTACGTAACAATTTAGGACAATAAAGTCTATTTATCGGTTCTTTTGGGTGTTTATTCAAGGAAATGGAGACCAATATCTAGAACTACGATTAATGTAAGTGGTTAAAATTTTATTTTACTAAGCTTATCAAAAATCTTACGTCAAGCTGCTCTAATATGCAAATAATTAAAATAACAACATCGCTTCAGGCGGTTGCTGAAAAAACTTAGTGGGCTCGTCACCAACGCTACTTGGGAATCAACACAAAAGCTTATTAGTTGACAGTATTAAAGAACCCGTTAATGTTGTTATTTTCGTAGATATTTAACAATTCAGGATACTACATTAATAATTTATGCAACAAGTGATGAAAAAAGTGCAGTTCTTTTAACGGTCGTAGAAAAAATAGTTTTTGTGGGTACCTAATTAAGTGTTTCATTGTTTTTACCGTGCTTCTATCGAATTTCCTGTAAGTTACCTATTATATTATCAACTTTGATACTTTTCCGTTGTACCACTGTGTTGTTTCTTATTTTGAATGGTATTTCAAATCAATAATAATCTATGAATCAAAATAAAATTACAGACAATTCCAAATACATTAATAATAATAATAGGAATGTATATTTAACGCCCTTATATGTATATGTGTCAATTTAAATAACATATTCTTATTAAATGTAGGATTAAATGATGGTAATCTTTTTTAAGTTATTTATCTGTTTGTTGGGTTATGACATAAGGGCTCGTAATTTTGAATGCTTATGCTGAATTGTATCAAACAATAGCCCTTGCGGTTGTTTTATTTTGTTTAAATATACCTGAGATCTGTCAAAGCGTGAGTGCATAACCTGACCCGAAGCTGAGCCACACTCTCTGTGGATCCCTCACGTGCCCAAAGTGTTAAAAAGGCACTGCACCACATGCATACAAGATTCATTCTTTATTTACCGACAGAGAATATTGTCTTAATATTTCTGGTATGTAACGACTATTGTAAACAGAGATTTAACAAGGGTCAGTATTTTTATATCAAAAATTTATTAAAAATGAAATTGACGTGATTATAAAATATATTAAAATAAGAAGGGTACCAGTCTACTTTTTAAATTGTAGGTATTTATGGCAACTTTAAGCAGGTATTATTTTATAATACTGAGAGTTCATAATTATAATTATCGATATATATTTTTTTGATAGGTGATCTCAAAAACGCCGATTTATGTATTATGTATACAAAATTAACAAGTCAATGTTCATTGAAACTTATTACTTCCACATCCAGTGGAAATAGGTATAGCAACGACAAAGAAATTTTGAAAACTTTTATTGTTCAAATAGGCTTAGAATGTCATGAAACGTCAAAATTTTAAGTTTATGCAAAAAAAATTCTGTCTGTCTGTCGGTCTGTAACTTTTTGTGCGCAAGATTACTCTTGAACCATTTAAGATATTAACTTGAAAGGACCCCGTTCATTTCTTATGGGAAGTGGCCCCTGGTGAAATTGGCTGAGTTTTTAATATGTTGTAGATTTCAACTTGATGATCAAAAGCTCTCATGGGCCCAACTCGATCCCATGTCTAGTTTCCGTGATACAACTATAAATTCTTGTAAAATTCTGTATCTTTTCGAACTTTCAATTTATTGATGGGGGATTAGAGGTCAAAGGAGCAATTTCCGAAAGTTTTTCAATTAAATTTTTTTGATTAGGAAGACACATACTTTATGTAAAAAAGGTTTTAGCCAATTTAACCGAATATTTTTTCACTTGTTATTTTTATATAGTTCCCGGCGACTTCGCCAACATTTTTCAAAGTTTAATTTTTTCTACACTATTTTTATTAAAACAACAAATGTTTTTAGTGCAAAATATTATAAAGGGCTATTAGAACGTATCACAATATAAAATGTATGAAAAAAATCATTAATCCGAATTTTTTTTAATTATACAAGGGGTCATTCTTGTACATTTCTTGAGCTGTATCTCGGAAACTAGACATAGGATGGAGTTGGGCCCTCTAGAGCTTTTGATCAGAAAGTCGAAATCTACAATTACAATTCAGCCAATTTCATCGGGCACCACTTCCCATAAGAAATGAGCGGGGTCCTTTGATCAAACTGAACCATCTTCCAAGGAGAGGTGGCTAAAACTTATGAAATAAAATTTCACGCCGCAGAGTTAATTGAACCTTATTTTTGAAGACGGTTCCATTTTTTCAATGTTTTTTTTTATATGAAGCTGTGCGATTGTACTTCAAAATGTGTTTTCGTATTTCTCGAGACTTTAAGAATTCTTAAGAATATACTTTGATTATATGCAATTTTGGTTTTAAAAAATATGTAAACGGTTTCGATAGCACTATACTAAATATTCTAATAGTGTCGACGACAGCTTTCAGCTAAGTTTACCTTATTTATTGGCCAACCAAGACAAACACCGAATCAGATACCCACATACTTTCTCCACCTTTGACATATTTGTGTCACATTCTAAAAAACAACAAATAATCCTCAGCGTATTTACATTTTTAGTATTGTACAAAAGGAAATTTAAATTTACTACGTTCTTCAGAATATATGAGTGCATCTCTTTTCGCAACTTTCGATTGGATTTGCTAGATTTATATTCAGTTTTAGTTAAAACAATGCAACATTCAGAAATAGCCAAATAATTAGTACTAAAATAAAAGATGACTTTTAAAAAGGAAATACCAAGTCTCGAGTAGCTAATTTATAAGTTTCCTTATAAAAGGAACAATCTGTATTGTGTGTAATCTAGAAACAAGCCTGAAAAACATTCCTAGAATGGACACTATAATTAAATTAATGTATAGTATATACCCAGCTTATATAAGTCTGTCTCACGCTTCTGTAATATTACAAGTTTCTTCGAAATTCTTTGTAGCGTGACAAGTTCTATATTCATTGTTTCATCTTACTATTCAGCCCGACATACACATATGACAAAAATATTTCAACCTCTCTTTTATTCAGAAAATTTTCTAGTATAATGTAACCCCATTTTTTATCAGGTACTTCATTTCAGTTTTTCTTTATTTGCCATCCCATTTTTACTCATGTTATTGTTCCTTAGCTGTTTTTCTTTACATATTTTCCACGAACAAAGCCGTTACAGTAATCAGCACACTTTGTCTGCATACTAATTATAAATGTCAAGTTTAAATGTTTTTCCTTTTTTTATCTTTGTCTACTCAATTTCTCAGAATGAAAATTAATAATTAAAAATACAATTAATTCACTACTATCACGAGATATTATACCTATATTATTTAAAGAAATGGGTATAATATATCCGGTTAATTTTTTTAATATTCATCTTAGAAAAAGGATTTGTACAAAAATCCATAACACGCTGAGCTCAAATATCCAATAAAAAAAATCCGTGTGTATGTATATCTGTAAAGTTTTTTTGTAAACACGATAAATTCTGTAAGATTTTTTGTTTCTAATTAGGTCATATCCACCGAACAGGATGACAGCCAGAGATGTGCAAATTAGCATATTCAAATAAGCGATACAGATTTTCATTGAAAAGAAAATTACACTAGAAAGCTGATAACTTTTACGTTGAAAATTTTTGATATTTGCATTCATTTGCAAAATCGAAGGGTGTTAGTAAATTTAATAGATGAGAAATAGCATGGTTGATTAATAAATACAAAAAAAAGAAAGCCACAATCGTATTTCCTAAAGCGGAAACAACGAAGCAGCTTCTGGCACGTGTTTCGGAATTATTGTTCCTCGTCAGCGTAGCGTAACTTAAAGAATAAGATTTAGAAACGGTAGATCAGGAACAACAATTAAATTGGTCGAAAGAACAGTAAAAGTATGATATTCTGGTTAATAATATAAATAAAATTGACATTCTTTGAGAGGGCGTATTTTGGAAACTAAATATTAGGATTATACGATTATTTTTTTACAGAATGTGCGATTTTCTCTTTGTGACATTCTTTGATCAACAAGACAATCCTACGTATGACATATTACTTTTTGGGGTGGAGAAGAATATTTCAGATGAAACCAAAATTAGTCTTAGATCAGACGATCGTCGAGTTCGAATCCTAAGAGATCGAGGCACAAGAAATAGACTCCAAACTGTCAGATCTGCTCTATAATATTAAGAGGGAACTATAATGTGCAAAAAAACTTATTTGCTTTCCATATATGGCAAAGTTTAACCGGACGTAGGTATGTTTATTGGGTGTAGTTGTGAAGAGATGTAATGTGGGACGACTTCATTTTTAAGCATGATACCCCCACTTACCAGCGGGGCTGTCAGAGACTATATCCAAATACTAAACTGACCTGCCTGTTCATCGGATCTTAATCTCAATGAACATTTGAGTAACATGATTAAAATACGGATTAGAGGAAGAAGTAAGTAATTTCATTAGGAGCGTGCCCCATTAAATTGATGCTTTTATTAAGGCTCGATGCGGCAACACAGATTGTTGATTTTAATGTTTATTTTTCATTGATATGGAAGCATTCCAATACTCTTCTTTTACATGTTTTTTTTTTGGAACTCAATAATTGTTTAATTGTTTTTTTTATTGTTAATTATTGAAATGATTTGGTATATGAAGTGGTTCTTACTTCCCATTCTAATTTTTTCAGTAATATTTGACAGAATCGGAAATACTAGGTATATAAATTTGGTTGTGTATAATTATTCATATTATTCTTTGCAAAACATGATTGGATCACAAAACAATCGCATTTCGTTACTAAACTTCAACTTGCATATTTCGATGATGAAAAAAGTTAGACCTATGAACAATAGATCTGAATTAACATTTTTTTCTTAAAATCGCATGAGCTGCAATCTGTCAAAGTTTCTTATTGTATTACTATAGAAATTGATTTTGTTTGCGAGTGTACAATAGGTCATAATTTAAACATCAATACCCATTGAAAAATCTTTAATAAAAAATGCGTATACCTATGTTGCAAAAGCTGTTGAAGGTGACAGTTTAAATAATTTATAAAACAGTAATTTACGTCTTATAAGAAAAGTTGATAGCTTGCAAGAAATTGCATTTGCATCTATAATACATTCAAAACCGGTTGGAGGTCAAAGTTTATTAGTGTTATACTATAATTTAGAGAGTGCTTCTTTGTATTTGATTAATGAATATTTTGGTTTAAATACTCGTCGATAAACATTTGCAAAAGATTTATAAGGTTACTTCCCTAGATTTAACAAATTACTATATCAAAATAAATTGTAATCCTTTGAAAACTATATTCAATTATATTAGTATCAGTAATCACATTTCTCTTTTAATTCGCCAAAGAAATAAACATGAACGTAAAAATTTTCTTATTTTGGAATGTCAATGGGATCATAGTCCTTCATTTTTTGGCTATTAAGAGTCTCGTAATTACCTTCGTGGTCAACAAGTACTCCATGTCCCTGGAGATGTCGACGTTTTAACTGACTTTAATGGGTTATCACTAGGCGGTGGTTCCATTATAGTTTCATCAAACTACGTTTAAGCAAAAATTGGAAACTAGTTTTTTATGATCGCAGATTTGGCGAACGCGTTATTGACAATAACAAACAATTTATACTAGTATTTAAAAACAAATTATAGGGTATCAGTGCTCGGCGGTGGCCCACTACTTTTTTCAATCTACGACCAGTGCACAGTGGCGGGACTGAAAAACTAGACAAAATTCAAATTTCGTCGGAATTGCATTAAAATTAGTGTTTTTGGAGTAGCTGCTACCTAATCTGATATCAAAAGTTAAACATTCAAAATGGCGAATCCAATACGGCTGTGGTTGTCATAATCGCAAAGTTTTTAGAAGATTCTCTGATAACGAGTCTGATGTTAAAGCTCAAAAAATCAAAACAATAAACATTTCATTTTTTAAGTAAAAACCTCGGTAAAAACTAAATAAGACCACTAAAAACTGGGAAAGAATTTTCGAAAAAAATTAATCGACTTTAAAAAAAAGTCACTAAAAATGATGAAATACAATAACAATTAACCAGGCAACGGTAAAATTTTATTTCATAATTTTGGCAGACCACAATATTCAAGTACAACAGAAATTTACAATAGAAAAAATATATATAGTTGTATTCGTTAGAACAATAGCAGCAAGTGCCTAAACAGTTTTAAAGATTATACTATCTTTGGTTTTTTAGATTTCTGTTGTACTTGAATATTGTGGTCTGTCAATGAAAATAGTTCCTTATTTCATTATTAGGGCATGACGTTTAACTAGTAAATTTACGATAAAACTGTATATGGTTGTATTCCTTAGAACAATAGGAAGTGCCTGAAACTATTTTAAAGATTATACTACACTCAAAGAAATAGTATGGGTAAATTCAACAAAAAGAAATGGTTAACTAACTATATCGTTAATTTTGTTAAACTAAATTATATTGATGGTATTTTTAAACAAGAGGTGATTGTTATTTTAATTAATAAAAAGTTGTCGTACAACAAAACAAACATTAACTTAAAAAATAGATGAATAAGACTATTATTTTTTTCGTCTGACTATTATTTTGTTGAATTCTGTCAAATTAAACTAGATAATAGTATATTTTATTTTTAACTATTATCGAATTGTAATTCTAACCCAGTATTAGTTCGCTGTATTATTGTACTTGGTAGACAAACCAATATTATTGTCGTCTTTTAGAAGTTCTAAAAGAATTACCATAAAATTTGCTTGCTTACCACGTAGTCTATTACAGAAATTATTCCCAGATGGCACCACATACAAATCACTGACAATAATTAATCATGCATTATCTTATACTCTTATGAATTTATAGAAAATTAATAACATGATTCCAATGTTCAAATTCTCTCAGGGATCATCGATATATTTGGATGGATCTTATAAACGATCTCTAATCTTTGGTTTGGGTGGTCTGATGTCTCAATACTGAGATTTTGGCTAACCAAAAAAAAACTTCATCATACAATAAAGTGTAGATCAACCTAAAAATTAGTTGGTGAACAAAAAACAAAGTCGTTGTACTATTTAACTGTAGACCAAATTGAAAATGGTTAGTGAACATAAAAAAATGTCATTGTACTATTTAATTTGTTACAAGAAGATATGACTATTAAACTACTATTTGTTTACGAAAACAAATAAAGTTGTATGACTATTCTTTTCTGATTGATTTAACTATGAAACTAGATAGGCGCGATTTCATATGCTCTTTTTGGTTAAATTTACCTATCATTTTCTTTGAGTGTATGTTAGATCAGCTTTTGCCTGTGAAATAAAACCGTGCTTTGACGGTTCATCATTCATTGTAAATAACATTGTATGCAATGCTTTTTAAAAAGTCTATAAATAGAGGATTATTTATCGATTAATTAAATTGGCGCTCTGTGTGTGGTTCTTTGTTTGAAAATATTTTATTCGTGTTTTTCTTTTCTTTATAGACGACGAAAAGTTCATATGGCCCAATGGAGTTGGATGCCTTTCTACATCAGGACAATTCAACGATAAATGGAGTCACAAAGTAAGTACTTACTCATTATTATATTTAAACAATGAAATTAATTAATAATAGGCCTCCTATAAGTCAATGTAACCTCAGAAAGTCATTCATAAAAATAATATGCTATTTAAGGCTGTTTAAAAAAAATGAAGAGGGTTAATAGAATCATTTTTGTTCTCATGAAAGTATCAAGACAGAAAATGTAAGGGTCAGTTGGTTGATAGAACTAACCAACCAAGACAATCTGACAATAAGAACACGCATTAAAGTTAAAAATTTTATATTTTTATAGATGAGAGATCGTAGGGTTAAAATATATACACGTGTTTTGGTATTATTCTTATCAGCGTCGCGTAACTAAAGGATGGGATTTTGCAGAGTGAGAGGGAAATATGCGTTTATTTTCGATTTATTATAAATATTTAAAAAATCATAAATGGTACAATCTTTAGAATAGTTTCAAGTACTTTCCATTGCTCTAAGGAATACAACCATATACAGTTTTTATACATTTTTATTGTTCAAATAGGCTTAGAATGTCATGAAACGTCGAAATTTTAAATCTGAGCGATAAAAAATTTTTTGTATCTGTCAGTCGGTTTGTAACTTTTTTTGTGCGCACGATTACTCTGGAACCGTTTAAGATATTGACTTGAAATTTGGTACACTTATGTACTTTAACGGGATCTGGAACTATATTATATTTTCATCTTATTCCGTCGAAGGGTTGGGGGCTAAATTGGGGTAAATAAGTAAATCAAGCAGGTAAGAGTCCATAAAATTGGCATTTAGTATATACAAGAGAAGCTAAGGTCTGGAAAAAATTTTTGGCATTAGCCACCCCCATTAGCACCCCCAACATTATTAAAGGGGATGAAAAAAATTGTGATTTAGTGTGTGTACCAGAACCAAAAACCTCAAAATATTTTTTTACTTCCCCCCACTACCACCCCCAACTTTTACTGAAAAAACGTGACGTAACTAATCTGAGGTCTTACATAAATAATATCATTAATAAAATATTCGCTAAAGACGAAAAAGAAATTAATACCTAAATTTAAACATAATTTAGATTCTATTCAAGATTAAATAAAAATACTCAGGCACTCGAAAACAATTGTCTGCTATCCCAAACATATTGAAATTACTTTTGTAGATATAGTGGATATTATAAATCATTATAGGTACATAGATTCATAAATAAATATTTTAAATTAAACATTTATTTTTAATAATAATTGTTTTAAGAAAGTGCACCGCCTACATAAATAAAACTCGGTCTACTAGTAGGCAGGCCCCCCGCATCAAATCATGGGCCCCGGTACCAAATTCGTTGGCGGGCCCCGCGCTTAATGATTGATGAGCGAGGGGGGGTTAAACAATTTGTCGAGATCTCTGGCGGGCCCCTCGGAAGCCAACGGGCCCCTAAAGTCAACACCCAATAGACCCCCATACGGGGGGCCTGCTACTAGGACAATTAGTATCTGTAGTTTGCTCTATATATAAATAATTCGAAAAAATAGAACAAATGTGATATCGCCTAAAATAAACTATTTAGGAGATATCACCACTAAGTTACCACTTTTTAATCTGGGAAGATCCAAACAAATTCAAAAAATGTAAATGGCTGCGATCAGATGCCTATGCGATTTTTTATGTGTGATGATTCCTGAGAGAGATGTTGTAAAGAACTGATAATGAAAACTTTTATCTTCATAAATTTGAGAGATTTCAATCTGCATTTTTTCCATTTTAAGTCTATAGAAAATGTCCTGCTCAAGACTAATAAAAAAATTAACTTTGTTTCAACATTTTTTATCCACTTTCAATTTATAATACCTATTGGTTAATTTTAGGGGCTAAATATATACCTAATATTTTCGGCAAAGACTACAACAATAAAACAAGCACACAAAATAAAAAAGTGGTTTGTTTCTGGGACTATTGGGTAACCCCTATGTATTTTAGGAATATAAGAACTAGGCGTCCGTTTAGCTCCATCACCCACCAATTTGTTTTTATGAGGTTCTTTAGGTTTTTCGAGATTTACTAAAAATTGGTGGGAGATGAAGCTAAACGAGCACCTAACTCGTGTTCAGCACGTCGAAATACATGGGGGTTACCCAATCGAGTCCCATAAACACACCACTTTTTTTTTGGGGGGGGGGGGGGCTGTGCACAATCAGGTGTCTGTTTAGCTCCATCACCCGGACATCTGATTCGTGGTCACCCAATGGAGTCCCAGAAACCAACCACTTTTTTAATTTTGTGTGCCTGTGTAATTAATGACAAAGTATTCTATCATTCAGAAAAAAAATATGAAGTATAATCTTCATATCTCGACTTCCTTTTTTTAAAATGGACCAAAACTGGCAACTTTTTTTACACTTCCTAGATGACAGTATTCTACATCATATCTATGAAAAAAATTCACTTCGATAAACCCTTGATGATAGTTGAAACTTTGGACAAAATGGTCAAATTGAAGTTGCACTTAATTTTTTTATTATTATTTTTTTATTTAACAAACCAGATCAACTATACAAATAAATATGTTTATTTTAAAACAGAACACCCTTTTGAATCATATATGAAACTTTATATTTTTTATAAATTTTTTACGAATTCATTTATTGAAAATTAGCTCAAAACTAAATTTATTTGCACCTCGCGATTCGAAACTCTAACTTAATACAATCAATGTTTAAAAAAATTAATTTTCTAAAATATTAAAGTAAAGATACCATATTACGAGACGAGTAAAGGCCATAGTCGGGGGTTTTTCAAAATTCTCAATTTTTCTTGCCTCGTTGAAATTTAATTTTCGATTTTTTTCCCACTCCCCAATACTCCAGACTTTAGTATACGCTCATTGAATACCTTCAACACAAAAAATGGTCCTGCGTTGGCCCGCTGATGCGCCTGCAGGAGTTGATTTTGTGAATGTAACACAAGAAATAAGAAATTAATTTTAAGCAGATTTTTCAGAAAAGAGTGTCGGTGGCTCCCACACTACAATATATCACAATTTCAGTCAATTCATGGGACTTTTCCACTTTTCAACTTTTTCATTAAATTAGTCCTTTATTATCGACGAAACCGCCTCAATTGTAAGGACATTTAGCATAAAAAATATTTCTGTAGCAAATAAGAATATTACTTTAACTTGAGTACTGCGGTTCCGTTTATGACCAGGTTGCGTTTGAAATTACAATTGAATTAATTATGAGAGGTTATTAGAAGTGTAATTCTAATTGGCAAGGCTTGTTTTATTGTTAATGCCACTTACGAGCTTCATTATAAACTTAACTTTTTTAAATGGACAGTAGTTAAAGAAGTAATGCGATACAATAATATAGTAACGATAAACTTAATAGGACTATTATTTTATTATTGTTCAAGTAAATCAAATTAAACAAAAAAAATCGAAGTCTTTTATCGGTTAACATAAATTGGAAATTAACTGAAAGAAAATATATCTTCCTCAAATCGTTACGTATAAAGTGAAACATATCCGGGTTGGTCTAATTGATTTTGTGGGTAAATATTCGGTTATTTGAATAGCAGGAAGAAAAGCAATGCAAATTTTGTTTTGTGTCGTCGTAAATCGCATTCTGTATGCTAGTCTCATATTCTCATAAGCTCGGTTCCCAATGTTTTCCCACGAAAAAAGAATGCTAGACTAGATTTGAATAAAGATCCCTTAACTTGCCCTTATCCTGATTTACATAATATTTACTGGACACTGGTCATCCATACGTTACCCCCAAGATGTAAGGTGTCTATATGCGAATACGAACCCTTCAAAAACAAGTTTTATTTTTGCTACCTGACTCCCATATGGAAGAGTATACATACGCTTTACTTTTATACCTTATACCCATCATGGCATTGTAGCGTTTAGTGCGTATTTAAAAGATACAAAAGAACTTAAACATAACTACCCTGATGCCATACCTAAACAATATTTAACTTTTCTTGGAGGTTTCATTATCTTACATTGTTTTATTCGTTGAAAGTAACACTTAAAAATTAGAACATGCTAGTCTGTACCATATTGCCGATAATAAAATATGTTTAATTAATTGTAAACAACATACATTTTGTTTGATTAATAGTGAAATTAGTAATGAAAAGGAAGGGTGACAAAAACATTTTCTGTTGAGGTCAAGAGGTCACGCTTCGAAATTTATGTGTTCACAATCTCCAAAAATGGCATGACGCAATGTGTAGATTAGGAAAGTTCATTTTAGAAATCACTGTAGTGTAGTTCAGAAATAAGTAATGATGATGTTACACCTATTTTACTGGACAAAAAGGGCTATCGGCCAAAGTCAAGTCAAAAGAATAACTTAAAAGAATGAAGAGTTCTGTTATAATTACGAATTTCTTTTGTGTTAGACTTCTGACAATTTTCAACAATAGATCCCGGCAAAACCAGATAAATTCATTTTTTTTCAAAAGTTTTTTGTTCGTCTTTCTCACAACGTCTTGACGCGCATTTTGTGACCCATGCATTACTTAGTTGATTTCTACTAACTGTATGGCACGTCCGACAACGTCACGCCATCTGTCGTGGTTGCCTGTTAGGTGTACGGTTGGTGGTCAAAAAGTGATAAGATGTAGGAGAATATGATGCTGGAGAGAGGTTCTGAGGGGGCATATTTCTTGGACAGTCTTGGACAATCCAGCTAGATGTATATAGACAATAAATAACATTAACAAGCCTGATCTTTGTGCGTTTCGTGATATTTGTCACGATAAATTTTGCCCAATTGGCAAGTACATTCTTCGTGGAATTTCATATTCGCAGTTATACTCGAGCATGCATCGCATCAAGTGTTTGCTATTGATGCCGGTGACAGAACACAGCCCTGCCATATCTTACATCACTGCCAATTTTATATTTGTCTGTGTTAGTATTGTCAACCTTCACCAAAGTCAAATTACATTTGCTGAGGAAGAGAAATACCTGAGAAAATTCTGATGGGGCGTTGGTCCTCAGCAGATATATTGGATATTCCCTACTATCATACGATCAATGATAGCATATGCTTCTATAATTTGTTAGTCGAAGGGGCTGCACCAAATGACCAAAATCAAATTCTCTGGATTACAGAAACAAGCATGCTTGACAATAACTGGTGCAATAAGTAATGTTTTAGTCAGGTCTACGAAGCATTCAAAAAATGTCGGCGCCTTTGATCATCAAACACGCCGCATCGCACCCCCAAATACGCCGACATTTTTTACACGCCTAACAAGTGTGCAGTCAACTATACCACATCATAAGCTGGTTTGGAAATCCTCGTGGATCTCTCTCCACATCTACAAGGAGAGAGAGAGAGGCTAGGTGGGCAACATATTGACTCCAACACGCTGCTTTTAATATGCCGCAGGTGAACATTATGGGACGCAGATAGTCACAAAATCCTGGAAATGCTGGTAGATGTGATGCTTACCATGATCAACTACGAGCTTCTATTTAACATTCTGATTCGTGTAAGAGATGAATGGAATCAAAATAACACGCTCATTAACGAAGCCTGCTTACTCTGGAGATATACTTCATTTCCTTTTTATGTAGTGGCACGAAGATTATGTTTTCCAGCCTTCTGGCCAAATTCCTGTTTCCCATATTTTTTGGCATATTGTGTGAAGAATTCTCACTCCATCCTCACTAATTAACTTAAATGCCTCGACCGTGATATTGTCGATCCCAGCTACTTTGCCAGTGTTTAGTTTTTGTACGACTACCTTCAATTTTGATTTCAGTATTGCGGGTTAAAGTTCTTAGTCTACCTAGTTACTTTCGAAAAGCTTTTGGCAGAAGTATTGTCAATTCTTAGAATATCGATCAATTCCCTTCCCGAATAAATTAATTAAAACAACAGGTTTCATTGAATGGTCCGCTAGGTCGTCAGATCTAATGTCACTAGAATTTTCATAGTCACACATAAGTAGTTTCTACGCATTAAAAAGTGGCGGAGGGGGCAATCGTTTAAAAGGCGGTATAAAAAAGTTGCAAATAAAACATCACATCATGGGGGTGGGGGCAATGTGACCCCCTACTTAAGTCGCTGGCATTAAAATATTCCCCTTCTTAAAATTTGATTCAAATCTTAATAATATGGCTTGCCTGATTTCGCCAGATATTTCCTTTTTTGCATTTTATAATTCCGTCAGATACCTGTAATAATTGGTGTCCGTTTTAAAAGAAATAAATATAACTCAATAGAGTCATAAATTTGTACAAGCAAAACGTGCAGACAATGCCAATTATCCTTTAAAGAATAAGATACAAGTAACACGTAGGTTATTATTATTTATTTTCTAAATTATAAAAGCAAAATGTGCTTCTTTGTAGATTGCGGCAATTTGAATTTCATGTGAGCGAACGTTTAGATGATGTATCTTTTTAAAAATCTGTATGAGCCAGGGAAAGACTTATGAAAATATTTAGGCTTATGTATGTATAGCGGTAGTAGAATAGCAAACCAGAACCCTATTCTTGTAGATGATTGATCGATTTAATATACAAATACTTGACCGTAAGGCCTAACAAAGGGCCGTAGCCGTACCTAAAAGATCGTTTACCACTTGCATACATTAACAACTGACTTGAGATTAATGGTTCTATATATGGTATTGCTGGTCCGAGTGTGTGTATATGGGAAAATATTTAAATTTTCTCCTATCATTTCGATACACTCTTTGCTCTACCTTTACCCTAAAATATCGGTAGATGGTCAATCACACTATAGAATCGACTAATTCTTTGAATATCTAAATATACCCCCCTGTATGGATACTGAGTGGGGACCAAATCCAACGAAAGACATGATTTATATGTGACTACAATTTTTCTTCTTCTACCGCCTTTCAGAAAATTTCTACACTGCAGAGGAATACTTCATTTACAGGGTTAAACGAAAGTAATAATAATATCGGTAACTGTACCGATAAGTTTTAAATGGTTTCTGATATACGTCACAACAATTTTTTTAAGTAAATAATTATTTTTCATTTTTTTGATGAGGCTAAATGTGGTGCAGAGGACTAAAGGCCTCTTCATCAGGATACAGAAAAAAATAAGAAATAAGTAAGAAAAAATAAAAGCCCCTGAAATACATAAAATAAAGAAATACGAACAAACTACAGGACTTTTGTTTATTAAGGGGTCATTAAAAAATACGTTCGCTTTTAGGATGGAGGTACCGAAAATATGACAAATTGATAGATTCATAAAATAAAATAAAATAAAATAAAAAACCGCTGCCCAAGGAATCACTACTTCCACATCCAGATTCTCTATCCAAGTCACTCACAACGAAAAAACTTTGTATGTGGAAATAATTATTTATGGAACTTTAATAATATAATATTTAAAATACCCCACAACGGTGGTGGAGTGGGGGTGGATGAAGTAAAAAAAAAATTTGAGGTTTCTGGTTCTTGTACATACACTAAATGATAATTTGTTTCATCCCCTTTAATAATGGGGTGGAGGTGGTAATGGGGGTGGCTAATGCCAACAATTTTTTTGAGACCTTAGCTTCTCTTGATATACTAAATACCAATTTTATGGACTCTTACCTGCTTGATTTACCCATTTACCCCAAATTTACCCCAATTTACCCCCCAACCCTTCGACGGAACAAGATGAAAATATAATCTAGTTCCAGATATCGTTCAAGTACATAAGTGTACCAAATTTCAAGTCAATATCTTAAACGGTTGCAGAGTTAAATGTGCGCACAAAAAGTTAGACAGACCGACAGACACAGAATTTTTTTTTCTCTCAAACTTAAAATCTTGACGTTTCATGACATTTTAAGCCTAACAATAAAAATTTTTTAAAATTTGTTTGTCGTTACTATACTTCCACTGGATGTGGAAGTAAAATAAACTGTTCGTTGTCTCTTGGCAAACTAATTAACAGTATATATTTGTACAAGCTTTTATTTAACTTGACCTGTTTGTTAGTATGTTTGGGTCAAATATTGTCAATTTTGAACCACTTAATGACGTCCAATTGAGCTGATATTTTGTATACACGTGTAGTTCGACAATACAGTAATGTGGTACCAAAAAGTGTGTTTTCTAGTTTTTTAAACTGTAATTTGATCGGATAGTGTATTCATTCAGACGTTGCATTCTAAGAACTGACGGAGGAGATTCGGTACTTTTAAGTAAGGACGACGCAATGAATATAAAACTAATTAAACGTAACTAAAAATTTAAAAATAAAATTATATGTAAAAAAACGTTTTTAAAACAAGCTTTTATTATTATTTAGGTGCACTAAAAGGAAAAAATAAGTTATGTTGAATTAATTGCCTTAAAAGCTCGTCACGTGAATAGAAAAAAAAATACTTACTTAGGTACTTACAAATACAATCTCTGTCAAACAAAATTAATGCCTGTATAAACTTCTCTAGCCCGAAAAGATTTTAAGACAATGAATTCAACATAACTTATTTTCTCGTTTTAGTACACCCAAATAATAATAAAAGCTTGTTTTTAAAAAGTTTTTTTTTCGAATAATTTTATTTAAAAGTATTATGGGAGGAAGCTTAAAGGGGGTTTCACAAATGTTACAAGGTGTCACAAGGGGGACGGAGGGGGTTAAAAGTGGCTCATTTTTGCAAACGTATTTTTTTAATGAATTTCATTGACAGTTGTCATGTTTGTTTATATTTTGTTTATTATAAATGTTATGATAATAAAAGCAAAATATGTGGTCCTGTGAAAGTCTAAAATATGCAAAATGACTTGGTTTGTTAAACACTATAAAAGTGTTCAAGTGTTTTATTACAGTATTTATTATAGATTTCCAACTTCTGAGGAAACTTTTCGTGTATGGTTGCATATACTTGGCAAACGAGATGAACATGTTAGTGATAGAGCCATACCAAATTTGTTTGTTCAGACCATTTTAAACTTGAGGATTTCGAAATGGTAGCACACAAACGCACCTTAGAACAAATGCAATCCCTGTTTTGCATCTTCATCAGGATCACAAAAACCACGAGAACAACATGTTGTCGGTTGATACATCAACCGATATGCCTAATACATGTTTTCTAACTACTTCACCCAGAAGAAATCGGAAACTTGTGGTATTGTTAGATGAATCGGTGTCACCTCTGCTGTCCCCAACAGTTCATGGCGCAGTAATAATGGAACTATTGGATGATAATTCAAGTGCCAGTAGAAAAAGAAATCGAGTCTAGTTGGAACGTTATTGTTATTCGTAAGTATTTCATTGTAAAATTTAGGCAGGCACAGGAATTTTTTTATAATAAAAAATGATTATATTGTGAATAAAAAGGATATTTAAATTTTAACCTTTAAAATATGTTGTAGGTTATCATATAAATATTTTTCAGCAAAACTACATGAAGCTCAGGAGAATATGACTTTGTTGTTGGCCAGCAAGCTTGGGAAAAATATAAAGTGTGGAGGAAACAGGCAAGTGAGGTGATCAACTTAGTTTTATTATATTGCCGTATCTAAATAATTATTATTGTTTTAGGTTAATCGTGCAGCCCAGATGTTAAGTTATAGAGTTGTGAAGGCCCTTTTGATTTTAAAAGGTGATTTAAAGCATCTCCATTTTGAAGAATAAGGATATTTGCAGAACTAAACTTTGTTTATTTTAAATTTTAGCACTTTAGTGTCACGGGTTATATATGCATTGTTTTAATATAAACATGTGTCTTTTTTCTTGTTGCTAAGTATATATCACTAAAATGTAATAATTCAGTTAATACATTTGGTTTTTATCGTACTATAAAAATTATTTCGTTTTGGTCCAATGTTTATTCCTACATGCCTAATGATATTTTTATTCCCATTTTCTGTTCTATGAAATATATTGTATGTTAAAGGTAAACAACCCAAGCAACAAGGTTGCTGCACGTTGTGTGGGCAGATTTCATAAAATTTAAATTGGGCGCGTGCAAATGTAAGGAAATTATTTCATGGACGCGTGCGTAATGCAATCAACTGTCAGTGATTTGACATTTAGGCATCAAAATGGCGGCGCCCTATGTTGCAAGTGTCGGTCATCTCTCTTGCGCGGTATATTCCTCTATAGAGTGAGATTCCAGAGCCGCCAGACCTACGTCATTTTAGCAAAGCTAATATTTTGACAACAAGTAGTGTAATATCTAGTTAAGAACGTCTGCGTATTTGCTAGTTTGAAAGCGGGCCCTTTTGCAGAGAACAGGTATAAAAGGTACATAAAAATTTTACTCTGTACGTTAAATTATGATAGCTGGATTATTTTACAAGTAACACGCTAACTACATGGTGTCAGCATCAACCTCCGAAACTTGAGGTCCGAGGTTCGATTCCTGAGCGTTCTCAGTTTTTTTTTTCAAATATACGTACTGAGAAAAAAAGTTATGGCCAAAAATAATAAATATTTCCCTATTGGTTGTCTCTTTCTTGGTAATCGCCACTTTAAGTTAATATTTGTTGGAAAAAAAAGCTGAGAACGCTCAGGATCGAACCTCAGACCTTAAGATTCGGAGGTTGACGCTTACACCACGTCGTTAGTGTGTCACGTGGAAAATAAACCAGCTATCATATTTTAACGTACTGAGTAAAATTTGTATGGACCTTTTGTACCTGTTTTCTGCAAAAGGGCCCCGCTTTCAAACTAGCAAATACGCATACGTTCTTAATTAGATATTACACTATTTGTTGTCAAAATAAACTGCTTTGCTAAAATGACGTAGGTCTGGCGGCTCTGGGATCTTGGACTACTAGGTATGTGCAACAACCTTACTAATAATTTCCATAGCCTACTTAGTAATTTTCTTACATTTGACGCGGCCATTTTGAAAAAAATAAAAAATTGTTCGTATCTCACTTATATTTTGCAATTTCTTAAATAGTAAAAAAATGTTGTACTTATAATTTTATGGTTAATAAGAAACCATAAAAAAAATATAGTCATTCTATTTAAGAAAGAAAAGTTGATGTCACTTCCGATTGAACCGGAAGTGTTATCTCGTTCCTGTTAGTCTAAAAGTAGCCCACTTGTGTGTACCAAAACTGAAATTTTTAAATTAAAAAACAATCAAAAAATTGGGGGGCGTACATTGACTCATGGCCACCCCGTATAAACGGCCAATACATTACAATAGCTTTTTTATTTGTCTGTTATTTTCTCTTAAACGCTTAATTTCCATCGTGTTAGTCCTTATACTTATCGACATAATTTCAAAAACCGCTGCCCAAGGAATCACTACTTCCACATCCAGATTCTCTATCCAAGTCACTCACAACGAAAAAACTTTGTATGTGAAAATATTTGTTTATGGAACTTTAATAATATAATATTTGAAATCCTCTACCCCAAAAACCCATATAACGATACCCCACATCGGTAGTGGGGTGGGGGTGGTGATAGGGGGGTGGTAGTGGGGGGTGGATGAAGTAAAAAAATATTTTGAGGTTTCTGGTCCCTGTACATGCACTAAATCACATTTTTTTTCATCCCCTTTAATAAGGAGGTGGGGGTGGTAATGGGGGTGGCTAATGCCAAAATTTTTTTTCAGACCTCAGCTTCTCTTGTATATACTAAATACCAATTTCACGGACTCTTACCTGCTTGATTTACCCATTTACCCCAAATTTACCCCAATTTACCCCCCAACCCTTCGACGGAATAAGATGAAAATATAATCTAGTTCTAGATCTCGTTAAAGTACATATGTGTACCAAATTTCAAGTCAATATCTTAAACGGTTTCAGAGTAAACGTGCGCACAAAAAAAGTTACAGACAGACAGACAGACCGACAGACAGACAGACCGACAGAAATTTTTTTTTCGCTCAAACTTAAAATCTCGACGTTTCATGACATTTTAAGCCTATTTGGACAATAAAAATTTTAAAAAATTTATTTTTTTGTCGTTACTATACTTCCACTGGACGTGGAAGTAAAATTTAGAAACTTAATTCTTGCATGTAGAGCGTTTCGTATATAGTTTTTTTTTTTTTAAATTATCATTCTATCTAACCTATACAATGTTTTTACCCTGTGAGGAAAACTCCAAAGGGTATCAGAATAACGAAATAAAAAACCGTTGAAAGTTGAGAACAATGTTTTTTCAAAAAAAGTCTTCTAACTTCTAGGCTCAGTTAAACGACTATTTCTTGCTTTTATCCAACGCTGGTTTAGCTTGTTTTTGTCCGCGTGTGAACGCAAAGGAAAGTTATAGATTTCGCGGCTCTGTATGTATGTATGTATGTATGTATGTATATTTATGTGTATGTGGCTATTTTTACGTGTTACCTTGTAGAGCCGTTTTAGTCTAAAAATTTCGACTAAGGTGAAAAATCCGGACATCCTACATCCGCTATTTTGTTTTTTGGAAATTTTCACATACTTAGTGCCGTCCGCGCGTTGGAGATGAATCTTTCAACATCTCTTTTTCCAAAGTCGGTTTAGCCTAGAGCTGGCATTAATTTGGTAAGGAGGTGAGCTCCCGTCTTCCGCTCGGTAGCCTGAAAGTATAGGCAAGATAAACATTTTTTTTTATTAGACCCTTAGCCCAACGGGCAGATGGTCATAGGGTAGGGCAGATTCTGCAGAGGGCAACATTTTTTAACGAACTCCCGATCGAAAGGCACTTACTATTTGACTGGCCAAAAGTAGGTCTAAATTTATAATTTTTGTCTTCCAATCTATTGGATGGGTTCATTAATATGTCTAATAACAATATGCCTTAACTGACCGGCCTACGAGGAGAAAACCTCTATAAAAGAACTGACAGCGAAGTCGCTAAAACCTGCGGACACCGGGCGACCTCCGCAGTATATAGCCTTGCCTCCGGGATGGGCGTCACCCGGGGGTCGACCGAACATCGACCCGATTCGTGGGATGAACAATGGAGAAACTAAACAAAGTAGATGAGAACAAAGCAGATGAGAACAAACCTTCTACGGTAACTCTGAAAGTGGTGAATACTAAACCAAAAGACGATACAGCATTCCTGGGAGAGAACCAGACCAAAGAGAAAAAAAAGCTGCTGGCTCAGACAATAAAGAAACCGATCCCTTCAGACGTGATAGCATTGCCAGGTCCCCACCAAGGGAATCATCAGACCGAAGCATGACCATGGCAACGGACAAGGTAAAAGCAACGGGAGGGAAAACCTCAGCGGAAGGAACTCAATCTAAACTTATGATAGGCAGGATACAGGTAATTAGTAAATTGCAGAGGAGCAACTCAGTCGGGGAGGGGAGTAGAAAGCGTAAGGTGCATGATACCTCCCTCGGACCTAGAGCCGTACAAAAGAAAGGAGAGCCCACTGGTCTTCGCTTTAACTGAGGCCCTAAACGCGATTACGCAGCATACAAAGAGGTTAGAGAAAATTATGGAAGAAAACCCAAATACTAAAAGGGATATAATAGAACTGGCAAACAGGGTGAAAAGGTCGGTGGACGTCATTAATAGAGACTCCATAAAACAATGGCTGGAGGACAACAAGTGGGAGGGAGTCGAAAAACAAATGTTTGATGCAGACAGGCAAATAGATACTTGCCCTAGAAGCAAGGCACACTCAGTGGTTGCGACGACGCAAACCGTCCCTACAGGGAAGTGGCACAAGGAGGAGGAAACGAGGAAAAAGACAGAGGCAATAATTAAGGCAACCAAGGAAACCACAGATTATGAGAAGTGGCTGGAGACTGCTAATTAGGACTGGCCGGAGGAAGCTTTTCTACAAACCAAGCTAGAGGAAGGAACTCCCAATTGGGGTGGAGACGAAGAAGATATTCTACTAATAGTAGACGCCGATGACAAGGGAGAAAAGGGAATACTGAGAAGAGCGAAGGAATCCTGCCCAATCGCCAAGGAGATACTCAGTACTCAGCTAACGGCAGGGCAAATAGTATACGGAGCTTCTCGTACAGGACTAGAGATTAGCAGGAATGGGACCCAGAAGGAACGTAAACGGTATACCTTTTTGCTACTTCGCAGCCCTACGGGAGAGATGCAGGATACTCGAGAAACATATCAAATGCTACATGAGTGTGCACAAATCGTAACAGAGTTGGAAAGGAAGAAGCTGTGTATCATAGCGCAAGAAGAAGTAGACAGCGTATTGTTAAGGAAGATAACTGAATTTGTCTTCAAAGGCAAAGACAGGGAGATAAGAGTGCTATTCCCCCCAGGAAAGATGCCAAAAAAGAATAATGATGCGGAGAAAGGGAGGACCTGGGCAAATATGGCAGCCACTTCAAATGAGGGAAGCTCTAGAACGGATACGATCCAACAACAGGCTCGTACCGGTGGAAGGAGAGGAGGAGGAAGGGAAGTTCTCTTCCTCAAAGAAGAGGGAGTCTCGTATAAGGACCTTCTCACGAAGATTAAAAAGGTTGATATAATTGATATAAAGACTATAGGAGTAGAGGTAGCAAGTCTCAGAAAGACTAAAAAGGGAGAGATGCTTATAGAAGTCGTGGGGGGCAGAGGAGCATCGGACCCATTGAAGGAGGCTATTGGTAAATTCCGCAGAATTGATGTGAGGGCTTAAAAGGATGATATGTTCATTACAATTAGGGACCTGGACGCTGCGACCACCGAGGAGGAGGTCAGACATATAATGACGACGGAGGCAGGCGTCAGAGATGGGGAGATCTCAATAGAAAAGATGAGAGCGGCCTTCGGAGAGAGCCTGCTGGCCACGGTTAGGCTCCCGCGGAAGGCTGCAGAGGCTGTGCTGGGGAAGAAGCATCTCAGAGTGGGATGGCTTCGATGCCGGGTCCGCGAACGGTCAGAGGTCGAAATATGCCACAGATGCTGGAAGGGGCATATGAGATGTCCTGCCTGAAGTGTGCCAAAGAAGGCCACACGGTGAAAGACTGTGTGGCAGCTGATTTCTGCCCTAATAGCGAAAGAGAAGGGCATCGCGCTGACTCGTTGGACTTCCCTATACTGGCAGAAGCGATAAGGAAGTCGAGGTGAACGCGGGAGGAAAACCCGTCGCATTCGCCAGAATAAGGCAAGCAAACCTGAATAGATGCCGGGCCGCTCAGGATCTGGTCTGGGCCACAGAGAAACGGAAGGGGGGGATATATTAATAATAAGTGAACCTAATAAGAAGATGGTGAAAAACAGGCCTGAGTGGTTCGTCGACGAAAACATAGATGCTGCGGTGGGGATCCTAAATCCCAGGCTTAGCATATATGGAACTGAACAAGGAAAAAGGTACGTCTGGGTGGAGTTGAAGGAGGTGGTTCTCTTCAGCTGTTACTTTTCACCCAACGCTGGTATAGCAGAACTGGAAAATTCCCTGGAGGAGCACGGAAGGGCCGTGAGAGCGAGTAGGAATAGAGGAAGAGAGGTGATAGTAGCCGGCGACCTCAATGGCAGCGCCCCAGAATGGGAAATGGACCGGATGAATGAGAGTGGAAGGGTAATCAGCGAGTGGATAGCCACTGAAGACCTGCAAATACTGAACGAGGGAGCAGCTTATACGTTCGTAAGAGGGACCACCGGCTCCATCCCGAACCTTACTCTGGGCTTGGAAGGGGCAGCCAGGAACACCAGCGGGTGGAGAGTCCTAACAGAGGAGACATTAACCGTCCACTATATTACCTATTAGATTGGACAGAACCGCGCCACCCAGGTGGTAAAAGGCAGAGGGTGGAAGCTTGGTAGGCTGAACAGGGATACCTTCAAAAGAAGTCTTTCTGGCTCCTTCCGAGGAGGCATGGTTGAAACGGAGGAGGCCCTCACTGATGCGGTTTCTAGAGCTTGCAACGAGTCAATGCCCAGAAAGGGAAGCAGAAAGGCCAGGAGGGAGGTCTATTGGTGGACGGAGGAGATCGCAGCCCTCAGAACGGAATGTATCGCGATTCGTCGGCAGGGTATAAGGCAGAATAGGAGAGCAGGACGTGGGGAGAACCCGTCTCTCCAGGAGTACCGGAACGCCAGGAAAAACCTTAGAGAGGCAATTAAAAGATCAAAGAGAGAGAGGTGGAGGGAATTATGCGACACTGTGGATGGAGATGTCTAGGGAGATGGCTACAAGATAGCGACTCGACAAATCAGAGCCTTGCCGGCAGAGAAAGTAGCGGAAGTCGTGACTCCAGAAAGGGATATAGTCAGATGGAGGGCGGTAGAAGTGGATATGGTCCCCCCACTCACGGAGGAGGAGCTGGAGGCAGCATGTGCCAGACTTAAAAGTGGAGAGGCTTCAAGTTTAGACGAGATTCCTCCTGAAATAGTCAAGCTAGTTGCGGAAGAATACCCGGGAAACATCTTAAGAGTAATGAACCGTGCCCTAGAGAGTGGGGATTTCCCGAGCAGATGGAGGGAGGCCAGGGTCGTCCTGATCCGGAAAGGGAACAAGCCGCCGGAGGACCCGTCATCCCACCGACCGCTATGTTTACTTGACGCGATGGGCAAGCTCCTCGAGTATCTGATACTGGGGAGATTAGAGAAGGAGATAGCCGAGAAGGGCGGCTTATCTGAAAGCCAGTTCGGTTTTCGGAAAGGACGATCAACGGTAGGAGCCATTAGACTACTAAAGGAGACAGCAAATGAAGCCCTAGCCATGAAACAGATATGTGCTGTCGTGACCCTTGATGTCAAAAACGCGTTTAACACAGCGGGATGGGAGATGATTGTCAGGAAGATGCAGAGCTTGTGGGTAGCTCCGTACCTCGTCAGGGTGATGATGAGCTACTTGCAAGACAGGATGATCGGATTCGAGTCAGAGGGAGAGATAACCTGGAAGAGTATCACGTGTGGGGTTTCACAAGGGTCGGTGCTCCATCCGACCTTGTGGAATGTGATGTTTGACGATGTCTTTCGATTACCTTGGACGGAGGGTGTAAAGGTCATCGGGTATACCAACGACTTGGCCATAACGGTGACTGGAAGGTGGACTGTTCAAATAATGGAATCAGCCAACGAGGCCATCAGAAATATTGATAGATGGCTAGAAAGAACGCAGCTTGAGCTAGCTGCCGCGAAAATGGAGCTCCTGGCTACCACGAGGTAAAGAAATCTTCCACCCATGAAAGTTAGGGTGGGCCAGGTGGAGATATCCTCAGGGGACCACCTGAAATACCTAGGGGTTTGGCTGGACTCCAAGTTGAACTGCAGCCATTGGGAGGCTTATGGCTAATACGCACGGACCGAGAGCGAGCAAGAGGAGACTGCTGTGCATTCTAGCCTCTTGTGTGCAGCTCCGGTCTGGGAAAGTGCGATGAAGGTGGATAGGACGAGAGGGAGGCTGGCTAGAATCCAGCGATGTGCCGCACTAAAGGTATGCAGTGCATATAAAACGATTTCGTACGAGGCGGCGTTGGTAGTGGCGGGGATCCCCCTTTGGATCTGATGGCCAAAGAACTGTTGGAAATCTTTGAAGGAGCCGGGAGGGCAGAGGCTAGAGAGAGGCTGTTTGAAAGATGGCAAAAGCGGTGGGACACTGTAGTCAAGGGAAGGTGGACGAGACGCCTCATCCCGAACATCAGAGCGTGGATGGAACGGAGGCATGGTGAGGTAGGCTATTACCTCACCCAAGCCCTGAGCGGACATGGGTGCTTCATGGAGTACTTATATGATATTGGCAAGACTGACAGCAGAGAGTGTGCATACTGTGGAGAGGTCGATGACGTGGAGCATGCAACAGATGGAGAGAAGAGAGACGAGACGGTGGGGCGTCGTTATTGTCTCCGGAAGACATGGTAGGGAGGATGCTAGAAACGGAAGAGAACTGGAGAAGGGCGGAGGAGGGAATAACCCGCATTATCAAAAAGAAGGAATAGGAGGAAAGAGAGATGGGTTTGAACCCATAGAGAAACGCCAATTAACACCGACAATCTTAAATGACCTGTGGGTCCCATGAAAAGCGAAAGCAGTCCTAGGCCAACACTACACACTGAAGAGAGGGGGCGGTTTTAGCTGATTGGAGTCCAGCACTACCCGTTCGCGATAGATTCTAAGCGACAGGTGATGATTTCCCCTTCTCGCAAAAAGAAAAAAAAATAACAATATATATTGATGGAAAACATTTTTTATTTTTTGATTCAACAAAATTAAATAAAAATGTTACATTTTAAGCATTGGGACTTTATTTCTGAACGTAATTTCTCAAGAAAGGCTTTTGACCCCTTTAAGAGGTAAATAAAAGAAAACGTCTTTCATCAATATATGTTATTATTAGATATATTAATGAACCCATCCAATAGATTGGAAGACAGAAATTATGAATTTAGACCTATTTTTGGCCATTTTAAATTTGAGTACTCAAATTTGGAAACTGGCGAATGTTTCATGCGAATTGGTTGCATAGAATTGTCTGCCATGTTGTTTTTGAAAAAAAGGACATCCAAATTAACAATTTCCGCCGGTCAAGGAGCTCGCCATTTTTTCCCTTTTTTGAACTTCGCGCGCGCGTACCACAGGTCTGCGGTGTCTTCCATTTATTTTTTCGCTATGTCAAATACGTATAGTGCTACCACGTATTTCTATCGGGAGTTTGTTAAAAAATTATTTTGCCCTCTGCGGCCTCTGTCCTACTCAATGACCCTCTGCCTGTCGGGCTAAGGGCCTAATATAAAAAAGTGTTTATCTTGCCTATACTTTCAGGCTACCGAACGGAAGACGGGGGCTCACCACCTTACCAAATTAATGCCAGTTCTTAGACTATTTAGGCTAAACTGTTTTTGGAAAATGAGATGTTGAAAGATTCGTCTCCATCTCGCGGATGGCACTAAGTATGTGAAGATTTCCAAAAAACAAAATGACGGATGTAGGACGTCCATCTTTCCGAATTTTTCAAATTAATCGGATTTTTGAATAATAATAAATTAACTTGTTTGCATAATTTCGGTTCAATATATTTTCAGAATATCCGTTCATGACGTAAATGTCTTTAAATAATACTGATAATAAGTATTTCACCGTTTCTTAATATATTCCAAAATATTGTACCAGACAAAAACATGAGATAACCTTTTGACCTGTGTTTTTCTAGTTGACTATACACGCAACATAAATATTTTATTTGAATGTCTCCTAAAACCAGTCACGGACTTCGTTCTTTCTAAACAACTGTAGGTTTCAAAAACTTTTAAAGCCAAATAATTTCATCTGACGCTTTTCGATCACATTCCTATGTTTTGAACCATGCACTCAATCTGCGCCGTTGCAAGTAGTTAAAGAAACGTAGTCTGTGACCGGATACTATAAGCTACGATAAGTACTTTTGGGCTTCATCTTGCCATATTTCCAAAAATACTTGAATCGGCTGTGAAGGGATGATCGTGCCTTATAATTTAAACAAATTAAATAAACATATTTTTACCTTCTCGGCGCATGCCCATTTTCATGCATTTTTTCAGTCGACAGTACTGGCATTGGTTCCTATGATGTTGATCTATGGGGCAATTTCTGCTGCCTCGACATGAATATGTTAAATTCCTCCGAACACTTCTCTTAAAAAATGACTTGCAACCTGAAACGTCAATAAAACAGATCTTCACTCTATGGGATTATAACGAGTATTAAGTGAGAATGCTTAGTCAGCGTTTTAGTTTCTTGACTCTAGACTCTAGGAACTTATGAAAAACATCGCGATCAAGTTTTTATAGCTCCAGATATGATAGTATACAACGCGACGGGACAAGGCGAGACTTTCATAACGTTTGATAATCAGAAATGTCGTATTGACCGATAGGGTTTTGCTGATAAACGCAAAATTATAGCGGATATCTATATTGTGGGTGACTAGTTACGATAATTACAAACTAGCAAAATAAATTATTTTTTCAAAATAATATTACTTGTCTTTGTAGTTTATGTAAATTTATATCTAGTTTAAAATAATTGTGCAAGCTTAACAAAAAATAAACTTGTTTTCAATTATGAATATCATATTAAATGTACTTGGAACAGTTTTCAATAGTACTGATATGGGCGATTCGGTGAACGTAATTCGACAATTTCTCCTACATCCCTGAATCGATCGAAAAATTTTTTGGTAGGCTTTTAGAGACAACCTTATAAAATAATACTAGGCTATTGAAAACTAAAGAAGGAAAAAATAATTTTTCTGGTTAGAAAATTAAAAAAAAAAAATTTGTTGGTTTCAATAGTCTGGTATCATTCTATCAAGTTTTGTCTAAAGCCTATCAAAGAATTTTTTCAATCGGTTCAGGGATATAGGAGAAATGGTCGAATTACGAAATAATTTTCTTAAGCACGGCATCGCCACCCTTTTAACTAAAGACAAGTAGAAGTTGAAGTCAGGCGTGGCCGACTGCGCATACCTAATTAATTGATATTTTACTCGAATTCTGCACAATTCACTAATAGCTCGTGCTAGGGAGATTAAGAAAATACTTCTCTTATTTTTATTATTCCATTAGATATTCACAGTCGGCAACGCCCTGCTACTTTCATTCGTTTCGTAATGTTTTTAAAAAATACCTTAATAAAATTTTAAAGTAAAATTGATCACGTAACGTTCGTTCGAACCTGAGAGACACAGTGAATATCGCAATTTCAATATGTTACAAGTCTTCATATTTTTGTATATTTAATCGAAAACCTTATTAACATTTTGCTCTAAAATTATAATAAAACATAGTATATATAAAATATGAAAGTATACACGCCTCGCGTGACCACTCTATATGACTTCCATGATATTTTACATATGTTCCAAATTTGAAATCTAACAGAAGTTAGCGTGTTTACAAGAAACGGTTTACATACACACATACATAGAGACATTTTTTTATTCGATATTTGAGCTCTGCATAATTTTTTTTTTTCGATTATTAAAAACTGTTTGTCCGGTTTTGATTAAATCAGATAGGTGTACAACTCATAAAAATCGTATGATTTATTGTTATTCCAGTCATCACAATAGGAAATATTTTGTTACATTTCCCTATAATTTTTTTCAACAGAATTTTCCTGAGTAGTGAATGAAAAAATAAATATTTAAAAAAATATATTTTACATTTTTATACAAAGGAATCCAGTTTTGTTAGAGAGCAAAAAAAAAACTTTCTGCTCGGAGTATTATTCTAATTTTAGTTTAGTTCATTTTCACGTTGGATACACTTAAAAGAAGCTATTTTCGAAAATGATAAGGTTGTTTCTTTGTTTCATCGACAAGAAAATTAGTATACGTTACCACATCTCAGGAAAATGGAAGTATGATATGGTGGTACGGCCGAAAAATCGAGATAGGTTAGATTCTGATACTATGTTCAAAATGCAAAGAAAATATTTCTCTATGGCGGCTATGCGCCTGTCTGTCGAATTTTCTCTCGTTCATGTTGAGTTTTGAAAAAATCCATCGATTTTGAATGTTTTTTTAAATGTCCGTCTCAATGAGGACCTACTTTTTACTATGATCATCATGAGTGATGCTATTTCAAGAAAGGACCCCGTACATTTCTTATGTAAATTGGGGTACAGTCAAATTGGATGAATTTGTAATATGTTGTAGATTTCGACTTTCTGATCAAAAGCTCTCATGGCAGCCATTTTGATTCTTTACATCATATAATTAAAAATTTCATCCCATATCACCATACTAAAAAAAAAATCCATTTGCCCATTCAAAAGTTACAAGAGTGTCCCTATCGGCTGAGCCACCCGGTATTTTGGAAACTATTAGACTTAACAAAAAAAAAGAAGGACTAGTCATATGAATGCCGTTTCTCTATGGCTAGTGACACCACTTTCCATATGTGTGAAATATTTTTAAAGGTCTTATTTATTGTAAGCAGTTCATATTAATTTTTATCATCTTTTAGCATGTGAGAGATAAGAACATGTCACGTAAGTGAGGTATTTTGGTCCCTTTAAGGAGTGCAGGAACAAAAAATTGTAAGATAGGCAGGGCCGTCGAGAGCCAGAGCGGGCCCCGGGACAAAAGGTTTTTCCGGGTCCTAACACTGTCAATATAGGTGGCGAGGGGAGTCCGGGGGTAGAAGCTTGTAGGAAGCGCCACAGGTGAAAACTTTTCAGGAATATGAAGGTCGTTGTATTTTTCTAGCCCTTTAAATCCATGTAAGGCTACATAACGGCATTAAAATATTGATAATTTCTGGTATCTGGTATCAATCTGTCACTAGCACATGTTATATTTTGTATGAATCTTATATACTTACTTTATGGAATAATAAGGTAATTTAATAAATTTGAAAATAAAATTGAAATACGTGTTAAAAATTCTTAAGTGCGAAACTATACTTGAGTGGGCCCGGCACGGGCTCTTAAAAGAGGCGTGGACTCGAAAAATTTGATTTTTTGTAACTATTAATAAACCAAAAAACAGTTTTTCAAGCATGGTTGACACATTGACAGAAAGAACAAATTATCATTATTTACAGAAAGGAAAATCAAACTGGTTCAATGTGAAATAAAAAAAACACCAACCAAAAACTTGGAACGAGACAGTACATATCCTTGATCTTTTCGCTCTGGATTCAAACAAAATAGCTAAAAGTTAATTTACATTTCTCTTGATTTGATAAATAAGGTGCTCAAATTAAATAAGTTTTTACTTACAAATTGCAAATTCATCATCAGCTAAGGGGAAGAAGAGTTCTGTGAAGAAGTGGGTAAAATAATCACAGTTGTTCCAAATTTGTTAAAAAATACTTTTCTCGTCGGTGACTCCACCGACCTTCTTCTTAAATGGCTTTATCATCAAGCATAACTTTATTATACAGATAACGACAAGCCAAATACGTGCACGTACGAATTTATGGGTAACTAGACATTTCATATTAACGGGTGCGAAGTAGATTGAATGCGCAACGATACAAAGGAATTTAAATGGTGGAGGTTCGACCTGCGGTCGGTTGTCCATTTATTTCGCACGTAAACCCGGCCCGATGTACGTATTTGCCTGATATTATCTGTAGATACTAGGATAATAAAAGACAAGTGTATGCTCAGTTTCGGGCCTATTTTTATAGAACAAAACCTGATTCAGATGATTTCCGGATATTCTCTCTATAACTGATGTTCCTCTAAGACTAAGTGAAAAATTTACTGGAAAATTGATTGGAAGAATAGATAGGTACTCAAGAGTGGCCTACGGATCTCCAGATTTGACTCCCCTTGAAAAAAATCAAATTTACAAAACTCCACCAGGAGATATTCGTGATCACACAGTAACTAATGAATATACATTCCCTAAGAAACATTAAGAGAATCCGGCGAAAATAGGTTTTATTATTGTATATGTATACATATATATATATAAACGGTTTGTCTACGGCCTTCTTGGCCGTCTACCGCATCCTTGTCGCCAAGTCTCTCTATCTAAATACATTTCTTCCTCTAATTGTCTCTTTTCTTTAATTTCCTGGTTCCAGGTCCTTCTTGGCCTTCCTCTTTTCTGTCTGTAAGTGTGGTTTATTATTGTTTGACAAAAAATAGAACTTTTACACTCTTTAAAACGACATGCCAGTAGATCGGGAGTGTCATTTTGAAATGTTTGAAAACACCGTATAGCCAAAATGTATACAATGAGGGAGTTGAAATGAACGAGCAAATTGAAAAAAACCGCTGCCCAAGGAATCACTACTTCCACATCCAGATTTTCTATACAAGCAGTCACTCACAAGGAAAAAAATTGTATGTGGAAATATTTGTTTATGCAACTTTAATAATATAATATTTGAAATCCTCTACCCCAA
This sequence comes from Rutpela maculata, assembly GCA_936432065.2. Lineage (NCBI taxonomy): Eukaryota > Metazoa > Arthropoda > Insecta > Coleoptera > Cerambycidae > Rutpela > Rutpela maculata. Next base: position 32,738,950 of record OW386294.2, on the reverse strand, counting down.
AAACCCATAAAACAATACCCCACATCGGTAGTTGGGTGGGGGTGGTGATAGGGGGGTGGTAGTGGGGGCGGATGAAGTAAAAAAAATATTTTGAGGTTTCTGGTTCTTGTACACACACTAAATCACAATTTTTTTTTATCCCCTTTAATAATGGGGAGTGGGGGGTAATGGGGGTTGCTAACGCCAAAAGTTTTCTTGGGACCTTAGCTTCTCTTGTATATACTATATACAGATTTTATGACCTGCTTTATTTACGTATTTACTCCAAATTTACCTCAATTTACCCCCCAACCCTTTGACGAAACAAGATAAAAATATAATCCAGTTCCAGATCTCGTTAAAGTACATATGTGTACCAAATTTCAAGTCAATATCTTAAACGGTTCTAGAGTAAACGTGAGCACAAAAAAAGTTACAGATAGACAGACAGAAAATTTTTTTTCGCTCAAACTTAAAATCTTGACGTTTCATGACATTCTAAGCCTATTTGAACAATAAAATTTTTTTTAAAATTTTTCGTCGTTACTATACTTCCACTGGATGTGGAAGTAATTGTACATGTACATATCAATGGTAGATTTAACCATTTAAGTGAATTGCGAAAATTAGTCACACTTTTTCCTTTCCTCCGACTTACTTTAGAATGAAATGTTGAAATGTTATACTAAAAATGAAAATAATATTTAACGTTTTTTTAAAGAATGCAAGTGTCAGCTTTCAAAGTATTAAATATTCCGTATTTTTGATATTCATTAAATTTTGAGCTACGTGTATACGCTAGTAAATTCGAGATCCGACAATATTCTAGATAATTTTGGAAGATAAATTAGTTTTTATAAAAAGATTAGTGAATTAATGGCAGTAATACTTTCCCTGTCATACATGTCTCATCTTCATAGTTTTATTGCCGAAATGTTTTTATAAAGGCTCATTTTTCTTTTGTGGTCTCTAAGGGGTTGTCAAATTCTCAACCATAGGGGACGGTAACGACGTTAAGATTTTTTAACATTTTATCATCATGTGGAGTATTCAAACTGTTCTATTTTAATATGTTCATTTGTGTTTAACCAAATAAATGTATCTGTTTGCAGTAATACCTATTAGAAACCTTTAAAGAATTTATACGACTCTTTTTGCATTCACTTTTGTTCTAATCCCAATAAGAAAGGTTTCTTACATTATAAGATTTCTCATATACAATTACTACATGAGTCAATCAAAAATTAAATCGCGGGACCTAATGCGTCATCAAAATAAAATTAATGTCAATGACTGTCCTAATCACCAGATCTTAACCCCGTCTAATTTATGCATTTACGAAAAAAATAGTTTACCTTTAAATATTTGAACTATTTCAATATATTTAAGTGGGTATTTTCACTAAGATTACAATATGTAAATTTAATTAAAACATATTCTGGTATTTTTAATATTGGGTATATTTAGGTATAGCTATCAGATGTTAATTAGTTAAATTTCATTAATATATTTAACAATTCAAATGAATTCAAATAAGCTCAATTGAATTTTAAAATATTCCCATTATAAATGGTATTAAAAACGTAAATACTGGCAGTGGAAGTATTAAATTCAAATTTTACAGTCATAAGGTCACGCGTTTTATATACAAGGAAAATACGCTATAGTTTTACTTTCACATCCAGTGGAAGTATAGTAACGACAAAATTTTTTTTTTAAATTTGTATTGTTCAAATAGGCTTAAAATGTCATGAAACGTCGAGATTTTAAGTTTGAGCGAAAAAAATTTCTGTCTGTCTGTCAGGTAAGAGTCCATAAAATTGGTATTTAGTATATACAAGAGAAGCTAAGGTCTCAAAAAAATTTTTGGCATTAGCCACCCCCATTACCACCTCCACTCCCTTATTAAAGGGGATGAAAAAAAATTGTGATTTAGTGTATGTACAAGAACCAGAAACCTCAAAATATTTTCTTACTTCATCCACCCCCACTACCGATGTGGGGTATCGTTTTATGGGTTTTTGGGGTAGAGGATTTCAAATATTATATTATTAAAGTTCCATAAACAATTATTTCCACATACAAAGGTTTTTCGTTGTGAGTGACTTGGATAGAGAATCTGGATGTGGAAGTAGTGTTTCCTTGGTCAGCGGTTTTGTCATATGTGTCAGTTATAAAATCATCCCGTAATATAAATTAAAATTGCACGGGATTTTTATTTTGCCTTAAAATTTACCAAAAATATTGTAGTACCTATTTTTTTATTGATTTTGTTCGGATAATTCTGATGCTGATAGAAAAAATTCCCGCTAATGATATGGTGTAATTTGAATTGATATTAAACAAGTACCACGAATGCGTTAATTATCCTTATAACTGATAGCTGATATAATCTTAATGTAGTTTAATCCTTTAAGTAAACTCAGCGAAGCCAGTCAGTCATTTTCCATAAAAGCAGCAATACGCATTTTTTTAGTTTATCAAAATATGAAACTCTTTTAGTAATCAAGGCAACCGCCAAAGATTTTTTTACTTAATACTATTAATTATATTAAAATGTTCATAAGTAGAACGTCAATATAAATTTAAAAAACTAGGTAATTTCTTATCAGTACTAAAGTTTCGCTTTCGTAGTAGTGTGTAGATACTGATCTGCCAAAAAATAAAATGAGAAAAATATTATATTCAGAAAAAGATAGGCCATAGATAGATAGATAGATAGACCATTTATAAATGGTATAAATGTAATATCGATTCACTGAATGGAAGTTTGTGTCCATTTTTTTTTCATAAATAGATTAATCAGTGTAATTCGTCGCTTTTATGGTTATAGAAAATTTTTAACCTTAAAAGCGGGTTGTTCACAGCATTGGAGCGCGTCAGTGTTACGTGCACCGGATACTTATCGTATATCACAATTTATAATTGTGTGGTTCACTCGAGTAAGCTTGACTGATTGATATTACTCCTTTTTATTATATGATTAGCATTTCTTTCAAGTCCGAAATTTGACATTTTTAATGTTTTCTTTGAGGATTAATAAATTTAAATCGAAATCTAGTTATTTCTGTGACATTTTAAATTATAAGGAATGGACAACGACAGATGCCAAAATATAAGAGGATGCCAAATCATTCAATCTCGCTTTCAAAAGAGCCATAATTACAGGAATTTTGAACTGCAAATTGGTACGTGTATAAATTGAAGCCTAAAACCAGGTGTATGCATTGTTAAACAATATTAATTACTATATTAAATGTTCCGTACTGTAAACACACAGACAACTGGACTTGTTAAGGTCTTTCAGAATGGATTTACGCACGACTGAAATTGAAAATTACCAAACGTACCTCAAGAATTGTAAGCAATTACTTTTAGTTTTGGATTTTGGAACATTAGAACGGGAGTTTTTTAAGCTAGAGGAAAATGTTTGCTCTGGTTATTGTACCGGGTGTCACAGGCTTGTGGCTCCCCCTATATTTTGGACATAAAAACGGTATGATATATGCTATTTATTTTTCTATTTTATTGAATTTATTTAAAAATAAAAAATCACTTTCAATATAATTTTTCTTGAATTTTAACGTAGTTGCCTTTGCAAAAATCATGTCTAATAATGAAATGTAAATAACTACCTTTTTGTGAATAATAGCCTTTTCGTTCTCTGTTTTGTTTCTTAATAGGTATAAGTACTAGTGCAAACTATAACGATCAATATTAATTATTTTTTATTTTGAAAGTCTCCCACAACGAAAAATGTGGAAATAATTGTTTATAGAACATTAATAATATAATATTTGAAATCGTCTATCCCAAAAACCCATAAAACAATATCCCACATCGGTAGTGGGGTAGGGGTGGTGGATGAAGTAAAAAAATATTTTGAGGTTTTTGGTTCTTGTACAAACACTAAATGACAATTTTTTTCATCCCCTTTAATAATGGAGTGGGGGTGGCAATGTGGATGGATAATGCCAAAAAAATTTTTGGGACCTTAGCTTCTCTTGTAAATACTGAATACCAATTTTTTGGACTCTTATCTGCTTAATTTACCTATTTACCTCCCATTTACCCTCAACCCTTGGACGGGATAAGATGAAAAAATAATCTAGTTCTAGATCCCGTTAAAGTACATACGTGTACCAAATTTCAAGTCAATATCTCAAACGGTTCAAGAGTAATCGTGCGCACAAAAAAAAAGTTACAGACAGAAATTTTTTTTCGCTCAAACTTAAAATTTCGACGTTTCATGACATTCTAAGCCTATTTGAACAATAAAAATTTTCAAAAGTTTTTTGTCGTTACTATACTTCCACTGAATGTGGAAGTAATCAGGCGCAAAAATGAAACTTGCTTAAAAACAACGGAGTTCTGTAAACTTGAGTTTTCCAATAACCTCAGAGAAAAAATCACGTAGCTTTAAATCAGGCGATCTTGCCGGCCACGTCTCCTTTCCATCCATTTCCCAGAGGGTTCCCATCTAACGATTGTCTCACAGGAATACCATAATGTGGAGGAGCTCTTGTGGGATATGCAAATTGTACTCATAGAGCTTCATGTTTTCTTCTACATCGATCTGTTTTTTCAGCGACTGGATGGTTAGTGGGTTTATATCAATGCAGCTGCCCGGTCAGGTTTTGTTTAATGAAAATAGTCTCAATTGTCTCATCCCCTAGAATACCAGCCCACACATTAGTCTCTCGGGAAACTGCGTATAGTCCTCCCGAACTCCGAACACATGTGGACTTCTCGTATCTAACAAATTTGGATAATTTGTGTTTTCTCAAGATCGTGTCTCTTTCAGATTCAGGGAAATATACTTTTTAAATAGCACTAAAAATTAGTTTTTAGAAATATTCTAAACTACACAGTCACAAGATACTGTACAATGTTTAGGATGCTTTTAAAATTTAAATCGAATATAAATAAAATAATATGGCCATATATAAATATTTTCTTTCGGCGGTCTGTTTTTGGGCGATTGTAATAAATTGTTAGTGAAACTGGATTTTTCATATGGCCTTGTTTTAGTGTGGAAAATTAAAATAGTTAAGTAAACACGTTCCCTGTGGGGATAATTTCGAGCAAACAATATAAAGGATACGTATTCGATATTAATATGTCACCAGTTAATGCTCAAATTTCTGAATATAAAGAATACATAAACAAACACAGGAGTGAGGATTTAAAAATTTGCATATTGAATATGTATGAGAATGCTCATAGGGGCTATGGCTATTTTGATTCAGCCTAAGGGTACGTACGGCCGCTTAGGTCCTTAACAGGTGTTATGTCGTTCTAAAAAATACCATTTATTTTTTACGGTTCATAATAGCGAAAATTAAAATTATCTGTAGATACTTTATTTTACGTTTTTCCGTTAAATATGACATATTCAGCTCCTTTACACACACAGCGTAATTTTTTACGTGTTACTGTACTTACCTCGAAGTATGCAATAGAATTAATTGTGCACTAATGAATCTCTAAACAACCCAGTGATTTACGACTTAAGACCATTACTAATAGAGCTTGGCAATATGTGTAATAAAATTATGACGATCATTAAACTATGTTTAAATAATATACCTACATACTATAATTTTTAACACGCCATTTTCTCATTAGCCAACAATAGATATGTAGATACTAATGAAAAATGTTGTCATTAAGTTAATAACCAATTAACGAAGTGCTAAGTCAAAACACTTATTTTTTAGAGCTTTTTATAATGAATAAAACGTATTTTTTTAAACTGGCTGATATTTCTTTATCACAAAAGTTATCCTGATTGTTGCCTGCATTAACTGACATGGCAAAATTACGTTACTTTTTGCAAATGTTTTATAACGATCCAACTTGCTGAAGCCAATCTTGTCGGTGCGCTATGAAGATTGCTGGAGTTCCACTAGATTGGCTCACTTTTACGAATTAGCATACAATCTTCAAAGTATGTCGACAATGTTGGGCTCCAGCAAGTTGGATCGTCTGTAGACCCCTTAACATTCAACTTATAGAATTTCTAATACCATTGAGAAAACGACGTTGATCTTTACCGCGGCGGTACTTTGACGGAGGCACAGATCAAACGTCGCTTTGTCGGCCTTTTTTACAATTTTAGGGGACTACTCACGACTCACGACCTAACTTGCTGGAGCCAACATTGTCGGTACCCTTTGAAGATTGTTGAAATTCCAGCAGACCAGCTCACTTTTACGAGTTGGCATGGCAGTTTGCAAAGTGTATCGAGAAGGTTGGTTGGTTGGTCGGTTAGTTGGATCGTCCGTAGTCTGTAGACCTTTAGACAGAGTTTACCGCAAGCAAATGACCAATAATAAGGTTTTTTGTCATCATTGATTTATTTCACGAAAACTTATAATTAAATATCTGGTAATTCTGTCCTTCCCGATCCCGAGGTCCTTCCGCATTTATTTCTCTACTAACAAAAATTCCTGATCGATAAAAGTAATATTTTTCATCCAAATTTTGTAACTTGACAACTTGTTAACTGTTTTGATAAGTAAACATTTTGAAACGTGAAAGATACGAAAATGTAGATGGCTAGTATTTTTTATTTTCGTTCTTGTTCATGGGTAAAAACTAACCTTATTTTAATACATAAAGATGTTTTTGCTAATGAACACAAAATATTGTTTATCCACAGTATTATACCGGGTGGCCCAGCCGATATGGACACTCTTGTAACTTTTGATGGGATGAAACTTTCAATTATATGATGCAAAGAACCAAAATGGCTGACTTCCAGTTTCGATGTAATTGACATGAAAATCAAATTTTTAAATGGGACAACCTGTACATTTTTGCATATTTGAATCCTTCTCGCCAAAATACATACGATCTGACTCTCAAATATTATTTTGATTTTCAAAAAATATAGATTTTTTAATTTTTAGTTTTAATAATAGAAGGCCGCGATTTTGCCAAAATTGTTAAAAATCAGTCTGCAAGCACCTTTGACTACACCAAATTTGAAAAAAACCTATTCGCCCATTCAAAAGTTACAAGAGTGTCCCTATCAGCTGAGCCACCCGGTATATACGTATTTGCTTGTTTTATTTTGGGAGTAATATACTACGTTTTCTAATGTGGGGGCGAATGTTCCCCTTGACACTAATTGATGACAATTTAACACTTATATTCGTAATGCTTCTGTCCCTAGTATCACAAATATTGGACCAATGTACAATCCATATAGGATCAATATTCATATATTGGTCCTACACGAGCCTACACAGATTATACGCTGGTCCAATATTTTGTGCTACTAGGGTGTTTCTTAGAGAGAGTTCAAAAATGACTGAACCGAATATTATTTTACTTCCACATCCAGTGGAAGTTTAGTAACTCAAAAATTTGAATTTTTTTTTTCTTCAAATAGGCTTGAATGTCAGGAAACGTCGAGATTTTAAGTTTGAGCAAAAGAAAATTCTGTCTACCTGTAACTTTTTTGTGCGCACGATTACTCTGGAACCGTTTAAGATATTGACTTGAAATTTGATACACGTATGTATTTTAACTAGATCTGGAACTAGATAATATTTTGATCTTATTCCGATAAAGGGTTGGGGGGTAAATAGGTAAATCAAGCAAGTAAGAGTCCATAAAAGTGGCATTTAGTATTCCGGGTGCCACAGACTAGTGGCTCCCCCCTATATTTCCTTTATTTTTCAACTTATCCATTTGAAATTTGGGGTGCGTAAACTACCTGGAAAAATGGATTTTTGGTCATAAAGAACGGTATGAGACCATTTTCGGTTTACCCGGAAATGACCGCAACTTTCGATTTTTAAATGGAACACCCTACATATTTTTACATATTTGGATTCAAGACAACATTCTGAGTATACCATGAGATTTTTGCGAATTTTTGAGTCGATGGTCAGTTTTCTTAAGCATTTTAAGACATTCGTCTACAGTGCTTTGGAATACCAAAATTTGTTCCTCGGCAGGTAAGATTCAAGAGAAAAATATAATTTTTCGTTTAATCTCATTAATAACTATTTACGAAGCCTACAAAATTGAACAAATCATTTTTTTATCGAAAACTTTTTTTTTCAAATGGGAAGGTGGTGGCTCCTAGGGTTCAATAAATTATAGATTTTTTTCTGAATTCATTGATATCCATTTCAAATCTATGCTGTTTGTTTTTCTATTTTATTGAATTTATTTAAAAATAAAAAATTACTTTCAATATAATTTTTCTTGAACTTCAACGTAGTTGCCTTTGCAAAAATCATATGTCTAATAATGAAATGTGAATAACTATTTTTTGTGAATAATAGCCTTTTGGTTCTCTCTTTTGTTCCTTAATAAGTATAAGTACTAGTGCAAAGTATAAGGATCAATAAACATTATCTTGAAAGTGATTTTTTATTTTTAAATAAATTTAATAAAATATAAAAACATAGCATAGATTTGAAATGGATATCAATGAATTCAGAAAAAAATCTATAATTTATTGAACACTAGGAGCCACCACCTTCCCATTTGAAAAAAAAAGTTTTCGTTAAAAAAGTGATTTGTTCAATTTTGTAGGCTTCGTAAATAGTTATTAATGAGATTAAACGAAAAATTATATTTTTCCCTTGAACCTTAGGTACCTGCCGTGAAACAAATTTTGATGTTCCAAAGCACTCTAGACGAATGTCTTAAAATGCTTAAAAAACTGACCATCGACTCAAAAATTCGCGAAAATTTCATGGTATGCTCAGAATGTTGTCTTGAATCCAAATATATAAAAATATACAGGATGTTCCATTTAAAAATCGAAAGTTGCAGTCATTTCCGGGTAAACCGGAAATGATCTTATACCGTTCTTTATGTCCAAAAATCCATTTTTACAGGTAGTTTATACACCTCAAATTTCCAATGGATAAGTTAAAAAATAAAGGAAATATAGAGGGGAGCCACTAGCTTGTGGCACCCGGTATATAAGAGAAGCTAAGGTCTCAAAAATTTTTTGGCATTAGCCACCCTCATTACCACCCCCACCCCATTAATAAAGAGAGTGAAAAAACAAAATTGTGATTTATTATGTATACCTACAAGAACCAAAGGCCTCATTTTTTTTACTTCATCCACCCCCACTTTCATCCCCCTACCATCAGCCCCCCCCCCCACTACTGATGTGGCATATCGTTTTATAGGTTTTTGGGGTAGGTGATTTCAAATAATGTGTTATAAAAGTTCCATAAACAATTATTTCCACATAGTGGAGTGCAAATATAGTACAAACAGTTTTTTCGTTGTGAGACACTCGGACAAAATCTGGACGTGGAAGTAGTGATTACTTGGGCAGCAATTTTTAAACCTATTTAATGTGATCAAATAGGTATACTATAACGTCTATAACCGAAGAAACAAGTCTAAGCATAGAAGCGCAGAAAAAAGTGTACATCCATTTCATAGCACACTGAACTCAAATGTCGAATAAAAAAATGTCTGGTTGTTGGGCCGTTTTTTGTAAACACGATAACTTTCGTTAGATTTAAAATTTTTATTTTAAAAAGCATATGTAAAATAGCATGATAGAATACCCCCTATAAAAATTGGGTCATATCCGTCATATGCGGAGTATATGTGTAGTAAACAAGGTTTGTTATAAATTTAGAGCAAATTATTACTAAGATTTTAATTAACCGCGCAAAAATATGAAGAGATGTACAAGTCGTACATGTCGAAACTGTAATATAAAATGTGTCTGGCAGGTTCAAACGAAGTTTACGTAAGTATAGGTATTCGATGATGTGTCAATTTTACTTTAAAATGTTACTGAGACTTAATCTCAGTGGTACCATGTAAAAGTGGATTGTGAAGTATTCGAGCCAAATGTTAGTCAAACAAATACTTGCAGTCGGCCACGCCCGACTGCAACTTGTATTCGTTTTAAACATAGTTTGAGATATCAGGACATGTATTTTTGGGTATGAGATATTTTTAGATAAACTTGCTAAGATTTATTAATTAAAAATTTTCTTGTATTTTACAGAACTCAAAAAGTGACTAAATAAAATCCCAGGTTATATGCTCGAAGCCTTGTTCGAATTAGGTCATATTTTGCATTAAAATATACACATAGGTGTCCTCTTTGTTTGTCAATTCGCTGGAAGGTGAAAATAAAATGATGACTAAGATACGTCCATTCTGTATTGATGTTGATGACGTGGTCAATTCATTTGTCTTGAGATATCTCATAAAAGAATTACGTATTGTTGATATGGGAATCGGACGTCGATATACAGAGAATTGTCATTTATATTATTCATAAGCACACCTGCTTTAATATCTTTCCGTTATTATTAATAACAGAGTAAAAATCAGACAAAACAATTTTACCGGACGCACTGACAATGTACGAATTGTTTCCAGATTTATGTAATTGTCTGGAGGGCACTAGAGCGTAACCACGTAAAAATTGGGGATAGCAGACGACGATGTTCCGGTAGATGAATTTTACAGTGCACCTTCTCCGGCGAAAACTGATTTTTAATTAAAGGGGTAAAATAAATCATAACGGAATAAAAAAATACTAGTTAGGTGGTACCCATCTGATTTGCAAAAAACAGGTGTATTGTTAAAAAATATTATTTTGGGTATTCACCAGTATAAGTCGAAAAAATCGCTTATTCAAATTGTCTTAACTTGAAATTAATTTTATGATATTTTTGAAATACTTTCTTATCTTTAGTGTTGGCTTACGCGGTTCCACAAAATACCTTCATTCTTTGTATATATAAAAATTCAATTTGTATATAAATTTTCATCAAATCGCAAATCTGCTATTTAAAGTCTTGGGAGAATGTTTGTAATATTTTATTCATTATCGAGTTCTTAAATGTTTTGTAACTATGCCTTTGATAATAAACTTGATTTAATTTATATTTTCACCAAATGGTTTATATCCAAGTTACTGAGAATTTAATGTTTTTATTAAAACAGTTTGGAACTATTTTGCAATTTTTAAAATGTAATAAATATCTAAAAACATGAAGTGGTCATTGAAGAATTCGAATAATAAAGGACTCCTCTCATTTCTTATGGGATGTGGCTCCCGGTGAATTTGGGTGTGAATTTTTAATATATTGTAGATTTCGACTTTTTGATCAAAAGATCCTATGTCTAGTTTCCGAGATACAACTATAAATTCTTGTAAAATTCTGTATCTTGTCGAACTTTCAATTTATTAATGAGGTCAAAGGAGCAATTTCCGAAAGTTTTTCAATTAAAGTTTTTTGATCAGAAAGACACATACTTTATGTAAAAAATGTTTTAGCCAATTTGACCGAATATTTTTTTCACTTGTTATTTTTATATAGATTTCCCGGCGCCTTCGCCAATATTTTTCAACCTTTAATTTTTTTCTACGTAAATTTTTATTAAAACAGCAAATGTTTTTTAGTGCAAAATATTAAAAAGGGCTATTAGAACGTATCACAATATAAAGTGTATGAAAGAAATCATGAATTCGAATTTTTTTTTAATTCTACAAGGTCATTCTTGTACATTTCTTGAGCTGTATCTCGGAAACTAGACATAGGATCGAGTTGGGCCTACGAGAGCTTTTGATCAGAAAGTCGAAAATCTAGAATATATTAAAAATTCAGCCAATTTCACCGGGGGCCACTTCCCATAAGAAAGGAGCGGGGTCCTTTTTATTTATTGCATAAATATTTTGGGTGATTGAGGTAGTATTTTCTGTCTTTGCAATTTTTCTTTAAAATTCTTCTATATGTTTATATGTCAGTTTTTTAAATTTAAATTGGCAAGACGGAGAAATACTCGGTATGTATCTGTTTCTGCTTTATTAATATTTAATGATTTCCTGACATTAACATTTTGAGTGGGTCATTGATGAAAAAAATGTTGATTGGCGAGGAAGTAGATTGGCGGGTCGATTCCTTTGGTTAAATTTGATTAAGCCATAGACCGTGGGTTTAACATACATACCTTCACACGTGAACTGGCCGTAGTGTTTGCCAGAGCTCTTGTCCCCGCACACGACACACTCGATGTTCTGGTTCTTATCGGCACTGTTAGCACTATTCTGAGAGTTCTGCGAGGGTGTTTGACGGTTGATGAGCGCGATATCAGGATTTTCGAGTGTAATGGGGTTAATGTTTGTGGGCAACGGGTTCAAATTGGCTGACCCGACGGTTGGTGGCAAAGGGTTGAGGCCGTTGGGTAAAGAGTTCAGACTGGTGGGAATGGGGTTTACGAGCGAAGACTCTCGCCAAGAGCTGGCCACCAAAGCCATGGCTAGGTCTGGCTGCGGCCTAGTTGGGCGCTCCACGTCCACCAAAAGATAACCTCACCGCACCCGCACTGCACTCTCACACCAACATCACGTCAACCTCGACACCGGGTTCAAGACACTTTCCGACTCCTGCACTCTGAACCTGTATCGCACTTGGAGACTTCGATTTTAGCCGGAGCACGTATCTTCACATTGGAGGTGATAGGTCAACCCCACGACACACTCTAGCCTCTACTAGTGACCTTTCGGTCTCGGGCCCGACACTGACTTGGCCTGGGCGGTCCTGGGAGGTTCTTAGTTCACACGTGGGTCACGATAGGCCATAGGGCGTTCCCAATGAGATGGTGGGGGCGCCTTGCCGCCGGCAGGCGAAGAGTGCGAGCGGGCGCAAACTGGGAAACGCGTCGAGCGACCCGGCGCCCGAGACGGGAGACCCGAGACCGACCGCAGACCGGTCCACCGAGGCTAAGACTTCAACACACAAAATAAAGAAGAATTGAACACCGAACTCTCTGTTGTACTGTAATAATCCACTAGAACGGCCCTGGTCGCTGCTAGCCACCGCGCAAAACAACCACGTGCTCTCTCTCCTAGCACATCCGCAGTTCTTCTGGTTTGTTAATTGTTATTTTGTTCTTGCGATACGACAGTGTGCTTTCATACTTTATCAGTGTATGGCGTACTAATCAACACTATGTTAGTTGAAAATTTGCAGAAAGTGAAATCACCATGTAAAAGTGCACGAAAATTATGTATCTAGTTGTGATTAATTTATACAGGGGTGCTTCAAAATGTTCGTGTTTTAATTTGTATGTAAAAGTTTTATTTCTAATAGATTTGACCTCAAAATTTATTTAAAACATTTATGTTTAATTTTTTTAAACCTTTTTGAAAATGAAAATTAAAAAACTGTTTAAATTACTTTTTGATATCATTCATAATATATAAAAGACTCGATAAAAGATTACTTATTTTAAAAATTTAAATTTTTGGCATTTCAAATTTAAAATAATTCTATATAGGTACTCATTTTACACCTTCCTTCCGTATTCACGATCATTAATCATTGGCAAATCATGCAATTGTAAGAAAAAAATCAAAGCACAATTGTATATCATTAGTTGGGATCTACTGTCTCGAAATCGACAATAGGCGGGGGTTGACTAAAGTGTATACAGAAAAGAAAACCAGATTTTTATGTCAAATTTTTTTTCCGGAATCGAATTTCATTTTGGAATTGCATAATTGGTGAAAAAAGCACTTATTTGCAAAAATTACAAAAAACATGAAAACATGTATTTTATTACTTCTCACTCAATATCTCGCTTGCTGTTAGATATAACGAACTTTAATTTTAGCAAAGTATTTTTTCAATCTTTTCTTTAGCTATAGTCAAACGAACAACTCTTTTCGCGCGAAGTGCATCGTAAAATATAACATGCGATAAACTTTTTATTATTAAAGTAAGAAGGATGGTGCATGGAAATAAAGTGGGGTTTGAAGTTGAAGGAAATCTTTTTATTTGATTTTTTTTTGTTATTGTTAGTTTTTCCACGCTAGAGCTAGTAACAGAGCGTACGCTGTAACACTAGTAGTAACATATAGTTGACTACATACTTATTATGCGTGTAAAAAATGTCGACGTCTTTGGTGGTGCTGTAAAGATCAAAGATGCCGACAGTGGCCGGGCGTTGCTGTTACGGGCCTGGGTTCGAATGGTTTTCGGCGGGCCCAGTCCCCCCGCATCAAATCATGGGCCCCGGTACTAAATTCACTGGCCCCGGGCCTAATAATTGATGAGCGGGAACAATTTTTTTTGTCAAAATCTCTGGCAGGCCCTCGCTACGGGTCGCTCGGAAGCCAACGGGCCCCCGCGCTTAATAATTGATGAGCGGGGGGGAGAAATTTAAAAAAAAAAAGTTTGCCAAAATCTCTGGCGGGCCCTCACTACGGGCCCTTCCAAAGCCAATGGGCCTTCGCGCTTAATAATTGATGAGCGGGGGGAGAAATTTGAAAAAAAAAAAATTTGCCAAAATCTCTGGCGGGCCCCCACTACGCTACTAGCCAACAAATATTTTTCTGCTGTTTTTATTAACTTAGTTTATTAAGTGAACCGTAAAAGGTGTTTTATGGCAAATATCTTGAGTCGCTTAAATCATGGAAGATGAGAAAGTAAGTTTTTTAAATAATAATTAATGTTATTGTATATTTATTATTTGATTTGAGAATATATTTGTAGAGCCAGAAATAGATTACAAATAATGCATTGTGCGTCAAAAAAAAACAGTACCGAGAGATTACAATATGTCAGGGCCGATGAGAGAAAATACGGGCCCAGTACGATATTTTGAAAATTGATGAGCGGGGGAGAAAATCCGACTTTCTTTTTTAATGGGGTAGAAAAAAATTATGATGCAAATTTTAACATTTGAAAACCGGATCCCCTCAAAGCGACCCCTCCCCTCTCGAGACAGGCCTGCAAAATGTAATGAAAGAGGCTTTTGATTATTTAAAAGAGGCGTCTAATACAACAAAAACGGATTCTTATTCAATAACATTAAGCACAAAATTACAAAATAAATACTTGTGTTTTAGTATCGGGGACCCTACAAGCGAGTGTTTTATATAAAAAAAGAAAGCCGTCTCCAAATGAGAATGACTGAATGACTTTCTTTAGGAACAAAAGCGAACCGAAATATAATTTTATGACCAATTTTGCCAGAGAAATCTTTAAACATTATATAAATATGATATATTTGCATGGAATTTATATACTCATATAAACTTTACTCATAGTGAAAATTATTATAACTTTGACAGTTTGAATAACGTTTGAAATAATTTAGTATAACCGCAAAATGTCAAAATATTTACTGAATTCCACACTCGCCAAATAATTCGCGAAAAAATCGTGTATTCGTTCTTAGATAAACAGTTTCTGATCTAAATAAAATAGGGTATCATTTAAGCGCGCATTATCCTAAATACTTTGAGCATTAAAATTATTATTTTGTGCATTAAAATATGACATACCTCACAATAAATAAACATATCTATTTTAAACATATAATATTTAAATGCACATTGTAGTAAATATAGTCTGGTAAACTCTAAGATGGCGTATGTATGAGTTGGTAACACGACGTACGATTTGATATGCGATTCGCATAAAGCTATCGCAATGACATAAAGATAACTAGTTGCGTATGTCTTATTCTCTTAGTTTATATGGTGAAGCGACCTTTGGACGGGCCAGCTTTTACTCGACTATAGTTGATCAAAATATATTAAATTTCTGCGCATTAAAATAACATTTTTTTAGCATTACTGTTCGTGCCTTAAAATAATGACTAGGTATTAAGTATTTCAATTGTTCCACTATCTTAAATAAATAACAACAACTAAAACGAACCTAACCAACAATCTCTTGAAAGCGCGCGAAAGCAGATATAGCGGCTAACAAACAAGTATGAGTAAAAAACAAAGTATAAATAATACAATAACTAAACAAAATTCAAACATAATAAATAAATAACAATAAAAACTAAAACGAATCTAACCAAGAATCTCTTAAAAGCGCGCGAAAGCAGGGGCTACAGTGGCTAACGCTAACCGAGCTGTAACACGTAACATGTCCCACATCCCACGATTTAAAAAGCTAACACTTTATAGTGCGCATTTTACCTTTTTTAATGCGAATTTATTAATTTTAGGGCTAAAATAATATTTCAGTTACTCATAAAAGTTTTAGCTCAAAACACCTTGAATATATTAAGGTGAGTGAAATTAAAATATTATGAAAGTAATAATTTTAATGTAATTTTATTTAAAATATTGCTAATTTTTTCTTCTTAATGGGCATTAATTTTTTTCATGCAACTAACATAATGTTAGTTTAATCATTGTAGATCAATTATATTTAAGCGTAAAGACATTTATTTTTATTCAATATCACAATGATTTTTTAGATGCGAGTTAGTATTTATTAGCGTTACAATTAATAAATTGTTTCCCTGTAAATTATTTTATTGGAAAATAATTTTGTGAAATGCTTGATTTGTTCAATAATTAAGGAAATATTTATTATAATGCTCAAAGCCAATACCCATTATATTTAAAATAATGATCATTTAAATTGTCCTGAATAAAATATTTAAATTTATTACCTACGCCAGTTTCAGAATCAATAGTGAAATTTAAATAAAATAATTTGTATGCTTCTTCAATAAATTAATTCTTTGCGAAGCAACAATTATTCCGTCCCCAATGTAATTAATATATGTCACGAGCAGGCAGAGTAATGTCAATGATATCAAGCGAAACTCCGTGTTGCAGGCGCGGAGAATTTTAACAACTATTTTGCTGTTATTAAACTAAACAGCAACAAAAAGAAATATCGATTGCAAAACTTCCTTGACCTTTAAACTTCATTTTTTGTCACTATATACCATCCTTCTTATCTTTAATAATAAAGTTTCTTGCTTATTATATTTTAGAATGTTTTTTCGTATTTATGTACGATATGTACTGGTTTATATATATTTTATGAAACCGATGACCTGGTAAAGTAATTTTGCTTCACACAGTAAAGAAGAATACCAGAGGAACATATTCATAAAA
Organism: Rutpela maculata; assembly: GCA_936432065.2. Classification (NCBI taxonomy): domain Eukaryota; kingdom Metazoa; phylum Arthropoda; class Insecta; order Coleoptera; family Cerambycidae; genus Rutpela; species Rutpela maculata. Next base: position 32,722,077 of record OW386294.2, on the reverse strand, counting down.
TTTGAGAGCGATATCTCTAACAGCGCCCGAGATACTGAGTGAGAAATAAACATATATTTATTTTTTCAGTTTTGACAAAAAAAATGTTTTTTTCTTCAATAACCTAATTGGCAAACTCAAAATTCGAATGTGGCAGATTTTATGTAAGAATCTGTTTTTCGTTTCTGTATACCCTTTATTCGACCCACCTTCCTTTAAAATGCATTCCCTACTATACCCTACGTGCGTCAAATAAATTCAATTATGGTATTTTGATTACTCCTGTAAGAATTAACTAAATATTTCTGGCACTACATAATACTTTAAATAAAATGCAGTCATTTGGATTTATGGTTGTATTAGCATTTTGTTGATATACACGAAGAGTGCGAAAAGCCTTACTTTTGGTTATAAAATATTATAAAACTATTTTCTTGAAATTATTTTAATAACTTATTTCATATCAATACCTCAACCAAAATACCATACCGACGACCAAAATATCTTAGAAAGTTTCATGTCATTAAAATAGTTAATCAAGCTTTCTTTATTTTCGTCAAACGTATAAAAGTTAACTGTATAACTTTAAAATCACGTCACATTTTTTCTACATTCCATAATTGGAAAACTTATGGTAAATCCTAGACCTGATTAATATCAGGTCTAGGATTTACCATGTGATAGCCCAGATACTTCAACACCTCACACTTCACAAAATGAAAGTCAAATCAAATTAATCACAAAATAAAGTTCCATAAAATACATATATTTAGTAGTCAAACAAGCAAAAAACATGTTTCACAGGGGCTCCTCAAAAGGTCCGCAAGAAAAGCTTGATTGGGGCCCGCGGAAAACCATTCGAACCCAGGCCCATAACAGCAACGCTCCGCCACTGAACCGTACCATGCAATTTTAAATATATTCTGAACCATTTGAATAATCTTTCACTGTTTACAATATTTTAGGAATTTTAAGTATGCTTGGGAAAAAAGGTGGTATAAGATATAAGCTAATTATATTTTTCAGACCATATTACCTCTGACAACCCCCTAATTTATAGTAATATATTTGGAATTATTTAATCTGACATACCACCATTTAATATTAACCGATATAATAAAACAATTGAACTTATTTTAATCAAACTTTATGCAAGAAAATGGCAAGAATCTAGTCATATATTAATAAAGTAACATAAATTTTATTTTTTCTGTTTGTTTATTATCATATACTTGAAAATGTCAAAATCAATTGCATATTTCCAGTTAGGTTATTTTAGGTATAGAAGGACATTTATGCCCTAAATGGACGAAAGTTGGAAATATGGCATACATATTCATGGAAGTGCGGGCAAAAATTCAAAACCCATCAAGTTTTTTTTTTTTGGGGGGGGGGGGGGAGTAAAAATGGGCAACATTTTTCCGCCTTCAAAGAAGAAGGTGTCAAAGCACATAAAGTGCGGTATTAAATGAAAAGGCTTAAGGTGGGCGATACCTGGAACGTAATTCGACTATTTCTTCTACATCCCTGAACCAATTCACAAAATGTTTTGATAGGCTTTTAGAGACAACTTTATAGAATAGTGCTAGGCTATTGAAAACTAAAGAAAGAAAAACATGTTTTTCTCGTGTGAAAATAGAATTTTTTTTTTTGTTGATTTCAATAGTCTGATTAGGTTTTCTCTAAAAGCTTATCAAATATTTTTTCAATTGGTTCATGGATGTAGGAGAAATTGTCGAATTATGAAATCATTTTCTTCAGCGCGGCACCACCACCATCCTTAAAAAGAGAATTGCAATTATATGTTGTAGAGTTCCGCTAACAATATCAATAATATTAACTCTTTATGAGTAAAATGACAAAGACTTCAATATTTCACAACACTTTACTTTCTAGTAAAGTCTTTAAACGTAAGTGGATTGTGAATTTTACCAAGTATCGTAAGTCACTAAAAAAAAATTGAAAAAAATCCCTTATGAAATAAAATTTTATCGTCGCCCAGTTAATTGAACTATATTAAGTATTTTTAATAAGGCTATTATGAAATGATTAAAAGTTGTAGCCGGGCGTTGCTACCTGCGAATATCTATTAAATATGATAATTTCTGTTGGACCAGAATATTTTCTACTAAAACTATTACAATACGAATTGAACTGCAATCGGACGTTGCTGAATACCTATTAAACACGATGACTTCTGATATAATAATTTTATATAGAGAATAGCATGGGAGAATACCCTTATTAGAATTGAGCCATATCCGTCGTATATGGTGATCGCGAGAGGACTGAAAACTGTCTTGCTATACCGGGTGGCTCCCCAGGTAGCAGGATGACGTCATTATGACGTCTTTTAAAGGTGATTTTTCGTCGCCGACGGCATTGTCCCAATAAATGACGTACCAGAGACGTGATATTTATAACGTACTTCTGACGTCATCATGAAGACGTCAAATACACGTTTCTTTTAGGTCATTATTTTGACGTCATTAATAAATGACGTACCAGAGACGTGATATTTAAAACGTACTTCTGACGTCATCATGAAGACGTCAAATACACGTTTCTTTTAGGTCATTATTTTGACGTCATTAAAATAACGTGAAATAAATCATTATAAAATAAAAATAAATAGAAGTATTTAGTGACTAGTTCAATTTTCGCTACATAGTAATAATAATTTTGTTTTATTATTTCTAACTAGGTATACAGCTTTTAAACATATTTGAATAAAGATGTTCAATGGTTCAGTGAGTTAGGTGTTAGGTTGCGAGTCAAAAGGTCCGCGGTTCGATCCCTGCACATTCCGGTTTTCTTTTCGTCAAAAACTTTATTAATAATTGTGGAAAAATATTATAATGAGTGGTTTGCATCCCTTATCGCAAAATTCACTGATTACCAATACGTCATATTGGCGTCATATGTATGACGTCACTGGGCTGTGACATTGTGCCATCTTTTTCACGTCCTTTTTACGTCATGCTGAAGGTGAAATTGACGTAATTAATGCCGAAAAAACGACGTCATAATGACGGCACCTTGCTGCCTGGGTCAGCCGATAGGGACACTTGTAACTCTTGAACGGGCGAATGGATTTTTTTCAAATTTGGTGTAGTGATATGGGATGAAGTTTCCAATTATATGATGCAAAGAACCAAAATGGTCGACTTCCGGTTTCGATGCAATTGACATGAAAATCAAATTTTTAAATGAGACAACCTCTATATATTTACATATTTGGATGCTGCTGGCCAAATACATATGATTTGATCCTCAAATATTATTTTGACTTCCAAAAATATAGATTATTAAATATTTAGTTTTAATAATATAAGGCCGGAATTTTGTTTTAACAAAATTGTTAAAAATCAGTCTGAAAGTACTTTTAAAATATTATCTCTTCAGATACTAACATTAAACACGATTTATTCTTCATTAAGTTCAACGTTATTGGTTTTTCAACGAAAACTATTTTTTTAATGGAACTCCTATGGGACAACCTTAATTAGATCTTTAAATTACGATGCATAATGTCTACCTTCTCTTTGTACTAAATTTATAATTAAATAAATAATGATAATAATAATAATTTTTTAAAAATATTTTTTAACAATCAAAATAATATTTGAGGATCAGATCATATGTATTTTGGCCAGCAGGATCCAAATATGCAAAAATGTACAGGTTGTCCCATTTAAAAATTTGATTTTCATGTAAATTGCATTGAAACCGGAAGTCGGCCATTTTGGTTCTTTACATCATATAATTGGAAATTTCATCCCATACCACTACACTAAATTTGAAAAAAATCCAAAAGTTACAAGAGTGTCCCTATCGGCTGAGCCACCCGGTATATAGACGATGTTTTATTAGGATTTTAGAACAAAATGTTACTAAGGTTTTCAATTAAGCACAAAAAATATTAAAATGTATAAAATGTCTGAACTGTGGTATAATTTGAACAAACTTTCAGTCAGGCGTTACTAACTGCGACTGCCTGTTTCAACAATAAAAATAAAAAAATGTTGGCTGTGCACATAATTTTAGTGGCACCCTTTAAAAGTGAGTTGTGTCGTGTTCGTATAAAAAATGAATTAAATAGGTATTTGCAGTCGACCACACCCGAATGCAACTTCTACTCTTTTTTAATGTCAATGTACGTTGTAAAAATGAATGAATAATGCAATTAAATTTGCTTTTCAGAATTACACATTTTTGCTTTGACTTTAAATTCACATAAAGTATCATTTCTCACACATATCAGGTTTTCTTTGGTTATAGTAAAAGTGAAAAATATTTGTCCTAAAGAAAAATATTTTTTATTTACTTATAGTAGTTATAGTTGTTATATTAAACAACATTTTTTATAGGATTTAGCAAAGGACAAAAAAATTACCTACTAATCATTAATGAAAATCTATCTATTAATCCATCAATTCTTAATCTTTGTGTTATTCTGATAATTAACATCTGTTGTCATAGAAAAAGAGATCTCTAATTTATGAACTACCTACCTAATTTATTCCGAAATAAATCAGTCGTCTATAACCAATCAATCAATCAAAAATTAGAATCTATCCGTTAAAATATCAATTTATATCTTTGTGTTTTTTCGATGACATACATTTGGTTACGCTAGAAAATAAATTCTAAAATGAATTTATTTACAATAACTTTAAATAAGTCAGAAGCAAGGGCGGATCTGGACCTTGAGCTTGGGGGTAACACAGCCGCGTGCTGAAAATAACAAAAAAGTTTTTCCTCGAAAATTGAAATTGATGAGGGGGGGGGGACAAAATCACAAAAAAAAATTTATAAACACAACTAAATAGAATATATATTCAAAAATATAAAATAAAATAATAAAAATGATGAAATTTTTAAACGAAAGTTGGTGGTTTACAGAATCTTGGGGGGGGGGGGTTAATTACCACGTTACCCCCTCAATAAATCCGCGCTTGGTCAGAAGACTCAGAAGAAGTGGAAGTATAGAAGCAAAAGCACAAAAAAGAGGCTTAAACGTTCCTTCACGAAACAATGCGGTAACGCATCTCACAAATATCTACATTATTCATTCCATATCCCTGTACCATGCGCGATCTGGCTCTCGCTGCTTTCAACAAACATGACCCTAATCCAATTCAGCTTAGATGTAGTTAGCCCGACGGTATGTTCCCGGGAAAGGCAGCAATGCCTACCGTATCCAGGTAATCAAATCAAATCAAGCTATTAAGTCTAATTTCTTATTATCATTGGCAGATAGGCAATTTTTGTAGAACTAAGAAGCTTTAATTCATGATATTAATAGATATCTTTATTTCCTTAGACTGCTCAATTTTTCAATTATTCCAAAACTATGTATTTCAATATCGTGTAGTGAAATCGAGAGTAAAACTGAGCAATATATTTAAAACATTTAAGTAAAAAACATAAAAATATATAGTTGTGGTTCAGTAACTTTTGCCCTGTGGGCAAAACTCAGGGACGCTGGTATTTTGAATACCAGAGTTTGATATTAGTAAATAATCTCATTCTTTTATTTATTATTGTAATACAAAATTTTTGGTAAATTGGTATATATTTTTTATGGAGTATAGTTATGAATGTTGAGAAAGATCCAAATATTTCGTAATCCTGAAATGATTGGGAATAGAAAGAGATAGTATATTATTATTTAACTTTTAGTTAATGCCAATAAAATAAATAATATATTACATTTAAGAGAGGGTTGCGTTTAGCATTAGTTTGTGTATACAAATTCGGCAAATATAGTTTCATATGTCCTGAGATAAACGAGTGCAAGAGAGAAAACAGAGAAGTTCGGGAAAAAAAGACGGATATACTGCTCAAAGCACACTCCACACTTCGTGAAATCTTATTTTTATCACCTTGTCATGTATTAACGCGGGGTAACGGTACGTATCGCTTCTAACCTCGAGCGCATTGTAGTGGAATAATATCCGCCTTTCTTTTTCTAATTTCTCTATTTCCTTTTTTGCACTCATTGAATTCAGGATGCATATATAAAACTACATTTGCCGAACCTGTATGTACTTTCCCATGTCTCTAATACATTAACCGGTTTCGATATGATTTTCGTTGGTTGCCATCTTCAATCCCCATATTGAACCACATTAAAAAATCAAAGAATTGTGTGATTGAAGTAAATTTCAATATGTGCAGATAATTTTCATAGCAAAATATAATTTTGAACTCATTTTGGATTTGCCATCTTGAATCGGCCACTAGCTGTTCGGGTTTTTTTAATTTTAATTTTCACATTTTTATCAAGAATAATTATTATACACTAAAAAAAATGGATTTGAACAACTTAGTCGAAATTTCGTCAGATTCCTTATATATCAAAAAGGGGATCGATAAAGTTTACAGTCATTTTTCAGTTACGGCGAGGTCGGGATCATCGATTTTTTTAATATGTCAGATTCTATAAGCTCTATTGGAACCAAAATAAATTGTAAATAAATCAATTCGAGTGTTATCGTTATTATTATTAGAAAAAATAATATTGCAAAATTTAACGTTTTTAAACTAATTTTTGTATTTTCGAAAATATCGATGAAATTTTGAGAAAATGTAGCTTTTCACCTAATATTTGGTTTCTACATAGCGGAGTGTAAATATAGTATAAAAAAAATTTTTTGTTGTAAGCGACTTGGTTAAGAAATCTGGATGTGGAAGTGTACAGCGGTTTTTTTTATTTACAACAATAATAATCGCATTAACAAGTCATAAAAAGCATTTTTTTATTCCAATCGGACATAAAGGGGTCTACACACGATCCAGCGGCAGGGACCCGACATTGTCGGTACGCTTTGAAGATAATTGGAATTCCAGCGGACCAGTTCACTTTTACGAATGAGTTCAAAGCATGCCGTCATGGCCGGGTCCCTGCCGCTGGATCGTGTGTAGACCTCTTTATAGGACCCGATATATTAAAAGAACTATAAAAAAGAAACAAGTTTTTCAACTAATATTGTTTGAGTAAACATGATCCTGACCTCGCCGTAATTGCAAAACTTAATTTTGAACTTATATCGATCCCTTAAGCACGTTAAAACAGCCCTTCTCAAGACAATTCACCACTTGGCCCCACAATAAATGACCTAGCGATCTAAGAGGCTTAAACAGGTGTATTAAAAACGAATGGAATAAAATAAAAATCTTATTCTCTAGCTTCAGAAGAGTAGGTAATACATGGCACATATACCGGGTGCCACAGGCTAGTGGCTCCCCCCTAAATTTCTTTCTCTAAAATTAATTTGAAAGTGATTTTTAACTAAATTTAATAAAATAGAAAAAGAAATAGCATAGTTTTGAAATGAATATCAATGAATTCAGAAAAAAATCTGTAATTAGGAGCCACCACCTTCCCATTTGAAAAAAAAAGTTTTCGATAAAAAAGTGGTTTGTTCAGTTTTGGAGGCTTCGTAAATAGTTATTAATGAAATTAAACGAAAAATTATGTTTTTCCCTTTGAGTTTACCTGCCGTAGAACAAATTTTGTTATTCCAAAGCACTCTAGACGTATGTCTTAAAATGCTTGACTCAAAAATTCGCGAAAATCTCGCGGTATACTCAGAATGTTGTCTTGAATTCAAATATGTAAAAATATACATTTAAAAATCGAAAGTTGCGGTCATTTCCGGGTAAACCGGAAATGGCCTCGTACAGTGTTTTATGTCCAAAAATCCATTTTTACAGGTAGTTTATGCACCCCAAATTTCAAATGGATAAGTTAAAAAATAAAGGAAATATAGGGGGGAGCCACTAGCCTGTGGCACCCGGTATTTCAGATAGTATAGTAGTCGAAATCGCATTAGTAAATCGACGGGTGAGACGCAAGACGCAAAACCCTTTGTACGCGCCCGGCAAATTCCTTTGTCGGCATATCCGGCGCCTTTGATATTTTCTAAGAGGAAATATCTTATATCTATTACGCCAACTATACAACTTCAGCTTCTATAATTACACAGGCACATAAAATAAAAAAAAGTGGTCTTTCTCTGGTACTCCATTGTATTTTGACGTGGTGGGTAACGGAGCTAAACGGATACCTGATTACTATTCAGCATGTCGAAATACATAGGGTTATCCAATGGAGAACCAGAAAAAGATCTTTATTTTGTGTGCCTGTGTTATTTCAATTGGGACAGGGGTTACTTAAGTAGATTCGGTGAACCTGCGAGAAATGCCGACGGGAGCTTCTAGCTCCTGTTAGGGCCACCCAGCCTGTAAGGTCGCAGGGAAGAAACGAAAAAGAGTACCTCGGTAAGTGTTATGCGCTACATACAGCCTCTGCACTTACAAGACCATCGTGCGTGGTGAAAGGCCACACCCGACTAGAGGTTACTCTGTTTTTTACGGAACACGATGTATCTAGGGGAGTAAACCCCAAAAAATAAATCCGAAATCTAAAGTGTTTGCCGTGCCGAGGGTGCCCTGTGTTAGTGAGTCCCAAACGGTTACCTCCAGATAATAAGTGCCTTCCGGTTAAAATATAACCTTCGAGCGCTGCTGCAAGTGACTGTCTTTCCTGAAGACTCGTGGGACATTCCCCCCCTCAAAACAGGAATGTGGATGGGGATCCACTCCAAATAACCCCAAGCCCCGCCTCCAGGCCAAAGGACCCCACCTTCTCAAAGGTGGCTGTGACAAACCCAGATCAGATTGTTCCTAGATTCTGGGGTCATGAAAAAGAAATATGGTGATTTTTCTAGTGCGAGCCCATTCTTATTAGATAATCTGCATTGGGTACTGTTAAATCAGTGAGAAAAATTAAACATGGACTTTTGATTGAAATTTCTAATACATATATCAGAGTACGTGATCTTATCAAATAAAGTAAAAGCCGGCATCCATTATTACCTGTTCGTCAATACATTCCTGCACCACTAAGGTGTTTTAAGTGTCAGAAATTTGAACACACTTCGGAAAAATGTGACAAACTACAAATTTGTGTCTGTGGTGAATGCATTCACGAAGGTAGGAGCTGTAATGAACCTATTATTTGTGACCACTCTGGAGGCTAACATTCTGCCAGATCCCGTAACTGTCATGCCATTTATAAGGAAGATGTCGCAATTCAATGAATCAAAGTGAAAAAGAAATTGTCTTATTTTAAAGCAAAAAAAAAAGAGTAAAAGAAAGCATTCCCACATTACCAAGTCATTTGCTCAAGCGACTAAAACCAGATGTAATAAAGCAAATAATTCCTGAAATAGTTATAGCATTTGTAGCGATTTACTTCAGAGAAGAAGAGTAAATGCTGATGACGAAGATATTTCATCTACGCCATCAATTTCTTAGGTGGTTTCTCAACCACCACAGGAGGATGATACAAACTGTCCTCCTCCACCAGCTGCAACTGGAACTTTGCCTGCTGGCAATCAGCCTCGTGGAATCAGAAGCCTCAGTGTTCTCCCAGAAAGGAGAAAACGTGCCGGAATGGATAAGTTATCGTCTGGTAATGAGGCTTCTGATTCTGAAACGAGTCAAGCTTCATCGACGAAGGCAAAGAAAAAACCAGGTTGGCCCAAAGGGAAAACAAGAAATTGATAAATCTAGTCAAATATATCTGTAATATTATTAATTTTGTTTATTTATGTTTTATTTATTTATTATACTCTTCGCAAAAACGAAGAGTATACTGCATTTGATCGGCACACTTCTAAAATCATAAATACCTCTCGTAGAGAAAAAAATTTCATATCATTGTGCTAGTGAACGAATTCTGAACAGCTTTCAAAATGTCCGTCCGTCCGTCCGCCAAGTTTCTTGTAAGCATGATAACTTAAGAAAGAAAAGTCCGATTGTATTGAAATTTGGAAAGTAAGTTAGTGTTAGCTAGGAGAAGAATCCTTTTTGAAGAAAATCAATCAGTAAATAAGTTATTAATCATTTAATTAAAAAAAAATGTTTTCTTAATTTTTATCGCTTGTACTTAAATAGAAATCTTGCGATATGTTATCTCTATAATATATATATTTTTTGTTTATTCGTTTTACTAATATATATTTCATAATAATATATCTAATGCGTTGAAATATGATTCTCGAAAGATATATATTACAGACATTCAATTTTTGTTGTCATGTGTGATGGTCCAGTGGCTAAAATTTTGCCTTGCAATCCAAAGATCGTGTGTTCGAATCCTAGGTTGGATGTTATTTTTTTAAATTTTTTTTTCATGTATTTTTTTCACAACAAAGTTGGTATCACAAAATTTAGGATGTCCAAAAACTATCGTTATTTACAAGAAAACTACGAAAAGTATCCTATAGAATGCGTAAGAATTACATAAAAAGCTCAGTAAATTGGCGAAGAGTACGTTTTTATTTATTTATTTATTCGTTTATTTCTTTTAGTTGTGCTGTTTCATTATTATTTGCATTACTTATTTAATAATTAAAATGAATAATTTAGAAAATATTATACAATGGAATTGTAATGGCTGCAAAAACAATTATTGTCATATGAAAACAATTTTACTTCAGAAAGCTCCGTTTTGTATTGGTTTCAAGAAACATATTTTAAACTAGCAGAAACCTTTACACTTCCAGGCTATAATGTCTATAGGAAATACAGAATACCTATTCATAGAGCAAGAGGTGGAGTCGCTATTTTTATTAGAGATACCGTTCCATCGAAACCGGTAATTTTACAAACAAATATTGAAGCTACTGCTGTGCAAATAGACACACTGTATATGCCAGAATAAGATATACATTTACAATTTTAAACAGCCCCAACGCGCAGAAATATATTTCTCCTCAGCTAGTCCAAAGACTCGTACATGCGACTGTACATTTTTTTCTTTAATTATTTCAGTCAATTGTACTATTTTGAAAATTTTGGGTGTGTAGCTTCTACGTCCCATTCTTATTTAATACTGTTTGAAGTTATTGGTTTTTGGGTAACAACGAAAGTGGAAGCTCATAAAGTCTATTGTCGCCGAGTTCTGTTGTTTGGGATTCATGTAGTGGATGAAATCACGCCTCTACAAAAGCTCCTAACATGATATTAAGAATTATGTTTTATTAGGAGGGAGACAAATTACCCATCCATCTTTAGTACTAATAATACAGTGAAATCAGCTGTGAAGTGACAGCTAAAATGAAGTAATAATTCTGTGGAGCGGAATTATTTTTAAAGGTGTGAAATTTTTTAAGGTACTCTGCTCATACAAAGTCAGCTCTTAATGCTGAATGAGGGCAATGAAATATGTAACATACGCGGCAATAATAGGAATGTCAGCAACATGATGCGAAACTTCATAAATAGGAAATTAGACCAATTCTGTGAGATTTTTGCCCACAACAAACTTTAATGTGCTTTTATTTGCTGACGAATATGAAATTATAAATCAAATTACAATTTAAATCAAAATATTTACTTTTGACTAGTATCTTTTTCTTCTATTGATGATTTCCTAAGCAAAGGGATCTAAGGACAAAATATACGTAGGATTAGATATTTTAGATATTATTTCCAAAAAAACTGGGAAGAGTATCCAATAGAATGTGCAACAATTATATTAAAACCTGAAACTACCAGCCAAATTATATCTAAAGTTCAATAAATCTGGGGACGAACGGGGGATTACAAAATTCCTTAAATTTTGTACAATTTCATTTTCAACCGTCTTACATTTTAGTGTTTTCCGGAAAATAAAACAGTGAAATGAGTTTTCAGAAGCTGAAAATAAAATTGTAATCGATTGTAACTCTGAATGTTACAATGTTCAAAGTCGGACCAGTTTAATTTATTTTATTTTAACAAATTATTGTACCAACATAATGTGGACCACTAGAGCAAGATGAAAATTATTTAACTAGTGGCAACCCTCAATACCTTGTTTGTGTATTTTAATGACAAAGGGATTATTACATACTCTTAGCGTATCAGGTGACCAAAGACACAAAGGGCGAATTTCACGGCCTTAGACCCATAACCCTTTCGCAGTTTCCCTTCTCTGCACAGCACCACATTTCACCGATGTTTTGCTAATCTTTGGCTTTATGGGTATACTGATTAAGTGTTCAACTTATTATTCTAGCCAGGCAGCCTAACATTGATACAGGATCTAATAGAAAGGATGTAGATAAAGAAAGCAGGTCAAAATTATCCAGCAAAAAAAGTTCTAACACGCGCCACGACACATAATGAAAAGGATAAAGAAATTAGAATACTAAAATCAAACTAGAGCATGTAGAGATTTGATTGTGAAATAAATAAAAAATGTTATTATTATTCCTCTCGAAACTATGACAGTTATAACAAATAGAATTGGACTAATATTGATTTAATATTCTGAACATGTTGGCTAAATGTACAAAACTTAATATTAAACCAACAACAAATATATCAAATCAATATTGGTTAATCTTTAATGAGGAGATATTGGAAAACTATATCATATAATATTTTATTTAAAATATAAATCAGTATTTAAAACTATCCAATATTAGATGTGCGATTTATCCCAATGCCCAAGAGTGGTAAAACAACATCAACTTATATTGATAAATATACATATGATACATTCATATACATGTATAATAACACTTCAATATTGTAAAATTAATGTTTATTTGCATTGAAAATATTGCTTAAACAATATGATTTTACAGAGAGTTTTATAATACCCCCCGCCAAACAATCCAGATCCAGAGATCCAGAGTTTTATAATATTTGAAAATCAATATTCGTCAATATGAATCGATATTAGATGTGCAATATTGAAAATTAATATCAAACAAAATAGCAGGAATCAATAACGAATGTTCAATATTGCAATAACATTATTTATTTGTACGGATAAATATTTATTAAATAATATAGTTCAGAAAGGACATCACAAATATAGCATCAATATACAGTGTGTCCCGTTCTCAGGTGGACACACCTTGATATTTCGGTTATTATTCATTATTCGACAGATCGATTTCAAATTTATCTCAACTATGAAACTTTTCAAGGCGTATCTCTTCATGATTTTCAATATATTGTCACACCAACACACTGTGTCCACTCAAAAATGAGATTTTTCCATATTTTACTTAGTGTTGTTCAGAATCAGAAAATACCTAGAGACCGAATTTCATTAAAATTTGCGAATTATGATTCTTTTCAAAACAATTGCAATTGTCCAGAATGCAGTGGAAGTATGGTAACGCAAAAAAAATTGAAAATTTTTGTTGTTCACATAGGCTTAGAATGCTATGAATCGTCGAGATTTTAAGTTTCAGCAAAATAATTCTGCCTGTCGGTCTGTCTGTAACTTTTTTGTGTGCGCGATTACGCTGGAATCGTTTAAGATATTGACTTGAAATTATACAATATTGTAAAATTAATGTTTATATTTATCAATATTATCAATAGGTATGCATCTGGGTTGAAATGGGCAAAAATTATATATTACCAACATGGGCATACCAATGTTTTAATATCAGCCCTATATTATTTTACGGTTTCAATGTATCCATTTTGCCCCAACATTATATCAGGTTTCTGCCAATATTATGTTCTACTTGGGATTTGCTTTAAATATTCAATTCAAGTAATGAGAATTAATTTAATTTCTTTAATATGTATTTTTCACAACTCGGACTTTAAGCAAAAATCATATTCATTATTTATGTCAAATTTTTATATGTATTTAAATGTTGCTAACAGCCTCAATTATACTGTTTCATTTAAGAGAGCGTGGTAATTTTTAATACGTTTAAAGCAACTTCAAACTAACAGCGGTTGCAAAAATGTCATTTCTTCATGTAAGTTTAACATATTAAAAGTATACTGGTTCGATTTAAAGTCACTGCAGTGATATCAGCTTCTTATATTGTTTACAATATATATATATGAAGTGTTGGTATACTTCCGGGTGTCTTCCCATTGATAGGCTCCTGCTGAAGCCACTGTTGTCTAAACGACGTTTCGGCAGGATCCTATCTGCCAGGTTCTCGCTGAAAGCTGCCTACTGCTGCTCCTCGTTGCTCGAACTGGACTATATATATATACAGTGTGTCCCAGGATAGATGTAACAAGAGGTGTAATGGACCAAAATGGACCAAAAATTTTGGAATTTTAGAATGGTATTTGGGGATTGAGTCCTGCTTGTTGTAAAACTAAAGTATACCAAAAATGACTTGATTTGGTGTTCTACAGGGTGTTTTATAAGCAAAGTTGTAAAAATCACCACTAATAAACTTTATTTTTCAAAATATTAAAAAACTCCAATAAGAAAAGTTATTTAGAATGCAATTTTATACCTCTATACCAAATTTCGGGAATATGAAATTATTTTTTTGAAACTTCCCATTTTTTGTGAATTACGAGTTGAATTCATATTTAAAGTTGTGTAGGAGCAAATGTTAATCATCTCAAAAAGTAGGCTATTGGTAAATAAAAAATTGAATATACGAGATGTAAGAAGGTATAATGTTAATCGAACTAATTGTAAAACAAGAAACGATTACTAACAGAAGATTAATGAGGTTTAAAAATTATAACAAGTAATAAATGTCAAAAATATAACAGATTCACAAACAAATTAATTATTGACCAATACAAAACAATGATTACAATTTTTTTAATATTCGACGTAGCTACCACCCACATCCAAACACATTTCGATCCTTCGCCTGAAGTCCTTAAAACTGTTTCGAATATGATCTAACGGTATGGAGTTTACGGCATTTGTAATTTTCTGCTTCAATACTGCTACATCGTTAGGAAGTGGTTCAGCGTAAACCAACTGCTTGAGGCGACCCCATAAAAAGAAATCCAATATTGATAGGTCTGGGGATCTCGCCGGCCACTTGATCGGTCCATTCCTGGCAATCCAATTTTCTCCAAAATTTAAATTCAACCACCGATTAACCATTTCTGTGGAGTGGCCAGGGCAACCATCATGTTGAAAATGAACTAAAGGCATATCTCTTAAAATATTTAAATGTTCTTCAGAAAATCTTTCAAGAAGCTGTAAATAAGTGTGCTGATTTAACCTTCCCTCAATGAAATAAGGTCCAATAACTCTAACGTGATAAGAAACGGCACACCACGCATTCACTTTTTTATAATACTCTACTCTTCTACAATGAATTCTAAAATTTGAATTTTCAGTAGCCCAAAACCGACAATTCTGAGATGAAACAACACCATTGGTTGTGAATGTGGATTCATCTGAGAAAGTTATGGAATGATGAAAAAATCTCTCTTCCATGATTTTTTCTCCAATGGTCAAACAAAAATCCAACCTACGGCCGTCATCTCCCTCTTCAAGGGTATGTTTATAATTTGCATTATATGCCCTATATTTTCTTTACCTTGTAAATTCTTTGAAGTTCAGACTTGCTAATATTAATAAGAGCTGATCTCTCTCTTAGTGGCATCCTAGGATTTTCTATAACAGAGGCATGAGCTATAATGGCCCCAACATTGTCTTCATCATATGCTTTTATTTTTCTTTTCATGTTAAGGACTCTACCAGTAGCCAGAAACTTTTTAATTATTCTCATAGCCTGAGTACGTGACAAAGCAGTGTTTGGAAATTTCAAATTAAATTGGCTTACCACATCTTTTAGCGAGTTTTCACCGCCAATTCCGTAGCATTGCACAATATAAATTTTTTCACGCACTGTGAGTACCATTTTTACTTAATTTTTTATGCTTGGTTCGTTAATTTGAAACAGAAATTAAGAATAATATTGACTACGTTTGACAGATATGCCAATAATAAATGATAAATGTGTATCCACTGCTTTTCTCATAGCCTACTTTTAGCTTCTACATAACTTTAAATATTAATTCACAAAAAATAATTTCTATGCAGTTTTAATTGAATGGTTCAAAATAAAATACTAATTTATTGAAAAAATGGGAAGTTTCAAAAAAGTAATTTTATATTCCTGAAATTTGGTATAGAGGTATCAAATTGCATTCTAAATAACTTTTCTTAGTGGAATTTTTTCATATTTTGAAAAATAAAGGTATTTTATTAGTGGTGATTTTTACAACTTTGCTTATAAAACACCCTGTAGAACACCAAATCAAGTCATTTTTGGTATACTTCAGTTTTACAACAAGCAGGACTCAATCCCCAAATACCATTCCAAAATTCCAAATTTTTTGGTCCATTACACCTCCATTACACCTCTTGTT
The DNA here is from genome assembly GCA_936432065.2 of Rutpela maculata. Classification (NCBI taxonomy): domain Eukaryota; kingdom Metazoa; phylum Arthropoda; class Insecta; order Coleoptera; family Cerambycidae; genus Rutpela; species Rutpela maculata. The sequence continues at coordinate 32,705,916 of OW386294.2, read as the reverse complement.
ACATCTATCCTATCTATCTAACCCTGTATATTTGTGTTAATATTTTATGATATGCAACAAGAATGAGCCAGAGGCCCATTCTCCTCCTGCGGAGGGCGGCACATCATAAACTATTAACACAAATATACAGGGTTGATCAAAATTTAATTGAAGTTAGATATAAATCATAAATTTCTTAAGAAAAATTATCATTCCTGCCGGTAACGATTACACATCACGGAACTTTTGGTACCGTTTAAACCATACTAAATAGAACTTTCTGAATATCTGGGTGGCCCATATCACAATATTTAAAACAAATGAGTCATTTTGAAAAATGTGATTTTAATGAGTTTATAGCACCCTACATGATGTATCATTGGACATATTGACGTTTTCGTATTTTTTATATGAATTACATTGGAACAGAAATAATTTTAACATATTTGCAGCCATCTAGATTGACAACTAAAATTCGAATTATTTTTCGGGCAACACTGTATAAATTATTCAAAATAGTATAAATGTATCCAAAATGTGATCTATATTTAAAAAATATAGAAACATACAGGGTGGTCCATTTAGAAAAGACTACTAGGGCCATTTCCGGTGGAAACGGAAGTGATAAATATGGCGAATAAGTCTCAAACAGTTGGAAATCTTACCTAATTTCACCATACAAAATTTCATCCCGATATCTTTAAAAACAAGGAAGTTACCACTATTCGTTTACACCCGGTATATATATATATATATATATACTAGGGATGCCACTGCTAGTGTTTTGGCCGGATACCGAATACCGGATATCCGGCGTACTTCTTGTACCGGATACCGGATACCCGGCCAACTATCCGGCTTACATTGAAAGTTGGATTGAAAACACGTTTTGGCAACATCGACGACAAAAAATACTTACTGGCAACTCTTCTAGACCTCAGATTTAAAACCAGTTTTTTTTATAAGAATCATGCTAAAATATCCCGTCAAATTATTCTGCTGGAGGATTAAAAAATAGTTGTGATGATTCATATTCAAGCAGTGATAGTGAATGTGGTACTTCTCTTTCCAGTAAACAAAGTAAGAGAAACCTGGTTAATGGTACTGCTGATATTTAAAACACTTTCTGGGACTGTTTTGAGAAAGTGGCGAAAAAAATAGTAGTTTCGGAGAAAAGTTCAATGGCCAGGGAGATTGATTATTATTTGAAAGGAGCACGGATTCATAGAAACAGTGACCCTTACGCATGGTGGTGTACTAACTCCAATCAGTATATACTTTCGTCAAAGTTTGTAAGAATATATCTTTCAGCTCCTTGAAGCAGTGTAAGTCTTGAAGCAGTGTAAGCAGTCTTTTCAGAAGCTGGCAACGCATACCAAAAGAAACGCAATCGTCTACTACTCCTCTAAACGCTGAAAAACTCGTCTTTATTCACCATAATTTACCATCGGTAAACTTTAAGTATTAATTTAGTAACTAATCTATATTTCCAATTTGTAGTAATAATTGTAATGCAGGATGTGAAAAATAATGAAACTGTTTCATTATTTTTACCATTTTTTTTTAACTATCCAGTTTTGTCCGGATATTAGGTCACTATCCGGTGCTCAGCCGGATAGTAATAAAGTGGCCGGATAGGCCGGATACCGGATAGTAACGGGATATCCGTTGCATCTCTAATATATACTTGGTTTTATATCACTGATCTATCAGAATATTGACAGTCTGACATGTTAGAAATGTAATATTAATAGGAATGTAAGTCAATTCAAGCCAATCACAAAAAGGAAAACGTTTATTAATAGCTGCAATAATGGACGGTACAGCAAGGAAATTGACCGAAAATGAACGCATATTTCCTCCTCACTTTGCAAAATTCTAGCCTTTTTCACATATGAGACAACGGTATCTCAAGAAATCTGACAAGTACGAAAATATTTATAAAAATATACATAAAAATATAATTTTTTTTTTTTTTAATCACTACGACTAGAACATTTTTCAGTTTTACACAGAATTTTATCATATGTTTTCTTTGACAAAAGCTTTTAACATAGAATGAACTGGAACCAAACAATCCTTGATTTTGCGATCTTACACATTTTTAATTTTTTTTTTTGTGGTTTCACGACCGAATTGGGATTTAGAAACTCAGAGATTTTTTTCGGACACCCATATAAAAGATTTAAGCGAAAAAAAGTTATATTTTTTAAGGTTAAAGAATTCGTATTTTGTTAGCACTACCTTGCAATGCCTTTTTATATTTCACAGTATGTAAACAAAATAATGACAATGTTAAGGCGTCACCAAAGCAGAGTTAATTTAGTAATTTTAACGCCCTGGTGTATACCCCATTAATTATAAATATCAAATTTTAGCTAAGTTGTTAGACGCTCGACAGAAGAACCAACTAGGCAGCGCCAATTAGACTGGGACACTGATTATCAAGGTAATTAATGAGTCACATGATACCAACAACAACGGAGTCGCTTGGGGAACTGAACGACACAGAAGTTAGTTCTTGGAAATGAATCGGAATCTCGTTTTACTTTTGAGTATTAACGAAAATATTATTAAGATCAATTTAAATGATATTGATTGACATCTCAAAGGGTGTCAACAGTTTTTACTCTTGCGTCTTATTCGAAAGTCGTAATAGTTGGAGAGCAAAATCCTGAAAATATGCAAAATAAAGGTGGCCTATATAATTCGCGAACACAAAACTAATTGTGTCAAATGACCCGCCGAATCCGATTATTGAGGTTTCGATTCAATTCGGAATGGTAAATCGGGAAAAAAACGCACTTTTCCGCTTTTTTGTGAAAGGGTATACTGCCCTGTTAAGCACAGAAGTCGTATCTACATTTTTCAATTTTTCAGCTTATGACATCTACAACTTGATAATAAGTATATCTATTTCCTTGTTAAGACTCAAAGTATTAGATTCTGATGTACAACATATCATAATATATTAAATTTAATTATTACTAAAAATATCAAGTTCGATGGCATATCAAATTATCTAAACTAGGTAATATCTCAAAATGACGATTTTTTCAGTTACGACTTCTATGCTTAACAGGGCAGTATAGCCGGATAAATTAACGAAATGTGCCCCCGCACTTACTTAGTTAAAATGGTTTCCAGATGATGCAGTTTATAGAGTATATTACATGGTAAAAATTTTAACCCTCTACTACCCCTACGAAGGTGGAAAGAAAATAATATGTCTTTAACTATTATATATTTTTTTCGGCTTCTATGCAACCGATCGATTTGAAATTTGGCACGAGTATTGCTTGCGTGGAGATAACTTACTCCAAAAAATAAGGTAATTTTATGACCATTTTAACCATCGGAAAAAAAATATAATTTTTTTTTAGAGGACAAAAGGGTGTCTACCTTTTGTGGTACAATCACCATTCTATGATATATTATGTCTTGACACTTCGTGATTATCATACTAAATTATCAGATTTTTTGCTGTGGTGGAACAATATGGAAAAAAATAAAATTGGGTAAAATAAAATATTTACACATGCCTCTTAGTTGTAACAGTTAATACTTATAGCCTTACATGGTATTGTTGCATATCTACAACCGGCCGCAGGTGCCAGTGCGGTGTTGCCAAGTCTACTTTTTCCCCAGACGTAGGGAAATTCGGCACAATCTGGCAATACCACTTCTGGAGGTCCCAGGGTTTATCCCCCAGGAGCGAAATATTAACTTTCTAGGACTTTGGGGAAAAGTTTAGCAACGAATGATGTTCATTGTAATTACTGTCGCTTTACGACATCTAAAAAACGACGTACTGAACCAGATGAAGAAAGTGAGGGAACGATCGAAGAAGACCAGTCCTTTGTGCCTTCGACGTCTTCTAGCACTACGACTAGTGACTCTGGCAATCGTTGCTCTAAAATACATTTGATTAAACATCGCTTTTATGAAAACGATATTGCATATCTGAAACCATATGCCAATTGTAGCTCGATCCCTAAATAGGATTTATTCATTCTATTAAATTTGTTAACCCCAATAACAACTCTAAAAGGCTGTACAGACCACTGCGGTTTATCAGAGAAGCAATTATTAACGTTTACAGGCTTAACTGTAGCCATTTACGAATTAAAGTCACTGTTGGAAGATTCCAGTATAAGAACTTCTTCTGTCCTTGTTTTTCTATTAAAACTGAAAACAGGTAGTAATAATGATAACAAAATGACCTCCTACATTACCAAATTGTTCGATATAGTGCCAGCGTGCAGCGCACTTGCAAGGAAGCTGAACAACTTGACCATCCTCAGAATGGTATCATTGGTATATTATTAAGGTTGAAATTAATAACCCTAATAAGATAGTCTGATAAACCGCAGTGGTCTGTAGAGCCTTTTAGAGTTGTTATGTTATTGGGGTTAAGGAATTTAATAGAATGCATAAATGCGATCTAAGAATCGAGCTACAATTGGCATAATATGGTTCCAGATGTGCAACGTCTTCATAAAAACGATGTTTAATCAAGCGTAGACACATTTCACGTGCAGGTATCTATCAAGGCGACTTAAGTTTACACATAGACTGGATCACGGATAGTGGGTTAAACCACAAAGGTTATAAAAACAAATGTATATTAGGAATCAATATCACAAGTCAGGATAAGTATTGACAAACGACAACTAATGTTAAACAACTGTACCATACTGAGATAAAAAATTATCCATCTACGTAGCTGGCTGATGGAACCCATCCAAGGCCCAAAAATTAGGGGAAAAAAATTATTATTTTACAGCAACGATTGCCTCGGGGATGTATATTTTTTTGTTTCGATAGCACTGTAGTCTCGCAGTGGTGGGTATTATGGTCAGTTCTTTACCATCACCACATATGCAACGGTATTTATGTGTAGCAACGAGTTTTTGCAATGGTAGTTCCATTATTTCATCAGAGTCACTAATCGTAATGCTAGAAGATGTCGAAGGCACAAAAGGCTGGTCTTCGTCGATCGTTCCCTCACTTTCTTCATCTGGTTCAGTACGTCGTTTTTCAGATGTCGTAATGCTACAGTAATTACAAAGAACATCATTCGTTGCTAAACTTTTCCCCAAGGTCCTAGAGAGTTAATACTTCGACCGTGGGGGGTGAACGTCCAGAAATGGTATTGCCTGATTGTGCTGAATGGGGAAAAAGTAGACTTGGCAACATCGCACTGGCACCCGCGGTCGGTTGTACATATGCAGAAATACCTTGTAAGGCTATACGTATTAACTGTTACAGCTAAGAGGCATGTGTAAATATTTTATTTTACCCAATTTTTTTTTCATATTGTTCCACCACAGCAAAAAATTTAGCAATTTAGTATGATAATCACGAAGTGTCAAGACATAATATATCATAGAATGGTGATTGTAAAAAAAGTTTATATTTTTTTTCTGGTGGTTAAAGTGGTCATAAAATGACCTTATTTTTTGAAGTAAGTTATCTCCATGCAAGCAATACTCGTACCAAATTTTAAATCGATCGGTTGCATAGAAGCCGAAAAAAAAATATAATAGTTAAGGACATATTATTTTTTTTCCACCTTCGTAGGGGTAGTAGAGGGTTAAAATTTTTACAGTGTAATATGCTCTATAAACTGCATCATCTGGAAGCCATTTTAACTAAGTAAGTGCGGGGGCACATTTCTCTAACTTTTCCAGCTATACCCTTTCTCAGAAATAACAATATTTTTCATTTCTCATTCCATAACTCTGTTTCTAGCTTGCCATACATAAAATACCAAAGATAAAATATCCTGTACAAAAAAAAATATTTTCTTTCAAAATTACATGGATTTTTCGGCATTGAAAAAATCTGTATCAAGGAAATTCTTTCATTATTGAAGATATAAGTAGTATAAGTATAAGCGAAAAAAAATTAGTTTACGGTCTGATTTAATTTTTGAAAAACAAAAAATCGTTTAGAAACAGTTTGGTGGTCATAAAAGTGTAATAAGTTTATAAATTTGTTTTCAATATCTAAGCGCCTTTAATTACACCCATTACGGTTGCAGCAGCAACTTCCCACGTCTGTCATCTTGTACGTTCTACCAAGCACTGAGACCAGTGCTACTTCGGCCAACGTGTGATGGCACATTTGTATAACTATTTCTATTCTCAATTGAGAAATTCAGCCTAAAGCATTCTACCTGAATTCTGGATAAATCATTATAGAACCTGCCTGCGCCGCGCCGGAGTAACACCGAAGCCGTATTTGACATTCGGCGGTAACTGATCTAAACAAAAATTGTGCCATTTGGTTCTTGTACAATACAATAAATCACAATTTTATTTTTTATCTCTTTTAATAATGGGGCGAGGGTGGTAATGGTGGGTGATAGTGGGGATGGCTGATGTCAAAGAAATGTTTGGCTTCTCGTGCAAATACTAAATCCTAATTTTATGGACACTTGCTTGCTTGCTTCACCTATTTATTTACCTCCATTTACCTCCCACCCTTTCAACGGAATAAGATTTTTTTTCCAGATTTCGTTATAATATTTACGTGTATCAAATTTCAAGTCTTAAACCGTTCCATAGTAACCGTGCGCACAAAAAAAGTTAGATAGACAAAATTTTTCTTAAAATATCGACGTTTCACGACATTCTTAAGCCTATTTGCCCGAAAGAAAAAAAAATTAAATGTTTTTTATCGTTACTATACTTTAACGATGTGGAAGTAATTGAAAAAGACACCTAACGATGCTTACTGTATTAGCTAAATCAGTCAGGTCATACATAACTTTAATATTTCAATTTTTTGATATTCGATCGATCTAAAATTTTAGTTTATTGAATCATCTATGGAGTTGCTCATTTAACCAACATTATTTATTATAAATAAATGACATACGGCATACCTGTTACCTAATTAATATAAAATAGAAAAAATATATTCAATTTATTCCAAGAATTAAAAAATGATTCTAAAAATTTTCGGTCGACGCCCATGACATTGCTGTAATTATTAACAATTCCTTTGTCGGCCTTTTTTAAGATTTTCCAATTGAGTTTAGTAAATGTTTATGTATACATAAACTCGGCAATTGTTCCAGCCACAGTATGGCCGAATGTGTGGAGGCATAAAGGGGTCTACAGACGATCCAGCTGCCGGGACCCAGCATTGTCGGTACGCTTTGAAGATAATTGGAATTCCAGCGGACCAATTCACTTTTACGAATGAGTTCAAAGCGTGCCGACACGGCTGGTTCCCTGCCGCTGGATTGTGTGTAGACCCCTTAAGGGGTCTACAGACGATCCAGCTGCCGGGACCCAACATTGTTGGTAGGCTTTGAAGATAATTGGAATTCCAGCGGACCAGTTCACTTTTACGAATGAGTTCAAAGCATGCCGACAAGGCTGGCCCCCTGCCGCTGGATCGTATGTAGACCCTTGTAGACGTATGTTTCGGCGAATTCTTCGGCAAATGTTTCGGCGATAGTGTCGCCGCATGTGTGGAGCCGGCATTAGAGATTGAGCACCTGAGAAAAGTTCGTATTACAAGGCCCTTTTCTCACTTTCTTTGCATTTTATAAAAAATGCTTCAAATAAAGAAATTCCTCATCTCATTAGGTACAACTTATTCCCTTACAGTATGCAGTTATTTTGAAAAATAAAAAAGTTACCTCGATCCACACTTTTTCGCTGTGAATTAATTACACAAAAATGACAACTATTCCATTAATATTTATTTACTTTTCAGTCATATTATAATAAATATGATTTTTGCGTATATTATTGGGAAGTGAGAGGATTGAATTTTGTAATGTTAGAATATCAAGTTATTACAAAAACAAATGACATACTGACATGAAAAATGTGAAAATAGTATTTTTTCTGAAATCGATCGGCAATGTCTACATTTTCGGCGCAATTCCAGATCGGAAAATGCATAATTCCAGTATTTTAGTCCGTTGCTAAGAAACTATCAAAAAACAGACCGAAAAAAATCCGTTGCCAAGTAACGATCAACATTCCCGTACGTTTTTTTATGTATATTTTAGACAGTAAATAAATACACGCAGACAAACCAACTCACATTAAAACTGCATTTATTAGTAAGCAGTTAGATTGTAATGAAGAAATGTTATGCATTAATACAAATTCCTTAATTTATAATAATATTGATCGCGATTTCAGAAAAAATAGTATGTGTACTTCGGTGTGAAAGCACATTCCCGGACTTCGATGCTTGTTGCACAATTTGCATCGTCGTCCGGGAATGTATTGCTTTCACACCTAAATACACAATATACTATTTCGTAAAAAAATTTAAAAGTGCATTTTTTTCCAATTTCGCAATTCCAAATCAAATCGCGACCTCAAGAATATTTTTTATGAGTTTAAAAGTTTTTGTATATTCGAGAATTGCATATTATGTGTCGAACTCGGGGGGTCTCACTCTTGGACTATAAAGTAAAACTGGAGAAAAGGAGCGATAAAATCTCCTGTTTGTCCTGCCTTTTATTTTATAATTGATAATAATTACTTATAACTTCTGACAAATGGAGACGAAACTTTGTTGCGATGAAATATACCTTTTAGTCCTACTACATGGTAAATGAGTAGAAAATCATGCATCTCGTCCCGATACTGCATATTAAACATAACCTTCGTTTTTAATTTAATTTATTTTACGATGCAGTTAAACATAAAAAATAAATAGAGGCTACAAATGTCAAACGTTTCGTGTAGGGGCCGTCTGGTAACACATAAATTTGTTTCGGCTACACATCTGACATTTGGTATTTGTGTCAAAATAATTAAATGAAATTAGCTCCAGTCCAATACCTAATAAACACTTGTTTTAGTCATTTTTCTTCTGGTAGTTATCAGTAAGTTGCGTAAAATTTAATTACCTAACAATCTTTATTTAAATAATTTTAAATACCACACTGACAAATTTAGTGCATAGTAATAATAATAAATTTACTTTATTGCAAGAAAGTTACAAATTATTTGTCATAATTCTCTTGCAGTGTGGTAAAGTTTCATCACCGGTTACCTGCCCAATAACCAATTGAAAAGTCATTTGGTCTTCAGGAGGTTATATTATAAAAAAGTTTTGTCAGGGTTATAAAATAGTCTATTGCTTTATTGATGTTATGATTAAGATCTTTTAAGCTTCAAGTATATTTGCTCTGTAAAGGTAAGTTTTAAAGCATTCTGCAAAACCTAATTACAAAGCTAGTTTGCTGCTACGATCTCGTAGCAGAGCACAGGCATCTTGCTAATCAGACTTAAAGAAAATAATTATAACAAATACAGACATCCTGGTATCGGAAAAATTTTAATTTTTTTTTGTTTTGTAAAAGTTACAGCTGTTGAAAAATTGGTAAATTTAGCACATACAGTTTTTTCTCGAATTCTGTGAAAACAATAAGTACATTGTTATTATTATAAAAAATTCGACATGACATCTGAAAGATCTTCATTCAAGCTTTAATATTCGCTAAACAAAATGTTGATATCTTATTTACTAACTATGTTAGCGCCATTTAAAGTTTAATGTATGAGAAACGGAATGTTTTTTTTAATTTATGTCTTTCAAAATAAATTTTTGTAATTTTTTTCACTTCTTGCATATTATAATTTAGTGTTTCGAGAGGAAGATTCTATAATATGAATTCGTTTAATAAAAAATTTATAAGAACGACAAGGATATTCAGCGAGTTCAAAGAATTTCCGAAACAAAAATATAAATGAATTGGACTATAATATACGATGCAAATACATTGAACTTTGCCGCGTCATAATTTGGCAAAAAGAAACAGCATTTATAGTATTCCGTGTAAGTGTAACAAACATTATGTGGGTGAGTCAGCCAGATCATGCAGTATTACATTGGGTGAGCATAAGGGTTACATTAGGAAGAAAGGAATTCAGAAATCGAAGATTTGCAAACACGTTTGAGAGAACGGACATAGAATAAAAATTTTAACAAAGCAGACAGATAGAAAGAGAAGAAAAAATCAGCAATAATACTGTTGACAGGGCCGCGCCAAGCCTTTTGAGCGCGGTCGTGCAAATACGAACATGCGCCCTTTAGTAGCATATCTAGAACTGAAAAAGGAAGTAGAGAAAAAGTATCTTAAATAAATTACACTGAACGATTGAATATAAAAATTTAAAATTCTCCAGTGCATAGTGCATGCCAGGGCAGAGTTAACGATTGGCGCGCCTATAGGCAAATGAAGTATTTGCGTCCTCTTATTTATAGACGGGGGTTAAGGGTTGCAAAATATGCCGCAGGCGAAATTTTCGAATTTTTCATGTCAAACAGCCTCAAATTAAAAGTTAGAAATTTGACTTAAAATTATATTGTCATCGAAAAGTAGGTTTCGTGGGCGCAAGACATATAATTATAAAATACCATTAAAAAATGTTTTATTATAAAAAAATTGCAGTATTTATATTTTCCCCTGAACTAAAATTAAATATAAATATAAAAATAATATATTGAAAAACTTATATCCTTTTTCGTGACTTGTTGCTTGCGAACTTCACTATAATATAATCCTATAAATAATTCTGAAAAATGTTGCTACAGAACATTGTTAATAAATGCGATAATTCTATCAAAATAAAATAATAAAATAAAAAATAAATAATTTCCTTGTACATTTTATTTTCCAACAGATCAATATGGCAAACGAAAATTAGTTATTTTTGAACTGCTGGATATGAATGCGATAATTCTATCGAAATAATATAATCAAATAACAAATAAATAATTTCCTTGTACATTTGTACTGCTGGAGCGCCCTCTCGTGCGTTAGGGCCCGTAGACAATTACCTACTATGTCTATTGGATAATCCGGCGTTGGTTCATGCTACATTGTAACTAAATGTTTATATATTTTTTGAAATTTTAAATTTCAAAACTCGCGGCGCCTTACATGGCGCCGTGGTGCGGCGCTTATGGACGGCGCGGCCTTGACTGTTGAATGAGGATAAATGCCTGTCAAATTTATCCATAGATGTTTTTACCCACCTGGTTAAAATTGTTAAAAGAAGAATTTAGCAAGCTTAACATTGTTGTCCGAAACGTCAGCAATATATATTATTTTTATATTTTTGTTCTTATTCATCATTTGTCAAAACGTTCTCTAACTGTTCCTTTGGCGTGACAGTCACAGGCACAGAGTTTATTTTCTAATAAAATACTGGATAATTACTTCCACGTCCAGTGGAAGTATAGTAACGACAAAAAAATTTTTAAAAATTTTTATTGTTCAAATAGGCTTAAAATGTCATGAAACGTCGAGATTTCAAGTTTGAGCGAAAAAAAAAATTCTGTCTGTCTGTCGGTCTGTCTGTAACTTTTTTTTGTGCGCACGTTTACTCTGGAACCGTTTAAAATATTGACTCGAAATTTGGTACACATATGTACTTTAACGAGATCTAGAACTAGATTATATTTTCATCTTGTTCCGTCGAAGGGTTGGGGGGTAAATTGGGGTAAATTTGGGGTAAATGGGTAAATCAAGCAGGTAAGAGTCCATGAAATTGGTATTTAGTATATACAAGAGAAACCAAGGTCTCAAAAAAATTTTTGGCATTAGCCACCCCTTATTAAAGGGCATGAAAAAAAAATTGTGATTTAGTGTATGTACAGGAACCAGAAACCTCAAAATATTTTTTTTACTTCATCCACCCCCCCACTATTACCCCCCTATCACCACCCCCACCCCACTACCGATGTGGGGTATCGTTTTATGGGTTTTTGGGGTAGAGGATTTCAAATATTATATTATTAAAGTTCCATAAACAATTATTTTCACATACAACGTTTTTTCGTTGTGAGTGACTTGGATAGAGAATCTGGATGTGGAAGTAGTGATTCCTTGGGCAGCGGTTTTTTCTATTATTTTGTAGATTTTGCGGTCATTGTTTTCACAAAAAAAAAATATACATACAAATACATTTCAGTAAGAAAAACAGAAAAATTAAGAATTAAAAATTAAGACCAAAACCAACATTTAGACAATATTGTGACGTGTTTCCACCCCTAGGAAACCACCCTTGCAAATTCCGTGGGTTCCAAAAATTATAACAAGAGATGTCCACTAACACACTTTATTTAATAACTTACTGGATAGGTACTTCACAATACTTTTAATAACTTAAATGTACTTTACTGTACTTTTATACCTAAAAATGACAGATCTAGATTTTTCTGTGATGACGCCACCATTCTCTAGATAATTCCAGATGTCACTTTAGAACTTCTGGTAGGTTCTTTCTGGAGTGGGTGCAAATACATCTGAATTAATTGAATTCATTCTAGGGGTTGCAACACATCACAATATTATTTAATAACGTTTAGAGTTACCTCTTTTTACCCATATTAGTGTAAATTTTAGTACGTAAGTGGCGTTTTCAAATTGATCTATCTTATGAATGAAGGCGACGAGAAAAATTATGCGGCATCATTTTCAGCGAATTACGCGTATAACTCGTAACTGTCAAGTTGTGTTAGAGTAATTCAATTCAAGTCCATTTCCAAATCATAAATACGTGATTCACTAATTGTGTCGGTGAGCATATCAATGTCAATATACTGAAAATTTACACTTAGGAGATCCAAAACCTGTGACCGTTATATACAAGATTTTAAATGTTGAAATTTGAGAAATTACTTTTTCACACCTTACACCATGCCGCGCCGGTCCTTGAAGAGCCTGTCAAGCATAAATGGGCCATTTCTTGGTTATATGGGATAAACCATATAGAGAACCATAAATCAGAAACACGATACTCTTTCAGAACGTTTATGTTTGGTGATTCCCATTTCGAACCTGTCGGATATTTCTTATTCCTGAAATAATGAATTAGATATATGTATATGAGTTTTTCTGATATGTTCAGAAATTACAATAATTTTTTTATATCTAGTTGATTTAATGAGCAAAGGACCCCGCACACCATATAGGGGATTTCTGCCTTCCGTCAAATTTAATCTGGCCCACGTAAAAATGTTTTTTGAACCCCCTGAACAAATGTTCAAATGCAGCCAGATCCGAAAAAGTCTTCGTTTTGAGATATGGAGCTCTAAAGATCGTTCGAAATACGTTTTAAAATTGAAAAAAATTAAATTAAAATTGGGTTTGATTTTATGGATATTCAGAAGTGCATAATTAATTCTTAAATAACACCATATTTCTTACTCGTGTTAATGAAACCGTGTAGTTTTTTCAATTCAAGAATAAAGTTGTGATACTTTTTTTCTAAATAAAAAACTTCTGTTAAAATCGTTTTTATTTTAGTTCTAGCCCTTGAGATACGGTCAAATTCTTTTTCACCGCGAACCGACCTCAATCTGTGAATTCAGCGCGACTTTCCTACTAAGAGTGTCCAGGATGAACTGTTTTGTTTTATTGATAATAATTAGCTAATGAAAATAACGAAAACCTCTATTGTATGTGTTAATACTAGTTTCTCAAAAAGTATTTATGACCGTGTTTTATTGAGACCTTAGCTTTCCTTGTATATACTAAATGCCAATTTTATGAACCCTTACCTGCTTGATTTACCTATTTACCCCCCATTTACCCAAATTTACCCCCAACCCTTCGACGGAATAAGATGAAAATATAATCTAGTTCCAGATCCCGTTTAAAGTAAATATGTGTACCAAATTTCAAGTCAATATCTTCAACGGTTCCAGAGTAATCGTGCGCACAAAAAAAAAAGTTACAGACAGACCGACAGACAGACAGAATTTTTTTTTTTTTCGCTCAAACTTAAAATCTCGACGTTTCATGTCATTCTAAGCCTATTTGAACAATAAAAATTTTCAAATTTTTTTTTGTCGTTACTATACTTCCACTGGATGTGGAAGTAAAAATTACATGGCATCCTCATCGAATCTATTTTTTTCAGTCTCATCAAGGGTAAGGCCAATTCAGCACGGCACTCACATTTTCAAAGATACAATGTATTTTAGATGGCCGATTTTTGCCCTTGTGTCAAAAATCAGAAATAAATTGTATCTTTGAGAAAATGTGAATCGCGCCGAATCGCTCTCGATTTTGGCCGTATCTCAAGGGCTAGAACTAAAATAAAAACGGTTTTAACAGAAGTTTTTATTTAGAAAAAAAGTATCACAACTTTATTCTTGAATTGAAAAAAACTGCAGCAAAGTCCTTGAAGACCTACGGTGTCATTAACACGAGTAAGAAATATGGTGTTATTTAAGAATTAATTATGCAGTTCTGAATTTCCATAAAATCAAAGGCAACTTTAATGTAAACTTTTTCAATTACTTCCACATCCAGTGGAAGTATAGTAACGACAAAAAAATTTTTATTGTTCAAATAGATTTAGAATGTCACGAAACGTCGAGATTTTAAGTTTGAGCGAAAAAAAAATTCTGTCTGTCGGTCTGTCTGTAACTTTTTTTGTGCGCACGTTTACTCTGGAACCGTTTAAGATATTGACTTAAAAATTGGTACACATATGTACTTTAACGAGATCTAGAACTAGATTATATTTTCATCTTGTTCCGTCGAAGGGTTGGGGGGTAAATTGGGGTAAATTTGGGGTAAATACCTAAATTAAGAAGGTAAGAGTCCATGAAATTGGTATTTAGTATATACAAGAGAAGCTAAGGTCTCAAAAAAAGTTTTTGGCATTGGCCACCCCCATTACCACCCCCACCCCATTATTAAAGGGGATGAAAAAAAATTTTGATTTAGTGTGTGTACAAAAATCAGAAACCTCAAAATATTTTTTTACTTCATCCACCCCCTTATCACCACCCCACCCCCCCACTACCGATGTGGGGAATCGTTTTATGGGTTTTTGGGGTAGAGGATTTCAAACATTATATAATTAAAATTCCATAAACAATTACTTCCACATACAAATTTTTTTCGTTGTGAGTGACTTGGATAGAAAATCTGGATGTGGAAGTAGATTCCTTGGGCAGCGGTTTTTTAAAACGTATTTGGAACGATCTTTAGGGCTCCATATCTCAAACCGAAGACCTTTTCGGACCTGGCTGCATTTGAACATTTGTTCAGGGGGTTCAAAAGAACATTTTTACGTGGGTTAGATTAAATTTGACGCGAGGCAGAAATCCCCTATATGGTGTGGGGGGTCCTTTTAATAATTGTAAAAAATAACAGAAATCCGTTTCATAAAAATCTGAATTAAAAAGTGTCTGTCTGTGTATGTTCTTGTGTTAGACTTAAAATTTTTATTTTTATTTCATCACCTTTGAACTTACTACCAGCACTCACATATTCTAGAAATATGTTTGACCCTGTTTCAATGTAATGATCTCATTTTTTCCTAGAGTAGTTCATAAAAACAAAAGAGTCTACTCTACACATCCTCCGTCAAATGTTGACGTATTTAGCCTAGTTAGTTATTTTATTCTTTTTCACTAAAACTAAAATACGTTTCTTCCTTAACAATTGTGTTAGCTACATGTCAAATATTATTGTTTTGAGTAACATTTTTTTCTTAATTTTACTTCCACATCCAGTGGTAGTAACGGCAAAAAAATGTTTGAAAATTTTGATTGTTCAAATAGGCTTAGAATGTCATGACACGTGATTTTAAGTTTGAGCGAAAAAAAATGTCTGTCTGTCTGTCGGTCTGTCTGTCTGTCTGTCTGTCTGTCTGTCTGTCTGTAACTTTTTTTTTTGTGCGCACGATTACTCTGGAACCGTTTAAGATATTGACTTGAAATTTGGTACACGTATGTACTTTAACGGGTCTGGAACTAGATTTTTATCTTATTCCGTCGAAGGGTTGGGGAGGTAAATTGGGGTAAATAGATAAATCAAGCAGGTAAGAGCCCATAAAATTGGTATTTAGTAGATACTAGAGAAGCTAATTTCTAAAAAAAAAAAAATGTTGGCATTAGCCACCCCCATTACCACCACCACCACCCCATTATTAAAGGGGATGAAAAAATTGTGATTTAGTGTGTGTACCAGAACCAAAAACCTCAAAATATTTTTTTACTTCATCCACCCCCACTACCACCCCCTGTCGCCATCTTCATCCCCCCACCCATCTGGGATATCGTTTTATGTATTTTTGGGGTAGACGATTTTCAAATATTATATTATTAAAATTTCATGCAAATGCAAAATTTTTTTATTGTGAGAGACTTGGATAGAAAATCTGGATGTGGAAGTAGTGATTCCTTGGGCAGCGTTTTTTTTTTTGGGTGTTCAGCCTCTATATTTTTTTATAAAAGTTTACCAGATTATTTCCATAGCAATAAGGCTTATTTAGAGTAGTATTACTATGAGAAGATGACAGCAGAAAATATGTTCAGAAACGAGTTTCTGCACTTCCTCATTCTAAGCCAATGAGAACGAATTACGTAACATTCAATGTCGACACCAGTGGTGGCGGTGGCCTGCAATAGAGCGGCGGCGCACAGTGGCACGAATTTTTGAATTATGCTAATCAAAATTATTGAGCTTAGCCAAAATGGCCATTTTTTATTTAAATCTTAATAAAATGCACAAAAAAAACTTTTTTCTTTTCCAATTTACATAAATCTTGTTACTCAAGGGTTTTTGACGTCGTTGATTACGAATCTGATATCCAAATTGTCATAAATCAACCTGCAAGATGGCGGAATCAACGGCGGCTATAAAATGGTAAAAAATCATGAAAAATGAAATATTTTTGTTAAAGTTTATGCCGAGAAGTTTTGAATATTTCTGATAAGTAGTTTTAAGTTAAAATATACTAAATTTTAAGATCCAGGAAGAAATTGAAGATGGCAGATGCAATATGGCGGCAATAAGATGATAAAACTAACTTGAAAATAAATTAAATGCATTAAACTGAATAAGCTATTCCTAAGGATTATTAAAAAATTTAAAAAGGAACAAATTTTCTGAAATTTTCAAATATATCCAATATGACTGCCATACATTAATTATCAATCATAAATATGCGATTCAGTCCTCCATTAATTTTGAACATAACGTTAAGTAGGTCATATTAATATTTCTTTTTTTATCTGTTAATAATATAATAAATACCTAATACCAAGAACTTTAAAACAAGAATATTAAACCTAACATAACCTAAACCTAATAGAACCTTAAACCAAGAACTCTATACCTAACATAATCTAAGGCAAGAATTTTGCACCATGAACTTTAAATCTAACTTAGTGCAAAATTTTTTCGTCATTATTTAAATCTTAAATCTCTGTTTAATTTGTATTGTTTAAATAATATTACTACTCCAATTGAGTTGATAATTTTTTTAATTGTTGATTATCCTAAATACATTTAAATAATATTATTAGCAGATAAAAAAAGTTGAAAAGATAATTTTGTGTGCTATAAAACGTACGTTTATGATTTTTTTATAAAATCAATAGTTCTCTGGAAAA
The DNA here is from genome assembly GCA_936432065.2 of Rutpela maculata. NCBI lineage: Eukaryota > Metazoa > Arthropoda > Insecta > Coleoptera > Cerambycidae > Rutpela > Rutpela maculata. The sequence goes on along the minus strand of OW386294.2, from coordinate 32,688,528 downwards.
TAGTCAAAATATAAAAACGTGCACATTTAGAGGTAAAAAAAGGACTTTTAAGGACTTTCAGTATGTTGGATCTTGAACCTTAAGGGAATGTCTATACCAAAAATTAGCTCCTTATTATTTTTTTCTGTGATTAGACAAAACATTACATATACTAACTGGGGTATAAGAAAAGCATTAGGAATTTTGTAGCAACATACATCGAAGATCTCTAAATCTAGAAAAAGTAGACAATAAAAAACACCTTTTATTTCTACGCATTTGATACATTTATGAAAACAAGCACTAAGCATTTCGAAATATTCTGGTCGTTTTATGATTTATCATATAAAAATATGGTTGCTTATTAACTAAATATCGTACACTATAAATTTCCGCGGTTTTTGATGCGATTAAATATCAAATACGTAGTATCAAAGTGTATTATTTATCCGTACCCACATTAGAGTCGAGTGTAAGAGGGCTATTTAAGGGCCGAGGCCGCCCTGCTAGAAAATGCGATTGAAGGAGTTTGCTTGTAAATGTCGGATTATAGCATTAACATTTATGCTAGATGTATTCTGAATAAGTTCATTGATGGGCATGCGTGCGTAAGTCCATGTATTAGCCACTCTTGGATATGCTGTATGCTGTATCGCCTCATTCGAGGCTTCTCTGTGTGGACGCGTCATCCCGTAACAATTATCCAATACGCTCCACTAAGTACCGCCTGTGGTTCTAAAAATGTTGTATTGTGTATTTCGAATTGGCCTCTAAATCTTTTCGCCTCATATAGGTATGAAAAAATTGTTAGTCGCATATGCAGCGCATTAGCAGCATATGTTCAAGCGTTGTTTCGTAAAATGCAGTGAGACTATGACTGCCACCCCCACCCACAATATTAAAGGAAATAAAAATATAAAATTGTGATTTTGTGTGTGTACAAGAAACAAAGGCCTCATTTTTTTCATCAGCCACCATCATTACCACCCCAAATGGTCAACTATTACTATATCGCCTTATTTAATCGAACCTTTTTTCTGGATTACGACCTATTAGCATACTCGCGGTTTTATCAAAAATGTTGAAAAAATTATTTACAAACAAATATCTCACTACCTTAATGAATTGTTACCTGAATGTCAATCTGGCTTTAGAAAATCCCATAGCATCACATCAGTCTTTTTAAAGATCATGGACAATATAATCAGAGCCTTCGATGATTAGAAAATTACGGCGTAAGTGTTATATGTATAAGATTTGAACAAATTTCTTTAAATTTATTTTTTTCATATCTGTCAAATAAAAGTCAAAAAGTTATTGTGAATAATAGTGTCTTAAAAAGCATAAATATTACTTGGGGAGTACCGCAATGATTTATGCTTGGCCCTTGCTCTTTCTTATTTACACAGTAGATATTTGTACCAAGTTAAAAACTTGTCAAGTACACAGATACTCCTAGTCCAGGACTTTCCTTAAAATATGCTCAGTTGTTGTAGGCTCTGGTAATGGTCCTTCTTGACAATTCTAAGGGCTCCTATAATTACTGAGACGACTGTGGTCTTTACATTTCACTATTTGGAGGTCTTTGTACTTGTTACGTCATGTGTGTCATTCGGGATGGATAGATCGATCAGCAAACAGGAGTTCTTGCTATTGTGTACGACAATGTCTTCTTTGAGCGAATTTCTCTGTCCGTTATTATCAGCGGGTCTCACATAATTGTAAGTTGTTCGTATTGACAACCTTATCAAGGGTATATTCATAATATTTTTCCGGTACTGGTATATCAAAATGCTTGCACATGACCAGTGGAGATATCTGGCCACTCTGTTATGTCGGTGAGTGTACTCTGATGGTCCCAACGTAATACATCCTGTCACCACGTAACTGACATGTTCTTCTGCTACTCCGCACATTATGCACTTACTGTCAACAGGCTGCTTCAAGATCATTCTCTGGTGGTATCTAGTGTTTAGCGCTTGATCCAGCGCTGCTATTATCAGGCTTTCCATTTCCCCCTCAGGTCCGAGCCGTTCACCTGCTTCGTAGACACCATTTTGTCCACTGCCGGTCGATCGAGGTCGCAGGAAAATTGTCCATACATCGGCTTTGAGCAAAGTACTTCTATTTTCCTCTTTTCGATGCTGGTTTTAATCTTCTTCCTGGCGTCCTCGTTAATGGTCTTGGTACCCAGGTATTCTGCTTGGATTTTACTCGCTTCCTTCTGGATGGAATACAACTTCTTATCTATCTCATGCTATTATTATTTTTTTTTTTTTCGGGAGGCCGCTGCCGGACAGGACTTCCGTGGCCTCCGACACCACACGGTAGCCGCGCCGGCAAATTCCTTACAGTCATTCTCCACGACCTGTGAAGTTAGTGACTGTAAATACCTGAATCGTGTGCCCTAAGCGGACGAAGGGACCCCAAGATAACCGCCTTCTGCATCTGGCCTGCCAACCATTCGGCAGAATTCTGACAGGCCGGTATGTTCTTCAATTCCGAGAGCAGCGAGGGCTTCATACCTCCGAGTACGCCAACCATTAGGACGATCATTTTGACCGAATAGCCTGGGTACAGCACTTGGAGCTCGTACCGGAGATCTCGGTATTTGGTCCGTTTTTCCTCCTCTTTCAAGGCAGTCTCAGCAGGTGCTGAGAATTCAATAACAAACATCACCTTGTTCTGATGGTCGAGGAGGACTATGTCAGGCTTTTTGGCTTGAATTAGCCTGACGGTCGGGAACGAGTAGTTCCAATAAATTAAGCACCTCTCGTTCTCGACAACGGACTCGATATCTCCGGTGACGTAAGGCAGCACTGGTGTTTCGTCTACCCCGTACGAGTGCCGTAGATGGTAGTACAAGGTCAGCACCGCGCCGGCCTCCTCGTCTGATGTCGAATACGAAACCAAGTTCATCTGTGGCTCTTTTTGCTGCCTTAAACAATCCTGCGCCCACATCTGCTATTTCGTGATCTCTCACTAACAGCAGGAGCGGATCAGAGCTCCTAAGGATGTTACATGCCATACTCAGTGCTACTCTGCCATGCATGCACTTTAGTCCCAAGAGCAGGGGCGGACTAACCGGGTGCGGGGCCCTGGGCTATTAGTGCTTTGGGGCCCCTCACACCTCATAAGATAACATTTTTTTGAGATCGGGTCAGAGCATGCACCACCAAGACACGTTTCACTTTGTTTTGGCTAAATACTGAACAAAACTATAATAATAATAGCGAGTAGCTGCATTACACTGGGCCTTGGTTGCGACTGGTCAAATCCAGATGCATACAGTGGCACAAAGACTGTGGATTGCGATGCGGAAGCAGCCAAGAGCAAAAAATGTTATATTTTTATATTTATTACAGTGGAAACTTTCCATATTTGTAAAAGTCATGTATGCACTTATGCACTTATTGTATGCACTTATTTGGTATCAGAATGAAGCTTGCATCATCACGAATCAGATTTCATCATAAAATAGCCTATCAATATACCTAATGGAAAGTTAGAAGGAAAACTTTCCATTGGGTATCCTGATAGCCTATTTTATGGTGAAATCTGGTTCGTGATGATGCAAGCTTAATTTCGATAACAAATAAGTGCATACAATTATATTATTTACATAACTTTTACAGACTTATCAAATATAGAAGGTTTCCTGGACCCATCTCTGATTTAATATTTATACCGTCAATGAGATCACAGAGCATAGTCATAATCATATCATATTTGATTTTTAAGTCCGTTTTCAGCGTTCGGGGGCCCCTTCACTATCCGGGGCCCTGGGCTTAAGCCCCTAAAGCCCCCCCTTTAGTCCGCCCCAAGAGTCCTCGGCCTCCCCGATGACGTGGGAGATAAACACGAGGAACGGACGATCTAGGATGAATACTTCTATGGATGTTCATCATCTGGCGGGTATCTCCGTCTAGTTGGCGCAGCTCATCTACCGTCCATTTGACTACTCCGAAGGAGTAGAGCAGAACAGGAACGGCAAGAATATTAGTAGCAGACACCTTGTTTTTCCCCGAAAGTTCGGACGACCAAATCTTTCGGAGTAAGCGTCTGTACTTGCCGCGGATAGATTCCTTTATTTGTTGCACATCCTGGATGTGATGTTGCTGCGCATCCAGGTATGTGTAGGTCTCTCCGGCATTCAGATGTCTTAGGATGCTTCCGTCTGCGAGTTGCGCGTCCTCAGAGAATTCCCCGCATCGTCCTCTCTTGAGGTGGACGACCGCGAACTTGTCCAACCCGAACTCCAAACCAATGGCCCGCGTGTACTCCTCGACCACCCTTAGAGCATTTTGAAGTTCACGCTCTACGGAGGCATACAGTTTTAGGTCATCCATATAGAATAGATGGGTGACCTTATGCCTCCGGTTGCTGGGTGGGCCGCGAGTTTGGCGGAGCTCAACAGACAACGGTAGCAGTGAGATGCAGAAGAGGAGAGGGCTCAGAGAATCTCCCTGAAAAACTCCTCTTCGGAATGCCACCAGCTCTGTCGTAACCCGCTGTGCACCTGATGTTATGGTGAAGCGGGTCCTCCAGAGTGGCAGCAGTTGTTCTATGCATCTCACTAGTGGCTCTGCTACCGCAAGATATTTGAGCAGATGTAACAAAAGTTCATGCGATGTTGTGTCAAATGCCTTACGATAGTCAACATGCCATCGATAGATTCCGCTTGTACTGCACAGAGTCCTGTGTAATACAGCGGTCTACCAGCAGGCTGTCCTTACAACCTGCCACGCCCTTCTTGGCGCCACGCTGCTCGTATATCTGCTGGAAGACCGGATCAACCTGCTGTAAGATACGAGTAAATAGCTTTTAGCAGGAGTTCAGATTATTATTATTATTATTATTATTTCTTCTTTCTATTCTCAGCTCTTTCTATGCTGGCAATTTTCCATGAGGTACGAGCTGAGCCAAGCAACTTCATGTTTGATTCAAGAACTTATGGACTATTCTTGTTGTCCCTAGAATCACAGCTTTTTGTAAAGTTATATAAGTATTCTTGTGTAATTCTATTTTTCTGATATGTTCGTGTAAACTCATATGGATAACGCCAGTGGTTGACCAAAGGTGAGCCTTTCGGATAAGCCGCGGTCTTCTATATTTTCATAGAAGACTCCGTGCAATGGCTTATACTAATGTAGCTGCAGAAATTATAATTTCTGCAGCTTTGACTTGGGCTTTTTGCCGAGCAGGTTCCAACTTATTATTATAATTATTATTTTTTTTTCTCTTCTTTGCTCTTCCTATCCCTGTTGGTATTAGGATTGGGTCGGGTTGATTTAATGGTTGAGAAAATAATTCAGTTCATCCCATCCAAGGAATTTTCGAACAATGTAAGTTGTTTGCAGTAATACGGCGCGCTGCCCCACATTGAGGTTTTTAGAAAGTTCGAGTTCTTTTGAGTTTTTAAGGAAATTTTAGTAATAATTTCCTTACCGACATTACAAATGAATACACAGTTACTTTTTGAAGCTTCCACAGGTTTTTCAATCCGTGCGTAGGCCAGGTTCTCGTATTTAGTTACTTTTTCGACCTCAGTTTTCCGTATGTTTTGGGATAGTGGCACAGCAATATCTATTATCAATCCATATACTTTCCTTTTCTATTAATAAATACCATATCAGGTCTATTGTAATCTATAATGCGGTTAGTTGTTATAGGCCGATTCCAGTGCAGCAGAAAGTCAGCTGATTCCAGTACTGCTTCCGGAGAATAATTATAATAATTTTTTTTAATAATAATAATAATTATTATTATTATATTATTATCTACTGTATCTCAGCTAAGCTGGTATATCCTTAGAATCAGGGAAGAGGTTCATCTTATCCTGTTCCGTTTAAGAATTTTCTCGTTATGTGGCACGTTTGGAGGATTGCTATTTTTTGTATGACAACGTAGTGAAATTTTGGCAGACCCAGTTTTTCTATGTTTTTCTTTAATTGTTTTGTCATAACTCCTTCCACTGAGATCACAATAGGGACTATTTCTACTCTGTCTAGGTTCCAGATGTGCTTAACTTCGATGGCTAAATTTTCATATTTTGACACATTTTCTGTTTCTGTCTTAACCAGATTATGCGTGAGTGGGCAGCCTATGTCGATGATTGTGGCTTTTTTATTTTTCTTATTATTATTATTATTTACTCGAAACCAGTCGACCTCCGATACCAGAGAGGGTACGCTGGTAATACCAGTGACCACTCCCTACGCCGTAGAGTTAGTGATCACTGGGTCCGCGAATCGTGTGCTCTGAGCAGGCGTAACGAACCAAGGATAACGGCCTTCTTTATTTTTCCGGCTAAGATTTCTGCCGACTCTCGGCATGCCGGTATCGTTTTTAATTCCGAAAGCGGTGTGCGTCTCACCCCATCGAGGCATCCTATGATAAGAACCACTAGTTTAACTGTGTGGTCCGGATAGAGTCTGCGGAGTTCAAAGAGAAGATCTCGATATTTAATCCTGATGTAATGTGGTCTATAGTTTCATTTTGTGTTAGACATTTTCTGCATTTGGCTGAGGCGATAGGCTCTCGACTTTTGGTGTAGTTTTAATTATCTGATCCTGAATTGCTATAAGAATGCCCTCGGTCTCAGAGTTGAGTCTTCCTTGAACTAGCCACTGGCCATGATAGAGAGGCTCTTTTGTCAACGTTCTCGTTCATTAGGATATTGTAGTATCTGCCATGGAGTTCTTTTCGACCCCATTCTTGCAGTTTATCTTGTGGGCTAATGATTGCTAAGGTTTGAGGTATTTCTATATTTCTTAAATTTAGCGGTGTATATTTTGCATCAGCTCTTATAATTGCTGACCGCAAAGGAATTCTCTCATTTTCATAGAAATATTTTCTCATGTTCTCTATTTGTTGGTAGCACGCATTTCGGATATCTACAATTCCTCGTCCTCCATCAACTCTAGGTAAGTTTACGCGTATTTTACTGGCTATTGAGTGATGCATTCGGTGTTTAGTTAGATATGTACGTACTTTTCTGTTGAGCTCATCAAGGTCCATTTCAGACTACTTTATAATACTGAATGAGTACGTTAATGTTGGCATTGCGTAGGTGTTTATCGCTTTCCTCAAATTTCGTGCATTGATCTTAGATTTCAGTATCCTATCGAGTCGCCTCTCAAATTCGGCACTTAGTTTTTTCTTCACCTTATTATGTTCTATTTTGTGCTTTTGTGCGATGCCGAGATATTTATACGGCTCGTTAAATATAGATGTTATAACTGTGTCTTGGTTAAGCTCAACGGGAGGTGTTTTTGTACGTATTTCTTTGTGAACTATTACAGTTTTGCATTTATCCAAACCAAACGTTATCCCCATGACAGCACTTATCTGGTGTACTATTTTAAGCACATTTTCTAATTGGGTTCTTGTGGACGCGTATATTTTAAATCGTATATGTAAAACAGATGGCTCAAGTTTAAGTTGCCCTGATCAGTCTTGATGTTTACTCCATATCTCGTGTATTTTAATGTATTTGATAAGGGGTTCCGTGCCAGGCAAAATCAGAGAGCACTTAAGGAGTCTCCTTGGTATATTCCTCTTCTTAAGTTTACCTCCCCAGCTTTTATATTTTCACCGCCTTTTGTTATGGATAGCACTGTTGTCCATTGCTTCATGGTGGTATCTAGGAAGTTAATAATTTTTGGGATGTATCTTGTATAAATGTAGCGTGTGAATTAGCCAAGTATGCGGTACGAAGTCAAAGGCCTTTCTATAATCTACATATGCCATATGTACATTTTTCTTGGCATTTCTTATATGTTATAGGACCACTTCGTCTATTATTAGTTGTTCTTTGCATCCTAGAGAGTTCTTTTTCGATCCCTTGTATTCATCTGTCAGTATGTTCTTTTGCATTAAGTAATTATAGATTTTCGAGCATAAAATTGAAGACAGAAGCTTCTGAGCTGGAGGGGGCTGTTCTTCGCCTCCTATGGGTCTTCTTTCATGAGATTCCCTTTCTCTTCCAGATTCGGCTGTAACAACTTCAACGATAGGAGCCCACCTGTTCAACATCCTACCACTAGCTCTCCTACTGTCACGCTCGGCGCTGGCCCCAGACGTGCCCTGACGCTCTTCAGGCAGCGGCATTTGTCTTCCACTTCTTAGAAACCTCATTTTCTAAAAATGTTATGCATTTTTACCTTATTGCCAGATCTGTTTGGTCCGCAGGAGGTATTTTATTTCCCTCCTACCCTGCATTTCTGCAGAGCAGGGGTGTCAGCTCCCCCGAGGGTTGTTATTATTATGTGTTAAAATCTCTATCCTATTTGCTGGTGGGTAAATATACAAGTGTCGGCCGTGGCAAAACACTTGGAATGAGTGCATTTACAAGTGACAATTCAGAAAGGAACGTACGGTTGAGGTAGTGCAGAGTATCACGGCTTTCTGTATGGCTGCGATTTTATTTGCTAAGACTAGCTTCGTTAAGTTGGTTACGAGAGTTTTAGGGACCACTCCGATTGTTGATATGATCAGTGGAATTACACCCACCCTCTCTTGGTGCCACATTTGTTGGATCTCTTGCCCATGTCTTTGACATTTTCTCGGCGACATAGTTTTTAATATTGTTTATAATTTATTATTTGTGGCATATTCATGATTTCTTAGTTTGTTGGGTATTTTGCCACTGTAAAAATAGTTAAAAATTTTGATGAAATAAACCTCTGCGCCAAAAGGATCAGACAGAGGCTGGTTTTTATACTTCTATTACAAAATGTCTCACACCTAAAAATATATAAACTGAAACAAAATTGTTAAATGATAAATTGAAAAATTAAAACGAAGGCAGTTGACGTTTCGGAAAATAGTTCTTTTTCCGTTATCAACACTTTCACTTTTGAGAATGTCAAACCAGACAGTTTGTTGTTTATGTATTTCCATAGTCACGTGAGACATTAAATTATATTTATTTTATTTTTACTTACTTCGTCTCTGAGGATCGGCAACCAGCTGGTACAGAAATCTACAGAATAATTAGAAACACATTTATCTTCATTTAACAAAATAATAGCGGATTCCTTAAGTTTTCTTTTAGTTGAGTTGCTTTCTTTTTCCAAAATTTTCGCGGCGTCCCACTGGATTCTATGATTGTTATCCCACGAATGTTCACAAATTTTTGATTTTTGAAATTCTCCCTTTCTAGCATAATCTCGGTGTTCACCAAGCCTTACGTTGAAAGGTCTAGATGACTCACCTACATAATGCGTACTCACATGGAACACTATAAATACAATTCTTGGAATTTTGAATAATATTCACCGGTTTAGTCTTTGATAAAACAGATCTTACTGTGGTTCCTGTTTGAAAAACTGTTCGTACAGAAAATCTATTTCCGATTTTTCTCAATTTATCCGATAAACCTTGTATGTATGGAATTACTGCTAAAGATCTAAATTCAGGTTGTAAATGTTGAGTAGTTACTCTACTTTCAATGTTTGCCATCTGGCTATCAACAAAACCCTCGGGGTATTGATTATTCAATAGAACGGTTTTAATAAATTTTTTCTCATTACTTAAACTTTCATCATTTGAAGAAATTACTTTAGCCCTATCATAAAAACATTTTACGACACCTTTCTTAACGCTAATATGTTGATTTGAATTGAAATTCAAATATCTGTTTGTGTGTGTTTGTTTTCGATAAACACTGGCTTCATATTTATTATCTAACTTTTTAATTAAAATATCTAAGAAAGGTAATTCATTATTATTCTCTATTTCTATTGTAAAATTAATTGAAGGTTCCTTTTCGTTAATTTGATTTAAAAAATTATTTAAATGTTCTTGGCTATGAGGCCATAACGCAAAAATATCATCAACATATCTCCACCACACTATAGGTTTATAAATTAAGTTATTAATATTATTTTCTTCAAAATTTTCCATAAAAATATTGCTTAATATTGGAGATAAAGAATAACCCATGGCCATGTAGATTTCTGTACCAGCTGGTTGCCGATCCTCAGAGACGAAGTAAGTAAAAATAAAATAAATATAATTTAATGTCTCACGTGACTATGAAAATACATAAACAACAAACTGTCTGGTTTGACATTCTCAAAAGTGAAAGTTTTGATAACGGAAAAAGAACTATTTTCCGAAACGTCAACTGCCTTCGTTTTAATTTTTCAATTTATCATTTAACAATTTTGTTTCAGTTTATATATTTTTAGGTGAAGACATTTTGTAATAGAAGTATAAAAACCAGCCTCTGTCTGATCCTTTTAGCGCAGAGGTTTATTTCATCAAAATTTTTAAATATTTTTACAGTGGCAAAATACCCAACAAACTAAGAAATTAAAAAATAGTTTTTGATGTTATGATCATTAGGGATCCCTATATCGATTATGCTAGCCTCCTTTGCAATTTTGTTAATTAGGATTATGTCCGGTCTGTTGTGGAACCACAACGATCCGTCAGCACAGATAGATCCCAGTATAGCCTGTGGGTGTTGTTTTCCAAGATTGGACTTGGGACGTACTGATAGTAAGGCATATCTTCTTTCAACAAGCCGTGTCGCTGTGCCAGCCCTTGGTGCACTATTTTAGCTACTTGGTTATGCCTATTGAGGTAATCAGCAGCTGCTAACATCTGACAGGCGCCTGTTATGTGCTGTATGGTTTCAGACTGCTGATGATATCTTCTACACAGATCATCCTCCATGTCAGCCCTCACGATGAATTTGAGGTAGTTTTTGGTGGCAACAACCTGGTCTTGGATAGCAATCATGAAGCTCTCCGTCTCAGCGAAGAGATCTGCTCGTCCCAGCCAGCCACACGTGGATTTAGAATAAACGTGCGGCTGACTGAGGACATTTGCATACCTACCATGGAGTGGCTTCGCTATCCATTCCTGCCTCTTTTGTTGGATGTAGGCAGTCTCTGGTTCAAGGCCGTTGCCATCATAATGCAGCAAATCCAGTGGGGTATACCTGTTATCCGCTCTCCTGATGGCTGTGTGCAAGTCACTGTTCTGTCTCGTGAAATACTTTTGGAGCCCATCTATTTGTTTTCTACAGAGCCTGCTGATGTATTACTATTATTATTATTATTATTATTTGTTTACATTTCTCCACTGAAGGTGGGTATTGGAACAAGTATCGGCTATAGCAAGATACTTGTTACTATTACTTTATACAGATGAATTCAGAAATGACCGCACGATTGAAGTAGTGGATAGTATCACGGCTTTCTGGAGGACTACAATCTTGTTTATAATACCGAGCTTTCTTAGGTTGTTGGTAAGCGTTTTAGGAATTACTCCGGTCATTAAAATTATTAGTGGGATGTAGTTACAGTTTCTTGGTGCCACATTTGTTGAATTTCTTGCCCGAGTCTCTGGTATTTCCCTTCCTTCTCAGCAAAGTGATTTTGGATGTTATGGCAGTTAGGAGTTCCTACGTCAATCAACCAAGTTTCCTTTTTTTCTTTGTTGATCAGTATAATATCCGGCCTGTTGTGGATAATAGTTCGGTCCGTCAGCACTGATCGATCCCAGTACAGCTTGTGAGCATCATTTTCCAAGACCGCGCTGGGTACATACTGATAATAAGGCACCTCTTCTCTTACTAGGCTTATTATTATTATTATTATTTTTTTTTTGTGAAGCCAGTCGCCCTTCTCTCTGTCTCCGATGCCAGAGAGGGAGGGTACGCTGGTAACACCAGAGACCACTCCCTACGCCGTAGGGTCAGTGGTCACTGGGTCCGCGAATCGTGTGCTCTGAGCAGGCGTAACGAGCCAAGGATAACGGCCTTCTGCATTCTTCCGGCTAAGATTTCTGCCGAGTTTAGGCATGCCGGTATCGTTTTCAATTCTGAAAGCAGTGTGCGCCTCACCCCACCTAGGCATCCTATGATAAGAACCACTAGTTTAACAGTGTGGTCCGGATAGAGTCTACGGAGTAGACCTTCGGTCTCAGACTTCAGCCTAACTGACCTTAGAAAAGCAAAGGTCAGCTTCTCAGATAAGCCCCTGTCTTCGATGTTCATGTAGAAGACTCCATGCAAGGGCTTATCTTTATGCAGCTGCAGAAATTTACGTTGCTCTGCTGCTTTTGTATGGGCTTTTAGCTGAGCGGGTTCCAGCTCGGTGACAGAACTCGGGTTTACTCGCCCAGTGTCGAAGTCGAGACCAAGTTCATCGGCTGCTCGTTGTTATTATTATTATTATTATTATTATTATTTTTTTTTTCGGGTAGCCCGCTGCCAAACAGGACTTCCATGGCCTCCGACACCTCACGGTAGCCGCGCCGGCAAATTCCTTACAGCCACTCTCCACGACCTGTGGAGTTAGTGACTGTAAATACCTAAATCGTGTGCCCTAAGTAGACGAAGGGACCCCAAGTTAACCGCCTTCTGCATCTGGCCTGCCAACCATTCTGCCGAATTCTGACAGGCCGGTATGATCTTCAATTCTGAGAGCAGCGAAGGCTTCATCCCTCCGAGTACGCCGATTATTATTATTATTATTATTTTTTTTTCTGTTAAAAACCAGTCACCCTTCTCTGTGGCTCCGACCCTCACAGAGGGGAGCTGGTAGTACCGGCAGCCACTCCCCACACCCGTGGGGTAAGTGACTACTGGGTCCGAGATTCGTGTGCCTTGAGCAGACGTAATGAACCGAGGATGACGGCCTTCTGCATTCTGCCGGCTAAGACCTCTGCCGGTATGATCTTTAGTTCTGAAAGCAGTGTGTGTCTCGTTCCACCGAGGGCTCCTATAATCAGTACCACTATCTTGATAGTATATTATTATTTTTTTTTTCTCGTGCGCGATGCTGGACAGTTCTCCCGTGTCTCCGACATTCTCACGGGAGAAGCGCCAGCGAATTATCCACAGCCACTCCCCGCATCCCGCAGGGTTAGTGACTGTATTATTATCATTATATTATTATTATCATTATATCATTACTATTATTATTACTGTTATTACTATTATAAATGTTGATATTGGTTCATTTGAACAGCTAACGTCACATGTAAACAGTAAGCCTAAAATTTTTTCGAATTACGTATAATCTTGAAAAGATCATGATATCCAATTTTAGATTCAGCATCATGCTTGGTTTATATTTCTATAGGAAAAAATATATTTTATAAAATTTCTCAGTTGCTAATTGATTATTTTACATAATTTATTTTTCATTGATTATAAACTGCGTCTTGAATATGGTAGTAAAGTTTTAAGAGTATTTCTTTAACATCTAAAATTAACTGTTTCAAAATATCGGCTTATCGCAGCTTTATCGTTTAACCTTTAACCTTCCATTTATCTTATCAGAATAAAGCAGATAATGATTAATATTTCACCGCCATGCTTTGACGTTATCCCTGAATGAGCTAATAAATTATCTTATAAAATTAGAAGAAAATTTTTTTTAAAAAATATCGTGTTGCCCCAGAAAAATAAATTCTACTAATAACCAGTTTACAAACATAAAAATTTAAGAAAGAAAATCTGATCGTAAGAGTATCCATTATTTAAGAACGTTCACCACAATAATAGTTCTATTTACATTTTGTATTAAGCAAACCAACCAACTAAAGCAATAATTTATTACTGGATTTGGCTATTTTGTGACCGATATCGAAATTCCTATTAATAATAATTGCGGATAGGTCAGTTTAGATTTACATCGAGGTCTACTGTATTCAATTTTCACCCCGTGTCAGGTTCGACTTTGCATATCTACCGCATAAATCTAATATTATTGAGAAGTTTGGCAGGACACACTGGACATGTGATACATGCGTCTATAGGTAGTGCAACCGTGGGAAAGGGCTTTTACATAACTATGCTGCACCGGTAACCCATCTGACCTGCCGGGCCAGGTCCTATGTTCAGTCCCGTTTCGTGGGGTGCCCACACTACTTGTCCGCAGTGTTATTGTAACCGATTTGGGATTAAGTAATTGACTAACAAAATTTCATTGTTTTTGCATACAGTCCATTCTTGGGAGGAATAATATTCGTTGGGGCTATTCAAGGGGGTTCTGAAAGCTTAGACAAACTGTCACCAGATATAAATTCATAAACAGCATTACTTCCACATCCAGTGGAAGTATAGTAACGACAAAAAAATTTTAAAAATAGGCTTAGAATGTTATGAAACGTCGAGATTTTAAATTTGAGCGAAAAAAAATTTCTGTCTGTCGGTCTGTCTGTAACTTTTTTTGGGCGCACGTTTACTCTGGAACCGTTTAAGATATTGACTTAAAATTTGGTACACATATGTACTCTAACGAGATCTAGAACTAGATTATATTTTCATCTTGTTCCATCAAAGGGTTGGGGGGTAAATTGGGGTAAATTTGGGGTAAATACGTAAATCAAGCAGGTAAGAGTCCATAAAATTGGTATTTAGTATATACAAGAGAAGCTAAGGTCTCAAAAAAATGTTTGGCATTAGCCACTCCCCATTACCACCCCCACCCCATTATTAAAGGGGATGAAAAAAAAATTGATTTAGTGTGTGTACAAAAACCAGAAACCTCAAAATATTTTTTTTCTTCTTCCACCCCCACAACCACCCCCCTATCACCACCCCCACCCACTACTGATGTGGGGTATCGTTTTGTGGGTTTTTTGGGTAGAGGATCTCAAATATTATGTTATTAAATTTCCATAAACAATTATTTCCACATACAAATTTTTTTCGTGTGACTTAGACAGAAAATCTGGATGTGGAAGTAGTGATTCCTTGGGCAGCGGTTTTTTTTCGTGTTTTGATTTCAGAGTTCTTTCAGATGGACGTTTCATTAAGTTTCTTTTGCACATGTTGCTGTAGGAGAGATCCTGTAATCGGGCAAAAATTCGATTTTGAAACGTTTTCAAGTCTCCTGAACCCAAAAAGTGGTTTTCAAAAATGTCTCTTTGTTATCTGTAGCCGCATTTGGAGTCACTGAATGGACTTTGCTCAAATTTTTACATCGGTCCTAGCTAAACTTAAATGAATTAAATATTTTTAAAATAACAAAAAGCTCGACTGCAAAATATAAATGAGAATTAAAAGGAAAAAAATGGAAACGGGTTTTTTTATATTACCAGCATATTCGTAAATTTGGCGGCCAGTGATTTAAATTAAAAATTTAGTTTTCGATTTATAATAATATTGATAAAATTGTTTTACAAACAATATGGTATTATTATTCGACGATAGTTCCATTGTACTTTTTTCATCGAGCTGTGTCCAAGTCATAGTAGGCAAAACTCTCAAAAACTAGACAAAACTCATATTTCACTGAAAATTAAAAAAATCAGAATGAGAGATTCAAAATGGGTGCCATAATTGCACATGGACATATGTCTATGCAATGGCCATTATCTCGAGAACTACAGAGAAGCTTTCGGAAATACATATACAGGGTGTTTCAGTTCCCGGGTCATTATCTCGAAAAATAATAAAGATATTTGAAATTTGCAAATGAAGTATGATTTGTACCAAAAGAGACAGAAAATAACTGCAGTTAAAAAAAATTTCTTTTCGGTACACAGAGATGGCGCTGCTGTGCTAAATTGCTTCTCAATCTCTGGAACCTTGAAATATGATCCATACGATTGAGGAGTAAATTGTGACTAATATTGATTATATAGAAAATTTTGTAAGAATCAGCCGTTTAGATTTTTTTCTTCATTTTCTTGTCTATTTAAAGTTTGAAAACTTTGTAACTTTTTGTTAATAATTTTACTACATCAGTTATTTGGAACTATTGTCTTATTAAATACAATACTACCTATATTAATACATATTCAGAGTACCCTAATTCAGAAGAACGACTGTTTGCATCTAATTATTTAGAAATGAATTGTGTGATATATGCAAGGTTAGACTCAGTAGATCCACTAGAAATAAAAACCCATTATTTACAATTTGGCCCTATACGTGACTAGATAATAACGTATGCAAGATGATCTCTAAAAGTTTAACTATATTGCACACAATTGTAATGGGCCTATAAATTGCAACTACACTCTTTTTTAAAGACAGGGCATAAGCGAGAATAATTCCATACATCAGAAAATATATCCGTTTTATTGACAAATTAAATGTTATTGGTGTAGCGAACGAAAATGGTAGCGGTAAATATTGTCTGATACTTTACTAAACTCATGTAATAACATACCGACATGAATTCCAAATCAATGTTTAGACAGAAATTGTAAACTGTTTCGTGACTGGTCATTTCTCCAGATCGTTTAAATGTCCAGAATTATTTTTAATTTTTTGAAAATACATTTTAGATTTAATAAGGCATATGTCTCTGCCTCTTAGATATGAAATATGATTAATGTGTAAAGGAGCACCTCCATATTTTAACGCCAATTCCAAAAAAAGGATTCCTAGAAAAAAGATTCAAAATTAAATTCTTCACAATTTTTTTAAACGTCTCAGCAGTGTCTTTCATTTTTCCGCTAATAACTTTACAACTAGTAGAGTTAGGTTAAACGCATTTGCACACTTTTTACTTGTATTAAAGTATGTCGAAGATACCACTTCATAAAAAAGAGGAAACTGCCTTTCATAGAATTATATTATTCTGAAAAATGACTCAGAAGGAGCTCACATCTAATTGTAGCCAATATCGCAGATATAATGCAAGAAAGGAGACACTAAAAGAAAAGAGAACTAAAGAGGTAGAAACTTCAGTGGTTTTAAAGATAGGTTATGTTTAAGTTCTCCAGATAATATCTCTACCGTAAGACATATTGCCACTAGATAGGAGCACAATAGCATGTTATCTGCTGCATGTATATACGCTCGTATAACTCTACCAAGGGCTGTGTTCTAATAAGATTTTATAAGCGAATAAAGATTTTAAATGCTTAGATCCAGTCGACAAAGGTGTAACAATGGACTATGCGCCTGCTTGTCCTTTCATATGATAGAAGTGAGTGTTTGTGATGTAAATTATGTTAATTTATGTGTATTACTTATTACAGAGGTACGTGACGTAAAAACACATAAACATTTCACAGCTAAACTACTACTAGTAAAATGTGGAGTTTAATAAATCAACTAGCTGACTGAGCCCGTCGAAATTTGACGGAATAGAGATGTTTAAAAATGTATCCTAGAAAGTATTCTTTGGAAGCACATCTTTGAATTTAATACCAACACACACATTTTCGAGAAATTCGCGGCCCTGTTTCTACGTAATGATCTCACTTTTTCCTAGAGTAGTTATAGAAACAAAAGAGTCTACTCTATACGCCCCCCCGTCAAATGTTGACGTGTTTAGTCCAGTTAATTATTGTATTCTTTTAGTGACCAGCCCGTATATATTTTTCACTAAAACTAAAATAGGTTTCTTCATTAGCAATTGTGTTACCAAATGTTATTGTTTTCCGTAACATTTTTTCTGTAATTATTTTTGTGAAGTGTTCAGCCTTTATATTTTTCGATCAAAATATACTGCATTTTTTCCATGGCAAATGTGAAAATCCTAAATAATCTGGAATAGTTGTTGTTTTATGGTTACAATACACTCAAAGAAAATGATAGGTAAATTCAACCAAAAAGAGCATATGAAATCGCGCCTATCTAGTTTCATAGTTAAATCAATCAGTAAATAATAATAATAATAATAATAAAGAAGAAGAAGAAGAATAGTCATACAACTTTATTTGTTTTCGTAAACAAATAGTAGTTTAATAATCATATCTTCTTGTAACAAATTAAATAGTACAATGACATTTTTTTATGTTCACTAACCATTTTCAATTTGGTCTACAATTAAATAGTACAACGACTTTGTTTTTTGTTCACCAACTAATTTTTAGGTTGATCTACACTTTATTGTATGATGAAGTTTTTTTTTGGTTAGCCAAAATTTCAGTATTGAGACATCAGACCACCCAAACCAAAGGTTAGAGATCGTTTATAAGATCCATTCAAATATATCGATGATCCCTGAGAGAATTTGAACACTGCAATCATGTTATTAATTTTCTATAAATTCATAAGAGTGCATGATAATGCATGATGGATTATTGTTAGTGATTTGTATGTGGCGTCATCCGGGAATAATTTCTGTAATAGACTACGTGGTAAGCAAGCAAATTTTATGGTAATTCTTTTAGAACTTCTAGAAGACGACAATAATATTGGTTTGTCTACCAAGTACAATAGTACAGCGAACTAATACTGGGTTAGAATTACAATTCGATAATAGTTAAAAATAAAATATACTATTATCTAGTTTAATTTGACAGAATTCAACAAAATAATAGTCAGACGAACAAAATAATAGTCTTATTCATCTATTTTTTAAGTTAATGTTTGTTTTGTTGTACGACAACTTTTTATTAATTAAAATAACAATCACCTCTTGTTTGAAAATACCATCAATATAGTTTGGTTTAACAAAATTAACGATATTGTTAGTTAACCATTTTTTTTTGTTGAATTTACCCATACTATTTCTTTGAGTGTACTTCTCTTCGACCATCGAGGAATACAAAGAATTTGTAAAATTTTTTGCGAAAATTTCGCCTCTCTATTTGACACCTTCTATTCATTAATTATCTTATTCCTTTCCGTTATCACTTTGTATATTTTTTTTTACATAAATTGTATCAGATTTTCATCTTTGTCCTGTATATTTTTTACTAAGAGTCGTCAAGTGTCTTTCTTGACAATAGCGTGAACTGCCTGTCAAATATTATTTTTACAAAACTGCGTCGCCTAAAATGGGAATAATATGTCGTTTCACGGTGGAAAGAGATGTTCTCCAAAAAGTACTTTATCTTAGAAATGGATAAAACAAAAGTGAAAATCAATTCGAACTCGTTTTCGACTGAATATCTTACACACGCTGGCAATCGCTGGCTCTAACTGATTTATTCGTATCTCTTCGGTCAACGCGGCCTCTACATGCGCAATTTGAAGAAGTAGGGGCCATCAGTATGTTATAGTTCGAGCTCTGAGATTCATTTATTTATTTCAACTTCAATTTCGTTTTTATGTATGAAAATAACAAAATATAATACCAAAATAGATTTAACAGTGTGTATGCATTTTGTATGTATGTATTGTTTGTATGTTTTGTATGTATCTATTTGTTGTATATTTTGGGTGTATGTATTTTGTGCATATGGATTATGGGTGTATATATTTTGTGGTATGTATGTATGTCTGTATTTTGTGGGTATGGATTTTGCGAGTATGGATTTTGTGCGTATAGATTTTGTGCGTATGCATTTTGTATGTACTTTAATCTTCAACCTGCTCAATTAACCTCGCACCATTGCTTTGAATGTGGGGAAAATGTGTATTCAATTCAGTGTACTTGAAAACATCCAGAATTTGGTTTGATAGTTTGTTACAAATGTACAAATCAAATTTTTCAACTACATTGAATTTAATGCACATTTTCCCCACATTCAAAGTTGCGAGGTTAATTAAGCAGGTTGAAAATTAAAGTACATACAAAATGCATACGCACAAAATCCATACATCCATACCCACGAAATACATACTCACAAAATATAATACCAAAATAGATTTAACAGTATGTATGCATTTTGCATGTATGTATTGTTTGTATGTTTTGTATGTATCTATTTGGTGTGTGTTTCGGGTGTATGTATTTTGTGCATATGGATTATGGGTGTATATATTTTGCGAGTATGTATTTTGTGAGTATGGATTTTGTGCGCATGCATTTTGTATATACTTTAATCTTCAACCTGCTTAATTAACCTCACAACATTGCTTTGAATGTGGGGAAAATGTGCATTTAATTCAGTGTAGTTGAGGACATCCAGAATTTGGTTTGATAGTTTTGGACTACAAACCAAATAAATTCTGAATGTCTTCAACTACATTGAATTGAATGCACATTTTCCCCACATTCAAAGCATGTTGCGAGATTAATTAAGTAGGTTGACGATTAAAGTACATACAAAATGCATACGCACGAAATTCATACGCACAAAATCCATAAACACAAAATACTTACTCACAAAATCTAATACCAAAATAGATTTAACGGTGTGTATGCATTTTGCATGTATTGTTTGTATGTTTTGTATGTATATATTTTGTGGGTATGGATTTTGTACGTATGCATTTTGTATGTACTTTAATCTTCAACCTAACCTAACCTAACCTAACCTCGCAACATTGCTTTGAATGTGGGGAAAATGTGCATTCAATTCAGTGTAGTTGAAGACATCCATAATTTGGTTTTATACTTTGGGACTACAAACCAAATTCTGGATTTCTTCAACTACATTGAATTGAATGCACAATTTCCTCACATTCAAAGCAATGTTGCGGGGTTAATTATAAGAAGGTTAACGTACATACAAAATGCATACGCACAAAATCCATACGCGCAAAATCCATACCCACAAAATACATACTCACAAAATATAATACCAAAATACTGTTACTTTTCTTTATAAATATTATAAACCGGTTGCTCAACCCAGTGGTAACCAACAATTGTTTCAATATCAATTAATTCTGTCAACGGTGCAGTGCGTTTCTAGTGCAAAGTGTAGTTTGCCACCTATGCGTCATTGCCATGCACCTAACAGACAAAATGGCGAATGATAATGGTCAAAGTTTTCACCGATGGAAATCAATTCATTGATCTTTGGGTGTCTCAGAACCATTTGTCTGCCATCTCAAAGTGGTGGCAGTACAGTACAGTAAAAATATGAAATAAATTGCCCAACGTTGAAGTTTGGTACAACTGTTCATTAGCCATCGAAGAAGACTAAAAAAAAATTGCCATACAATTTGGATTTTTATGGGGGTGAGAAAGTGTGGGCAAAACAGTTTTTTATAAATAACTAAACATATGTAAAAAAACCGCTGTCCAAGGAATCACTACTTCCACATCCAGATTTTTTATCTGGTCACTCACAACGAAAAAATTTTGTATGTGGAAATAATTGTTTATGGAACTTTAATAATATAATTTTTGAAATCCTCTACCCCAAAAACCCATAAAACGATACCCCACATCGGTAGCGGGGGGGGGGGTGGTGATAGGGGGTGGTAGTGGGGGTGGATTAAGTAAAAAAAAACATTTTGAGGTTTCTGGTTCTTGTGCACACCCTAAATCACATTTTTTTTCATCCCCTTTAATAATGGGGTGGGGGTGGTAATGGGGGTGGCTAATGCCAACATTTTTTTTGAGACCTCAGCTTCTCTTGTATATACTAAATACCAATTTGCTGGACTCTTACCTGCTTGATTTACCTATTTTCCACAAATTTACCTCAATTTACCCCCCAACCCTTCGACGGAACAAGATGAAAATATAATCTAGTTCTAGATCTCAAGTACATGTGTGTACCAAATTTCAAGTCAATATCTCAAACGGTTCCAGAGTAAACGTACGCACAAAAAAAGTTACAGACAGACCGACAGACAGAAATTTTTTTTTTCGCTCAAACTTAAAATCTCGACGTTTCGTGACATTCTAAGCCTATTTGAACAATAAAAATTGTTAAAAATTTGTTTGTCGTTACTATACTTCCACTGGATGTGGAAGTAATTATGAAAAAAGTATTTCGAGTGAAAGTTGTAGCTACGGAAATTACGCATATTTTGTTTTTTTACCAATTTTTTTACGATAAAATCTCCGTAATATAAATTAATAAAAATCGGGTGGTTTCAAGGATGAGTTGTATTGCAGGCAGCAGGAATGAGTCTTTAGCCACAGAACATTACAACAAATATAACTTCCAAATCTAATGACATTGAAGGTACTTACACATTGGAAAAATCGCAGACAACATCCATTAACCGCCTACATTGCCAGTGTGGAAGCTTAGGATTGAACCAAGTACAAGATGGACAGTGTGACCAAGCATCCTCGACATACAATACCCTTTAACCTGATGTGCTACCGTACCGATAGAAGCAAATTTCACTGAATAAATTTTGAATAGAACTGCATCTTACGCTGATAGAACCCATTATTAAGAGATTGTTCTACGGATCAACAAAATAAAGATTTGATGTGTATAGTTTTGGTTTCCATGTTGACTATGATATAGCAAATGTCCTAAACTTAGAAATGGGATGCAATAAAACCAATATTTTACGCATATGTTACACAGCAAATTAAATTTTACATGGGTGATATAGAACTCATATTACAAAGTCAGACTTTAAAGTTACAGAACGCATTCGTTAGACTGAAAAATAAAATAACCTTAGCGAAAAGAGAAGAATTTGGAAACAGCCATTATTCAGTAAGGTACATACTTCGAACGTATTCCACAAGAGTAGTCTAGATCCAAAGATCGTAAAACATATAAACGTATTGTTCAAATGCAAAGTATTCAGTGTTCGGCTGCAAAAGCAGGGAACTACAAGGATATATAATGTGACAGCGTAGTCCGAAGTGTTGCTAGAAACTAAAAGCGAATTCTAACTTCAATCAGATTATGAACATACCAGTCAGATTACTGTTCTACTGTTAAGGCAAAACGCTATTCATATTATTTGCAAATACTTTGATCTTACTTGTGCACACATACAAAAAAATCTTTAATCTTCGTAATACTGTGTATTTTGTTTTCAGGTCTTTTATTCCACTTTAGACTGCCATGCCTTTACAGAAATATATGCATTACATCAATCTATTTTGGCACATACTCGACGAGTATTACAGTTACCCACTTCAATAAAAAATTTAAATCAAACCAATCGTAAATATAATATAATAATAACACAAGACCACAAAATATTTTTGCGAGTTGCCTGGGACCAGACCCAGTGTAGCATATGTTTTTGTGGTCGCTGAAACCGAATCTGAAACTTATTTTGCCTTGTCACGTCAGGATTTTTTTTTAAATTAAGAACAATTTTTTTACTTCATATTTTAAAGATTTGGCGAAGTCGCCGGTAATATCAATTAATTCACAGACATGGTATTATTTTTATAGTAACATTCACATCGTGCCCGACAAAGAGAATTTCACAATAGTTTCCTTCACTATGTAGACGTTAAATTAATAAAAGAAGCCACAAAAAAAATTCTTTTTTCAAATCGAATCGCCTTCAATAAATCTTCAAAAAATATCTCTAAAAAGTAAGAAATAAAATTTTACTCAGCTTTACAAATATCTGTCTATCTATTAGTGAAAAGTGGCAAGGAACTATACCTCATTATCTAATAGTCCAATCAACGAAGGAAAAATAGGGGAATTAATTCGTGTAGTTGCAATTTTTTTTTGTATATTTGTCGGGAGGAGTGCCCTGAACAACATACCAGAAGTTCTGACCGCTGGGGGGTAAGCGGGGAGGGGTGGCTAGTTTAAAGGTCCCCTTTTCACGTTTTTCTAAAATAACTTGAAAACTACGACCTCTAGCGAAAAATAGTCTTTATATAAAATTAAACTAGACGAAATTTTCTACAAATAAGTTCCTATTCATTTCTTATGTAGGATCAATACTTTACGAGACATAGAGGGTGAAAAAAATCGCAAATTAAAAAAAAATTAAGTAGTTTTTCATGTTTTTTCGGAAAAACTCGGTGAAAACGCACTTTACACAAAAGTTGCAAATAAAAAAAAAGTCTTGTATTTCGATGATACATTCACCTGAATGTTTTCATATTTTTTTTTCAACTTTTACATTTCCCCTCTGCTCCACTTTTAGGAATTTTCGAGTGGCCATATCTCGAAAAATATGCATTCTTCGAAAAAATTCACAAGAGTAAAAACATCTTATTGTAGGCCAAAAGAGGTATTGACCAAAAAAGGTATATTGTTTGACCAAAAAGTATTGTTTTTTTTTTTATTTTTGACCTAATTCTACAAGTTACTGAACCCGTGATAAAAGAGGTGTTCCCATCATTTCCTACTTTATTTTTTTTTAACTTTTTTATTAACGTCATTACAAACACATTGCACGAGGTTTCACCAAAATCCATTCATTAGCACTCAAATTAGAGATTTTGATCATTTTAGCGCTCCGATGACTGGACTGGACTCGTAAAGTATTGATCCTACATAAAAAATGAATAGGAACTTATTTGTAGTTAAATTTTGTATAAATACAATTTTTTGCTAGAAGTCGTAGTTTTCGAGTTATTCATGAAAAACGTAAAAAGGGGACCTTTAAACCAGGACTTTTGGTATGTTGTTCAGGGCACTCCCCCCCCGATAACTGTTCAAAAATTGGCCACTACACGAATTATTTCCCCTAATCGGCCTTTTCTGTACTTCATTGACTGGATTATATCAATTTGAAATCGGTGCAAAAATATCTAATTTGAAAACTTGTTGCTTATAGTTCGTAGGTACCCAAAAAATAGGTCTTTTCATCTTTCATGCTCCTGTATAATGTCAATTTCGTAACTAAAATTTCTAATTAAGATGAGATTTTTTGGGTCCCTATGAACTATAAACAACAAGTTTTGAAATTAGATATTTTTGCACCGATTTCAAATTGATATTAGGTAATAAGGCATAGTTCCTTGCCACTTTTCACTAATAGATAGACAGATATTTGAAAACTGAATTAAATTTTATGTCTTACTTTTTGGAGATATTTTTTGAACATTTATTGAAGGCAATTCGATTTAAAAAAAGATTTTTTTTTTAAACCTTTTTAGTAACCACAGTGAAGAAAACTATTGTGAAATTCTTTTTATGTTGGGCACCATGTGAATGTTACTATAAAAAAACCGCTGCCCAAGGAATCACTATTTCCACATCCAGATTCTTTTCCAAGTCACTCACAACGAAAAAATTTTTGTATGTGGAAATAATTGTTTATGGAACTTTAATAATATAATGTTTGAAATCCTCTACCCCAAAAACCCGTAAAACGATACCCCACATCGGTAGCGGGGTGGGGGTGGTGATAAGGGGTGGTAGTGGGGGTGGATGAAGTAAAAAAACATTTTGAGGTTTCTGGTTCTTGTACACACACTAAATCACATTTTTTTTTCATCCCCTTTAATAATGGGGTGGGGGTGGTAAGGGGGGTGCCTAATGCCAAAATTTTTTTTGAGACCTTAGCTTCTCTTGTATATACTAAATACCAATTTTATGGACTCTTACCTGCTTGATTTACCTATTTTCCCCAAATTTACCCCCCAACCCTTCGACGGAACAAGATCTAGTTAAAGTACATATGTGTACCAAATTTCAAGTCAATATCTCAAACGGTTCCAGAGTAAACGTGCGCACAAAAAAGTTACAGACAGACAGACCGACAGACAGACCGACAGACAGAAATTTTTTTTTCGCTCAAACTTAAAATCTCGACGTTTCGTGACATTCTAAGCCTATTTGAACAATAAAAATTTTTAAATTTTTTTTTGTCGTTACTATACTTCCACTGGATGTGGAAGTAATAATACCATGTTTGTGAATTAATTGATATTACCGGCGACTCCGCCAAATCTTCGAATATAACATGAAATTTAAAAAAAAAATCTTAATTTAAAAAAAATCCAGACGTAACAAGGCAAAATAAGTTTAAGATTTGGTTTCAGCGAGCCCAAAAACATATGCTACACTGGGTCTGGTCCCAGGCAACTCGCAAAAATATTTTGTGGTCCTGTGTAATTAGTAATAATTATAATAATAATGTCTTTATTTAGATTTCAGATAAAATTACAATATGAATTATAGTGATCGTATTGTGAATTATGTTTAAAACTAGTGGTGAAGTTCAACATAGCTGCTCTTCCACTTAACCACTTCGAGCTGTACAATAACAACAATCAAAAGTAAAACTAAGGAAATATAAGAAAAAACTATAGAACACATATTAATTATTTCTAGCATCTAAGATGCAAGATTTGACTTGTTTCGAAATGATTCTAAACTAGTTAGGATTTTAAGGGTCAGAGGTAGCTGGTTAAATATTCTTACAGCTTTATAGCTAAATGATCTTTCAAAAAGAGAAATACTGTGTCGAGGAGCAGTATATAAACAGTTCTTTCTAGTTGGACGGTTGTGTATATCACTTCTTTTTACAAGTTTTTATTTAACTTGCTTTGTATGTATGTCAGTTAGTTAGTATGTTTAGAAGAAATCTTGCAAGTCAATTTTGAATCACTTAATGACGCGCGGCGTCCAATTGAGTTGAATTTCACGTGTATTTCTGGTGACAATACAATAATATGGTACCAAAAAGTGTGTTTTTTAGTTTTTAAACTATAATTTGATCGTATAGTGTATTACAGATTGCATTCTAAGAAATTGCGAAGGATCTGGTAATATTTTAAGAACGACGAAATGAATATGAAACTAATTAAGACGTAACAAAAAATTTAAAAATAAAATAAAACGTAAAAAAAAACATTTTAAAAACAAGCTTTTATTAGTATTTAGGTGTACTAAAACGACAAAAATAAATTCTGTTGAATTAATTGTCTTAAAAGCTTGTCGCGTGAATAGAAAAAAAAAAAACCGCTGCCCAAGGAATCACTACTTCCACATCCAGATTCTCTATCCAAGTCACTCACAACGAAAAAACTTTGTGTGTGGAAATAATTGTTTATGGAACTTTAATAATATAATATTTGAAATCCTCTACCCCAAAATCCAGTAAAACGATACCCCATATCGGTAGTGGGGTGGGGGTGGTGATAGGGGGTGGTAGTGGGGGTGGATGAAGTAAAAAAATATTTTGGGGTTTCTGGTTCTTGTACATACACTAAATCACAATTTTTTTTCATCCCCTTTAGTAAGGGGGTGGGGGTTGGTAATGGGGGTGGCTAATGCTAATGCTAAAGCTTCTCTTGTACATACTAAATACCAATTTTATGGACTCTTACCTGCTTGATTTACCCATGTACCCCAAATTTACCCCAATTTACCCCCCAACCCTTCGACGGAACAAGATGAAAATATAATCTAGTTCTAGATCTCGTTAAAGTACATATGTGTACCAAGTTTCAAGTCAATATCTTAAACGGTTTCAGAGTAAACGTGCGCACAAAAAAAAGTTACAGACAGACAGACAGACCGAGAGACAGATAGAATTTTTTTTTCGCTCAAACTTAAAATCTCGACGTTTTATGACATTTTAAGCCTATTTGAACAATAAAAATTTTGAAAAATTTTTTTGTCGTTACTATACTTCCACTGGACGTGGAAGTAATACTTACTTAGGTACTTACAATCTCTGTCAAACAAAAAACCGCTGCCCAAGCAATCACTACTTCCACATCCAGGTTTTCTATCCAAGTCCCTCACAACGAAAAAATTTTGTATGTGGAAATAATTGTTTATGGAACTTTAATAATTGAAATCCTCTACCCCAAAAACCCAAAAACGATACCCCACATCGGTTGTGGGATGGGGATGGTAATAGGGGGTGGTAGTGGGAGTGGATAAACTAAAAAAATATTTTGATGTTTCTGGTTCATGTACACACACTAAATCACAATTTTTTTCATCCCCTTTAATAATAGGGTGGGGTGGTAATGGGGGTGGCTAATGCCAAATTTTTTTTTGAGACCTTAGCTTCTCTTGTATATACTAAATACCAATTGTATGGACTCTTACCTGTTTGATTTACCCATTTACCCCAAATTTACCCCAATTTACCCCCCAACCCTTCGACGGAACAAGATGAAAATATAATCTGGTTCTAGATCTCATTAAAGTACATATGTGTACCAAATTTGAAGTCAATATCTAAAACGGTTCCAAGGTAAACGTGC
Organism: Rutpela maculata; assembly: GCA_936432065.2. Classification (NCBI taxonomy): domain Eukaryota; kingdom Metazoa; phylum Arthropoda; class Insecta; order Coleoptera; family Cerambycidae; genus Rutpela; species Rutpela maculata. The sequence continues at coordinate 32,660,875 of OW386294.2, read as the reverse complement.
GCACAAAAAAGTTACAGACAAACCGACAGACAGACAGAAAATTTGTTTTCGCTCAAACTTAAAATCTCGACATTTCATGACATTCTAAGCCTATTTGAACAATAAAAAATTAAAAAAAAGTTTTTGTCGTTACTATACTTCCACTGGATGTGGAAGTAACAGAAAGAAAAACAAATTGTACCAAATAAAAGAGCTTATCTTCTTATGTACAACTTAAGAGCCAAAAAAACTAGTTTTTTGTACCTTGCAACTTTTCTATTTGCGTGTTCCAACTTAAGAAACAACGCAAGTGAGGTTAACGCAGGTGAGGTTTCGATTCAAATTTTCCGCTAAAAAGCCGATAATATACTTAAAAAATAGCGCCATTTTAAAATTATTTATTCTAACAAAATATCAAACAAATGATAACTAAATAAATAACATATTGCATATTTTTGAATAACATTTCTTGTTAACAAATGTGAGACATTATGCTTAACGTTCTTATGAAAGCAATTATTTTGATGCCAAACCAAACAGTAGAAACGACTACATATTTATTCACTTCCAGAGCTAGATCACAACTGGCACAATAAAGTAATATCCTTACATTTAAGAAAGGTATCCTCATCTACTCGCTTTTAAGGGGTAAAATTAACGTGTTAACTAAAGTGAGAATACTTTATGGAGACACCTAAATAAAGTAGTGTTTTGAAGATAAATTAAATTTTAAAGTCCCATATTTTTAAAAATTAATATTAGTTTGAGTTTTTCAAGACGTTTCTTCTCTTTTTTTTATCTATATTACCATGAAAAGAATATTTTTTGAAAGCTCAAAGTCTGATACATTAGGGTAGGGACAGTTAACACACGTGAGATCTCACATAGTGTGTTATACATTAAAAATAGAAAGAAAACGATTAATTCTAAGAAAATTTTTTATTTTTATAAATCCTATTTTACTTTAAATATTAAATACTGAAAACAACTATTTAAAAAAAAAAAAAACTGAGCTTTTATGGTGAAGGGACCGCAAAGTGCACGTTTTCGTGACAATGACCCATATGCACGTGTTCCGAGTTAGCCATATATATTAATAGTTTGTTTTCTTCTTTTTGTAACATGTACTGAGTGAGCATATCTAATAGGATTAAATAAAAAAACCGCTGCCCAAGGAATCACTACTTCCACATCCAGATTCTCTATCCAAGTCACTCACAACGAAAAAACTTTGTAAGTGAAAATAATTGTTTATGGAACTTTAATAATATAATATTTGAAATCCTCTACCCCAAAAACCCATAAAACGATACCCCACATTGGTAGTAGGGTGGGGGTTGTGATAGGGGGATGGTAGTGGGGGGTGGATGAAGTAAAAAAATATTTTGAGGTTTCTGGTTCCTGTACATGCACTAAATCACATTTTTTTTCATCCCCTTTAATAAGGAGGTAGGGGTGGCTAATGCCAAAAATTTTTTTGAGACCTCAGCTTCTCTTGTATATACTAAATAGCAATTTCATGGACTCTTACCTGCTTGATTTACCCATTTACCCCAAATTTACCCCAATTTACCCCCCAACCCTTCGACGGAACAAGATGAAAATATAATCTAGTTCTAGATCTTGTTAAAGTACATATGTGTACCAAATTTCAAGTCAATATCTTAAACGGTTCCAGAGTAAACGTGCGCACAAAAAAAAGTTACAGACAGACCGACAGACAGACCGACGGACAGACAGACAGAAATTTTTTTTTCGCTCAAACTTAAAATCTCGACATTTCATGACATTTTAAGCCTATTTGGACAATAAAAATTTTTAAAAATTTTTTTGTCGTTACTATACTTCCACTGGACGTGGAAGTAATTAATGCCTACATGAACTTCTCGCGCGCGACAAGCTTTTAAGACAATTAATTCAACATAACTTTTTCGTTTTAGTACACCTAAATAATAATAAAAACTTGTTTTTCAACAGTTTTTTTTTTACATTTAATATTTTATTAATTTATCATGTACCTTGTAAAGAAAATAAGCCATGTGAAGTTTGAATCGCTCATCTAGGTTAAGCCATTTTGAGTCACTGAGTTTATCAGAAATATGATCATATTTCCTCAGATTGTAACCATATTTAAGGCAGCTGCTTCGTTGTCTTTGAAATCTCACTTTGTCTTTGCTTAATAATGCTAATAATAAGTAATAATAAGTACACTACATCGCAATACGAGAGACAACCAAGAATTAATGAATCACATTTAACGTCGGTTGTAAGTTTATCTCTGTGCATATAAATACTTTAAGTCTACTGTAGGATTTCTGGATGATGTGGCTCGCATGACTTTGAAACCTTAGATTATCATCAAGATATATTCCCAAGTTCTTACAATGGTTAGATGGCGTTAAAGTGACTCCATTTAAATTAATGATAACGTTTGGGGTATTCAGAAGTGTCTCTCTTTGAGAAATAGTGGGAAGGATACTAATAGGACGAAAATCGGAAGTACTTGAAGGATCTCCAGTTTTAGGCACAGGAGTGACATAAGCTTCTTTCCAACTATTGGGAAATGTTCCAGTTGATAAACATTTATTAATTATAAATGTTCACTTAAATAAGGTATAACTAACGATAACATTTTTAAGTTGACGTCATCAGAGCCCCTAGCATTAGACGTAATACTTTTAAATATCTTTCCAGGGAATTTTTTCTTGTCAAACGTGTTGGCAATAAATGCTTTACCTATATTATCTGGAGGGATCTTGTTTACAAAATAATCATGGAACTCATTAGAATCAGCTAAACCTCTACCAGAGTCATGGGTGCTAGAATGTATATTTAAATATTTTAAAACTTTCCAAAAACTTTTTGGGTCTTTCTCAAATTGATTCTGCAAGTATGCCCCGTGTTCAGACTTAACGGCCATATTTATCAAAATTCCTCAGCTCTGTAATATTGCCAATCCGCATTGCGTTTTGATTTCTTGTGTTTCAGTTTTGCTTTGTCTCTTAATTTCATCATAACTTTTATATCTTCTGTGACAGGAAGCTGGTGGTTTAGTTTTCTAACTGTTTTGAAGGGCGCGTGAATGTTAAAAATCTCATTGGTATTAGTATTCCAAAAGCATTATATATCATCGATATTTTCCAGTAGATACATATAATCAGAATCAATTAAATGAAGGTCATTCTTAAATAAATAATCAAAACAGGAAAAGTGATTACTATACAAAATTGCGAGCTGCTTCGGATTATTTACTTTTAAATTACCTGCAACTAAGCAATAATGGTCAGATATGTCATCAAGGAATCACTACTTCCACATCCAGATTCTCTATCCAAGTCACTCACAACGAAAAAACTTTGTATGTGAAAATAATTGTTTATGGAACTTTAATAATATAATATTTGAAATCCTCTACCCCAAAAACCTATGAAACGATACCCCACATCGGTAGTGGGGTGGGGGTGGTGATGGGGGGGCGGTAGTGGGTAGTGGATGTGGATGAAGTAAAAAAATATTTTGAGGTTTCTGGTTCGTGTACATACACTAAATCACAATTTTTTTTCACCCTCTTTAATAAGGGAGTGGGGGTGGTAATAGAGGTGGCTAATGCTAAAATTTTTTTTGAGACCTTAGCTTCTCTTGTATATACTAAATACCAATTTTATGGACTCTTACCTGCTTGATTTACTGATTTAAAACAAATTTACCCCAATTTACCCCCCAACCCTTCGTCGGAACATGAAAATATAATCTGATTCCAGATCTCGTTAAAGTACATACGTGTACCAAATTTGAAGTCAATATCTTAAACGGTTCCAGAGTAAACGTGCGCACAAAAAAAGTTACAGACAGACCGACAGACAGAAATTTTTTTTTCGCTCAAACTTAAAATCTCGACGTTTCGTGACTTTCTAAGCCTATTTGAACAATAAAAATTTTTAAAAATTTTTTTGTCGTTACCTATACTTCCACTGGACAGACAGACAGAAATTTTTTTTTTTCGCTCAAATTTAAAATCGGGGTGGGGGTGGTAGTGGGGGTGGATGAAGTAAAAAAATATTTTGAGGTTTCTGGTTCTTGCACACACCCTAAATCACAATTTTTTTTCATCCCCTTTAATAATGGGGTGGGGTGGGGGTGGTAATGGGGGTGGGGGTGGTAATGGGGGTGGTTAATGTCAAAATTTTTTTTGAGACTTCACCTTCTCTTGTAAATACTAAATACCAATTTTATGGGCTCTTACCTGCTTGATTTACCTATTTTCCCCAAATTTACCCCAATTTACCCCCCAACCCTACGATGGAACAAGATGAAAATATAATCTAGTTCTAGATCTCGTTAAAGTACCTATGTGTACCAAATTTCAAGTCAATATCTCAAACGTTTCCAGAGTAAACGTGCGCACAAAAAAAGTTACAGACAGACCGACAGACAGAAATTTTTTTTTTCGCTCAAACTTAAAATCTCGACGTTTCGTGACTTTCTAAGCCTATTTGAACAATAAAAATTTTTAAAAATTTTTTTGTCGTTACCTATACTTCCACTGGACGTGGAAGTAAATTTAAAAAAAAAATTTGTCGTTACTATACTTCCACTGGATGTGGAAGTAAAACAAATCAGAACCTGTGCAAATAGAGGGAATATTAAAGTGATGACAGCTAATCAGTGAGCTGTGTATAGGAAACAAGCCAGGAGAGGTCCAACTATGTAGTAGCAAAAATCACTTTGTTGTTCTTTTGTACTATGTGAAGATGAAAAATAAATAAATTGATTTAGGCCAATCGTAAATAAACGGCAAAATTAAAACAAATTTATTAGTAATCACTTTGCTTCTCTTCCATAATATGTAGATGTGAAGAAAAAAACACCAAAAAGTCAAACCTCCTGCTTAAGATTTATAGAGGGTGTTCCAGAAGTACGGAGCAATACGTTAAGAACGTATAGATTGGGTCAAAAGTAATTGTACATTTTCTGCCTCTGAAGTAGTTTCGACAAACACCGAGACACTCGAATATTATCACTCGGCGCGATTTGCCAATCATGTTGGCATTATCTGGAGATACGTTAATACTGAAGTACAACTGAAAATGATCCCATATTTATAATGTATACTTAATGAATGATAATATTTAAATACTGTCATGTTTGAACGAATTCAACCAATTCTGTCATCACTACCTAAACTCTGTTTCGATTCAACGAACGCTCACCGAGTAACCAAGAAAGTTGACAATTTGGGATAGTCCATCTGTCACTATTCATATTATTTTTATATTTTGCAATTTATGCGTTTTTAGGACATTTTTAAATTCCTTAAACCATTTTCTAAAAGAAGGTGCCTTTCTTTAAGATAATAGTTTAGGAACTCAAATTCCAAAAATGTACGAAATCAAAATTTAGGAAGAAGCACTAGGGTTAATTCAGGTTGACTCCTAGACAAAATACAAAAGAGCGATATTTTTTTATTATAGATATTTTCCTACTTACTGAGTTTTGAAGTTACGAGAACAAAATCTTCTTCAAGTTTTATCCGCTAATAGCTCCGAAGGGGGCTTACAAAAAAAAACCGCCGCCTAAGAAATCACTACCTTCACATCCCTACAGCGGAAAAAATGTTAATACCATATTTGCACTCCACTATATGAAAATAATTGTTCATAGAACTTTAATAATATAGTGTTTGAAATCGTCTACCCCGGGTCTACGTCAATTGGACGTGGTGAATTGGACGCGCGACAATTGGACGCGGTAAAATAGGACGTGTAACATTGGACGCGTTTTTAAAACAAATCATATATACACACTCTAACCTAATCTAACCCAATCTAAATAATATTAATAATTACAAATACAACATAGAAACAGACTCACCATGAAAAATTGGTTACACTAAAAATGTGGTTAACATAAGAAAATGATCATGCAAAAATATTATCAAAATAAAATAACATAAAAATCATAAAATATAATTTATTTACACTTGCAGTTGGGCAATTCCTCGCAAGTAGTCCAAAATGGTTCTGTTCGCATAATCAGCAAACACTGTTTGTAATCATGACAAGGCTACGCAATATGATTATTTTTAATAAACGCGTCCAATGTAACACGTCCTATTTTGCCGTGTCCAATTGTCGCACGCGTCTAATTGTCGCACGCGTCTAATTTTCGCACGCGTCCAATTATCGCGCGTCCAAATGTCGCCCGACCTATTACCTGCATCTAATTGACAGGACACCGTCTACCCCAATAACCCACAAAACGATATGCTACGTCGGTAATGGGGGTGGTTTTGGGGTTGGCTGATGCCAAAAAAAAATTGAGACCGTTGGTTCTTGTGCACTTACTACAATATTATTTTTTATCCCCTTTAATAACACAGCCATACACAAAAAAAGTGGTCTGGCCTGCGGACCAGACCAGTGTATCCGTATGTATTAGGACCCGCTGAAATCGAATCCGAAGTCAGAATTGTCAGATTACTTCTTTTTTCACCCCCTAACCCCCAAAAAGACACCCCTCCCCCAAAAAAGGTGGTTTGGCCTGCGGACCATACCAGTGTATCCTTATGTATTTGGACCCTTTGAAACCGAATCCGAAGTCAGAATTGTCAGACTCGCCCATTTTTCACCTATAACCCCAAAAAACACCCCCAATACAAAAAAAGTGGTCTGGGTCTGGCCCGCGGACCAGATCAGTGTATCCTGATATTTGGACCCGTTGAAACCGAATCCGAAATCAGAATTGTCCGATTGGCTCGTTTTTCACCCCTGACCTCAAAAAGACCCCCCCCCCCCTCAAAAAAAGTCTGCTGACTATACCAGTGTATCCTTATGTATTTGGATCCTCTGAAACCGAATCCGAAGTCAGAATTGTCAGATTCGCTCGTTTTTCACCCCCAATCCCAAAAAAAAAACCAAAACAAAAAAAGGTGATCTGGCCTGTGGACCAGATCAGTGTATCCTTATGTATTTGGACCGCTGAAACCGATTCCGAAGTCAGAATTGTCGGATTCGCACGTTTTTCACTCCTAACTCCAAAAAAACACCCCCAAAACAAAAAAAAAGTGGACCAGACCAGTGTATTCTTACCAAATACATAAGGATATATGCCACTGGTATGGTCCTCCGGACAGACCATTTTTGGGGTGGGTGTTTTTTGGGGGATTGGAGTTGAAAAACGAACCAATCTGACAATTCTGACTTCGGATTCGGTTTCAGCGGGTCCAAATACATAAGGATACACTGATCTGTCCGCAGGCCGGACTACTTTTTTTTGTGTTGGGAGTGTTTTTTGGGGTCAGGGGTGAAAAACGAGCGAATCTGAGAATTGACTGCGGATTCGGTTTCAGCGGATCCAGATACAAAAGGATACACTGGTCTGATCCGCAGGCCAACCACTTTTTTGAAAAGAAGCAACTTGATAATTCTGACTTCGGATTCGGTTTCAGCGGGTCCAGATACGTAAGGATACACTGATCTGGTCCGCAGGCCAGACCGCTTTGTTTGTGTGTGGCTGTGTAATGGGGTGGAGGTGGTAATGGGGGTGATAGAGGGTTGGCAGATGCCAAAAAAAAATTTGAGACATTGGCTTCTCGCACAGACACTAAATCCCAATTGTATGAACCCTCACTTGCTTGCTTTACCTATTTACCCCCATTTACTCCAATCGTTCATCGGGATTTATAAGATCAAAATATACTCCAATTTCAAATCTCGTTATAACACACAGATGTACCAAATTTCAAGTCAATATCATAAAACGTTCCGGAGTAATCGTGGGAACAAAAAAAGTTGCAGACGGACGGACGAACGGACTGGCAGACAAACAGATAGACAGAATATGTAACTACTAATTTTAATGCAATTCCGACGAAATTTGATATTTTTTTAATTTTTGCGAGTCCCGCCTAATGTGCACTGGTCGTAGCTTGATGAAAAGACTATGATGGGATCACCACCGAGCAATAATATCCTACAGTTTGTAACAAAATATTATTATTATATTTATTTTTCTAATCACTTGATGTAGCTTGATGGAAATATAGTAGGACTACTGCCCAATTATAACCAATCGTTTGTGAAATATTTCATGGAAACCACTCAAGCCACTCCAGAGTAACAATTGAACATATTATTTATAAAAGAAACCTACATACGAGTCAAATTAAGAATCTTCTATTTTTTTTAATTTTTAGGGTATTTTTATAGCACTAACATTCTGTTTTGAACTATCAACAGCGCGTTTGCCCGTTACCGATTTTTCGTTAGTTTTATTTGTTTCTCCCAAAATTTCATTATCAGACAGTTAATTTAATTTTGCTTCCACAATCACGTAGTGGAGTGGACAAGTAAACACTTAAACAATTTACGTGTCCATGCATTTAAGAAAAAAATTACATCAAGGTAGGTTTTTCTATATCGCATATTTAAACGGTTTTTACAGCCCATATTCAAAATAGACATATGATACCTCTGACTTTTTATAGGAAATTTTATTTTCAACAACTTTGTATCCATTTTTTATTGGAGTGGCAGCAATGCCTACCGCACGCTGGTAAATCAATCAAATCAATCAGTCAATAACTTTGATGGTTATTGCAGCGTTTCGCGTACCAGCCTGTGACACACCATTTTTCTATGATTTTTTAACTGTTCTTACGTATAAACCCGCGATATTTTCAGTCATTTGGTATAACCACTATTATTAATCACTAGACAGAAACATTAATATATAAATAAATGTATTAAAGAAAAGACGCAGTGGGCATTGTTTCTCACCTATTAGAATTGAACTTCTGAAGTGACAGCTAAGGTAAAATAATTTAAAATTCAATAAAGCCCGTGAAAATGACGCCACGACGATTGTTAACAGAATCTAGTAGGATTTGCTCGGTGTGTTTAAAGTGGCCTGACTGATACAAAACAAAAACGCATAAATTTTGTTTTCCAAAGTGAGAACATTTAAATAGATTTAGCAGATATTAAATCAGTTGTGTTCGATAATATTAATTGTGGTTATTGATAACCATTGTGTTATTCTACTGTGGGATTAAAGAGAAATTTCAGAAGTACTGTAAGTAATAAATACTAATTTAATCTCCAATTTCAACATTAGAATAACCAACTTACCTGTCGTGTATTTGGTATAACACATTAATATTTGGTAATAAGTTATTATATTTTATTAGGAATATTTCACTTAAATGTTAGAGTGCAGGATGCTTTTCAGACCATCTTGGTTATCGTGTAATAGTAATAACGTTTCAGTTCATTTTCGATAAAGAAACCTACTTTTCTTAGTGATTAAAAATATGTATCAATCAGAGTTTAAACTGTTATTTGAATTAAGTTACAAGAGTGTGATTATTTAGAAATAAATATTGTTTCTATTGATGTTGTCTTCTGGTCATTAATAGTTAAAGTTGAATACTATACTTTATCTACGATTATAACAATAAATATTAAATTGAGAAAATTTTGTTTAAATTACTCAGTTTGTTTATTAATAAAATTAACTGTAAAATTTAATTTTTGTTCACCCTTTTATATTTGTTATCTTCAAAGATTTAGCCACCTTTAAGCGGAGGTAGAATGTGATTTTTAATCTAAATAGTGCATAAACTGCTTGTAGACAAAAAATCAGCTTTAAAAAAACATAAAAACATAAACACACCACAGATAGTAGACAACCCCCAAATCCATAGCTAAGGCTGTGCGGAAGGGGGTTACACATTTGGAAAAACGCAGACATACATCCACACCCACCGGTGTTGTCAATACCGGGGCTGGGGGTCGAACCCAGAGCGCGGTAGACAATCGATCAGTATATTCGCCACTCAATACGCCTTAACCGATTGAGCTACCGCGCCATTTAAATTGAATATTCTTATAGGCCAGTCAATCTAGGGGGGGTAAGTATCAAAAAATAGTAACTAGCTGACCTCGGCGAAAATATTCATACTAACGTACTTTTTAACTCTCCAAAAGTCCCATTCGCCCCAAGTTCGGGAAGTTATAGAAAATGGCCACCATCTTGGTTTTGTCTGATTTTTTAATATATGGATTTTATAAAAAACATTCAAAATATCTTTTTTTGTGGAGAATTGAAGAACGAATGTTTTTTAGTGGAATTATTTTTCCTAAAATGAAAAATAAAAAAATTTAGTGAAAAAATATGGCCATCATCTTTTGTCTTTTTTGACATATCTCGTTAAATACTATTTTTACGAAAAACATCAAATGTGTCTTTAATATACAGGATGCACAAATCTATGTTTTGGTGCAATATTCATATCTCTGTAGATTAATATTACACGGCGGAAAATGCAAAACTTCTCCGCGAACTGCAATAGCCCGGAGCGCATATTCGGCCAAAAGTCTTGTTTTTTATGTTAGAGAAAAAAGCGTCGAAAAGCTCAATCTTTACATAAGCTGTCTATAAAAAAAACGATAATTATCGAGAAATTCGAGGAAATGTGTATGTAAATCTTAAAAAAATAATTTTTCTCAGAAACCTTTGTTTCGACGGGCCAAGATTAATGGAGCGTCAAAATAGTACATGATATTAAGTGAACATCGTATATGAGATCGATTTCAGTTAATTAACGATTAACTACGGTGATAAAATGGAGAAATTTTACCGAAAAAAAAGTACCAAATCTCGTCCCCTTTAATTCCTTCATTTTTGTCGGAATTCAAAAAATAAAAAAAGGAGTTTTAGCAAATTTAATTTTATTTAAGTGAACTAGAGTAGTCTTTTTGCGTAGGAGCCAAGATTAAGAAGTTGCCAACTGTAGAAGCTCAAAAGTTGCGATTTTTTGCCGCACATGGCCAACATTTCAGTAGTTATCTCCGAAACGAAAAAAAAAATCAAAATTCTGATAGTAGTAAAAGATTCGCAATGGAAAATATTCGTTTGACCTTGTTTCTTATTTCGAGCTAACTCCCACCGTTTCGGAGATATCTGCGAAAAATAACAAAAAACAGCTTACATTTCGGAATCGAAAAAATTGCAAAAACATGCAATCTTGACACGTTCATATTTTTCGGAAAGCACCATTGGGACGGCCGTACGATGTCGCAACATAAAGAGGAAGTCTTCCAGATAAACCTGTTCGTAAATTGAACGGCGAAATTCGAAAATTCGGCTCGGCACGAACGAATCAAAAGTAGCATTTTGTGACATTTCAGAAAATCTTTATACTTAGATATAAACGCGAATAATCTGTCACTACCTCCCTGGCTCCACCTTCGGGTGTTGCGCGTTACGTCGATTGGACAGGCTAGGCATGAAGATAAAGGTGATTGGCCCTGTACCTAGTGAGTTATAATAACTCACGCATTATAACTCACGCATTATAACTCACGCTGTTCATTTATGGATAATATTAATTGATCAAAAGCAGTTCATTAATTAGTATATAACCTAATAAGAGTAGATATAATGGTTTATGTATTTTGACGAAATATTTAAAATATGACTTTTAATATAATGCAGTAGAAATGGCCTTAAATTTGCAGTATAAAATAAAACTTAGGATATCAGTCAAACGGCGTAGATTTTTACGTACTCTTTCAGGATGTAAGTAATGAGGGTGACATTTTTTTTTAGAGAGGAAAATGGAAATGTGTTTTATGCGAATATCTCGAAAAAATAAGTACTTTGGCAGATAATGCCAAGAGATCTTTTTTAAAATTTATGAAATTTCAAATGATCTGTGTCGCGTCCATCTTAGATACAAATTGACCGAGATACAGACTTGTGAAGTTATGACCTTTATTCACGCTTGGAAGAAATCAAATTTTTACTCTCTATTTTTCCAATTTATTCAAAAACAATTCATCTACACCAAGAATATATATTATAAAGTTGAAAGCTTATTCAAGTGCCATTAATTTGAGACCTTTGTCACATCCTTTTTAGATAGAACTTGCCAAGATATGGTCAAAAGTGACCAAAAAGTGCATGAATATTCAATGATAAGTAACTTTTTCATAGTGCATCCAGTTAAGAAAATAGGTGAGACCTTTTTAACTGCCTTTTTTTTTATTTTTCTAGTTTTTTTTACTAATATTTAACAAAAATACAATTTCTTTAATGCAAAATATATACTTCCTTTATAATATGTCATAAAGGATCTTATTTAAACAAATTAATTGTCCAGAATCTGCATTGCCCACGAAAGTTTAATAAATCATTCTTCTAATATCACATGCGATATATATTTATTTAAAATACAGTTCTAAGAGTAGCCATTGGAATTGAAAATTCTTATAGGCCAGTCAATCTAGGGGGGGTGAGTATCAAAAAATAGCAACTAGCTGATCTCAGCGAAAATATTCATACAATAACGTACTTTTTAACTCTCCAAAAGTCCCATTCGCCCCAAGTTCGGGAAGTTATAGAAAATGTCCACCATCTTGGTTTTGTCTGATTTTTTAATATAAGAATTTTATAAAAAACATTCAAGATATCTTTTTTTGTGGAGAATTGAAGAACGAATGTTTTTTAGTGGAATTTTTTTTCCTAAAATGAAAAATAAAAAAATTTAGTGAAAAAATATGGCCATCGTCTTTTGTTTTTTTTGACATATCTCGTTAAATACTATTTTACGAAAAACATCAAATGTGTCTTTAATATACAGGATGCACAAATCTATGTTTTGGTGCAATATTCATATCTCTAGCATTAAATCTAATGGAGACATAAATGTTTATAGTTGTCCAGAATGTTATAAGACACGTAACAAATCACAAAACTTTGCCGCGAATCCCCTTAGGATAAAGCGGGGCATGCCTTATTTTTCTACATCATATTAAATAATAAATATAATGTATTACTTAATACATAAAACATTATTATTCTCATGTAAAGCATGTTCTGGCATGATTAAAATAAGAAATTAATGGAAACACACCTGTATCAATTATAATTTCAAATTATTTTGATATAATTACGAAACTCCCTCCTAACGGTAACTATAGTAACTATAACTAGCGTTAAGTCGTCAAATATTTTAGGAGGGAGTTGCGTAATTATATCAAAATAATTTGAAATCATAATTGATACAGGCGTGTTTCTGTTAATTTCTTATTTTAATCATGCCAGAACATACTTTACACGAGAATAATGATGTTTTATGTATTAAGTAATACATTATATTTATTATTTAATATGCTGTAGAAAAATAAAGCATGTCCCACTCTATCCTAAGAGGTTTGGCGGCAAAGTTTTGAGATTTTTCACGTATCTCATAAAGTTTAGGTCAACTATACATATTTGTTTCAAAATCATCGTTGTAAAAATAGTATATTATATTACTAGGAGTAGAACGCACTCTTTTTTTGTGTTGAGCCCAGGATTTGCGGCTGAGGCGAAGCCGAAGAAAAACAATACCCACTGCGGTGGCGCTATCGGAACTAACATTATGTTACTAGTAAAACAATGTCCACTACGGTGGCGTTCGGTACTAACATTTTGTTACCAGTGAAACAATGTCCTACTTTTACTTCTGTTTTTGGTGACATAATTTAAACATTTTAATACGCTTGAAGAAAAACTACTTTTACCTCCGTTTTTAACGACAACGCACAGCCGTCTAAAAAGTCAAATTTTAATGTCATGAAATGAGTTAAGAATGACATGTTTTTCTGACTCTCGAAGAAAAAAAACTTTTTGTACAGAAATCCGTCTTATAATAGACTGAATTCAAGTATAGAATAAAAAATATCTGTATGTCTGTATGTGTGTGTGCGTAGACCGTTTCTTGTAAATACGACAACTTCTGTTAAAACGAAAATTTTTAATTTAAATTTGGAACATACATAAAACAACATAGTAGAATACTCCCAATTGAAACTGGGCCATATTCTTTGTGATCACCAGAGGACTGCAAACTCTCATAATTTTATGTGAAACAGCTTTTATTTCAATTTTAGAGCAAAATGTTACTTACTAAGGTTTTTGATTGAGCACACAAAAATATGAAACCGCAAAAATTTCTAAACAGAGTGTCTCTCAGGTTCAGACCGACTTTATATAGATTAGATGATATATCAATTTTATCCTAAAATGTGGGATATGGTATTTTTAGCAAATAAATAAAGTTGCAGTTGGGCGTTGCTGACCACGAATATCTATTAAATACGATAAACTTAAATATAGACGATAGACTTAATATTTTTCTTTAAAATTTGGAATATATATTAAACAGCATGGTAGAATACTTCCTACTGAAATTGGATCATATTTGTCATACAGGGTGATAGATGCGTGATGTAATTCATGTGTGTCATGTTTATATAAAATATATTTTATTATAAGATTGGAGGCCAAAGGTTTTCGATTAAGAACATAAAAAAACAAAAGTATGCAAGATATCTAAACTGCAAGTTTTGTCTCAAAATATTATTAAAGTATTTTTAATAAGACCATTATGAAAAGAATAAAAGTTGCACTCGGGTGTTGCCGACTGCAAATGTCTATTAAACACCATAATTTCTGTTGAACTTAAAATCTTTGATACGAATGCAAAATACAAACCATATACAAAATAGCGTGGTAGAACACTTCTTAGTGAAATTGGGCCATTTTCGTCATAGAGGGTGATAATCAGATCATTTTATATAAACTATGAGTTATTATTATAACTTTAGAGAAAAATGTTCCAAAGATTTTTGATAATAATGCAAAGATCTTCAAGATATCTAAACTGCAATATACAGTGCGTCTTTCAGGTTTTTTCAATTTTACCTTAAAATGTTATATCTTTAATAAGACTATTTATCAATATAAATAGAATTTGCAGTCGAGAGCTGCTGAATACGTAATAAACATTATGACACAAAATTTTTATATGTAAAATAGCAGGACCGCACACAAACATTTTTTTTTTTGGCTGGGTACTATACTGGTATATTCTGGTATATTCCCATGTACTTTCGCGTATGCTAAATCCAAATCCGTAGTCAGAATTGGCCGATTGGTTCATATATTCAAGATAACCTCAAAAAATAGCTATAAATGACTAAAAACAGGCACTATTGCGTATTTCAAGATATATCTTTCAAAAAAAATCAAAGCAAAATATTTGATAATATGTTTTTTTTATCAACTGAATTCACATTGGACTACAGAATTGATTATGTATATTTTAACTCGAAATCACTCAAATATGAAATTTTCATATACTATACCCTAAATCTGAGAAGCAAGGGAATCAAAACAGTTTTATATTTTATTTGAGAAAGTGACTTTCAATACATGTCCGGAATGCGTTTCGTAGGTAAAAAATCTAGTAAAATCTCAAAAATGCTCGAAATCCCTCAAGATTTTATATACCGGATCCAAGATTTGCGAAACAAACAAATCAAAATAATTATCGTGCATATTGAGGGAGCAAACCATTCAATCGCATATTCTATATGGTAGACATCAAATTTATGATAAACTACAAAAATTCTAATTTTTTTTTTAATTTGACCACTCCGAAAATTCCCTGTATTCGCGATGAAGCTCTTCGAGCGGCTGATTCTAAAATCACGTCTACAATTGGTCTGCTCTCCTGGATAATCCAAGAGAATAGTTCAAATATAAATAGTTATGTTCAAAAGATCGGCGGAGAGGTAGTCTTTTGCGTTTTACTCCTCTTAAAGGTACTTCCCTTTTCAACGCCCAGAAGAAATCAGCCATCATATTTATATTCCCCCTTTTATGATATCGACTCTCAATTTCCTTGATATCCTGAATCGTTCTCCCTCGCCTTCGCTATAATCCCCAAGATTCTCTGGAAAGTAATCTACATGTGTATCTAAGAAATGCAGCTTTAAATTCATTAGGCAACCCAACTGTTCAAAATTTTTGCGACTGTTTGTAATTTGCACTTTAAACTGAGCCACGCAGCTTTTTTAGTTTTGTTCATTTTTATGGCAAAAACTTTTTCTCTTAATATCTTTCTGATTTCTGGTCCATTAAAAATTCCTTCCTTCAATTTCTCATCTGAAATGTTTGGAAACATTTATTGAATATGCTTGAAGCAATCACCATCTTTATTCAAAGCTTTAACGTATTGCTTTACAAGGCCCAACTTTATATGAAGAAGTGGGAGAAGAACTTTTGAAGGATTAATCAAGCTTTTGGTCGATCAATTAAAAGACCTTCTTCCACCTTTCATATAAAGGACAAGGGTAGATAAGGGCCTTTTTCCGCCCATCGGCCATGTTGTATGTCAATATATTTTCCGAGTAGTATATGTCTTGACAAGTAATAAAAAACTGTTCTTTGGAATAGTAGATTATTCAGTAAGCGTATAATGATGCCTATTACTAGCGGGGGTGATGTTTACGGCACGAGACGAAGGCGTGTCGTAAATCATCCGAGTGTGTAATAGCCATTATACACGAACTGAATACTATAATTTATCCACGACTATAGCATATTTTAACTGTTTTAATCGTTTAAAACTGAAAAAATAAAGTTCATTTACAGTAAAACGTTGACGTGTTAAACGTCAAACACGAAAATATGCACGAAAACATGGAAAAACGGATTCGCCGTTTCCTTATGAAAATTGCTAGTTCCTGATTGGTCAAAGGTGCGTTAGAATGAAAACAACTAGTTCCTGGTTGGTTAAATATGTGTTAGAATCAGTTTATGTTCATTATACGTTTGGTTGGAATAATGACTATCATTATTTGACAATTGTTAAATGTAGTATGCAATGATTATACGATGGTCGTGGATAAACATATTTTTATTCAATGCATACCATAATATGTGATTTTGAGCGCAGACACGTTTAAATTCGCACGTAACGTCGACACTACTACGACTCCCGCGGAAACGATTTTGTTTTTTATACATTGAAGCGCTCGATGAAACAATATAAATTAACCATTATTTAAAAGCTTAAATGCTCAACAATGAAATGAGGTATAGTTTATTTTGTTTCATCGAGCGCATCTAACTGAAATATACATTAAAAGTTCGGAAAAAGGTAAAAAATCACTAAAAAACTGCAAACATGCCCACTTTGAAATGATATTACTATGACCGATTGTTGTTTTTCAAATGTAAAACATATAGAAACATAAAGATCATATGTTCAACTATAAATAAATAACGCTTAATGACTTTAAGGAGAACTTTTCTTTTTTATGAAATTAGTGGGCGAAAATTATGTAGCTTATCTACCCTTGTCCTTTGGGCCTTGTAAAGAATTTACATTTAGATTTTGGATAAAGATGGTGATTGTTTCCAGCATACATAACTAATACTCTCTAATATTTCAGATGCGAAACTGAAGAGGCAATTTTTTATGGACCAAAAATCAAAAAGATGTTTAGAAACGAAAAAGCTGCCTGGATCAGTTTCAAAAATGTAGTGGAGAATTTTCTAGGAAATAATAAGAGTGAAAATTACAAAGAAATAGTAGCGAAAATAGTTGAAAATTATGCAGTGTTGGACTATCTAATGAATGTTTGAATTTCTTTAATTCACATGTATATTACTTTACAAAAAATCTTTGCTATTGTAGCGAAGAATAGGGAGAGTGATTCTATCAGGATATCAAGGAAATAGAACGTAGATATCAAGGAAGGTGAGTTATAAATATGATGATTGATTTCTGTTGGACGTTAAAAAGAAAACTGGTTTCAAGAGGAATAAAACGCAAAAGATTCTCACTGCGCTGATCTTTTGAATGTAAAAGGCAACGACACCATAAAAAGATATAGAGAATATTCTCCTCTCTAGCTAAAAATTAAATGAATTTTCGAGATTCTATCAGTCAGATACATTAGAATTTGTAAATATTCTCCTGAGTTATCCGGAAGAGCAGAACAATTGTAAATATGATTTTAGAATCAGCTGTTCGAAGGAGTACAGGAAATTTTCAGAAATGGTTAAAGGACCCTGGAACAAAACCCATGAAAATGTTGATTCGGTGGAATCGGCTGAAATTTTGGTATTTTGTAGTTCAAATCATGCTGATCAAAAGTTCTTATCACATCGAGTCAATCCTATGAACAGTTTTTGAGATGCAGCTTGCCAAAGTCAGGTAATTTGCGTCATTTTAGACATTCAGTAACTTTTTACTCTTAAACTATTAACTTTGGCAAAAAATTGCAAGGGTCGAAATGTTTTTGTTCAAGTCCAGTAAAGCTCAAGAATTTTTTTTCAGAATTTTTTTATCAATTTTTATTTTAGGTAAAATATATATATATATGTCATATTTTGGCATGCTTCGGTGGGATTGGCTGAAACTTTGCTATTTTGTAGTGAAAGTCATGCTGATCAAAAATTCCTATTGCACTGAGTCGATCCTATGAGCGGTTTTCGCTCCAGGAGTGCTTGAAGGTCCTAACAACGAGGTAACGGGTAATCTATATGTACGTGTTTATGAATGGCTTCCAGCATGTTTGTGTACTGCGTGCATGCGTTTGTGTGTATGTATTTGTCAGTACAGTTCATCTCAAACTTATAGCAACATAAGGCCCAGTATTTCAATGCAAAGTTAAGCACTTTATCCTACAAATAAATTAGCTAGAAGTTTAGAATATGAAGTAGCAATATAAAAGTGTTTAATAAAAGAATATTCTAAATTTCTAGCTAATTTATTTGTAGGGTAAAGTGCTTAACTTTGCATTGAAACACTGGGCCTTATGTTGCTATAAGTTTGAGATGAACTGTATCTACAAGGTTTCTGGAAATATCGATGACAAACTTCTGGTGCAGATTCTACATGCAAAAATATGTCCGCAAATACCTTGAGCTACGGCCGTTTGAAAATTGATTCCAAAAACTGATTATTATTTTATATTTCAGAAACCTGTTGATTTACAGGGACGTGACATTATAAACATATTGACAATAATACAAGCTTATTTTAACATTACATTACATTTTTTGTGCATGTACACAAACACACTGGAAGCCATTCATAAACACGTACATATAGATTACCCGTTACCTCGTTATTAGGACCTTCAAACACTCCTAGAGCGAAAACCACTCATAGGATCGACTCAGTGCAATAGGAATTTTTGATCAGTGTGACTTTAACTACAAAATAGCAAAGTTTCAGCCAATCCCACCGAAGCATGCCAAAATATGACATATATATTTTACCTAACCTAAAAATTGAAAAAAAAATTTTTTTTAAATTCTTGAGCTTTACAAAAACAACAAAAATATTTTGACCCTTGCAATTTTTTGCTAAAGTTAATAGTTTAAGAGTAAAAAGTTCTTGAATGTCTAAAATGACGCAAATTACCTAACTTTGACAAACTGTCTCTCAAAAACTGTCCATAGGATTGACTCGATGTAATAAGAACTTTTGATCAGCATGACTTGAACTACAAAATACCAGAATTTCAGCCGATTCCACCGAATCAACATTTTC
Source organism: Rutpela maculata (assembly GCA_936432065.2). Lineage (NCBI taxonomy): Eukaryota > Metazoa > Arthropoda > Insecta > Coleoptera > Cerambycidae > Rutpela > Rutpela maculata. The sequence goes on along the minus strand of OW386294.2, from coordinate 32,641,497 downwards.
ATGGGTTTTGTTCCGAGGTCCTTTAAAAAAAATATATTTTTTTTAGTTTATCATTAATTTGATACCAACCGAATAGAAAGTTACTCAATATTTATGAAAAAAAATTACCCTGATTTGTTTGTTTCGCAAATCCTTGGTGAAGTATATAAAAATTTCATTTTTGAGTGATTTCAATCTTTTTCTTTTTTTGAGGTTAGGGATCAATACCCTACCTACGAAATACAATCCAGCCATGCATTGAAAGTCACTTTCTCAACAAATAAAATGTAGAACCGTTTTTATTCCCTTGCTTAGCAAATTTAGGGTAGAGTATATGAAAATTTAAATTTTGAGTGATATCGAGCATTTTTTTGAGGTTATGTATGAGTTAAAATATACATAATCAATTCTGTAGGCCAATGTGAATTCAGTTGATAAAAAAACATATTATTAAATATTTTTCTTTGATTTTTTTTAAGGTATACCCTAAAGTACGCAATAGTCCCTGTATTTAGTCATTTTTATCAATTTTTTGAGGTTATCTTGAATATATGAGCCAATTGGCCAATTCTGACCTCAGATTTGGATTCAGCGCGAGAAAATACGTGGGAATATACTAATGCAGTACCCAAGCCAAAAAATGCATTTTTTTTGTGTGGCTGTGTTATTTATTACGAGACGAACGATAGTTACAGTCAGGCGTTAACGACGTCGAATATCTGTTTCAAAAATGAAAATAAAATGTATATAGACTGTGTACTTAATCTTAGTGGCTCTCTTCAAAGGTGAATCGTGCAAAATATGAATCGAATAGGTATTCGCAGTCGGCCACGTCCGACTGCAATTTCTACTCGTTAAAAATGATAGGCGAATATAGTAAATAAGTAAATCCTTGTAGTAGATTTGTTAAGTATATCACTTTCCATAAAAATAAAAGAGCAGCGAAAATATACAAGAAGAGGTCTAAATTTCTGGTTTTACGGCGATATCGATGATAAATTTATTCCACGAAAGCCTGATAACTCCGCATATGATCCATACTGTATGTACCACTATGGAGTGTAAGCGCTCTTTGTGAGGGTTTGACATTATCACGGAACATCCCACAGACTCACAAACTGTAAATAAATCGTGGAAAGCTTTTCAAAAAGGGCTGTAGGAGTAAACTTAATCAAATTTCAAGCTCTATTGACGTATTAGTGGAGATTTCCAGATAATCCATCGGGCTTTCGATGTATATTATAAGAGCCCTTTTATAAACCACTGACTATATAGGACTGATTATATTGAAACGTGGTTAATTTTCACTTTAATTAATTCCTTTTAGCATCTTTTACAAATACCCTTTACAAGTAGTATTCGGAAATAACTCTTATTTATCAATCATACTATAACCCAATAAAAATCTTTAATAATCACCGTAGAAAAAAAAAGTTGGATATGTTGAGCTCAGATATTGAACAAAATGTTTATTGTCTGTATGTGTGTTTGTATGTATGTGTAAAATGATAACCTGGAATAAATTATGTAACTTGGGTGCACAGTATTTCTATCAAAAATAATAAAACACTTTAATTTTATGTTTTCACAGACTACATATTAGATGTAATGTTCTTAGTTTATCTTCACCCAGAGGAGTGTAATCACAGCTAACTTTTTTCAAATATAAAGTCTCCTATGGTTAAAGTTTTCTATAGGTATCCATAAAAGCGGGATGTTGAGAGCACTGAAGCACGTTAGTGTCATGTGCACTAGATACTTATTACTTATATAGCGTAATTTAATAATTGTGTGGTTCACTCTACTAAGCTTGACTGATTGATATCACTTGTTGTTCTATGATTAATATTCCTAATATTTTTTTGAAGACATCATTTTCTTTTTTGTTTTATATCAGTAAATTTACATACCCTTTCTCTCAGTATAAAATGTTTACATTTTTAACGTTTTTTTGGACGTAGCACTTTCTTTTATTTTACATACAAGTGTACATACCCTTGTACCTACTTAGGCGAAACTTCCATATTGATAAGAAAATACCTGGTTTTCTAAATTTATATTGACGTTCTACTTCCGAATATGCTAATATATTAATTTTGTAAAAATTGAAAGACTTACTAAAACAACTTTCACTCTCAGGTTAGAAATTGAAATAACATATCACTGGTCAAGATTTTTCATTCCATTTGGAAATCTTCAGGGAGCCGTAGGAGTTACATTGATTAATCTTGTGAAAAAAATGGACACAAATGTCCATTTAGGGAACCACCTATTGCATTCATACTTTTTGTAGGCCTATCATTTTCTAGACACAATATTTTTTCACTTTATTGCTTGGAAGAGAAGTATCTATACATACAATCAATAGCCCAGAGCCCAGATCCCAGATCCCTACAAGGGACCACAGAGATTCCTAGTCCAGAATTTCTCTTAAAACATGCGCGGATATTCTTCCTCGATTTTTCGCGCTTCTTTCTGTATGAAATACAATTTCTTGTCCTTATAATAGGCTAACTAAAATGGCACACTTTCTAAGCCGTAACTGGAAATTCTTCATCAATTCCAGCGCGCGTTTGCGATTTGGCTCTGTTGTTCATTCCAGGTTTTTGGGTTGTTTAGTAATCGCTGAAGATATCCGCTCCACCAGCTAGTCCAGATCCCCAAAAGATATTACGGAAACTTCTAGTCCAAAACTTTTCTGAAGATATGCGCTGTTCCCAAAAGTGCGATCTTCTGCACTTCTTATGCGCTCGGTTGACCTGGCAGTTGTTGTAAATTCTGGTCATGGCCCTTCTTGACAGTTCCAAGGGCTCCTGCAATTACTGACACGACTGTGGTCTTCGGTCTTCGGTTTCAGGGATATTTTAACATTTTTGCGATGCCGATATAACGAAATGTTTGTCCATGATCCAGTGGAAATATCTGGCCACTCTCTTGTGTCGGCGAGTGTATTCGGATGGTGCCAGCGTAGTACATCCTGCTATTACTGACATGTGTCGGGTCAAACATTCTACATGGGCTGCCTCAAGATCATTCTCTGATGGTATCTAGCATTTAGCGTTAGGTCTTGCACTACTTTTATCAAGAGTTCCGTTTCACTCTCCAGCTCCGAGCCGTTTAACCACTTCGTAGACGCCTTTTTCTCTACTGCTAGCCGATCAAGGTGGCGAAAGTATTGTCTACGCATCGCATTATTATTATTAACTGAAAAATTGAAACAGAGATTATTCGAATTATTTGTTTGTATTGACCAAATATCGTTACAATAGGAAGAAGACAAAAGAGGTCCCACGACACTTCCTTGAGGCACACCATCGTCTACAAATACCTGATTAGTTTCATCCGTGTAAGTTATAAACTGGCTTCTATTTGCCAAAAGGGATCTTGGCAAGTTTTTGCATTTACAGTCAAAGCCAAATAAATGAATATTGCCATAATTATATACATTTACAGCATTTTTAAATTTCATTTAATCTAGCACTGCTGGTAGTATGAATTTTTTATGCCTGCGGCCACGCCAATGTTTTAGTTAAATTTTATTACTTTCTAGAGATGTCTTAATTTAATAGCGATGTATTTTTTAAAATTTAGATTGACAAATAAAATGCCTCCTAGTTAACTTAAACTGTGTTGCAACACAGTTCAACGAATATTTTTCTTTTGTATTCATTTTGTAGCATGCTACCTGTAAAATCTATCGTAGAATAGGTGCAAAACAAATTTTGGTCTTTTATTTTATACGTGTGGACGCTTCCTGTCTGCTGAATGTCGCACAACCCTGTATAGTTCCTTAAAAATGACAGTGCGGATTGAAAAACATTACTGAGAGTGTACCATGCTGGCCTCGATTCCCAATTAGGCGCATCCAACATCTCGGTTTCCCGATGAAGTATTGTTTCCTCGCGAGATCCTGATGGAACTTTTCAACACAAAAGAAGAGATAAGCCGAGACAGAGACTTTCCTTCCTTATTTTCTAAAGAAGAAAGGACGGCAGATCATATTCTCACTGAATGCAAAATTAACTCGCTTGCCTCTCTCCCTTCATTTTAATTCATTTTGTCTCCGCGCCAGATTTAATGCTCGGTTTCGTTTCATTCAAAACGATAAGATTACTTAAAACATAAATAACTTGACTAAATCTGTTTCTTAATTTTAATCGCGTCACGCACGTACAATCCACAACAACTTGTTTACTTCTATTAATTTAATCATTTCAGTTTCCATCACTGTTTCCCAACTCCAGTTCATATTTTATTTGCGTTTTAGACGTTTATGAGGAAATTCTAAATGTATAATTACGCTTGATATCTGAAATAATAGAAGAGTACTTCGCTATTTGATTACTTTTACTTCCACATCCAGTGGAAGTATAGTAACGACAAAAAATTTTTATTGTTCAAATAGGCTTAAAATGTCATGAAACGTCGAGATTTTAAGTTTGAGCGAAAAAAAATTTCTGTCTGTCTGTATTTTTTTTTTTTTTGGTCGCACGTTTACTCTGGAACCGTTTAAGATATTGACTTGAAATTTGGTACACATATGTACTTTAACGAGATCTAGAACTAGATGATATTTACATCTTGTTCTGTCGAAGGGTTGGGGGGGTAAATTGGGGTAAATTTGGGGTAAATGGGTAAATCAAGCAGGCAAGAGTCCATAAAATTGGTATTTAGTATATACAAGAGAAGCTAAAGTCTCAAAAAATATGTTGGCATTAGCCACCCCCATTACCACCCCCACCCCCTTTTTAAAGGGGATGAAAAAAAAATGTGATTTAGTGTATGTACACGAACCAGAAACCTCAAAATATTTTTTTACTTCATCCACCCCCACTACCACCCCCCCTATCACCACCCCCACACCACTACCGATGTGGGGTATCGTTTTATAGGTTTTTGGGGTAGAGGATTTCAAATATTATATTATTAAAGTTCCATGAACAATTATTTCCACATACAAAGTTTTTTTTCGTTGTGAGTGAACTTGAATAGAGAATCTGGATGTGGAAGTAGTGATTCCTTGGGCAGCGGTTTTTAAATATCGACAAGGGACGTACGACAATTTTTAAAACTTATTCCGTATGCAACTGGAAGATATATGAGCTGTTTATGTGTATTGTCACCTTATGGAGACATGGGCAAATTTTACATTTGGATTTATGTCCTAAACTACATTAAGACACTTTTTAAAAATATAGTTCGGCACAAGGTATACCCATACAAGGCATTTAGTCAGCAGATGACATACAAAGAGCATCCCTGGAGGAAAAATCATCGTCCAAAATATTTTCTCCCCCTGTGGAGTAATTAAATTTTGACAGTTATTATTTGTTCTTAAAACTCCCGTTTCTCTTATAAGGATTGCACTTAGATTTCTACATGGAAACCGGTGAGACCTGAAATTTTATTGCAGAAAACTGTAGTTTAGGGATTCACAAAAATATAAGAACATACCTACCAAAATCGGCTGAAGGCTAACTTTTTTGAGAGAGGGAAACACAAAAACTCAAACAGCAAAAACCCGAGTGGGTTTTTGATAAAAACTTTTTAGGAAAAACCCGCCCCACAAAAACCCAACTTCATTCTCATGAAAAAATATTAAATAAAACAACTATTCTGCACAAAAAAAATTGTACAAACTATACCAATACTGATTAACCAACTTGCTGATTTGGGATTTAGGACCTACGTTATTTTTGTTGTATTATTCACTTACCTTTGCTGCTTTTACAAGGGCACAATAACTTGTTATGTTACGTTTAGTTTTTAGATTAAAAACCGCCGACCTGACCTGTAAAAATTGCAAATTGCTTTGCTCAATTTTCTACAAAAACCTTTTACCAACCTTGGAGGGAAAGGGGTTAAAAACCTTTTTTTTTTAAATATCTTGAACACTACCAAGTTAGTCAAAAATGCTAAAAGCACAAGAGACCTATTGTATCACTCTGTGTGAATTCAAAAATTCAATTTTACTTATGTTAAATGAAAATATATGTACTTATAATCAAATCATTCCATAAATTTTTGTACCAACTGATTGCCGATCCTCAGAAGAGACGAAGGAAGTAAAAATAAAATAACTATGATTTAATGTTTCAGCTATTATGTTAATTTTCAATTATAAAATAATTTAACAATTGTCTGCTAAATTATGTATTTTTAGGTGTGAGACATTTTATAATAATCAGAACTATTGAAAAACTAATATTTGTTTGACCCATATCGCGCAATTTTTAGATATTAATAAAGAATATCAAAATATCCGATAAAGAGTAAGACATTATTAACATACCACAAGACAATATCTGATACATTAATTGTTTTAAATGGCGAATGCGCCGGAGCCATTTCTCTTTATTTGTTGCTACCGAAAAGAAAATTGGAGAGTTCTTCATTACTCACGTAAATCATCTTCAGATTATCGTTTGTCGTCATTAACGTATTCGAAAAATGTTACATCGATTTTACAAAATATACTCAGGAAAGTTTAAAACATCGTTAATCCCAACTACGCTAATTGAATTTTGTCATATTCAAATTAGCATCTAAGCGATGAAATTACATTAAAAATGGATATTGGGTAATGTGATTGAAATTAATTCGGAGACAATTTTGATGTGAGTGCAGGGCTGGTTAGAGCGTGTTTAGTAGATTGCTGTTGTCATTTATCGCTATGACCAATGAGCGCCTCTTAGCGCTGACAGAAGGCCATCTGCGACCGTCGGACATTCTATAAATTAAACCTAGAACGACTGCTCGATTATACGTATTTGCCACACGACAACCCTTATTCTGTTTCAGCCTTTATCAAATACCCGGTAGTGTGTGCGAATATTACTGTCGGGTGCTGCAAAAATCATTTCAACTCTTTACAGATTCAAACTTAATTTGATTATGCCTTCATCTTACTGTTTTTCTTCCTGTGATTTTCTACCACATATGTATTCTCTTAAAATAATGTGGAATTTACAAAATAATGCAATTATTCAGTATACAGAGTGACCCAATTAAAAGCGGAACACCTCTATAAAATTTTTATTTATTATGCGATTTAAATAAAATTTTACTCAAGTATAGAACAAATTACGATCTAATTATGGCTAGAAAAATATTTGCCTCCTACAAATACGCAGCCACCTGCAGTACCAAAATATGCGGAAAAAATCAAAAAATCATATTAGGCATTTTTTTATCGGAAAATTTTGTTAATGAAACTTGTTCAGAATTGTCCAAAAATCTCAAGTCCAAAATTTAAGCAAAATAAAGAAATATTGAAATTTTGATTAAAATAGAGAATATTATTTAGGTATTATGCAAATCACAACTTACACACTTTTTTATTTATTACGAAAATACCTACTTTATGTATATTGTTGCCCTAATCTGGGCACGCTAATATACTAGTTAGGTAAATACTTTAAAACACTTATTATTGGAGAACCAATCAAAACAACTACTCTCCTAGCTAATACATGATAGGATTCATAGCATTTTAAAGAAAAAAAAATATTGAAAATACTTAAATCATTTATTTACATTTAGTCATTCACACTTTTTTAATTTAATATGAAATTATCTACTTTCTGTATATTGGTACCTTAATCGGGTCACGCTAATATACTACTTAGGAAAACACTTTAAAACACTCATTATTGGAAAACCAATCAAAACAACTACTCTTCTGGCTAATACTGACGAAGTATTGAATTACATGATAGGATTCCTGGCATTTTAAGGCAAAAAAAATATATTGAAAATACTTAAATTTTTTATTGAAATTCAGTCATTCACAACAATTATTATTGAACTTTACGTTCTATTTCAACTCTAGAAAAGTTGTACAAGTTTTTTCGAACTCGTTAGTTCTCATCAGTAGAGTATAGAAACATTCATTCATTATTTACAAGCCTATTCTTGATTTATTTTTTACAATTAATTATTTTTTATTTATTTGCTTTTATCATGATTAGAGAATATTATTTAGGTATTATGCAAATCACAACTTACACACTTTTTTATTTATTATGAAAATACCTACTTTCGGTATATTGTTGCCCTAATCTGGGCACGCTAATATACTAGTTAGGTAAATACTTTAAAATATTTATTATTGGAGAACCAATCAAAACAACTACTCTCCTAGCTAATACTGACGAAGTATTGAATTTCATGATAGGATTCATAGCATTTTAAAGAAAAAAAAAATTGAAAATATTTAAATCATTTATTTACATTTAGTCATTCACACTTTTTTTATTTAATATGAAATTATCTACTTTCTATCCTATCATGTAATTCAATACTTCGTCAGTATTAGCTAGGAGAGTAGTTGTTTTAATTGGTTCTCCAATAATAAGTGTTTTAAAGTATTTACCTAACTAGTATATTAGCGTGCCCCGATTAGGGCAACAATATACAGAAAGTAGGTATTTTCATAATAAATAAAAAATGTGTAAGTTGTGATTTGCATAATACCTAAATAATATTCTCTAATCATGATAAAAGCAAATAAATAAAAAATAATTAATTGTAAAAAATAAATCAAGAATAGGCTTGTAAATAATGAATGAATGTTTCTATACTCTACTGATGAGAACTAACGAGTTTGAAAAAACTTGTAAAACTTTTCTAGAGTTGAAATAGAATGTAAGGTTCAATAATAATTGTTGTGAATGACTGAATTTCAATAAATAATTTAAGTATTTTCAATATATTTTTTTTTGCCTTAAAATGCCAGGAATCCTATCATGTAATTCAATACTTCGTCAGTATTAGCTAGAAGAGTAGTTGTTTTGATTGGTTTTCCAATAATGAGTGTTTTAAAGTGTTTTCCTAAGTAGTATATTAGCGTGACCCGGTTAAGGTACAGAAAATACAGAAAGTAGATAATTTCATATTAAATAAAAAAAGTGTGAATGACTAAATGTAAATAAATGATTTAAGTATTTTCAATATTTGTTTTTCTTTAAAATGCTATGAATCCTATCATATAATTCAATACTTCGTAAGTATTAGCTAGGAGAGTAGTTGTTTTGATTGGTTCTCCAATAATAAGTGTTTTAAAGTATTTACCTAACTAGTATATTAGCGTGCCCAGATTAGGGCAACAATATACAGAAAGTAGGTATTTTCATAATAAATAAAAATGTGTGTAAGTTGTGATTTGCATAATACCTAAATAATATTCTCTAATCATGATAAAAGCAAATAAATAAAAAATAATTAATTGTAAAAAATTGATTAAAATAATTTCCAACTCAGAAAATATCATTTTAATGGGTTTTTTATAATTTAGAAAATTGTACCATGACAATTTTGTTCGAAATTTGACCCAAGTTGCCAGGTAGTTGTCAAGTAATTTGCATTTTTTTTTAAATAATTATTTATTAAATTCCAAATTTTTCATTTTGATCAAATTTTGGACTTAAGTTTTATTAACAAAATTTTCCGATAAAAAAATGCCTAATATGATTTTTTATTTTTTCCGCATAATTTGGTACCGCAGGTGGCTTTGTATTTGTAGGAGGCGAATGTTTTTCTGGTCTTAATTAGATCCTAATTTGTTCAATACTTGAGTAAAATTTGATTCAAATCACACATTAAAAAAAATTTTAGAGAGGTGTTCCGCTTTTAAATGGGTCACTCTGTACCGTACTCTTGTAAACTCACTTATTTTTGATTTGCCGAGAAAAGTCATTCTTTATAAATAGTTTTACTTGTCTTGGGTACACATAAGCAGTTGTCAAACATAAGATAAAGGGTATTCTAAAAATTAGAAAATATGAAATCGACTTTAAGCAAGTTACCTTTTTTTTTTTTACATTTAGATTGAAAATTTTATTTAACAAAGCTTTTTCAATTATGAAGAAGCTTAAATACGGAGTTTAGTTGCAAAATAAGCAAATAATAATTTTCCAAAAAAAAATAACAAGTTGAAAAAACTGAGCCGCTGGCGGAACGTCAAACTCTAAAAGTATTTCTAGCTATACTAGTTTCAAAAATAAAGGAGAGATAAACGGACTGGCGAACGGACAAGTCATTCTACAAGGGTTAATTTTCTGACTTTTAAGTACAGAACCAAGATCACAATTTCACAATTTTTATAGAAGAAATATTTTGAACGAGTTTTTTTGAAATATACTGTCTTAAACTAAAATATTTCGGCTGTACGAATCCGATAGGATTTTTTTTCTAATCGACTTATACTTTACTACACATTTTTACTTTATTTATTGTGGATATTTCATATTTTAGTGAAAAATATAAGAGAGAGGACACTAAAGCTGATAAAATCACATTCAATATGTTTTTTAATTTTTTCTACGATAGATGTGGTGGAGGTTAGATACTTCCAAAGTTGTACTAATGTTTAACATTTTTTATTAAAAAATTTCAAAAAAAAGATTGTTTTGCGAAGAAAATTTTCTCAGCTTTAAGACGGTATAGTTCATTTTATTTGATGAAATCAAACAAAAGTTATTAGATATTTTATAAGGTCGAGTTAGAGTATGGTTCTTATGCATCTTATCCCCATGTCCTGGCATGCTTTCAATCGAAAAACTAAACGTCAATTGACTGCTCTTTGAAATACTCTATGGGTGACAAATATGGTTATCTGGAAGGCTGGAGAAATAAAGGGAAACATTCCATCAAGCCGTTATAAATAGGATCTAGATTTGTTACTCTACTCTCTAGATGATGCAAATGTGTCATAGACATCGTGATAATGAATCTGATAAGTATGATAGAGATGTCTGTAATATTTTGCTTTCCAATATAAAAATAAAGGTAGATAAAATATTTCCCTCGATCATTCTAAGCGTCTAGTGTAAAGAATCTTTTTAACCTTAGACTTTTTGCGGAAGTAGTATCAGAAACGTGTGAAAGTGAATTACAATTTAAAGTTATAAAGTATATAAAAAACTTTCAATTTAAAACGAATTTTTAGCTACACGATCTGAATAAAACATCTAAAGGAGAACATACGCGAAAAAATACATTTTAAAAATATATAATATTTAGTACATTTAGAAAATAATGTAAGAGAGAAGGCCATGAATCAGAAATTTAACGAAAACTGACAAATGTTTTGTAAAATTAAAGATATATTCAATACAGTCCTATAAAACGTACGTTAGTGTACGTTCTGCTTTAAGGAACATCACGCTTCTTTCCTATATATGAAATTGCATTCAAAAATTTTCACATGTGTAGTCCGTGTCCTGAATATTATATAAACCTGTAAGCGTATAAGCCTTGTAAACTTAAGCACTCTATTCAATGAACCGAACAGAATGTAACGCGGTTTGTCAGCGATATGTTCCTCAATCGTGGACGAAGTGCTATATAGGATCAATGTATCGAGGAGTTATCCAATATGCTTATATATAATACATTTTCTTGCCAGGAAATCAAAATATGAAACGTAGAAATCCCAATCTCAACGCGAGTTAAAATGATATAGGAATTCATTTAATTTTCGTAACGGTGAATCAACAAAAGGATATATTTTTTAAATATTCTACGGTAGATCTGTTCCTACTATAATTTTAGAAGTATTGATTGTATTAGACATTAATTAATACCTATACATTAGGGTGGGCCGAAAAAACACTTTTTTTTATTCTTCTATCGCTATACCCCGGAAAAGTTGCCTATCGGCTAGCTAAACAAAATAAAAAAAAAAAAATTCAAATCAAGAAATATCTTTCGGTCGCGCATCGCACCCAAAGTTTTGAAAAATGACGAAATGTTGTTATTTTTCGTCAATTTTTTATAATTACTAAACTTATCGAAACGCCTAAAGCGTCTTAATGTGAAGAAAAATACAATTTTTAGTAAAAATGTCAATATTTCGTAATTTCTGCTAATTTTACTTTTTCATTTTTAGTAAACAAACAGTGAATATATTTATCAGTTCTGATTTTGTTATTCAAGAGAGTGCACTTTAAAGTCAGATTTTTGGTAAAATTCTGGCGTAATAGATCTTGATAGAAGGGTGGTCTCCTTATGAAGTCATATCTTGCGTCAGCGCCACATACTTTTACTTCCACATCCAGTGGAAGTATAGTAACGACAAAAAAATTTTTAAAAATTTTTATTGTTCAGATAGGCTTAGAATGTCATGAAACGTCGAGATTTTAAGTTTGAGAGAAAAAAATTTTCTGTCTGTCGGTCTGTCTGTAACTTTTTTTGTGCGCACAATTACTCTGGAACCGTTTAAGATATTGATTTGAAATTTGGTACACGTATGTATTTTAATGAGATCTGGAACTAGATTATATTTTCATCTTATTCCGTTTAAGGGTTGGGGGGGTAAATTGGGGTAAATGGGGGTAAATAGGTAAATCAAGTAGGTAAGAGTCCATAAAATTGATATTTAGTATATATAAAAAAAGTTAAGCTCTCAAAATTTTTTTGGCATTAGCCCATTACTACCCCCACCCCATTATTAAAGGGGCTGAAAAAAATAAAATTGTAATTTAGTAATATTAGTGTCTACAAGAAACTAAGGCCTCAATTTTTTTTTACTTCATTCACCTCCACTACCAACCCTCTACCACCCCCACCCCCACTACCGATGTGGCATATCGTTTTATAGGTTTTTGGGGTAGACGATTTCAAATATTATGTTGTTAAAGTTACTTCGAATAGTATGGCAATGGCTTTGCTCGACTACTATGGATGCGCAGTGGCTTTCCTTGAGTATTTTGGATGCGCAGTGACTTTTCTCGAGTATTACAGATCGCAGTAGTTTACCTCAAGTAGTATGGATGCGCAGTGGGTTGCTTTAAGTAATATGGATGCGCAATGGCTTTCCTCGAGTACAATGGATGCGCAGTAGGTTACCACGAGTAGTACGGATGCGCAGTGGATTTTCTTCAGTACTATAGATGCGCAGTGGGTTTCCTCGAGTAAAATGGATGCGCAGTGAGTTACTTTAAGAAGTATGAATGCGCAGTGGCTTTCATCTAGTATATTGGTTGCACGGGGGGTTACCTTGGGTAGTATGGACGCGTAGTAGGTTTCCTCGACGAAAATACTTAAAGTAGAGGCTTTACTCCTATTGTGTAGTTTACGGCACACAACGATTTTTTATATCTTTGTCATGCCATTTTCTGCGTATTACTTCCACATCCAGTTGAAGTATATTAACGCAAAAAAATTTCATTGTTTAAATAGGCTCAGAATGTCATGAAACGTCAATATTTCAAGTTTGAACAAAATAAATTTGTCTGTCGCGTCGGTCTGTTTGTTAGTCTTGTATCTTTTTGGTGCTCACGATTACTCTGAAACTGTTTAACATATTGACTTAAAATATGGCATAAAAAGTATTTTAACGAGATCTTGAACTAAATTGTATTTTGATCTTATTCTGTTGCACCCCATTAAAGGTGGTGAAAAAATAGTGTGATTTAGTGTGTGTACAAGAGCCAAAGTCATTAAGAATTTTTTTCACTTCATTCATCCCCACCACCGATTTGGCATATAATTTTATGGGTTTTTTGGATACATGATTTCAAATATTATACTATAAAAGTTCCATAAACAATTATTTTCATATAGTGGAATGCAAATATAGTATTTTTGTTGTAAGAGACTTGGATGTGGAAGTAGTGATTCCTTGGGCAGCGGTTTTTTAGATGCTTCGGTCACAAGTTTGACGCAACGTTCTACACCCTGGGTGTGACAAGGGGAAGCTTTGGAAATCCGGTTGTAGCGGTGTGCCAGTCTGTATTAAATTCCCATTCCTCAAGTTGACAGAAAAGTGCTGAGCAAAGATCAATTACACCTACCTGAAATTTCTGCTGCCATAAAGTTAGGTGCAATTTTAGAAGATTTAGCAGCTCGTGATCCTGATCCCCTTTCACACTCAAGATGGTTGATGACAGCAAACAGATTTTTCAGACTATACGTGAGCCTAGAAAAACCTACTGATGAAATTAGGCAGTTGATACATCTTATTTCTAAATGTTACATGTTTCTCTGAAACCAGCAAAAATGTCACAAATGGTCTAAAGATAGTTTTTCAGAAACATCAGAACATCACATAACTCAACATTTACAGTCATCAACCCAGTGATTGAGTGAAACGATTTCTTTGCTCACCCAGAAAATTAGATCCTTGCAATGATTGTGAGTGAAAGAAGACATATCAGAGAACTGGGGCTGCGCCGAGTGTTGAAAGCTCGATCACTTTCCAAGGTAAAGAATATTTGAAGCATCATCACGCCAAAACTCAACTTCGAAGCAGCAGACTACGCCAACATGATTTGGTGTCATAGTTGCAATATCTTTCTTCCTCCACTATTAAGGAACATCACGGATGAGGACATAAAAAATCTAATACAGACTGGCACATGGCTGCAAGCGGATTTTCAAACCTTGCCTTGTCATACCTAGGCTGTAGAACGGTGTGTCAAACTTGTGACCGAAACATCTAAAAAAGTGTGTGGCACTGACGTAAGACAGCTTCATTAGGACAACCTTCTTATCAAGATCTCTTATGCCAAATTTTCCCAAAAATCTGACTTTAAAGTGCACTTTTTTGAATAACAACATTAGAAATGATAAGTATATTTACCGTTTGTTTACTAACATTGAAAAAGTAAAGTTAGCAGAAATTACGAAATACTGCCGTTTCTACTAAAAATTGCGTTTTCTGAGCATGTTGCGCGAACGATAAATATTTTGAAAATATAGGTTTTGATTTTTTTTCGTGTTCTTGATGCACCAAACTCCACATTAGGACCTACAGCGTCTCGATAGTAGTGAGTTTAGTAATTGCAAAAAATTGACGAAAAACAGCAAAATTTCCTCATTTTTCAAAACTTTGAGTGCGATGCGTGACCAGAAGATATTTTTCGATTTGAATTTTTTTTCATTTTGCTTAGCTAGGCGATAGGGCAGGACCAGGTGCGTACGCAGGGGGCAAGGGGGGCAACTGACCCCCCAGGCGCGGCGTTGTTTAAGAAGTTTGGGATAGTGACAATTATTTCATATATGTTTTTGCATACCAAATATTAGTTTAACTTCGTTTTTAAGCATATGCCAAAAAAAAGTGAGGTTTTAAATTCCACTGTGCTGTGTTATGTGTTTATTTGGTTCCCCTCTGGTTGCCCTCCCCCAAGCGCGGCGCGATTGAGAATTTTTGGGATAGTGACAATCATTTCATATCTGTTTTTACTTACCAAATATTAGTAACTTCGTTTTTACGCATATGCCAAAAAGAAAAGTGAGGTTTTAAGTTCCACTGTCCTGTGTTTTGTGTTTATTTGGTTCCCCCCCCCCCCAGAACACATTCCTGCGTACGCGCCTGCGCAGGACACATCTGGACTGAAAACAAACTTCAAGAAAAGCCTAATAATAAACAAAAAAGAGTTGGGCCGGCGGAGAGGAACACAAAATAGATAAATACTCCCTAAGAACAATGAACGAATTGAACAGAATCAGAAACGGAGGAATCAGAAGGCTCAGAAGAAGAAAAAGATTTATAGAAGCAGAAAAACAAAAATAGGAGCACAAACAGCAGCGACACAACGCGGCAACATATATCACAAGAAGACCCAGAGAAGAGGCAGAAGCCCAGAACCAAAAATACAAAAAAAAGGAAGCTTAAACGCTCCCTCACGACACAATGCTGTAACGAATCTCACAAATACCTACACCTCCCATCCCACATTCCTTTACCATGCGCCATGTGGCACTCGCTGCTGGCAACAAGCATGATCCTAGTCCAACCCAGCGTGGACGTACCAGGCCCAGCTGTATAATCCTTGGGAGTGGCAGAAATGCCTACCGCACGCTGGTAAATCAATCAATCAATCATTTTGCTTAGCTAGGCGATA
The DNA here is from genome assembly GCA_936432065.2 of Rutpela maculata. NCBI lineage: Eukaryota > Metazoa > Arthropoda > Insecta > Coleoptera > Cerambycidae > Rutpela > Rutpela maculata. Next base: position 32,625,670 of record OW386294.2, on the reverse strand, counting down.
GGCAACTTTTTCGGGGTATCGAGATAGAAAAGTAAAAAAAAGGCTGTAATAAATTTTAAAATGTAGTATAAAAAATCATAGTAACGATGTAATAATTTAGCCAGTAGAGTAAATAAATAAATATGACAAATATTTTACAATTATTACAGTCAAATACATAGCATTCTATAAAAACACATTTCTTAAAAATATGTACCTAATTCATAAATAAAGCAATCATTGAGGGCAGCTTTAGTGACAGTATATCTCTACCTCAAAGACAGAAGTATTGTCTAAGTATTATGTTATATGTTCTTCCATCCACGATTCTTATCCGAAGTTCCTGTTAAAATATACGAATCATGTGGTCCATTTTTTATCTAATATGCTACATATAACTACCACTTGACTCATTTTGTAATTTTTGTCAAATCCTCCCCCCCAACAGGACCTTCATTGCTGCTGTTGATGTTTAATTTTTTAAACAAAGTTCATCTTTGTTTCTAGTACAATAATGCTGAAAATTATTTTTTTTTAATATGTGTTGCACAAAGACTTAAATAGATATGGTTGTGAAGGTCAGAATTCCATTATTTGTCTCATTAACATTAGTTTCGTTCCTCCCAAGAAAGCAAGAGTGTGGTTGATGGGAGTTCTGGCTATCACTTTCAGGGTATGAAAGCCCTTGGTCATCAAGGCTGGGTATTCACAAAATATGTAGTGAGGTGTTTTTTCATATTCATCACATACTCTATGTTCTGGATTGTCCCTCATCCCTGGTTATCAAGGCTGGGTACTCTGAAATATGTGGTGAGGTGTTGTCTCGTATTCACCACACACTCTATGTTCTGGATTGCCCCTCAGTCCTGAATTAGTTTGGTGTTTGTTTAGTGTGCAGTGTTCTGTTAAGAATCCCACTGCACATCTCAGCTATTTTCTGCTAAGCTTTAGCAATTCGGTGGTGTTTGTTTCGAATGGTCCACCAACAATGAACGTTCGAGACTATCCTATTCCTGGTGGCTCCATTAATACAAGTTATGTTTCTAACTTAATGGTTCCATTACCAACCCACTTGCGGTGTTATACCGTGCGTGTAATTTCCCATTAGGCATGTACATTCACGTAGCGCGAGAGATTTGACAACACCGTCCGCCGTAAATTCGTCCGTCGATGGAGCATTCCAGCTATGTTATTTCATTTCAGCCAGCTGGCACGCGCGATGTTGTAATTCTTCTCCCCATGCCTAGCCCGCGACTACACACACGGTATGATATCCCGTAGGTTGACTCGGGTACCATCACGGCTGCACCTTCTCTGCCAAACCCATGTATCTATTAAACCGACACTATCCGGTTAGAAGATCCATCATTATCAATTGCCTTTAGCATTGCTTGGCGCCAAAGCCATTGGTTTACGTCCCAATTAAAAATATTGAAGACACGAGAAACCACATAGTTACAGTATGTGAAACAGTCCAAAATACTCCGGGGATTTTGGGGCATGTACTGTCATCAAGGAGTAGAAGGAAATGGATGCGTGCATCATAGCTGGGGTTATCATTTTTAACAATTAGTTTGTTTTTTTTTTTTAGTTCAGTTCAGTTTTGCTCCATTGAAAATTTTGTCAACATTAATAAATTATTTTTAGTACTTAATATTTCAAAGCATTCTTTGTGTAAAAATATTCCTTATAAAATGTTGTAAATGCACGTTGATTTGTAAACATACATTTTTGTTATCCCCCTTTAAAAGGGAATAGCAGCTCCCTTGTTATCCATTTTCGAACATAATTTTTTATAAAAGAGTACGCCTATTTTATGATGTCCTATCAGCCCCGGACAATTTTGGACCACTGTGTATATGAGAACAATATTTTTGCGTTGAGTGAAGAGTGACTATTTCAATAAACGGTTTTTGCAAAGCAGTAAATTAATAACATGTTGTTTGAGATACTCCAATAACAATTTGACGGTTGTCTAAATTCTGTAACTGTCATAGAATTTCCGTCTATTTATAATAAAAGTTTTTAGCTGCCGGCCAAACGAATCGTTTGTTTTCGAGATTGTAGATAAAATATGTAAATGATTGTATCAGATATGGGCCACATTGATTGTTTTCATTATGTGTATATCCGAGTTTGTCATATATACATGCAGCAGGTGTTCTCTGATTTATAATTAAACTGTGACGTCAGATTTTAATAATCATAAAATGCGTATTGTGAAAGTACAATGGTCATTGAGTGAACATTGAAATAAGGGGGGAGTTGTCAAAAAGTGCGTGAATGTGGCCGACCGCCATCGGTAGAGAGACCACAACAAAACCAAAGAGGGTGTATGTACAGTTTAATAGAGATTTACCATTAGATATTTCATATGCGCCTCATTGTTATAGATGATATCGCCATTCCCTTCCCTTCTTCATTTTCCCACTCTTTTATCATATTCATAAAAAGTCAATGACGCACTGCTGTTACCGACTCTATGGTCCTATTAGGTTTCACCCAATTAGCAAGAGAACAACTGTCAACCTATAATACATCAACCTTCTTGAATTTATGTTTTAATTAGATTTGTATTTTCTATCCTTCAATGAATCACTGATGTAATGATGAAAGGGGTTTAGATAAGGGGAAATAAACATTATTTTAATAGGAATGTTTACTTTTATTCAAGTTTTGCAAAATTTTATTTGTATTGAGAAAAAAATATTGGTTTTCTTATCGAGGTATTTTAGTGAGCACCCAAAAACGCAACAATATATATTATTATTTCACCCCTATTTATACAAGGTGAATTTTTTATACACCAAAACACTTAAACACTACATTCGAATACCGTGCTCGACACGCGTTTCGCCAACCACGCTGCTATCATCTGGGGTTTAATGAGCCTTATTCTCTCATTTCTAGATGATGCCAATATGGTTTACAAGACGCAAGTCTTCTCCTATAGCTAGTGGCAATACTGGTATATGATTTCATTGTAGTTAACAATAATATGGAATGAAGGTATTGATATAACTGAACGATTAGAGCAGCTATCGAGCTTGGTTGCTGCTGATATTTTAAATAAATGAATTTCAAATTTGCAAAAAAAATGCTCCTATATTATTTTATTGTTTCAGCCATTGCTATAAAATTGTTCATTTATCAAAAATATCAATAAAAAAATGGTTGGCTGAAATCCATGACTGATTTTTTATAATTGTTAACTTGCAAAAAAAGCGCTATCAAATCATTCCATTGTACTTCGCATTGGTTTTAATTTGTTAGTTTTTATATCTATAAATAGAGAAAAACATTGGCTGACGTGTACGTTGCTGATTTTCAGAAATATTCCTAATTTACTCCAAAAAATGTCAAAGTAAGAAAACCAATCAGTCGGGGATTTTGCCTTGCAAAAGGTGGAATGTTGTTTAAGCCGAGGCCCTGATAAAAAACACAAGTTTTCGACCTTGAGGTGGGGGTGGGGGGCGAGGCGCGAACTTCCATCTTGAATTAAAGGTGCAAAAAATTGTTTTTTCAAAATAATTCGGCAACGCTCGATCCTACGAGAAAAATGTTAAAAACGAAGTTGAAAAGGACAAAACTTCCTACATTTTTTGTATAATACATTTTTTTTGTAAGTCTAATGTTTAAAGAGATAAAGCGTCAGACAGATGGAATTAAAAAGAAAAAAAATTTTTTTTATTATATAATATACGTTTACAACATAACATACTTTATATTATTTATATTATTATAATAAAGATCTACTTGTATTGAAACTAAAAAAATATTATATTGATGGTATAGTGTGGCTTACATCAAAATAGAGTTTGACGATTTTTTGAAAAAAAAAATTCGTTAAACTTCATTTTCCCACCGCTGTATCTCGTTACGTATTAGACTTACAATCAAAATGTATGTACAAAAAATGTAGGAAATTTTGTCCTCTTCAACTTTGCTTTGAACATTTTTCTCGTAGGATCGAACGTTGCCTAATTATTTTGAAAAAAAAAACAATTTTTTGCACCTTCAATTATTATTTTAATTATTAAGAAACGTCAGCCAATGAAAAATCAGCATAACAGATTTCAGCCACTATTTTTTTATGTTCTTTACAAACAAACAAAGCTTCCTGCAAAGTTGCTGAAACAATAAAATAATATAGAAGTGTCTTTTTTTACCCCATTTTTGAAAATTCACCCACTTTAAACGCAGCAGTAAAATGTATGACCTTGCCAGGTATATGGCAAGGTCATACATTAGATTAGGAATCCACTTGTCATAAAAAAATCGTAATGAATATAGGGCACAAATCAAAATTTTCTAACTAAACACACCACGTGATAGAGCCAATCATGAAGCATATTTTATTCAAAAATCATTAAGTTCTCTGTAGAATTTCTATTTTTAAAATAAATAAAGAAACGAACTTTTACATAGGCTTATATGGCAGTAAAAAACAAAAATCCTCATTTTCTCCGTTCGACTTCAGCTGAAAAGTAATTATTTTTCGAACACTTTTTCTTTCCCACGACTATATCTCCCAAACTATTATATTTATCAAAAAAAAATAATTCTTTATAAAATGTTTGTTATATTTTACTTCCACATCCAGTGGAAGTATAGTAACGACAAACAAATTTTTAAAAATTTTTAGTGTTCAAATAGGCTTAAAATGTCATGAAACGTCGAGATTTTAAGTTTGAGCGAAAAAAAAATTTCTGTCTGTCTGTCGGTCTGTCTGTCCAACTTTTTTTTGTGCGCACGTTTACTCTGGAACCGTTTAAGATATTGACTTGAAATTTGGTACACATATGTACTTTAACGAGATCTGGAACTAGATTATATTTTCATCTTATTCCGTCGAAGGGTTGGGGGGTAAATTGGGGTAAATTTGGGGTAAATGGGTAAATCAAGCAGGTAAGAGTCCATAAAATTGGTATTTAGTATACAAAAGAGAAGCTAAGGTTTCAAAAAAAATTTTGGCATTAGCCACCCCCCTTACCACCCTTACCCCCTTATTAAAGGGGATGAAAAAAAATTGTGATTTAGTGTGTGTACAAGAACCAACAGCTTCAAAATATTTTTTTACTTCATCCACACCCACTACCAACCCTCTACCACCACCCCCACTCCCACTACCGATGTAGCATATCGTTGTCTAGGTTTTTGGGGTAGATGATTTCAAATATTATGTTGTTAAAGTTACCTTGAGTAGTATGGATACGTAGTGGCTTTCCTCGACTACTATGGATGCGCAGTAGGTTTCCCCGAGTATTATGGATGCGCAGTGGCTTTCCTCAAATATTTTGGATGCGCAGTGACTTTTTTCGAGTATTATAGATCGCAGTCGGTAACTTCAAGTAGTATGGATGCGCAGTGGGTTACTTTAAGTAGTATGGATGCGCAGTGGCTTTCCTCGAGTACAATGGATGCGCAGTAGGTTACCACGAGTAGTATGGATGCGCAGTGGCTTTTCTCGACTACTATGGATGCGCAGTAGGTTTCCCCGAGTATTATGGATGCGCAGTTGCTTTCCTCGAATATTTTGGATGCGCAGTGACTTTTTTCGAGTATTACAGTTCGCAGTAGGTTACCTCAAGTAGTATGGATGCGCAGTGGCTTTCCTCGAGTACAATGGATGCGCAGTAGGTTACCACGGGTAGTATGGATGCGCAGTGGCTTTTCTCGAGTGCTATATATGCGCAGTAGGTTACCTCAAGTGATATGGAAGCGCAGTGGCTTTTCTCGGGCGCTATAGATGCGCAGTAGGTTACCTCAAGTGATATGGATGCGCAGTGGCTTTACTCGAGTAAATTGGATGCACAGTGGGTTACCTTGAGTAGTATGGATGCGTAGTAGGTTTCCTCAAAGAAAATGCTTGTAGTAGAGGCTTTACTTCTATCGTGTAGTTTACGGCACACAACGATTTTTTATATGCCATTTTCTGCGTATTAGTTCGACATTCAGTTGAAGTATATTAACGCAAAAAAAATTTTGGAAATTTTCATTGTTTAAATAGGCTTAGAATATCAGGAAACGTTAATATTTTAAGTCTGAGCAAAATAAATTTGTCTGTTGCGTCAGTCTGTCTGTTAGTCTTGTATTTTGGTGCCCACGATTACTCTAGAACCGTTTAAGATATTCACTTAAAATATGACACACGTATGTTTTTTAACGAGATCTGAAACTAGATTATATTTTGATCTTATTCCGTTACAGAGTTGAAGGGTTAATTGGGGAAAATGGGGGTAAATAGGTAAATCAAGCAAGTAAGAAAGAGTCCATGAAATTGGCATTTAGTAAAGGAGCTAAGGCCTCAAAAAAAAATGGCATTAGCCATCCTATTACCACCCCCACCCTATTATTAAAGGTGGTGAAAAAATAGTGTGATTTAGTGTGTGTACAAGAGCCAAAGTCAACAAGAATTTTTTTCACTTCATTCACCGCCATTCATTCTATTACAGATGTGGCATATAATTTGATGGGGTTTTGGGGCACATGATTTTAAATATTATACCATTAAAGTTCCATAAACAATTATTTTCACATAGTGGAGTGCAAATATAGTATTTTGTTGTAAGAGACTTGGATGTGGAAGCAGTGCATTCCTTGGGCAGCGGTTTTTCAAATTACAAAGGTTCTAAATCAGATTTTTTGAGTCTCTATTAACCAAGATATTTAATAATGTGTAGCGTGATGTCAATTTTCGAAGATTATCGGCGGATTGAAATTGTTTGTGCCTCCGAGCCCCTACTCATTGCTACTCTGCTTCAACAACCCCCTCTAACTCCGGGAGCACCCAAGTTCCAAGTTCCACTTAGAATGAATACCTACACAGGACCGTGAACTTTTCAGATTAATTTATTTTACTTTTTCATCTATAGGTAAATTGACTTGTAAGAATCCAAATTTCAGATTACGATGAAATGGACTTTCTCAGATTTTAGACATGAGATCTGAGAGGTTTAAGGTAGAACGTTATTGAATATTAATGCAATCGGTGCACCAGGGCGGCTCCAAGGAGAGCCTAAAAACAATTGTAGGATCTAAAAATATTTCAAATAAAAATTGTTTAGGATGGGAAGTATCATTTAAAAGTGTAGGTATCTTTAGTGCACTTGGGAAGGAATTTATAGTCGTATGTGATGAGGAAGTTCTGTCGAGGTGAATCTAACCGAACCTGATTTGTACTTATCTTTTACCAATTATTAATTTAGATAATATTGTGTTTAATAGCATAAATGTATACATATTTCAATTGATTTTTCAAGTTTTATTAATTTTAATATACAGTGTTGGCAGATAACAAAATCCATATCAAAATAAAAAAGTCATGAAAATTGAAAAATAATATAACAAAATTTAAATGCCAATTAAAGATACTATTCACTTTCTCCATCTAATTTAAATACATTTTTATTGATATAGTTGACCACACAATTCTTATGAGTGTAAAAAATGTCGGTGTCTTTGACCTTTACCTCATGACCGCCAAAGAAGCAGACATTTTTTACATGTATAAGAATTGTGTAGTCAACTTTAAGTAGTTTTTTATTTCTTCTGAACGAGGAGTTCCTGCAGGACTTTTTCCCCAATGCAGGAGCATAAATAGATGCATGGCATGTTCTTTTTTTTACAAGAACAAACCTTACTGCCTCAATCTAGAAGAAAAGAATTCCTTATGAACTTTTAAACCATCAAATATGTAACGACTTGTAAAGTTCATAATACTGAATTAAGTGTGCGAGTAGCGTTTTTTTTTTCGACCCATAACATGTACATTTCCTTTCCTTTCCTTTCCTTTCTTTCGTTTGTATGTGTATTTGTAAGTAGTCTACTGAAATGTCTTTTGGATTTATATCTGTCGAATTCTAAATACTTCTCATAAATAGACGACATACCATACCCTTTTTGATTTCAAAAACCTTTCTCAAGAATTTTACATATTTTGATAAATGCCAGATCTCTTTTGATTTTACGTTTTCTTCTTTTACTTTTATTGTTAGATAGACCTTTGCTTTTTCTATTGCAACTTAAAATACATGAAACATGATATTTAGTTTCCATAGCTATTAAATAGCTAGCACCAATTCTTTCGAAAGTTATGGGATTTTGGTGAGCTGTTATTAGTCTTATTTTTGTTTCTGTGTTCGTGGTCATTACTTGAGAGACCTTATTTATTGTTGATGCCTTTTGACAAAAAATACATTTCTCTATAACAAAATTAGTTTTACGCAAGGGCACATCAGAAGAAATTGTTAATGGACAGGCACTGGATCCACCTGAACTGTTTTCAGTTTCTTGTTCTATTTTTCTTCTCCTTAGATGTTATATATTTCTTTTGCTAGTAAAACTAGAATAGCAATTTCGGAACCAAACCAAACCGTCAAAACTCTTTGTTTTTCGAAATGATATAGTTCTAGAATATAGATCATCTCCTCTTTGGTGGCTTATTTTTTCATGGAGTTTTAAACAATCAATAAATGTTGCAAATGATTTCTCAGAACCTTTGATTACAGTGCCCGGTTTCCTGCAAATTAAGCATAATTTCTTACGAGTTTCTTACACTAAATTTTATTTTTGTTTCTACCTCACTTAGAACTTGTGACGTCAGTAGTACTTTCTATTTTACTTTCTTCTAAAAAGCACATACATTAGTTACCTATATGGTAGAAAATTCTACTGAAAAAATACATATCAGCTGAAAGTATCTTGCAAACAGTAAACTAGGGAGTTTCGTATAAGGTGTTAATCTATTACATACGAATTTTATGTAGGTCCATATAACATTGAATTAATAAAATCAACAAATATATACAATATATATATAATATATTTATTCCATATTAATCATTTTCAAGGCAAAAATTTAAATATATCACAAACCACAAGAGTTACAATGCGCGTGTCTATTTAACGATAGGCCTTTGCGGGAAGCAGCGTGGGTTGTTGAAACAGTCTTAAAGTAGTGGGATAGCCAGTATTTCCAGCAAACGTGATGCCGCCGATATGCTTCGAAAATTGACATCACACTACATATTACTAAATATCTCGGTTATTAGATCCCCAAAAAAATATCATTTAAGAACCTTAGTAATCTGGAAAATATAGCGAATATTTTATAAAGAATAATTGTTTTTGATAAATATAATAGTTTGGGAGATATCGTCGTGGGAAAGAAAAAGTGTTCGAAAAATAATTAATTTTCTGCTGTAGTCGAACGGAGAAAATGAGGATTTTTGTTTTTTATTGCCATATAAGCCAATGTAAAAGATCATTTATTTATTTATTTTAAAAATAGAAATTCTACAGAGAATTTAACGATTTTTGGATAAAATATGCTTCATGATTTGTACCCTGATATTCATTACGATTTTTTTACGACAAGTGGATTCGGTGTCAGCCACATATCTGGCAAGGTCATACATTTTTCTATAATAGCGTCAACGGGAACAAAAACTAAGCGACTTTTGTCAACGCGAGCACTCTACTATTTGCAAAACTTTTGATATAAGGTAGGTACTTAATTTTTAGTATATCGTAACTTAATCAAAAATATTAAATTGCAAAAAACGCAGACACATAGATTTCAGCCGACTGCATTATATCATTGTCATATTGCCAAGCAACGTTTTTTTTTATTGCATTTTTAATTAACTGTTAATTAAAAAATCAACAACGCCGTAATGACTGAAATAGTTTTTCCTGCTTTTCATTATGACGTCTTTACACTTTTCAACTTCAGTCACACAATAAAATTATATAAAAATTTCTGCCATCAGCTCCCTAGCTATAAGATTATGATCCAACATTTCTGAAATATTTTGACGCTCTGGAGCCACAGTTTTCTTCATACAGTCAGTGAACAATACGATAAGTTGTTTAGTTGTTACAAATCCGGTATTTGTTCACTATTTTAGAGAAAATATTATAAATAAACTTTAGATAATTTCCGTAACAGAACCACAGAGATTCACAAATCATTCAACGTTGGTAATTTTTTATCTCTATTTTAAGCAAATGGCAAGATTATATTGTTTGACTGAATAAATAAAAACTTCCAATATAAATTCGCAAAGTCGCATCATTTAGTATGATTGCCGAGATACTTTTTATGTTCTTTAATTTTTCTAACTATACTCACTTGACGAAATGCCTAGTAGGTAGTCTGATGTTAATTGATAAACAAGACTTCTGACATTGAAAAATATTTTACAAATACCTACTACACTTTACACATATCCCGATGAAGTTAACTTTTATGGCGAATGTACTTCTATTGATCGGTATTTTGGTACTCACAGGTATCTATTTTCCAATTGATTTTCAACCCTTCTCGATTTCTTCTACTTGCGTTGGGTAATAATTAAAAATATTCAAAGGTCTGCTTATAAAAATTTTATTGAATTAAAGTGCGTTATGTATTTGGTAAATCCATGAATGAGCGATCGAAGTGGTCTCTTGAGCCGATATGCGACGCGAATAAGCTATCATCTAGCGAGGGGGTGTAGACCACCATTCAATCAGCGTCTGTCCCGGAGGGATCGAGGAAATTAAGTAACCTTGGTTGCCCACATGTAATTACGACATCACCCGGTACAAATACCACCTCCCGAGAGCCACAGAGTTCATCCCGTTCCCTTACCCTTCTCTTCTTCTACTCGATATCGTCCTATATGATTGCACCCCCAATCAAGAATCATTTATCTTGCAAGCTGAGATATCTACATTCTACATCATTCCGGTTTAGGGTTAATTTCACTTATTGCTTGCGTCAATTTTAGCTATGCTGAAGAGTATTTCTGGCCAAGTGAACAATGATTTTTGAAATAGCTACTTCTCGTGAATTTTCAAGGTGGATATGTCGGTTTTATGAAACTGTGAATAAATATGAAGCCAGGATATGGAAACATTCAGGGACATATTTTGTTACTTAAGTTATCCCCTATTTTCAAGAATATATTAACATATTTAGCCATCCTGAAAGCCTGCGGTCATTTCAGGGATATTGAGAATCTCTTTCCACCGGTCTTTTTGAATACTTTATTACAGGGAGACAATATTTCAATTCAATGTGCAACTTTTTTTTAGAAATATACCGCAGATTTACCCAAAATACGATAAAAAACACAGAAATCGAAAATTATAAATTGAGAGAATTCATCTGTACAGGGTCTTACAGATCTCAAATTTAAGAGAAAAGAATCGCTTAATATTAAGATCAGTTTTAAGTCAATGAAAAGAACATTCATTTTGTACAATTCATACAACATACAATGTCTTTTTATATCAACACTCTGACGCTGAGCTGCTTTGTTTTGATTCTTAAAGGTGTGGAGTTAAAGAATTGTTAATTGATATCGATTGACTTCGCTAAGCAGCATCTGTCAATTCGATTAAATGACAAATAGAACAGAAAGAACGATTATATACATTCAAGCAGTAATTTTTAATGATACTACACAGTAATTCAAGCGAATTGGATCGGAGGAAGGAAAGTGGCAACTTTGAGTGATGATGATGTCGAATTGCGAAGCTAATGTAATTGCTGGTGTCGCAGTGTGCGGCTCACCGTTCAGAACAGAACCCTCGGCCCTTTATCAGGACCGGCTTTAAGCATACTGAAAATTCAGTCCGGCCATAAAAAAATAATTTTGTTAGAAATCAATAAATTATGTTTTAACGCCAACCTAAGATTAGTTTTTTAATATATGCTAGTGCATAGTGTGTGTCTGTGTAGTATAAATTCTCGCACACTCACACTCATTCACACTACACGCGGAGAGGACTACCTTCAAAGCTTGAGCTGATGTCCCTAAGGAACTGACGGAAAAAGTTTTGGTGAGGCTGTGCCCTTAACAGGCATCCACGACAAATGACGTGATGCCGTTAGGCGTGCTGCAGATTTACGTAAAACTTAATTAATTTTTTTTTTCAAAATTTTTTTTATAGTATTAAAACTTTTACAAGCCTACAGTTTCAAGTTTGACTTTAATACTGGTTGATTTCAAACGGTTAACAGGAAAAATGTAAAATTGCAAATATTTGTGTTCCCATTCTGTGCGCTGTATTATTGGAGACACATGTAAAGAGTGACCGCAAAATTCGCCTGTTTTTGCATAGTAGATAGCGGGCCAAGGGAAAGAGCAAAATAAATCCTATAGTGCTCAAATTAAACTTTGATAAATTGTAAGGTGAGCATATTTTTTTACTTTTTTGAAAAAATGCAAAAATCAAGGATAGAAAATATTTTAAAAAGGCAGTATATAATGAATATTTTTAAAAATAAAACAACTGTTATTACTCAGATTTTATATTTATGAATTATTTACGGATTGTATATAATTTTGTAGCGTATTTGGAAGAGTTTAGGCAATTTACAACCCTCCTACCCCTTGCAATAATAAGAAAACCACCCCCCGAAAATCGATATGAGATTTTTGCTAGAATTATTGTTATGACTAGTCGAACTCACATGTACTAAGAAATTGTGCCACCATCCTCCTACCTTTTGAAATAATAAGAAAAGCACCCCGAGAAAGAAAAACGAAAGAAATACGCTGCAGAATTATATATAAACCGTAAATAATTCATTATAACATTAATTTCTCGCTGTTTAATAAATTACTTATTTTTTTGTAACGTGTTCGAGATTTAGACTGAACTTTATGGTTATTTAGAGAAAAAAATTTTACTACCCCAGTAGCTCAGAGACTCGGCAGATGAGTCATGGGTCAGAAAACACTTTACAAATGGTTTTACGTGTTTGATAGATTGTAATTAATATATGACAGATGTTTTTATAATTTTTTTTTAAATTTGACTTCTATAAAGATAATATTCCCAGAGAGGCGGGGCGCCAATCTTTCTATATTTGTAATTTACACTAAAACTGAAGTTTGATTACAAGGAAGATAAACTAATCAAATTATAAAGAAAGTACAAATTGTTGACTAAAAAAAAAAGTGTAAATAAATAATCCTAAAGATATTATCAAAATGGTTTGTATCAAAATAGTTTGTATAAAAATAGTTTGTTTCGAAATACCTGAAATAAGTGGACAATGTGATTAGAAAATTGATTTTATTACAAACCAATCAAACTGGATGTGTTTTTGTTAGAAAACGACTAAACTGAAGCCTTAAAAATTAAACAAATTTATTTACAAAGGAGAAAATGAATGGACGATAATTTGTTATGTAGATATTATTTAAAATATTGTCTAAAACATGAACCGACAATATGGTGTTTAAAAGTCAAAATTTATTATTTAAATATAAGCGTTTCATAGAAATTGTGATCACAAAGTCTTTACAGAACTTTTTATATATTTGTTTTTAATTAGATGTTACGCCGATAATTTACACCCTAATAATAATTGAAAATACTAACTGTTCGTTGAAAACATATTAAAGATAAAATTGAAAATGGAAATAGTTTAAAAAAAACATTTGCAATTTGATACTTTAAAGAATTCTAGAAATGTTAAAGCATACAAATATGAGATATATATAAAAAAAATCAGATAAAAATTTTATTTGCGACACTTATCTGGAATTCTCAGTGAATAAAAGTAGTGACTCCAAGTGAGGGATGATGATAGTGAAATCCAACCCACATTGACGTAATCGCTGACTTCTAGATGAGCCCAATATTAAGTCAAGAAGTTCCCAGTACCATATTCGACGCATCCAGAAATTCCATAAGGACAAATCACATCTATTCTACCATACTATCGTCGCGATCTCCTTAAAAAGTTGTCCTAGACTAATGTATACATTCCATCTTCTAATTACGTAGAGGAGAAGAAAGACAACCCCATTGGATGGTTAAAAAAAGAATTAAAGTTTCCAACCCAAATAAAATAAATGCATATCTACGATGTGCATCCAAAATTAGAAGATTTGCTTCTAAATTGAAAAGATTTGCATCTAATATTAGAACCCTGGAAAGAATGAAGTGTAAGCGTGACTTGCTGCAAAATGGCCGTTGCCAAATTTAAGTTACAAAAAAAATTATTTCTTCATAAATTACTTACGGATTAAACCGGTGAAAAACAATTAGGCCTGCTTCATGTTGGAGTCGCACTATTCAAAAATTTAGCAAACAAATCGAAGTACTAAGCTTCAAGTAACGGAGAAATTTTCGTTCTGTTCGCTTACTCGTAGTGTGCAACTTGTGTCGCTAGTTTACCCTCTCTCTATTCTTAGAGTTAGTTAGACGTGACTCTGGTTGCATACCGTTGTGTTTGTTTATGAAGCAAACTTAAGAAACAACCTCCGCGGTCCTTCACGCCTGAGCTAAACCATGTCACAATCCATGAAGCAGCAACACGCATGCTACATCATACAATATAAAATCTGGATAATAACAGTTGTTTTATTTTTTAAAATATTCATTATATGCTGCCTTTTTTAAATATTTTCTACTCTTAAATAGGGGAGATATTTGCATTTTTTCAAAAAGTAAAAAATACGCTCACCTTAAAATTTCTCAGTTTAATTTGAGCCATATAGGATTTATTTTGCTCTTTCCCTTGGCCCGCTATCTATTATGCAAAAACATGCGAATTTTAGGCCTTTTTTGCGGTCACTCCTTAGCAATGACGTCAAATAAGACTGTTCTGTGATGTCTATATGTTAATGTATATATGTTAATGTTCCTGTGTAAAGTATAATAATTTGTAAAACGCCAAACTAATTATGCGTAAAATAAATCATACCACGCATGGCAAGTTACGAATACATCCCACAGAGGATATTTAAACTTAACTACATACAATCGGGAGAGTGGTGGTATTAACCTATTGACACAAAAAGTTTCAGTTATTCTCTAGAAGACAAGTTTAACAATTTTGGTTTCGGAAGTTGAAAGGATTGGGATTAACGGCAATAATATATTCATGAAAAATTTTGATTCACTTGTGACTAGCCCTTATTAGCATATTTAGACCACACATACCTGACACGAAATTAATCTAAAGCATATTTAAAAGTTCCTTTTTCTGGAAAAACTGTGGGACAAAGGTCGCTTGCATATCTTGCACCTAAAGCATATAATTCACTCCCAACTGGAATTAAAAATATTTACTCTCCTTATACATTTAAAAAAGAAGTAAGGAAATATATACTAAGTAATAAAAGATGTGAAATTAATAAATTAGTTGACATGAAAAATTATTAGTATATACCTAGAGGACCATTATTATACCTAAATCTTTAAAAATGTCTATCTGTGTTGTGTATTCCTAATATATATGTAGTAATAAGATTAAGTTAGATTCAAGGCACCTTAGAAGGAAACCATTTATTTAGATTTGTATATATTATTTATTCATTGAATGAATGAAAAATAAATATATGTGTGTGTGTATGTGCATATGTATGTATATTTATGCATATGTATGTATATACATTAAGCCACTTACAAGTTTCTACTTTTGTGGCATTTTTTTCTTTGTTTATTTACATGAATATTTTTAAAATATTTTAATCACCATCAATCTCAAATAAGGAACAAATTAGAATATACTCACCTAGTAGTATGTAATAAGTAGACAATATGTAATATTATTTTTTATGGAAATAAACGTTATTATTATTATTATTATTAATAAGTCCTTATGGGCGATTATATCATTCGTGATGACTAAATGCTTTGAAATGCTTTTTAATACATAAGTTACATGAGGCTTTCCCGCTGTTGCAAACGCACCAACAGCATATAACCTAATAAGGATAACGTGATTTCAGTTTGCTTTCAATCTAACCATGTGCAAATATACGTGTACTTGTTTTATGATGCTGTTTTCAATTTACTAGGATTCTGCAAAAAATTAAGATTTAGCCATTCGACATGAAAAACTTGGCCAAGTCTCAAAGCTATTGTTGCCGGATGAAATTCACTTTATACCTTTAAAAACTGCCCCAATGCATAAATTTTTCTTAGCAAAAATCAGATTTGAGGGTACTATCAAAATTAACATCATTTGTCAGTTTTTAGTAGAAGTTCCAAGAAATCGGAAGTCAAAGGACATGGGTAGATAAGGGCCTTTTTTCGCTCATTGGCCATGTCATATGTCATTATATTTTCCGAGTAGTATATGACTTGACAAGTAATAAAAAACAGTTATTTGAAATAGTAGATTATTCAGAGAGTGTATGATGGCTATTATTCGCGAGGGTGATGTTTACGTCACGAGGCGAAGGTGAGTGTCGTAAATCATCCGAGCGTGTAATAGCCATTATACTCCAGCTGAATACTATACTTTATCCATGACTATCGTATATTTTAACTGTTTAAAAGTGAAAAAATTAAGTTAGTTTACAGTAAAATTTTGACGTGTTAAACGTCACACCTGAAAATATGCACGAAAACATGGACTCTCTCTTGGAAAAAATGGATTCGCCCTTTCTTTATCCAAATTGCTAGTTCTTGATTGATCAACCGGGCACTAGAATGAAAACAGCTAGTTCCTGGTTGATCAAAGACGTGTTAGAATGAGATTATGTTCATTATACGTTAGGTTGGTATAATGACTATCATTATTTATCAATTATTAAAAGTAGAATGCAAAGATTATACGATAGTCGTGGATAAAAATATTTTTCTTCGATACACATGACAATATGTGGTTTTGAGCGCTGACACTTTTAAAATCGCACGCAACGTCGACACCACTACGACTCCCGCGGAAACGATTTTGTTTTTTATACATTGAAGCGCTTGATGAACCATTACTTAAAAGCCTAAATACTCAACAATGAAATGAGGTATAGATTTTCTTGGTTTTCTTTTCTGAAATATGCATTAAAAGTACGGAAAACCTCAAAAATTGCAAATAAACTGCAAACATGCTTACTTTGAAATGTTATTATTGCGACTTACTGTTGTTTTTTAAATGTAAAACGTATAGAAACATAAAGATCATATGTTCAACTATAAAGAAACAACGTTTAATGTTTTTAAGGACATCTTCTTATTTTTATGAAATTAGTGGGCCAAAATATATAGCTTATCTACCCTTGTCCTTTCTTTGCACTTTCCAAAATACATGCTGTTGAGCAAATTTTACTATTTCAATTTTTATAGTTTCCAACTATCCTTTGGGTACTGAAAACTTTTCCAAGTCAAATATGACGGTATCTTGGAAATCATTTTTATCATTTTTAATTAATTTTGATAAATGCTATAACAAGAGCAAGCTAGCAAATGTAAAGAAAACCCCAAAATGAACCCTGGTCTCCGGGATTAGAGATTAACCAATTGGCTCGCAACTCGGTCTCTTAAAAGCTAAGGCTGAAATTTCTAGCAAGAAAGAAAAATCAACCGGACATAGTGGTAAGCAAACTCTCAATCATGAAGCACATAAAGAATACAAAAAGTAAAACAATACTGAACGAACTGACATACTCAAAACTGATATTGCCATCTTAACAAAAGCACAGAACAAATTATCGGAAACGGAAAACTAAAAACCTTCAACATTTCCTAGAGAGATACGAGAAAGATGTATTCAGTTCAAATACATTGGGGCGCTGTGTGAGAAACTGGCAGTACATAAATTAGCATTTTAAATCATTATGTTAGCAAAAGATCTTGAAGTGGTAATTATCTCCGTTGATGAACGTACAAACAATTTTCCTTTAGAATCAAAGAAGAATTCTATCATACATTTACTGAAGTGATAACAAACATTCAAATCCAAATTGTTGTTTATAGACTTTAGTGAAAGAGTGGGAACTCAAAGAGAGGACTAAGTCGTCAGAAATTACGGAGAAGGCAGTCTTAACGACACCGAAGAAAGTCTGATAGAATACTATGCAGTTGCGTAGGTGTACCAAGTTGAACATAGCTTCGATAAACATATTATTTTACCTGGATTCAGTTTATCATCGATTATCTGATTTAATCAAACAAAACTCATATCTGCACTGAATATTGTATATAAGTAATGTTTCTATAGAGTCGCCCTGTCACATCCCCTTTTCACCCGCACGCCACTTTCTGTCACGATCAACAATTGTTCGGTTTATCATCGCCAATGTCCCAGATGGGTCGCCTTATTTTATTAGTGATTCGTACCTGCACCACGGCCACATTGATTAATTTTTATTCTATCGACCCTATTATATAAACCCCTTGACTTTAAATTGCCCGTATGATCAAGCTAACAACATGAATAAGTAATATGTAAGAAGCCACAAGAAACTTGTATATTGCTAATGTTACGTTAAGGAGATCATAGAATTATAGGCAATGGGTGCATACTTAATATTTCGAGTAGACTGCGGCGAGAGTGAGTCAAATGAAAGAAATCACTTTTCTAAAATATTAAACTTGTAACTTTTGTTTTATTAGCTATGCAAAAAAATCACGTTCAATACTACCTAAGCTGGCGGAAAACTGAAAAATCTCTTTCTTTTTCTCTTTCTCTTTCTCTTCTAAAACAATATTAGAAAGTATCACAATATAAAATATATTAAAAGCATTTATAAATTCGGAATATTTTTAACTTGACCGGTACCTCAGAATGGTCGGGAATTTGGAGTACCAAATTCGATCATAAGGTGTGTACTCGAAGACATAGTTTTGAAAAAATTCGTACAATATCTGGAATGACCTTGTGGATCTAAATGTGGAGGTCACCAGTCAGGCCGCGATTGCAAAAAGTCGTATACAACTTTTTGTCCAAAAATGTTTGTATTACTGAATAAAAACGTTTTGTAAATGTTTTGCAATCATAGTATATTGTAATCAAGTACTGTTGTACCAAAACGCGCGAGACGTGCACTTAAAAACTCAAAACGGTAACGGGTGCCGTACAAAAATAATCATATCTTTTACAACAATAAAGCAATGCAGATAATTCTTCCACTAAAAATTGCTCCATTCTTTTCTGCAGGTTCTATATCTGTAATTGTTTTTAAAATGCTTCGATGCTGAAAGGACAATGTTAAAAATAGCTGATTCTTGCCCCCAAACGCGCAACGCATAAGACCCAGAGAAAGTGGTTGGAAATAATTTCACATTCGACATAAGCTATTATTCAAAGCAATTTTTGGGGTTGTTTCCATGTTTCTAGGGTTGAAATAGAATTTTCCTCAGCCTTTTGATACCACGAAGACGTATTTTTATTAATTCTGAGCCTTTTCCAACCATTTTTTCTGGGTCTTATGCGTTCCGCGATGGGGGCCAAAAATCAGCTATTTTTAACATTGTCCTTTACACCTCATTAATGTGGTACGCTTTGTTTAAACAATTTCTGTAGCATTTGTTAACAATAAATTCGAGAAAAATTATGTAGCACTTGAATCTAGAAAGAATAAGCTTTTCATTGGTTTGAAAATCATTAAGAAATATTACAAAATAAGCCTGTCGAAATCTACAGCATATTAAAAAATTTAGCAAATTTGACTAAAATTCAATTTGCATTAGAAAACAGCAGCATATCATTTCAATGCACATCCTGTATACAACGTGTTTTATCGTAGACCGATACGCGATGGTGAAGTTTATTTTTTTTATTTTAATTATACACCATCTAACAGTACAAACCATTTACAAGATGGGAAAAAACACATATTTAATATAAACTACACACCATAGATGAGTAACTAAAACTACAAATGTAATACAAAGAAAACTGAATAAGAATAAAATTAAAATTAAACTTAAGTAAAACAAAAACACGCTAAAAACCTACTCTTCGCCGGTTTACTAAACTTTTTATATAATTTTTACACATTCTATAGGATACTCTTCGTAGTTTTCTGTAAATAATGTTAGTTTTACACATTTTACTTCCACGTCCGGTGGAAGTATAGTAACGACAAAAAAATTTTTAAAAATTTTTATTGTCCAAATAGGCTTAAAATGTCATGAAACGTCGAGATTTTAAGTTTGAGCGAAAAAAAAATTTCTGTCTGTCTGTCTGTCGGTCTGTCTGTCGGTCTGTCTGTAACTTTTTTTTGTGCGCACGTTTACTCTGAAACCGTTTAAGATATTGACTTGAAATTTGGTACACATATGTACTTTAACGACATCTAGAACTAGATTATATTTTCATCTTGTTCCGTCGAAGGGTTGGGGGGTAAATTGGGGTAAATTTGGGTAAATGGGTAAATGAAGCAGGTAAGAGTCCATGGAATTGGTATTTAGTATATACAAGAGAAGCTGAGGTCTCAAAAAAAATTTTGGCATTAGCCACCCCCATTACCACCCCCACCTCCTTACTAAAGGGGATGAAAAAAAAATGTGATTTAGTGCATGTATAGGAACCAGAAACATCAAAATATTTTTTTACTTCATCCACCCCCCACTACCACCCCCCTATCACCACCCCCACCCCACTACCTATGTGGGGTGTCGTTTTATGGGTTTTTGGGGTAGAGGATTTCAAATATTATATTATTAAAGTTCCATAAATAATTATTTTCACATACAAAGTTTTTTTGTTGTGACTGACTTGGACAGAGAATCTGGATGTGGAAGTAGTGATTCCTTGGGCAGCGGTTTTTAATTTTATAGTACGAACTTAATTGGTGAAAGACTCAGTGTAAAATAAAGAAAAAAGAATTACACCCCACCACCTAACACGTAAAGAAATGTAAATTTTTACAAAAACATAAATATTAAAAAAAAATTCTCAAATTTAAATAATTAATAACATTTTTATTTACTGATCGATTTTCCGCTAGCTAACACTAACCTACTGTCCAAATTTCAGTACAATCGGATTTTTTTTTCTCGAGTTATCGTGCTTACAAGAAACGTGACGGACGGACGGACGAACAGACGGACGGACGGACAGGCGGACATTTTTAAAGTTGTTCAGAATTCGTTCACTAACATAATGATATGAAAATTTTTGGTCTGCGAGCGATATTTACGGTTTTAGAAATGTGCCAATCAAATGCAATATACTCTTCGTTTTCGTATTTGGGAAGAGTATAATAAGGTTACTTAACATATTATGCATACGTCACATAAAAGAATGTAATAAAATGGTAACTAAGTATAGATAACGTCTCCTATTAAGTAAAAATATCAATATAATTCGGGTTGTTATTATAAGTAGAACAGATATTGTAATATTTAAGGTGATGTTGGTTGCACTGAAAAGTAGGCACAGAATTTAGTAGTTCGGATGTCTGAACGTGGAAAGAACTTACTAGAAGGTCTAGAGTGATGACATATCTGTTCTGGAACTGTCTAGGGTATGGTGACGTCATCAGAGAAGCTTCTAGATCTGTCATCTTTAGGTATATAAGGCATGGAGTAAACCAAAAGAGGAGAAGTTAGTGCAGTACTAATTGTCAGTTGAAATGGTCAGAGAGTAAACACAGTGATAAAGTTCAGTTTAGATAGGAAGAGTAGTAAGATCAGAAGAGAGTAAAGTGATCAAGTAGTACACAGTGTGTTATTAGCCAAGTAGTTATTGTTGTAATTAAGTAAGTTAATAAATTAGTGTTTAGTGTTACCCTGGTTGTTATAATTTCCGAACCCACGATACAGGGTGTTTACAAAAAGGGTGTAAGCACGTCACAATATTATATATCGGTAAGTATTGTAAGGCAGATAAAAAGTTTGGTGATATCAAGAATTCACTCTTGGAGTGTGAAAATTTAATTTATGGAGGATTTCGCAGCAATCAATTTCATGATGAATTACTTTCTTTAAGAAGTTAATGTCGTAGTTGTTACATCTATCACTTAGGCTGCACATGGAAAACATTTTAAGCAAATCTCTGCGCAAAGCCAATTGGTGGATATGTATCATGAGATTTAAAGTAAATACATTTAAGGAAAAGACGTTGTACATTTTCTATTTTTGAGATGTGAATATTATAGGGCTGCCAAGCAAAGGATGTATAACTTAGATCTCAAATGTCTTATTTACGTCACATATTAACGTATCAATGTGATCATTAAAAGTTAGTTTTTTTGTCGAAAATTACACCAAGGTCTTTAAAAGTAGACGGTCGCATTAATTGTTCATTGTTTAGCACGTAATCGTAGATAATCATAAAATCTCTATTTGAAAACGACATAATATTACACTTTTGCACATTTAATGAAAGTTTGTTTTTAATACACCAAGAACTAAGATTAGAAACGCTATTTTGCAATGTGATGCAATCATCCAGATCAATGATTCTATGTAAAAGTTTTATATCGTCCGCATACACCAAACAGTGAACTCGTATCAACTGTCGTTGATAAAAATATTAAAAAGCAGCGGCCCAAGAACGGGCCCCTGGGGAACACCTGAGGTTGAGACATAATCAGAGGACTTGAAACCATTATACGCGACGTATTGTTGTCGTTCAGTTAAATATGATTTAAAGAACGATATGAGCTGATCTGAAATGCCAAAGCTAGAAAGTTTTGTAATTAGTAAGTTGTGATTGAGCCTATCGAAGGCTTTCGTAAAGTCAAAGTATATTACGTTTGTTTGAACTTGCATGTCGATGGATTCAGATATGTATTGCGTAACACAAATGAGATTAGTGGTAGTAGAGCGGCCCTTCATAAATCCATGTTGTTGCGTGGAAATTATGTTTTTAACATGTGGGTAAATGGAATTATGTAGTAATATTTCGAAAGCTTTACCAAAATTACAGATTATAATTATCGGTCGAAAGTTTCTTATATCATTTGTTTCACCCTTTTTGTATACCGGACAGACTTTGGAGTATTTTCAAATGTCAGCAAATGAACAACACTTAATAGGCAGGTTAAATAAAATCATGAGTGGTTTCGCAAAGATATAAGCGCAATCTTTCAATAAGAACACGGGAATGCCATCAGGTCCCATGGTGAGCTTGGGTTTTATTTTTTTTTAAGCCAATAGTACCTCGTATTCTGAAAAAGACACTATATTGATGCTATTGTTATTATTATAATCAGAATGATCTGTTATTGTGTCTTCCGGTTCTACAGGTGAAAATGATTGTTCAAAAAGATCAGCATAAGCATTTACAATATCTTGTGGGTTATTCAAATGATTGCCATCGTAATACATACCTTTAGGCATGTTAGTCACTCCTTTTTTGTTTTTTATGTGGGCCAAAAACTTATTTGGATCATTGTTGATATTATTTTCAACCTGAGCTGTAAAGTTTCTGAAAACAGTATTGATATCAAATGTAACTTTAGACCTCAATCTCACAAATTCACCAAGCGCAATGTTATCCCCCGTTCTTTTGTGCAGCCTCTAATATTTTTCTTTAGTTCTTATATCTTTGATAATTTCAGCGTTAAACCAGGGTGGGTATTTTCTATTATTTTTAGGAAACACAGGTTTAGGCACACAAGTTGTGAATATCTCCGATAATTTATCATAAAATTGTTGACACGCAGAGTTAATCTCAGTGTAATCTTCAAGACAAGACCAGTCGACTTTAAGCAGTTTCTGATATAATAGTTCAATATTCACTTTTCTAAAATTAAATGTATTTGTATAATTAATTGGGAAATTATTATTACAGATTTCAGATTGAGTGTTCAAGGAAATTACAAGTCCGGGATGATGGTTATCTTCTTTTAATAAAACATCTAAAGCTTTCTCAACTACACAACTGGTATAGCACAGAATCAAGTCAAGTAATCTGTTGTTGTTATTGTACACAAAATTAAATTGAGAGAGATCTAGAAAATTTGTGAAGTTATTGAGAGCTGTAACTTCAGCAATATTGATGCCATTTCAAATGGATAGAGAATACGACGGAATATTAAAATCCCCTATTATTAACACATTGTTGTCACGAATACCATTAATGATTCGATGGATTCAAAAATTGTTTCATAGTTTACATAGCTTACATTAGACGGAATATATATAACAAAGATATAGGTGTAACGCCGATTAACTGAGAGTTTAACACCTAGGATATCAACATAAGGTAATATATTAAGGTTTGCTTGATCTAAGTCAAGCCTTACAGCATTGAAATTATCTCGTATTGCTAACAATACACCCCCACCTCTGCTACGATTAGCAGCTGCGAAATCTCTGTCCTTGCAAAAGATATTATAATTATTGTTTATCAATTCAGAATCAAAAACAGTTGAATCGAGCCAAGTTTCAGTTAGTGCAATAATGGGCCAATTAGTACTAGCAACAGAATTACTCACTTCGATCGTCTTCGTTTTGAAACCCCTGACGTTTTGATAATAAATGAGTATATTATGGTTATTATCAGCCTTGCTAGCAGTAGATTTGCGAATGGAGGTAGGGAGAGATGATATAGGCTGTGATTGCTATTGAACGGATTGAGTACTTAGATCATCTCGCAGTTTCTCTTTAGCTAGCAAGGTTAGATCAGTTATTATACTCTTCGCAAATACGAAAACGAAGAGTATATTGCATTTGATCGGCACATTTCTAAATCCGTAAATATCGCTCGCAGACAAAACATTTTCATATCATCGTGTTAGTGAACGAATTCTGAACACGTTTCTTGTAAGCACGATAACTTAAGAAAGAAAAGTCCGATTGTATTGAAATTTGGAAAGTAAGTTAGCGTTACCTAGAGAAAGAACCCTATTGTTTTTGAAAAAAAATAATCAATAAATAAGCAAGTTATTAATCATTTAAATTCAAAAACAAATTTTCTTAATTTGTGTCACTTGTACTTAGAAATCTTGCGAAATGTTATACTCTATGTTTTTTTTTATACATTTTACTAATATATATATATATATTTCATAATAATATATCTAATCCGTTAAAATATAATTCTGGAATGATACATATTACAGATATTCGATTTTTATAGTAATGTGTGATGGCCCAATGACTGAAGCTTTTGCCTCGCAAACCAAAAGTCTCGTGTTCGAATCCTTGAGAGGGTGGTTGTTTCTTTTTTCATTTTTTTTCATGTATTTTTTTTTCACAACAAAGTTGGTCCAAAAACTAACATTATTTGCAAGGAAAATGCGAAAAGTATCCTATAGAATGTGTAACGATTATATAAAAAAGAGTATAATGCTTCCACTAGTTTATACATGAAATTTACAAAAAAAAATCTGGAAAACTGCATATTGATACCCTTTTCGTTTTCAAGATATTCGGTTCTGGTACTTTAAATATTCATTTAGGCAGCCAAAGACTCTGATAGGAGAATTAGATGAATTCATTTGCAAGAAATACACAAAAGAGTTGTGACTTTATTGCAAAGTGGCAAAAACAATGAGGTTAGTAAAAGATTTCGAAGTATTCTGCATAATGAAATGACAAGAAAATTAAATTATTCACTTTTAAATAAGTCTAATTGGCAGAAGGAAGATTTAAAATAAGAATAATGAGAGGCCTCGCCCGATATTCCAATTTTGCGGGAAGGTTAAGGTGAAGATGGAAATCCACATTACCATTTGGTTAATTTCGGTTTGATATATGACCCCTTCTGATATAATATAATTAGGAGAAGCTTTGCATCTACCCTTATCTATTTGAATAGTAGTGTAAGGGCCGCAAAAACCGTATTAGTTACCCTTTGTCGGCTCATATTACAGCACAGATTTGGCACTCAACTCTATCACAGATGCAAATTGTATTATATTTTGTTGTTTCCTTGTTTTATTTAGTTTATTATCTTGATTTCTTTCGTTGACACAACTGCTATATAATTAAAGCCATCTGAAACTAAAATGGTAAGAAAAAATTAGAACACATAGAATAGTCATAAATGTTCAATGGAAGTACACAATTTATTTACGACACATTGTGAAATGACTTTCATTCATTTCGTAATAGTATTATTAAGAATCCCTCAACACGTTAAAGTCAAATTGATATGTTACCTAATGTATGATAATTGTCATTAAAAACGTCAAACGTGTACCTGTATTTAATGTTTCTCTTGTATAATGACTGAAAATGGTTTGAGTCTCATTAAAAAAGTGGAGATAAATAAACTTACTGGCGAAAATAGCCGTTCTACAGGAGCAGTAGTTTGAGAATTTAATGAAAGACATCCCCAACATCAAATTAGTTACTCAGTTGTTGCCAAAATTAACAGACTTTTCAACCAAAGGGGTACTGTAATTAAAAAGCTAAAAGTAGAAGAAATAACACAGGTCGACAAAAAAAAATGGGCTGCACTTTTGATCAGAACCATATTATCCTATGTTTTTTGACATGCTGAAACCGATTCTGATATTAAAAAAAATCTATCGCATCAGTTTTTGTCTACCACCTCTTTCATCCCCAAAAAGGCCAAAAAAAAAGGTATTGTCCTAAGGTTCTTTTCTAAAATATCTTCATGTGCTGAAGCTAATTTTGGACAAAAAAAATTTCTATCGTGTCAGTTTTCCTCTGCCACCCCTAGGAGATAAAGGGGGGTTGTAGAGGGAAATTGACACGATAGAAATTTTTTTTTGTCTTACACACTGGACAGTGCACTGCTCAAAAGACAAAAAATCATCTGTGTGGAGTGTTGGGCTTAGACAAATTTATATATTTCCTATACAGGGACGTAAGGTTCCCATTATTTATTTCATCAGATATGACAAAAGTTCTAGAAGTGTGATGTGTACAACCAGGAATTTTTATAATTAGCAGATTTTCTTTTTCTTCGATATCATCGATAGTCATTTTTATAAGTTCATCCCGGCGCGGCGATAGGCACCAGCCAATCCTAACATGGCAACGAGTTTTATCATCAAATACATTTGATCTGGTGCCTCATTCAGGAATTTTGTTAATTCTTCTTTATTAAAAACTTTTGCTTTTTTGGGTCTAAATCTTACATTTTGTATCTTGATATACGAAGTTACTTTCAAAATATACTTATATACAGATTATTTTTGATTTTTTTTAACGCTCCTTAGCATAGAATATCTTATCCGCAATGTATTTGACTTACATACCTTGTTAAGTTCCAAAATATAGGCTAAAAAGACTTGTTCTTTCATACTTTTAAAACCTTTTCTTGGCACCAGTTCGTAAACATTGCGTGCTCCTTTTTATATACGAGCACGTCTGTCCCAACGCACAGGGACCGTCTCCTCGACGTTAACCACCCAAGGTGTCAATCGGACCGTGCCGATGGGTGCATGGCTCCACGAAACCGAGTCTCAAACGGTGTACATCTAATAACAGGCCTTCTCCGATGTCAGTCACGGCCTTGGCATGGTAAAGGCGCACTGCCATGCTCGACCTTCATTTCGTCCCAGCTCGTGAGAACTGTATGAGTTCAATTAAAAAAAATAACCCAATAGGCGGTAGTGGGGAAAGCAGCACTACCTCTCTAAATACCACTGCTAAGACGATGAACCAGGAGACGGCGGATAATCCCCGGTTTCTGGTCATCAAAAGGACGGATGGAACTTCTCCAAAGTCAGCCCATTGTTGATACATAAAGCTGTGTATGGATTAATTGGCGAGGCTAAGTTTTTGAAAAAGATAAATGATGGTTTATTAGTAGAAACAACATCTAGTGCCCAGTCTAAAAGACTTCTTAAAGTCGAGCGAATTGCTGAATTCTCAGTCGTTGTCAACCCTCATGTTACATTAAATTCAAGTAAGGGAGTTATTTACTGTCGAGATCTCTTAAATTGTTCGGTTACCGAAATAGAAGAGAACCTGAAAGAGAAAGGCATAATTAACGTAAAAAGAATTCAAATTAAAAGAGACGGTGCTTTAGTTGATACACCGAACTTAATATTAACATTGAATACACCTAAATTGCCTAAATACATTAATGTTGCAATGTACAGACTGGAAGTTAGACCATATATCCCAAGTCCAATGAGATGTTTTAGATGCCAACAGTTTGGCCACAATTCCGCAAGATGTAGTAACAATGAAGAAATTTGTATTTGTGGCAAACCTAAACATGATGATTCTGCATGTGAATCTCCAGTATGCGTAAACTGCAACGGAAATCATTTTGCACAAGGTAAGAAATGCCGTAAATACAAAGAGGAAGTTGCTATACAAAGAATCAAAGTTACAGAAAATATCGATTATAGAGAAGCAAAGAAGAGAGTTGTTATTAATACCCCCACCCCTGGGGTATCCTACGCTCAGTCGGTACAGTCTACGCTGAAAGAAAATTTAAAAGGTGTAATTGACGAATTAATACCTGAAATTGTCAAAATATGTACATCACTTCTTAAAGAGGAAAAATCAAATTAAACCTGATTTATCAATCAGGAAAACAATTAGTGGTAGTTTAAGCAAAACTACACTATCTAAAAATAAGATATCGGGTCCATCTACTAGAAATCAGGACAAAAGAAAAGCAGAAGACCGCGACGAATCAGAAGATAAAAACGGAGACCAGGAAGACCTCCTAGGATAAGAACTCAGCCTCAAGAAACCAGAAAGGAATCTGAGGCAGAGTCCATAGAACTTAGTCAATCGATAGGTCAACAGAGACCTATCACCTAGTCATTAGTATATCTAGTCATATTTTACCTAGTCTTATTCGTGTATTTATTTAATTTATATTCTTTGTTTGTTTGTTTGTTGATACATTCTATCGTTTATTTATCTATTGTTTGTCTCTTATGTTCAGCTGTCGCATATACAATCTAATTTTTTGTTTTTTTTTCTTTCACACAATTTATGGAGAAGTTACAAAATATACTCCAATGGAATTGTAATGGGTTAAAAAATCGTTATCCAGAAATTAAGACAGCAATCACTAAGAATTTACCCTTTTGCATATGTCTACAAGAATCACACTTGAAACCAAACGAAAATTTTCTATTTAGAGGATACAACAGTTTTAGGTACGATGTAATACCAGATAGAAGAGAAAGAGGAGGTGTAATAACCTTTATTAAGGACAACATTGCTTCACAGTTAATAACACTTCAAACAAATTTGCAAGCTGTTGCAGTTCAAATTGCATACCCGTTTAACTTAACTATTTGCAATGTTTACTTACCTGATTTCTTCTGGGATATAAATGATCTTATATTGTTAGTACAAGAACTTTCCAGTCCAGTCTTAATAATAGGGGATTTTAATGCTCACAACCCCCTGTGGGGATCTGCTAAAAAAGATGCAAGAGGGAGAGTTATAGAACAGTGGATGGAAGAGTCTAACTTAATCCTATTAAATAATGAAAAAACACTTATATTAACTCGAGATCCAACAGTTTTTCTGCGATCGATCTTACTTTCTGCTCTCCATCGCTTGGGCATATCCTTCGATGGGACACTGCGGAAGATAACTGGTCCACAGACCACATTCCTATCCTTATAGAATTCGCTGACCATTATCAGACAATTACTCAACCACCAAAATGGCGCCTGAGCAGTGCCAATTGGGCTCGGTATCGAAATGAAATTCAGCAGCTGCAAACTACGGACTTGGATATTGATGACGCAGTTGAGTATGTGTCCAATCATATAATTCAGGCGGTCGAATGCTCTGTTTCGCAAACATCTAATAAAAGAAAACAAAAGGTGATACCATGGTGGAATGAGGAAGTTGCCAAAGCTATAGCAGAAAAGAAACAGACATTCAATTCATTCAAACGTAATTCCACACAAGCGAATCTCATAAATTTTAAAAGGCTTCGTGCAAAAGCGAGGGCTACTATCCTAAAAAGTAAAAAGGAATCTTGGGAAGCATACGGATCAACTATAACTAGAACAACACCAACATCAGTGTGGGAAAAAATTAGATGTATTTCGGGAAAAAGATTCCCCCAGGCATAACTTACCCTAAACACTAATGGATCCACTGTAGCTACGCCCTTTGAAGTTGCAAATGAATTAGCTAGTCATTTTTATAGAATAAGTTCCACAGAAAGCTATAACTCAACCTTTAAAGAAACAAAAAATGCTAGCAAGGAGGATTTGGATTTCAGTACAGCTGAAGAACTTACATATAATACAAACTTCAGTATGAGAGAATTTAGTGGCGCACTAGAAACAACCGATAATTCAGCTCCTGGACCAGATCAAATTATATATGAATTTATCAAACAGATGCCAGAAAACCAGAAAAGTGCTATCTTCGACTTATATAATAGAATATGGCAAGAGAGTATTTTTCCTAGTAAATAGCGAGAAGCTATAATTATAACTTTGCCGAAGATAGGTAAAGACATAACACTTCGATCGAGTTATCGCCCAATATCATTAACTAACTGTCTGAGTAAACTATTGGAGAAAATAGTAAGCAATCGACTAATTTGGTACTTAGAAACAAACAACCTTTTAAGTGACTCACAAATGGGATTTCGTAAATGGAGATCCACTACAGACCAACTTGTTTACTTAGAGCACTACATTCAAAATAGTTTCGCGAACAGACAACATACAGTGGCGGTATTCTTTGATCTAGAAAAAGCGTATGATACTACATGGCGATACTCGATTTTAAAAACGCTTTATAACTGGGGACTACGAGGCAACTTACCCAAATTTATTAAAGGCTTCCTTGCAGACCGTAACTTTAAAGTCAGAGTAGGAAATGATTTATCAGAAACTCACCAACTAGAAAATGGCATCCCACAAGGATCAACATTAAGTGCAGTCCTTTTTGTCATTGCTGTAAATTTTATGGCGGATATAGTAGATAATGAGGTACAGAAAAGTCTCTATGTGGATGATATGGCCATTTTCTTGTCAGGAGAATGCATGGAAGATATTCAAAACATTCTTCAAAGAAATATTAATAACATTGTAGAAGCTGCAGAAAAAGAGGCTTCCGCTTTTCAACAAACAAAACAACAGCCATACATTTTTGTCGACTACGGAGAATACATGAAGATCCCATTCTGAAAATAAAGGAAAGGTAAGAGTAAAGGTAGAACAAACAGTAAAATTCTTGGGACTAACCTTTGACTCGAAGCTGATATGGAATAGACACATACAAAACCTAGTGACGAAATGTAAAGCGGCTATTAACATCATGCGTTGTATGGCGAGTATCACCTGGGGTTCTCATAGAGATATACTCATCAATATATACAATAGCCTTATACTTAGTAACATAGACTACGGGTCAATAATCTATGGATCCGCTAGAAAATCCCATCTAAAAAGATTGGACTCTATTCAAAGAACCGCACTTAACCTTGCATTGGGTACATTTCGCAATATGTATTGAAGCCAATATCCCTACCTTAGCTCTCAAAAGAGATCGATTACTTCTCAATTATGGGACTAAGCTGTGGGCCCAACAGACTCAGCCAAACTATAAACTTTTCTTTGAGGAGGATTTTGAAATATACGACGAACGAATTACAATAACGAAGCCCGCAGGATACCGCTTCCAACAAATTGTCAGAGACGCCGAACTTCCTGAAATTGTGCAATATTATGTTTCAAGAGAACCTCCATGGAAATTACCACAACCAATTATTGATACATACTTGAAATTCTTTAGAAAGGGAGATATTGGAAATGACGTTCTAAGAACCGCGTTCAAAGAACACCTGAGCAAATATGAACAATATGAAAAATTGTATACGGACGATTCTAAAACGGAAAACGGAGTGGGAAGTGCACTAATTACAACAAACGGAAGACAATCATGGTCTCTACACCCAGACGCATCTGTGTTTACAGCCGAATTACAAGCAATTTATGAAGCTTTGAGATACTGTCAGTCATCTAATGATCTTCGTTTTATAATATGTTCAGACTCCGAAAGCAGTCTGAAATCAATAGGAAATAGACTCATAGCAGATCCATTAGTTTTAAAAATACTTATCTTGTTGCACGAATTAACAACGACCAATAAAACACTTATTTTTATGTGGATACCGAGTCATGTCGGCATTAACGGAAATGAAGCAGCAGATCAGGAAGCACGACAAGCAACATAGAGGGAATGGTCACATCAGATAAAAATCCGATCAGAGGACTTAACGAATGCTTGGAAAAAGAGACAGTCTCGAATGGCAAAATATTTGGGACAGAGTACAACCAGCTTTAAAACTAATCCAACCGTTAATATCACCTTGGAAAGTACCCAAGAATCTAGAAAGACGCGAGCAAGTAGTCATCGAAAGAATAAGAATAGGGCATACTAACTAACATCCATGCATCTTTTATGAGGGGAACCACTTCCTAATTGTGAAGAATGCAACGAGCCTCTTACTGTAGAGCACTTCCTTTTGGTCTGCCCTAGATACAACATTCTTCGCGTTAGAACAAAACTAAAAAACATAATGGAAGAGATATTAAACGTAAAAGAAACATATAAGTTACTTACTTACCTCAAGAATTGCAACCTGTTTTATACAATTTAAACAGTACGAAACAAAATATCAGACCATAAAATGATGACGGCTAATGACCACAGCAGTCGATGCCGTAAAAAAAAATTAAAATATTTTTTTTATATACTAAACGACATAATAGGAATGTAAAAAAATGTAAAATAAAAAACTATTTTATATCATCGTCTCCTATTAATTGCAATTAATTATCTTCAATAGTTTTGAAAAAAATTAATTTTAAAGTTGAGGGTTGTTACCCCCATAACTCTGCTAATATAGAGGATAGAGGTTTATTATATATTTTATTGAGCATTCCTAGTCATAAGCAACATTCCTATGAATGAATAGACCAATAAGCCGCTGGGCCCAATTCTATATACTTAACCGGCGAGACCCTTTGCGATCTTTGCTTCTTTCAAATATATTCTGGTCCTCGTCAGAATTATCCATTTGAACACGTTTTTTTAATTAGAAAACTAGGCATTACTTTAAAAAGATGCTACTATTTGGCATGACGTTTGGTAATTATTATGTGACTGAGAAACGTCAAAATCAGACAGTCATAGCTACATGATTAATGAGAAAGATAAAATGTTTTATAGTCATAGCAAGAGGGTTAGTGTAAATAAAAATTGCTTTAATGCCACTAAAGGACCCCGCACAGATCTTACGGAAATTGGACACCGGTTAAATTGGTTGAATTTTTGATGTTCTAGATTACGACTTTCTGATCAAAAGCTCTCATGGGCCCAACTCGATCCTACATCTGGTTTTCGAGATACAGCTATAAGTTCTTGTAAAATTCTGTATCTTCTCGATTTTTTAATTTATTGATGGGGTATTAGAGACCAAAGGATCCATTTTTGAAAGTTTTTGAATTAAAGTTTTTTGATCAGTAAGACTACAAAAGAGTTTTAGCTAATTTGACCGAATATTTTTTTCACCTCTTATTTTTATGTAAAATTCCTGGCACCTTCGCCAATATTTTTCAAACTGCATTTTTTTTTCTACACTATATTTATTAAAAGAACAAATCTTTTTAGTGCAAAATATTATAAAGGGCTATAGTCGGAGAGCAGCCAATCTGTAGGAAGCATTTTAAAAGTAGTCTATACAACTCGCGAACATCCACCTAAAAAACAGATGATATTATGTAAAATGACCTTCTGGATTTGATTTTTGAGTTCGCCCATTAATTTGAGATTGCCAAATCGGTCAATTCGCAAATTTTTTGAAAAATTTTAAAATTATGTGTTAATTTTTGTTTTGCACATAACACATCATATCTTTTTTATTTTAATTCAGATTTTGACCAATATTTTACACATTATCCCTCCAATATTCTTGGACAGGCTGACGGCAAAGAATATAGTGTAACTAATAATATAGTGCCTAAAAAAAATATAATTACCCTCTATTGTCGCGGTTTTTTAAAATTTGCGTTGAAAAATACCCGATCGAGGTAACTTTTTTATTTTTAAAGAGAGAGTTATAGTATAAACGAGAAAAATGTTCCATGTACTTTAAACAAACTTTTTTATAAAGGTATTTTTTGGAAATTCGGCTCATGTAACGAGATGACGCTGTTGGAAGCGGCGGCGCAACTCGTCCGCATTAATTTAAAGCATAACGTCGCCCATCTGTGGTGTCGTTTAAGCGATCAAGTGAGTCTACGGATTATTTAGTTTCTATTTGCAATTAAATGTTATAAAATTATGTAGATAATCTCGAAACATACACATTAAAAAATATATTTTCATTAATTATAACAGCAAGTGGGTACTAAAGATTACATTTTCCTTCGCATAAACAACTTATGTTACATTGCGCGTTTGCTTTGCTACACTTGCAACTTGTAGTACAGTTATATAATTTACATTTACAAAATGGAGTTAACTCAATAAAATTGGGTTTTGGGCTTTTTGAAATCATCTTTGGAAATAAGATTTCCTCCTTTAGGTACCATCCAAAATCTAAAACATTTGGAATTCTGGGCTTAATTTGGTAGGCTGTCTTGTAAATAGCACATTGCAGAAATGCCCTTTTTACTTGTATTCTCTGTACTAGGATTTATAATTTCTGATTTTCTTTTATAAGCAGTTCGGGTATACGATCTTCTACATTGTGCATGGTAAACTGGATTTAGTGATAAAAATAAATTTTTCTGTTCTAAATATTGTTTTAGAGCCACAGAAATGTCATCGGATTTTGCATTTGATCGGTACATTTCTAAAGCCGTAAATATCGCTCGCAGACCATTGTGTTAGTGAACGAATTCTGAACAACTTTCAAAATGTCCGTCTGTCCGTCCGTCCGTCACGTTTCTTGTAAGCACGATAACTCAAGAAAGAAAATTCCGATTGTACTGAAATTTGGCAGTAAATTAGTGTTAGCTAGAAGAAGAACCCTATTTGAACAAAATCGATCGATAAATAAAAATGTTATTACTTAATGATTTAAATTTGATAAATTAACTCCTATATAAAAAAGTCTATTTGACAGTCACATTTTGTCACTTTGACAGCGATAAAAAAGGTGCATCGTTTCTTATCACGATAAAAATACCTGTTCCTCAAAAGCAGAGTATATCTAGCAGTCGCACGTCATTTTAAAATCTGTACTGTCGGCTATAACTTTTAAGTCTTGTGGAAATTATACTGTACGATATGAGTCGTTTTGAGAAAATTATAATTATTTTTAATTGCTGTTCGTTCACATATTCTGTCGTGAATTTATCTTGCCAAAAATTACTCGAGCTTTTCATTTATGGATAAATTTCTTTTTAACTCAATATTTTGCTCGAAAAACTGACATTTGACAAAATCGCTCGATCTCCGGTCTCGCGATTTTTTCATGTCAGTTTTTCTCATAAAAGCACTGATTGGCAAAATTATTTCGTTACAAAGAGAAATTTATCCGATAAAAAAAAGCTCTTGTGATTTTACTGTTGAAAAATTTTTTTTTTAATTTTTATGTTTTTGTAATTGAATAGAAATCTAGTGAAACATTTCATTTTCATATTTCCAATTATTTATATATTTTACAAATATACATTTCATAATGTAATATACAACCTTGAAAATATGATTTTATAGCTCGTGTCTTATAATGTAAAAATTTACATTCTTCTACGTGTAAGGTGGTGGTGTAGTTCTTTTGACTCGGAATCGAAACCCAAATGGGGTTTGGTATAGTTTTTTTACCAAGTCTTTTACCAACTAAGATCGTACTATAAAATTAAAAATGTCTAAAAGTAACCATATTTACAAAAAACTGCGAAAAGTATCCTACTGAATGTATAACAATTATATAAAAATCCAGTTAACAGGCGAAGAGTACGTTTTTAGCTTGTTTCCTTTGATTTCCTATCCGAGTAATTATAATTTATTATGCCAAACTATGTGTTTATAACGCACTAAATATAAGGACTAGTGTTTGGAAAAAACCGGTTTTAAACCGGTTTCGAACCGGTTTTTCTGAAAACCGAACAAAACCGATTTTTTTAATAAAAAACCGATTTTTTAGTAAATTATACCGATGAACATAAATATTGCATTTTATAGTCAGATCTGATATGATTACACCGCAAATTGATTGTAAGGTATTGAATTTCTATTTTAGTCAATCTTGTGACAGTATGTTGATATGCTTATTTTGTTCTTAAACCAAAACAAGTGACTCTTGTTAGATTAGCACATTTTCTTGCTGTTTCAGAATTCTGTTAAGTTGTTTTAAAGAAGTTTTTATTAGTTCGAGTCAAAAAATGTTTTGTCACCATATATATTGTGGTAAATAAAAATATATTGTGTTTACAAGTTCGAGATTTCTTTTAATAAATAAGCTTTACATTGTTTTCATAAAGTATTAAGGTACTAAATAAGCCAAAATGTAGATATAGAAATCCTGGTGATCTATTAATTACTCATTTTTAGTCCATAAAAATAAGTTGACTGGCTCGAAATTCTGCAAAAACTATGATTGTTTTTTAATCTTATAAACGGTTTAAACCGGTTTAAAACCGGTTTTTTTCAAATAAACCGGTTTCGAACCGGTTTTTTATTTTATCGGTTTTTCCAAACACTAATAAGGACTGAGACAAAAAGCACTTTCAACTTAACATAAATGGATACTGGAAAATAATAATCACCCGGCACGTGTCTGCGTTTAGCTCTAGATGCGATTGCGGCCGATTCATAGTAGCGCGCATTCGTTCGGACGCTGAAACAATTAATGAATATTTCGATAAGGGAGCAAAATTTCAAAAAAAACTTCTTATAAAAGATTTTATTTAGTTCATTCGGAACATTTTCTTCGATTATAGTAGGCACCTAACTTTAAAAATAAAAAAGATACCTCGATCGGACATTTTACTCTGCAAATTTTAAAGATTTTGCGTCAAAGAAAAGTTGTTATTTTTTTTTGCCAACTAATTATTTTTTGGGTAAAGTTTTTTACTTTCAACATATCAAAGCATAGTTAGAGATTATTATGTAAAAAAATTAAAAAATTCTGAAGTAAAATAAAAAATATATGACGTGTTATATGAAAAACAAAAAATAACACAATTTTTATTTTTTTTAGAAAATTGCCAATTTGGTCATTTTGGCAATCTCAAATCAATGGGCGAATTCAAAAATCAAGTTTAGCGGATTATTTTACATCAGATTACCTATTTTTTAGGTGGGTGTTCGCGAGTTGTATAGAGGGTGTCGAATTCAGAGGGTCTGGTCTTCCACTACTATTAGAACGTATCACAATGTGAAATATATGAAAAAAAAATCTTGAATTCGGAAATTTTGTAAATGTACATTTTTTTGAGCTGTATTCCGGAAACTAGATGTAGGATCGAGTTGGGCCCATGAGAGATTTTGATCAGAAAGCCGAAATCTACAACATATTAAAAATTCAGCCAATTTAACTGGGAGCCAATTTCCATAAGATGTGCGAGGTCTTTTGTATAAAATAGGAAAATATGAAAAAAAAACTTTGGCATTTTAACTAACACGTTTTCAAAATGTAATTATAACTTGCTCGAAAATGCAAATAAAAATATAATTACTTTTCGTTACTATTTTGAAATTAAAATGCGTGCGGAAAAGTATACTTTTCCGCACCCTCGTGAAAAAAAACTAAATTGCACACCTCACTGTGTGCTGTGGGTGTTGTGATTTTGTCTGTGTGTGCGTGTGTCCTGGTTAAGTGGTGGAATAGTCTAAGGCTGAACTCCGCCAGGACATTAATAAGAGGATTAAAATCATTTATATTATGTTATCATTACATACTTGTTAATAAAATGTGATAATATGAAGGTCAAGTTTTATTAAATGTAGAAAATATGATTTTTAAACGCCGAATCGATAAAGTGTGAGAATTTGTAGGAATAAGTATAGCAAGCGTGTGAAAATGCTCCCTCACATATAAAACGACTGTACTACACTGTAATCGTAGAGTAGATCAGTCGGTCCAGTAGATCATTTATTCATGTTAACTAATCCTTTGCAGTGACTCCCGAGTTCAAATGAAGTTCATTGAATTTTTTTGACAGCAACAATTTTTTTTATGCCTTGTTTATAATAACGACCTGTTTAGTTAATATTACTTTACCACTTAACCAGGATGGCGAGATGAGATATGGTCACCCATTCAAGTGACGGACTCGCCGGGCGTGCTTAACTTCGCCGATCGAGGTCTCGTCACTGAAACCTCACTCAAGCATATTTGGTGGGATATTCCACGGTAACTCTCATTACATCCATGCTACTAATTTAGCAATTGATGTTCTCAACTATCTTTTCATCCGTATACCATAATACACCTATTATTACTTTCACATCCAGTGGAAGTATAGAACGACAAAAAAAATTTTGAAAATTTGTATTGTTCAAATAGGCTTAGAATGTTATAGTCGAGATTTTAAGTTTGAGCGAAAAAAAATTCTGTCTGTCTGTAACTTTTTTTTGTGCGCACGATTACTCTGGAACCGTTTAAGATATTGACTTGAAATTTGGTACACATATGTACTTTAATGAGATCTGGAACTAGATTAATTTTCATCTTATTCTGTCGAAGGGTTAGGGGGTAAATTGGGGTAAATGGGGGATAAAGAGGAAAAAAGCCGAAAGGGAAGAAAGTATAAGAAACTGGCAACTGAGATGGGAACAGGAGGATAGAGTGACGGGTTGGACAAAGAACTTAATTCCAACCATAAAAGAATGGTTGAAGTGCGAGCATAGGAACCCAGAATACTATTTGACCCAAGTACTAACAGGAAATTCACCCATCGCATAAGAAAATCGAGGGATGAATACTGTATTTACTGCAGACAGGAAAATAGGATAATAGACGACGTGAAACACACCGTGTTCAGCTGCCCTAGATGGGATAGGGAGAGAAACAGGATGTACATGGAAGTGGGCGCTCCCATAAGCGAAGAGAATATGGTAGCCGAGATGACACGTAGCCCAGCAAAGTGGAAGACGATCCACGATTACGTTAAAATAATTATGAAGCAAAAAGAAGAAGAAGAAAGAGAATCCCAGATTAACAATCCGGAATAAAACAGCAATTGAAAGGAAAGGATAGAAATGGATGTAAAAAAGGAGAAAATACCACCGTACTTGAAGTATGTCAGAAATGACGGTTCCAAGACACGGAACAGGTAGGGAGGGGTATTAGCTCGGTTAAAGTCCAGCACTACCCGCCGCGATAGACACTAAGTGGCGGGTGTCATGATGATTTCCCCTCTCAAAGAAAAAAAAATGGGGAGTAAATAGGTAAATTAAGCAGGTAAGGGTCCATAAAATTGGCATTTAGTATATACAAGAGAAGCTAAGGTTTCAAAAAAATTAGTCACCCCATTATTTAAGGGAATGAAAAAAAATTGTGATTTAGTGTATATACAAGAACCAAAAACCTCAAAATATTTTTTTACTTCATCCACCCCCACCCCACTACCGATGTGGGATATCGTTTTATGGGTTTTTGGGAAGACGATTTCAAATATTATATTATAAAAATTCCATAAGCAATTATTTCCACATATAAAATTTTTTCGTTGTGGGAGGGAGACTTGGATAGAAAATCTGGATGTGAAAGTAGTGATTCCTTGGGCAGCGGTTTTTTTTATGAAGGCGATATTGTTTGCTAGTAATTAATAAAATGGAAAAGTTTCTTCAAACTAAATTTTTTATTCATAAAAAAAACCGCTGCCCAAAGAATCACTAATTATACATCCAGATTTTCAATCCAAGTCTCTCACAACGTAAAAAATGTTAATACTATATTTGCACTCTACTATGGAGAAATAATTGTTTATGGAACTTTAATAATATAATACTTGAAATCGTCGACCTCATAAAACGATATGCCACATCGGTCGTGGAACTGGGGTGGTGTTAGTGGGGGTGGATGAAGTAAAAAAAAATTAGGCCTTTGACTCTTGTATACACACTGAATCACAATTTTATTTTTA
This sequence comes from Rutpela maculata, assembly GCA_936432065.2. NCBI lineage: Eukaryota > Metazoa > Arthropoda > Insecta > Coleoptera > Cerambycidae > Rutpela > Rutpela maculata. Next base: position 32,586,035 of record OW386294.2, on the reverse strand, counting down.
TCATCCCCTTTAATAATGGAGTGGGGGTGGCAATGGGGGTGACTAATGCCAAAAAAATTTTTTAGACCTTTGCTATAGATATATAGATATATATACATATATATATATATATATATATATATATATATATATATATATATATATATATATATATATATATATATATATATATATATATATATATATATATATATATATATATATATATATATATATATATATATATATATATATATATATATATATATATATATATATAAATAATGATAATGAAGGATAGTCACGTCCGACTAGTTACAGAACAAATTCTGGATTTAGTAGGGCTTCGGAAACCCTACTAAATTCAGAATTTGTATATATATATATATATATATATATATATATATATATGAAATCGGATTTGAAGGAAACAACTACTCAGCGGGCAAATACCCCGACCTGCATTGAATTACACCTTCAAATCGTGATCAGTAACCAACTATCATTTGTCTGTTCCTAACCAGACATAGACCGGTTTCGAACTTATTATGTTCTCATCAGTATGCCATAGGTCATGGAACAGACAAATGATAGTGGTCAACTTGCTAGTCTTATACAAACTGAATCAAATGAAGTGACGGTGAGAGGTAAACTCTCATTTGGTCAGATGCTACTATACGTCGGACAAATGTCACAGACGTATAGCGACTTGCTTTTTTGCAAGTACCAAGAGCGGCGACCTCTAGCCTTAGTGGGCTATACTCACTGTTTATGAAATCGGATTTGAAGGAAACAACTACTCAGCGGGCAAATACCCCGACCTGCATTGAATTACACCTTCAAATCGTGATCAGTAACCAACTATCATGACCTATGGCATACTGATGAGAACATAATAAGTTCGAAACCGGTCTATGTCTGGTTAGGAACAGACAAATGATAGTTGGTTACTGATCACGATTTGAAGGTGTAATTCAATGCAGGTCGGGGTATTTGCCCGCTGAGTAGTTGTTTCCTTCAAATCCGATTTCATAAACAGTGAGTATAGCCCACTAAGGCTAGAGGTCGCCGCTCTTGGTACTTGCAAAAAGGCAAGTCGCTATACGTCAGTGACATTTGTCCGACGTATAGTAGCATCTGACCATATGAGAGTTTACCTCTCACCGACACTCCATTTGATTCAGTTTGTATAAGACTAGCAAGTTGACCACTATCATTTGTCTGTTCCATGACCTATGGCATACTGATGAGAACATAATAAGTTCGAAACCGGTATATGTCTGGTTAGGAACAGACAAATGATAGTTGGTTACTGATCACGATTTGAAGGTGTAATTCAATGCAGGTCGGGGTATTTGCCCGCTGAGTAGTTGTTTCCTTCAAATCCGATTTCATAAACAGTGAGTATAGCCCACTAAGGCTAGAGGTCGCCGCTCTTAGTACTTGCAAAAAAGCAAGTCGCTATACGTCTGTGACATTTGTCCGACGTATAGTAGCATCTGACCAAATGAGAGTCTACCTCTCACCGTCACTTCATATATATATATATATATATATATATATATATATATAATATCGACATTTCATGACATTCTTAGCCTGTCAACAAAAATTTTCAAATTTTTTTTTGCGTTACTATACTTCCACTGAATTAGTTCTCCGTCCTATGTAACTTTCAGAAAGATTTGTGAGCTTAACAAATAAAACAGCCTTAAACTGCCAAATTACAAAGTACCACAAAATATTTTTGACTAAACCCTGTGTAGCATGTTTTTGGGGTCGCTGAAATAGAACCTGAAACTTATTTTGCCCCATTACGTCAGGATTTTTTTCTAAATTGAGGGGAACCTTAAATCTGTAGATGAAAACCGCAACGAGTATTGAAATTAGATATTTTTGCGCCAATTTCAAATTGATATTAGGTAATAAGGTACAGTTCCTTGTTAATTTCTATTAATAGGTAGACAGATATTTGTAAAACTGAATTGTTTCTTACTTTTAGAGATATTTTTTGAAGCCGGTTCGATTTAAAAAAAAAATTATGGATAAATAAGTACCCCTCTGTGTTTTGCATTATTTTCTTTGTTAGTTAAAAATATATTTATTATTTGGTTTGTTGGGTAGATACATTTTGTATCTACAAATATTTGTATTACTGGGTATTGGGTAAATTGTCTTAAAAAAACCGCTGCCCAAGGAATCACTACTTCCACATACAGATTTTCTATCCAAGTCTCTCACAACGAAAAAATTTTGAATGTGGAAATAATTGCTTATGGAACTTTAATAATATAATATTTGAAATCGTCTTCCCCAAAAACTCATGAAACGATATCCTACATCGGTAGTGGTGTGGGGGTGGGGGTGGTGATAGGGGGTGGTAGTGGGGGCGGATGAAGTAAAAAAATACTTTGAGGTTTTTGGTTCTTGTACACACACTAAATCACATTTTTTTTCCATCCCCTTAAATAATGGGGTGGGGGTGACTAATGCCAAAAATTATTTTGAGACCTTAGCTTCTCTTGTATATACTAAATGCCAATTTTATGGACCCTTACCTGCTTTATTTACCTATTTACCCCCCGTTTACCCCAATTTGCCCCCTAACCCTTCGACGGAATAAGATGAAAATATAATCTAGTTCCAGATCTCATTAAAGTACACATGTGTACCAAATTTCAAGTCAATATCTTAAACGGTTCCAGAGTAATCGTGCGCACAAAAAAAAGTTACAGACAGACAGAATTTTTTTTTTCGCCCAAACATTGACATTGACATTCTAAGCTTATTTGAACAATAAAAATTTTCAAAATTTTTTTTGTCGTTCTATACTTCCACTGAATGTGGAAGTAATTATAAAGTATTTTTAAGCAAGATCATTTGGCTTATTATACAAATTCTTTTGCATTCTAGTTTAAACACAACTGTTTAAGATATTTTTTATTGACACAAAAACCATAAATAATTATTATTTGTATAACTTTATCAAGATACTCGGTATTTTTTATTAGGTTTTATCCACAAACCACCATTTACTTTGTTGCTTATTGAAATTTCTTATTAATGTTAGAATAATAATTTTTCTTGAATTCTGAAAAATGGACGAAACCAAGGGGAAAAAATTAAAAGTATTGAGAGCAAAAAGGGAACAACTTTTTACTAGATTACAACAATTATATGATTATGGTAAAAAGATAAATACTAATAATACTGAATTAAATAATTTTCGTATTAGATTCAATACCCTAGAGCAGTGGTTCCCAACAAGATTTTTTCAAGAACGCCCTCATCGGTCGCTATACTGACAAGGACCCCTTAAATTCTTAAAATGAAGATTATGTAGAATCTACCACTGCAAGTCAAGTTAAATACAAAACAATTGAATATCTCAGTGACATTTCGCGGACCCCCAAGACATCGTCCGCGGACCCCTACAGGTCCGCGGACCACCTGTTGGGAATCCCTGCCCTAGAGGATACAAGAAAGCAATATGTACACATTGTGGATGAAATTAATATGCTTAAGGTAGAAATAGATTGGGACTCTGTTCCAAATTTTCAGTGTTTAGATGCTTTTGATGAAATTTATTGCCATATTTTAGAAATAGGTAAAGAAGTTTTCAATAAGTCCTCTGCTAGTAAGGCAACTGATGTCATTATTAGAGAAGAGGCACGCAGATTCAGAAGTAGTTAAAAATTTTTGTATCGTATTAGACCGTCTTTAGAGTTATTGGTTAGTAAATTTTGGGAATTCGAACAGATTCCTTCTCAAGTTGTTGAAAGTCCTGATGATTTGGAATGTGAGAGTATTTATAAATCAACGTATCGCATGGAAGGTTCGGGTCGGTACGTTGTTTCATTTCCTTCCAAACATAAACGGTCTAAATTAGGCGATTCGTATTCGACAGCGCTCAGAAGATATTTATTTTCAGAAAATAAATTTAAAAGAAATCCCCAATTTAAGAGACAATATTCTGCTGTTATCAATGAGTATTTAACAGAGGGATATATGTCGAAGGTTATTGACAATTCGATATCATTAGTCATTAGAATATTACATTCCACATCATGGCATTTTTAAAGCTGATAGTGCGAGCACACCTTTGAGATGTGTTTTCGATGCTAGTGGTAAAAGTACAACTTCTAGTTCTCGAAATGCTGTATTATATACAGGCCCAAAATTGCAATTAGACATTGTAAGAGTTTTACTAAATTTTAGATTATTCGAAATAGCCTTCACTGCTGATATTATAAAAATGTAATTACAAATTAATTTACTTAATGAACATAAATGTTTTCAGCGAATACTTTGGAGGTTTTCAGAAAATGAACCTATTAGTATTTATGAATTAAATACAGTATCGTTTGGTGTCAAATCTTCACCATATTTAGCTATTAGAACCATACACCAACTGGCGACAGATGAGGCAAAAAATTATAAGCGGCAGATATTGTTAAAAAAGGTTTTTATATAGATGATTTGCTAATTAGCATTTCTAATGTAAAAAATCGATCCCCTAAAGTTGTGAATTTTGAAACCGATACTTTAAAAATATTAGGTTTGCAGTGGCGTCCCAGTTCAGATATTTTAACTTTCAAGTAAATATTGAAAATCGAATTTGTACTTAAAGAAATATTCTTTCAACTGCAGCTAGATTATTTGATCCTTTGGGCTTTATTGCACCAATCACTTTATTTTTAAAACTTTTAATTAAAGAGTTGTGGAAACTTAAAATAGATTGGGATGATCATCCTCCGAGTAACATAAAAAATAAATGAACTTTCACTTTTAAACAATTTTAGAATAAATAGGCATTTAGGTATTTTTGAAAATACATCTGTTGTTTTAGTTGGTTTTGCAGATGCATGTTTGACATCTTATGGTTGTGTCATATATATGCGAGTTATTACTAATTATCAAATACAAACCAGTTCAGTATGTGCCAAGTCACCCAGACAATTTCTATTCCTAGATTGGAACTTTGCGCTGCTTATTTGTTGGCAAAACTGTTCAAATATGTTTTAGATATATATAATTCTCGTATTCACATTGAAAAGATTGTGGCACTCTTCGACTCAACCGCCCCCCCTTAATTGGAACGCATCACCGTCTTATGGATGGGAAACATTCGTGTCGATCGAGTATTTAAAATACAAGATTTAGTCCCGGCTAGCTGTTGGTATCATATTGAAGGTAAAGACAATATTTGTGATAGTCTTTCAAGGGGTTTATCACCTGCACAATATATTGCTAATATCACCTGGACTACAAGTCCTACTTGGTTAAAAATGATTGAACAACATTGGCCGATTTATTAATAATATTGACTGTTTTTCACTCAAAGAAAAAAGTTGTTTCGGTTATAATTTCGGACAATGAGCCACATCCATTATATTTATTAGTTAATCGTTGTTCTTCTTGGACTCAACTACTTCGTACTACTGTTTGTGTTCTCAGATTTGCAAGAGTTTTGCCAACAAAAGGTACCATCTTAATCTCTGATTTAGAAAAGGCGGAGATGGTTTTATTAAAATTAATTCAAAAGTTACATTTCGCTGTAGATATTTCGTTGTTAGAAAAGAAGCAGTTATATTCTGCTTCTTTACGGCTATTATGTCTCTTTTTGAAAGATGGTCTAATAAGGGTAGCAGGTAGGCTTTTTTTTCCTTATGGGTTGCGGTGCCGAAGTCCCGCTGTACTGAAGCTTGAGCTTATTGTACCCAGGAGGTAGGCTTAGTAATTCAAATTTGCAATATAATCAAAAACATCTATTTCTTTTACCGAAAAAGCATCATTTGGTTTTATCATTTCTTGGGCAAAAATATTGGATTCTTGCGGCTAGAGGTATTGTACGTACTAGAATTAAAAAATGCAATTATTGTTTCAAATTCAATCCGAAACCTACTTTTCCGTTAATGGCTGACTTGCCGACAGTTACAGTCACGGAAGCCAAGCCTTTCCTTCACAGTGGCGTGGATTATTGTGAGCCGTATTTTATTACGCTCGGGCGTAGAAGAGGGATAAAAAGTCAAAAGGCTTAAATTTGTTTGTTTATTTGTTTGTCGGCAAAAGCCTTGCATCTAGAATTAGCTTCTAACCTGTCCACTGAGACCTTTCTCACCACCTTTAAACGTTTTTTAGCTCGCCGTGGTGCGTGCGCTGTCATGTATTCAGATCGTGGCACTAATTTTATTGGTGCTAAAAGAGAATTAGATTCAGTTTATAGTCTGGTTTACACAGATGAATACAGTGACACCTTATATAATGAGTTAACGCAACGTAAAATCGAATGGCGCTTCCAACTCCCTGCGAGTCCACATTTTTCAGAAATTTGGGAGGCCAAGGTTAAAACGGTTAAATCTCATTTAACTAAAGTAATTGGGTGTCAAATTTTAACGAATTTTTAATGAAGAGTTGAGTACTGTTCTAGATCAAAGAGGCACTCTTAAATTCAGGTGAAGTTCAGATCCTTCAGAACCTTTAGCGTTAACCCCCGCACATTTTCTGACTCTCAAACCTCTTGAACATTTGCCTGCCCCAAATTTAACAGATCAGTTACCAAATATTTCGAATAGAAAACATTTGTTAGATCATATGGTACAAAACTTTTGGAATCGATGGCAGGTGCGTCAGAAATTGAAGAGTCCCAGTTGCCCTGTAAAAGTCGGTACATTGGTTATTATCAGACAAGATAATATTCCTCCGCTGCGTTGGCCCTTGGGTATTATTGAGGAGGTGTTTCCGGGTAAAGATGGTGTGATTAGGGTCGCCAATGTTAAAACCAAAACTGGTATATACAGCGTGATCTACCATCAAATGTGGAGAATAAAATGGTGTACTATTCTTCAATGTGGGAAAGCCCCTGCAAAATTTTAGATGATTCTGAGGTAATTTAGTATATTAAATTATTAGTAAATTTGCGAAGATACACTACTGATGTTGAGTAAGTCCTGACCTACTCTTGAATAAGTCGACGAACTTACTTGTGAAAGAACGTATTCGAGTTGTTTACATTTCCTTAATTGGCATAAAAAGTGAAGCCGGCCGACGAGATCAAAAAAAGAGGTCTACACACGATCCAGCGGCAGGGAGCCAACATTGTCGGTACGCCTTGAAGATAATTGGAATTCCAGCGGACCAGTTCACTTTTACGAATGAGTTCAAAGCATGGCGACAAGGCTGGCTCCCTGCCGCTGCATCGTGTGTAGACCCCTTAAATGGGTCATTGACCCATTTAACTAAATATCTCGTATATCTGCTTGTCGTTTCAGCATGGGTCAATGTCTTCGATTTATTTCGCTATTTTTGTAGTGTGATTTGATTAAAACCAAAAAGTCACTTCTATATTATCCAGCTTTGCTGCCAGTAGTGTCAGTCCCAAGTCTGATAAAATGATATGGTTGTACCGCGTTACGTTAGATTAGTTAAAGTCATTGGCGGCGCATTTCTACAAAAAAAAATAAGGTAATTTTTTCGATCATTTTTTTTTTATTTTTCATTTTTTGAACTCCTTTCGGTGGGAATGTTGTAGAACTCTCCAAAATCGTCCTAAGTTGAAGACAGAATCAAAATTCGACTTAGGCAAAAATTTCATTTGAAGACATTTTTGGGAGTCTGCAGAGGCGCAGATCAGTCCATAAGGACCGTTTTGGGTTCTATAAGGCGTTGGAAATGACCAGGTGAAAATTCGAAGAAACACCGAATTTTCACTTAGGAAAAATGTTTTTGGTTCAGAATATGAGAGTAGAAGTATATAATGACAAAGATTTATGAATAATATACTTTTTCAAAGGTACCACAAATTGGACTTTGAAAAATAATATTTTTGGAAGGGCGTCAAAATTTGGCTCAGGAATCGATTTATCGAAAGTACGCCAAAATTTCACTTGCAGACTAATTTTTCAAAACTGCGTTGAAATTTGGCTTGAAGATCGATTTTTCAAAAGTACGCCAAAATTTCACCCGCAGATTAACTTTTCAAAAGTACCTTGAAATTTGGCTTGAAAATCGATTTTTCAAAAGTACGCCAAAATTTCACCCGCAGATTAGTTTTTCAAAAGTACCTTGAAATTTGGCTTGAGAGTTGATTTTTCAAAAGTACGCCGAAATTGGTCTTAAAATAGATTTTTCAAAAGTACCACAAAGTCAGTTTAAAAAGTACCACGAAAATATACTTTAAATTATTTTTTATTCCTCAACCAAAGACATTGACCTTTGAGGTACGGTCATTGAAAGCCCAATTCTAAAGTATGAGCATAAAATTTTAACGATGCACTGCATCCAAAAGGCAAAATAGAAGATTTTGTCAAAGCCGGCGTAGTGCCGATAAGCAAAAATTGATAAAAATCAATGCACATGTACAAGGCCGGTTTCTCGCATAGAAAGAGTTTGGATTGACCCAGCGGCTCGCAATTTGGTCGAGCGCGTTGAGTGGTCCAGACAAAGCAATGGTAGAAAAGCCAATAACAGGGCTTTTCAAATGACGAAGTTATAGAGGAAAACGCCTTGTGCATAAAAATCCAAAAATTCCATTTTGCCTAAAAGTCGCTCGGAGGTGAGTAGCTGCCATATCGATAATATTGAACGACTGTGATAAGGGCTAGTAAGTCGTGGACTGATCGAACGCCACTCAACTTATGCAGTAATAAGTCCTCTGAATGTGTTCGAGTACGTGACTCTTCACGATACAAGAACTTTAAAGCTAAGTAGTCTCTAGCGAACTTAAATTCAATGAGTAAAACTTTTTAAAGTTATTTTAGTCAGTCATAATTATTTTTTACCCAGAGTCTGAGACAACTCTAAAAAATGCGCCATTTTGATTCTGAGAAGGTATGTATGAATCTTTTCTACCTAATCGATCGTTAGCGTGAGCGCTCTCGCTTGTATGGTCTGAAAGTCATTACCTTGATTGGGGGAAGGCACGATTCTTATCTTGAGAATTTTGTAAAACCAATTTTGTTAAATAAACGGATTCTTTGAACTAATGTTTCTTAATTGATCTTGAGGCCTGTTGACGGTCCACAATCCCTGGAACTTTCGTACAGAAAGCCGGATGTGTCAAGTTAATTCGCATTAACGTTCGACCTTCTGGTTGCTTTACGGAGGTTTGAGAGGGATTTTTTTATGCGTTTTTTGAGAAATAGATTCCGTCATTAACGGACCAAAACGTGGTTTCCACGTACAAAATTAATCCCTCCGTAGAGAAATTCTTCGGTTGGGATTTTTTTATGCAAAATTTCAGGAAATTAAGAGGTGCCTAAACCCCTAACGGGGGGAATTCAGGTCCAGAGAGAGCGTCATTTCCGATCTGTGGTAGTGCAGCCTTGGTCCATTACTCGGCTATCGAAGTGCATCTTATCTCGAACCTGCCTGGGAGGTAGAAGAACGGGGTAATACGCGACTGGCGCCCCCTGAGGAATAAATTGGTGTCGCGTCATTTTGCCGCCCGGTAGTGCGTTCTTCTACTGTTAAATTTTCCGCATGTCATGGTAGATCACGTTATATAAAAGACCGTGGTACGACTTTGTCCGCGACCATCGCAATAAAATTATAGTTGTTTTGGTTATTATTATTTAGTTATGTAATGGGTATAATACTTAAGTATAAAAAATATTTTAGTAAGTTATGAGGGTTACTAAGTTATAGTAGTTTTTTTTCAAATTAGTTTTTATTCCAGATCCGGTTCTGAAAATAATTTTCAGGGGCGGGGGAATGTTTACGCCTAGTTATTATTAATTTATTATTAATTATTATTTTATTTTAAAAATTTAGGGAAACCTACAATTTGTACTATTGTTTGATATTTCTTGTCAGCAAGAGATGTCGCTGGGTGAATGAATTTAAAATATTATTTGTAGGTTTCTTATAATGTATAAAAACCAGAATGCTTTTTTGTTTTTAGATAGATAGATAGATTTGAGCTGAAAGTTAAGACAGACGAGCCTTATTTTCGTTTATAAAATTAGTGTAAAATTCGTGTAAATATTAGTGATATTGAAATTAATTTAAGTTGGAGTATAGTATCAGAAATTTCCTTTCCTGTCTCTCCAAGCACCTTTCCTACTTCTGATATTACAACTAAAATAAAATAGTGGTTGAAGCTATACATGGAATTGGTAAGATTTTTGTATTATTTTAGATTAGATTACAGTCCTATAAAATATCGCATTTAGTTTGAAATCAGCGTAGATTCGCAACAGTCTGTGTCTATGGTTTGAGGATGTTGAGTATTTGGGTTTTTTTTCATGTGGGCTTGTGGCTCATTCGATAAAAACATGCCTTTGGCCTGGATGCGGTTTTTATCTACAGATTTAAGGCTCCCCTAATTTAAAAAAATCTTGACGTGATGGGGCAAAATAAGTTTCAGATTCGGTTTAAGCGACCCTAAAAACGTTTGCTACACTGAGTTTGGTCCTCGCAAAAATATTTCGTAGTCCTGTATTATTAAAAGAAAAGGATTATTGAAGAAAATAAATATTTTAAAATATTTTAAGAGAGAAAAAAAATAAATTTGTAGTAACTCATGTTTCATAAAAATTAGTAAATCACATTACAATTGATTTCTATCATGTGAAACAGGAATTATTGAAAAATATTACTGATATTATAGTTATAGTTGGGCTGCATATACATTACTGTAGAGTGGAATTTGTAATGCAAGGTCTTAGTATTGCTAAGAGTATATCATCATAGTCGCTCTCAGAAGGTAAATTTAGCTTTCTTTAATAACTCATTGTACATCTGCTGATATTTGGGCCGTTTTTGTTGACTTCTTTTCCATGAGATGACGTGTGTTTTAGATATTCCAGATTCTGCGGATACATTAGCAAATAATGTCCTGTGGAGTGACATTAACTACTTTCAATTTAGATTTTTCTACTGCCGTTGCAAATTCTTCTGCATTGTTTTATTATATCATTTTCACAACAAAATACTAATAATAATAATAATAATGTTAATTTACCATCAATAAAAACAAAATCGGGTTGTACATAAGGTAAGTAGTAATTACAAATAGAGAAAAAAATAGTATAAAAATAATGTCAAAAGTTTTGTTCAAAATCAAATAAATTTGGAATTATAAAATAGTAATGATTTACATATAGTGAACTTCGTAAATAAACAGGTAGAAACAACCCACAAAAGAAAATCTTCTGGTGGGTTTATTAACCTAACTTATAAATTTACAAACTTTGACATTAATATAGTTTTATCAAAGTACATATAAAATGCATTACTGATATTTAATGGTAGTTTGATACTGGGTTACGAATTTTTGGTGAGGTGACATATATTAAGTAGTTTAGTATTTAAATTAATGTTATTTTTATTTTATTTTATTTATTTATTTATTTATTTATTTATTTATTTATTTATTTATTTTTTTCGGAACAGTAATTTAAGGCAGTTGATATATATTTTTTTTATTTATTCATTATAAATATTTTTCATATCAATTAACTTGTGCGTAAATGTTCTGGTTTTTGATAATAACCATGATTTGATTTTAGATTTAAACATGGAAGCAGAATTTAATAGTCTTAAGCTAAGTGGTACTTGGTTGTATACTTTCGGACCTAGAAAGGAAAAACATCGCCGGGCTATCGTTTTTGTTACTTTTGGTATTACAAAAGAGCCTTGTCTATACCTAGTTGTATAAGAGTGCGTAATACTAATTTTTTATTTAGATTTTTTCTGTTCTAAGATTAAGGAAGAGCAGTAAATTTGTTTGATATCTAATATTTGTGCCAAAGAGTAGAGTGAATCACTAGGATATAATAAATTTTTAGAAAATATTATTTTTAGAATACATTTTTGAATAGTCTCTAAGTTCTTGTTGTGTATATTGTAAGCTCCTCCCCAGGCTACTATCCCATTTCTTAGTTGGGATTCGACAAGTGCATAGTATATTATTTTCATTTGTTTCAAATCTAATATTTGTCTAAACTGTTTAAATTTGGGTAGTAGACTTCTAACTTTTTGTACTAAGGTGTTTATATGTTTGTCCCATTTTAAGTTGCAGTCAATTACGATACCTAGATATTTGATATCTAAGGTTTGTGGAATCTGAACAGAAATATCCTCGCAGTCGATTTTAAGTGCGGGAAGATCAGGGATTTTAGTTTTATTTATGGCAAATGGTAAATACTTTGTTTTATTAAAATTTATAGTAAGCAGTCGGAAGTCGAACCATTTTTTTATATTTTTAAAGTCAGCTGCCACCTTGTCTAGGAGGGTTTCCCAGGTATTATCATAATAAAAAATAGCTGTATCGTCTGCGAAGCTTATTATTTACCCTCTAGAACTCTGCAAAAATAGATTATTAACATATATATTGAATAATATCGGGCCAAGCACCGTGCCTTGAGGAACTCCACATAGTACAAACCTTTCATCACTTATTGTATCATTTATAGAGACCCCTCTGAGTTCTTTGGGACAAGTAATTTTTAAAAAGATGCAAGTTGTTTCCACGAATTCCCTGGTCTTCGAGAGTATTCGGCAGTATACCATGATCCACTGTATCAAATGCTTTGGCAAGACCTACGAAGATACAAAGTGCAGGTTTACCTCCATCGAGGGCCTTATATGCAATTGACGTAAGGTGACTAATTGCATCTTGCGTAGATTTGCCTTCTTGAATTTTTTATTAATGTTTCTAATATTTTAGTAAAGTTGGAAATTAAGGAAATAGGCCGATAGTTTGAACATTCAGTTTTTCCCCACACTTATGCAAAGGTTGATTTAAATACGGATGGCCATGTACCTATTCTAATAATATCATTAAACAGTAGGCAGAGAGGTTTTGAGATATAGTCTACAATCATTTTGAGCGTTTTGGAAGATATTTTGCCGTCACCTGGTGCCTTATTTAGTTTAAGGTTCAAAATAATTGCCTTAATTTCACTTTCATTAATTTCGGAGAGATAAAAGGAGTTATTCAAACGATTTTTATGTTCATTAAAATTTCTTGGCTTTTTGATTTTGTTTGCTAGAGTTGTTCCTAATTCAGAATAATATTTAACAAAAGAATTTGCTATTTGTTTAGGATCAGTGATGATTCGATCGTCTGTTTTAATTTCCTTAATACAATTTTTTCGTAACTTTTTTTAGGGCATAATTCATTTAAGGTTTGCCAAAGATGTTTGGAGCTGTATTTGTTTTCTTCAGTGACACTTTTGTAATGTTTATTTTTAGTTTCCTTTATTAAATTATTTAAAATATTTCTATAATTACTTCCACATCCAGTGGAAGTATAGTAACGACAAAAAAATTTTTTTAAATTTTTATTGTTCAAATAGGCTTAAAATGTCACGAAACGTCGAGATTTCAAGTTTGAGCGAAAAAAAATTTCTGTCTGTCGGTCTGTCTGTCGGTCTGTCTGTCGGTCTGTCTGTCGGTCTGTCTGTCGGTCTGTCTGTCGGTCTGTAACTTTTTTTTGCGCACGTTTACTCTTGAACCGTTTGAGATATTGACTTGAAATTTGGTACACATATGTACTTTAACGAGATCTAGAACTAGATTATATTTTCATCTTGTTCAGTCGAAGGGTTGGGGGTAAATTGGGGTAAATTTGGAGTAAATAGGTAAATCAAGCAGGTAAGAGTCCATACAATTGATATTTAGTATAGACAAGAGAAGCTAAGGTCTCAAAAAAATTTTTGGCATTAGCCACCCCCATTACCACCCCACCCCATTATTAAATGGGATGAAAAAAAATTGTGATTTAGTGTGTGTACAAGAACCAGAAACCTCAAAATATTTTTTTACTTTATCCACTCCCCATTCCCACCCCCTGTCACTACCCCCACCCCACTACAGATGTGGGGTATCGTTTTATGGGTTTTTGGGGTAGAGGATTTCAAATATTATATTATTAAAGTTCCATAAACAATTATTTCCAGATAATTTTTTCGTTGTGTGACTTAGATAGAAAATCCGGATGTGGAAGTAGTGATTCCTTGGGCAGCGGTTTTTTAAAATTTTTTGCGCAGGTCTATGTCTTCTGGATTTCGTTGACACATTTTATATAATTTATTTCTGTAATTTATGGATCTAATTAAGGAAGTTGTTATCTACTTTTACTTCCACGTCCAGTGGAAGTATAGTAACGACAAAAAATTTTTTAAAACCTTTTATTGTCCAAATAGGCTTAAAATGTCATGAAAGATTTTAAGTTTGAGCGAAAAAAAAATTTCTGTCTGTCGGTCTGCCTGTCTGTAACTTTTTTTGTGCGCACGTTTACTCTGGAACCGTTTAAGATATTGACTTGAAATTTGGTACACATATGTACTTTAACGAGATACAGAACTAGATTATATTTTCATCTTGTTCCGTCGAAGGGTTGGGGTGTAAATTGGGGTAAATTTGGGGTAAATGGGTAAATCAAGCAGGTAAGAGTCCACGAAATTGGTATTTAGTATATACAAGGTCTCAAAAAAATTTTGGCCCCCATTACCACCCCCACCCCCTTATTAAAGGGGATGAAAAAAATTGTGATTTAATGTATGTACAGGAACCAGAAACCTCAAAATATTTTTTTACTTCATCCACCCTCCACTACCACCCCCCTATCACCACCACCACCCCACTACCGATGTGGGGTATCGTTTTATGGGTTTTTGGGGTAGAGGATTTCAAATATTATATTATTAAAGTTCCATAAACAATTATTTTAACATACAAAGTTTTTTCGTTGTAAGTGACTTGGATAGAGAATCTGGATGTGGAAGTCGTGATTCTTTGGGCAGCGGTTTTTCTTTTTCTTTGTGCCTCGTTTTTAAACTTAACAGTACCTACAGTAGGAAATGAAATTTTTTACTTTTTCTACGAAATTTTTTGTTAATAAATGAATGTCATCAGTTTTAAAGTTAATGTCATTCCATGTTTCCAAACGAAATTTCCCAATTAGCTTATTATAGTCAATAATATGTCTAGTTTCCATGTAGCTGGAATCTTTTACAGTATCCTCTATTTTAAACTGATATATAGTAGTATAATGGTCTGTTATGAAAGTTTTAAGAATGATTGGGATTTAACTTGTACATATATTTTTTACAAATATGTGATCTAGACATGACTTAGATTCTCCTTGTACCCGGGTATTCTCGTTTCTGGTAGATATAAACCCCTTCTCACTTAAGATATTTAGGTAATCTTGACAGAAATCAGATTCAGCTAAAATATTTATATTGATATCTTCTATGAAAATGCACTGTTCGTTGCCTCTTAGGTGTAAAATTGTATATGTTCCTTTAGATGAGTATTGAAGGTATACGGGCATAATGAGGGAGATCTGTATAGGCAGTTTATAATTAGGTTTTTATCGAGTGATTTAATAGTGATTTTAATTACAGATACTTCATTAATTTTTAAAATTTCATATGTATAATTGTGCTTACTTTTTATATATGCCACCACACTATCATTTTGGTTTAGTTTACTTTCGCTGTATATTATGTCATATCCATCGATATTAAATAAGGCGGTATTGTATATTTGCCACGGAAATCTCTTATAAAAGGATCCATAATTCTTAATTATTTATAAAAAAAAAGAGAAAACGGGATTAATAATAAGATTAAAAAATAATAACAAAATAATCTATAGATTTCTAAAAATATTATTTACGTTCGAATTTAACTGACGTAGCTGTTCCTATGAAGCCTCTCGCGTTACCTGCCACATTGCGTAAGCTGTAGTTGATCTCACTCCGTTTACTCGAATTTGGTGTTTTGCTGAGTATTTTATTTATCTCTTTCGTTTGGTGTACTATTTTTGGGGTTTGAATATGTGATTGATTCTTGTTATCATTTATTGTAGCTTCCTCCTCTAAAGTATTCGTTCCAGTTTCCTCTTCAAGACTTTTTAGATCCTCAACGGTATAGACGATGTTGTTTATGATGAGTTTGTTGTTTCTAATTTTGGCGTCCAACTGCTGGTCTTTGGCTTGTTTTTGGTGTTTTCTTAATACTGCTTGTTTCTCTCTATCCTCTTTTATTAAGTCACTTGATATGGAAACAACTAATTCTCTTCTCATAACCCTGACTTCTTTAATGCACCACCTATGCGCTTACGTTTTTTTCATGTGATGTGTCAGAACAATTCCAAGTGATATGTTTGCCACTGATCTAATCTAATCTTTGAATTATATATCGGTTTCTGTATCGAAAATTTAGACCATCACCATAATGTATATTTTCATGTTTTCTGGTAGCTTGTTTAAAATTTTATGAATATACATTTCTTTATATATATGTCTTTACTGTGGTGACGATTATTGAAAACAGTACATTAAAAAATCAACTCGTTGATTAATGCTCAATAGCACCTGAAAATTAAAATTTGAAAAATTGGGTTGAACTAATATATCAAGACATCTTGCAAAGTCTAAACTTGCATTAACTCTCAAACTGAGAGTTGGTGTCATTTAGTTACCTCGATGTCAGAATAGCGACACTCCTTTTGTAAGATTTGTTTCAAATTAATTTCTTATTTCTTGTGTTATATTTATGCTGCGTTTTCACAAAATCGACTTCTGCAGGCGCACCAACGGGCCAACGCCTGACATGATTTTCTTGCTCTTACAAAAGTCATGTCCCGCTGAATCGCTGGCAGCATAAGTTTCTTAACAATTTCAAATAATAACTACTTTAAAAAAAAATCAGATTTAAACATTTCTGTCAAATGACTTTATTTTAATAACATATATTTATGTTAATAGACAGGAGCACGCCGGTCTACAATGAAGGTGACAGGATATACATCATACTGTAATGTCAATAAAGAACACAAAAAATCTCAGCTTTAAACACGTATAGCATTGACACTTTTTTAACATAATTAAAATGCTGCTGCCAAACGTCGGCCCGCTAATGAAGTGGCAGGAGTTTGTTTTGTGGATAGATTGTAGATTGAGATTGTTGTAGATTGTTTAAAGGGTCGCTTGGCCCTGAGTTGGCCTTTCTTCACTTCTACCTAAAAGGTCTTTTATTTCATACTGTCCGGTAAATGACTATTTCCCGGACTCATTTGCGGCCGGTAAATCGGACATTACAGTATCTGATACCGATGTGTTACTTGCGAACATTACGGTATCTGATACTGTAATGTGTTACCTAGCAACACTATGGAAAAACAGAGCTAATGCTGTTCACTAAAAGGAGAAAAGTAAGCGATTTCCCGCTTCCTTCTCTCATGGGCACACGTTGGTGTCTTTCCCGCACAGTGAGATATCTAGGGATAACCTTGGATTCCAAACTGTCATGGAAGGACCACGTGGAAATTCAAACGAGGAAAGCGTGCGCATCTCTATGGATGTGCAAGCGCAACTTCGGGGTTAAGTGGGGTATAAGTCCAAAGACTACTCTCTGGGCTTACACTGTTATGGTAAAACCCCTCATTACATACGCGGCACTAGTGTGGTGTCGCTCCCTAGAGCGCTCCACAATCAGTTCTCACCTATGCCAATTTCAAAGAATAGCGTGTCTAGGTATAACAGGCGCAATCAGGACCACTCCAACGATTGCGATGGAGGCCATTCTTGGACTCATTCCCTTGCACGTTGAAGTGGAGCTTGAAGCTAGGAAAGCAGCAAACAGACTGTTCAAGAATGGAATGTGGAACATGACGGGCCAAGGGCTAGGGCACACAAAGGCTCTGGCTCTACCGGTAAGGGACCAGGTTATCGCTCAATCAGGTGATGACCGGTGTCTTCCAGTCTACTCTTTCACAATTCCATATACAGACGCATCCAAGACTCAGGAGGGAACGGGCGCAGGCATACACGGATGCAAACCAAGGGCTCGTATATCGGTGCCACTTGGTAGGTACCCTACTGTGTTCCAAGCAGAAGTGTATGCCATACTACGGTGCGCAAGCGAAAATCTCAGCAGAGGTTTAGTAGACAAACATATTTACATATGCAGCGACAGCCAGGCGGCTCTGAAGTTCCTTGCGTCAAACAAAGTGACCTCTAGGCTAATGCTTAACTGTCGAAACATTTTGACCGAACTTTGTGAACGCAACTCGGTTAAACTCATATAGGTGCCCGGACACAGTGGTGTGGAGGGCAACGAGGAAGCAGATCGTCTAGCGGGAGAAGGAGCAAAAACTCCCTTCTCTGGCCCTGAGCCAGCCTTCGGTCTGCCAAGGAGTCTGATTCACTCAGAACTGCAAGACTGGGCTGCGGCACAGTTTAACAACTATTGGGCTCGAGCCCCCGGTATGAGGCAGTGGAGGCTCCACATAAAGGGGCCCTCGGCTGCCTCTACCGTAAAGTGGTTGCTTGGGCTCAATAGAGAAAAAATGAGACGGATGGTGGGCCTAATAACAGGACACTGTCCTCTGGACAATCACCTACATACAATGAGGTTGAGAGATGATCCAACTTGTCGGATGTGTGAAGTGGAGGATGAAACCATCACTCATATCCTATGCAGTTGCGCCCCATTAGGAGCGTCAAGGCATAGGCTCCTCGAGAGGCAATTCTTGCATCCAGAGGAACTACGGGATATCCCTTGGAACAGACTGCTTTGCTTTGTGGAAAGCACTGGTCTTTTCTAAGGGATCCTACACGTCGCGAATGTACAATGGGCCGACAGGCCTGAGTACTGCGGATTTCGACATCTGCTCGCGTTCTCTAATCTAATAGCAACTCTATCATATTATTGTCATTAGTAAGCAATTATTTTTTAGTTTTGACTTTTGACTTTTTCACTTAAAAATATAAGAAATAGAATATTTAAATACACAGTTTTAACAATTATTTAATACATGAAAAGTTTATTTTTAAACTAGAACAATTATTTATTAACACTATTTTCAAATTCTTTCAGAACTTCTCTCCTTAATGGTGAATATGTGGAATGAAAATCGTATAATAGATATAAAACCTTGAGTCAATTCGATTTTTCCTCTTGTTTGACAGAAAGCTCTAAAAGAGCTTCTTGCATTTTCCGGAACAACATTTTATCATTCGCTTCTGAAGTACAATTACGAAGTAAGTCAGTTAAGTAGGTACGTTAAATGACGATGACAATTATTAATATCACTAAATTCTGTACAAAATGAACAAACTGAGTACATCTTTTTGCCATATTGTTGAAAAATAGAGATATAATAATATCTATTAATAGGTTATTCAATATTTATAACAAAAATAACTGTCATAATTCAAAGAAACACATAAGAATGGCCAACTATAAAAATGCGTCCCGAGAAGTACTTTAATAATTAATTTTTATTTAATTTGAATATTAATTCATATTGATACTATTATGAAGTAGGCACTTTGGCTCCTTTGGCCTCTACCAAACATACTTTTCTACCAACTTTAGTAAATGAAGAATGTTAGATACAGATTAGGCTTCTAAGAAAATTTTTAATATTTTGCTTAACTAAAATTAGTAATTTTTATTTAAGTTGGAGCTATATTAATACATATACTAATACTGTTAGGAATTTATAGATACCTCTACTTGTAAAATATAATTTCCTACCAACTTTAGTAAATGAAGAATGGTAAACAATAAAAAATCGGGCTTTTCTTTACTAGATTTTTATTATTTTGATTAAATAAAGCTCTTTAGTTCTATATTTTATTTGGAGCCAATATACAGAATATTTAATTTACACTAAATATGATGATTTTTTCTGGATATATTTTCCGGTTGCTTCAACAGATTTATTTTAAATCTCCTCGGAAATCTCCATAATACAATACAATGCAAAAATTACGGTTTTATTTATTTGACAGTGACAAGCTAAAGAAAGTCATAATTAATTGTGAAAAACAATGGCTATAACATCATTAAGATGATGCAATTATTAGATTACGAACTAATATTTTTTAAATTTCAATAATAATTATAACCTTTTATTCATTTTAAAAAGGATTTACCTGACAGTACGAAATAAAATATTATACGATACACGTCCGGTAGGTGTCATTACAGTACTCGTTTATATTCCGGACTCTAGGTACTTTAGCCTAATGCGGATTAGTATCTTGCATTCACAAAGTATATGTTCCGCAGTCTCAGTTGCAGCTTCACAGTATCTAAATTTGTCACCTTCTGCAATGCCCATGTTCTTGAGATGATATCTCAAGGGGCAATGGCCAGTTAGAAGGCCTGTGATCAGCCTTAGGTCGGACTTTTCAAGTTCGAGAAGCCTTGTGGCACTCTTTGTTGAATAGGTTATAAACCTTTTCGCTTGTCTTTGGCCTGGATTATTCCTCCAGTAGGACTTTTTTTGTTCCTTTTCCCATTTTTGGACTTCCTCCGTTATGTGTCCCTTAGATAAGCTACAGAACGGTTCGGGTCTAAAAAAGTGGGGCTTCAGCCCCTTTTCTTGCGAGGCTATCAGCCCTTTCGTGTTTTGTAGATAAGTTACATTATTATGATCGAAAAAAAAGATAAACTAAGTTTAAGCATATATATCAACTAAAAATGTCACTGGCTCCCGTACTGTCATATTTTGGTCTAAAGAATCTACCTTTGAACTATGGCCCATTATTAATGGTCCACCCTGTACACTTTGTTTCAAATTCATCAGGAACGACACAATATTAATTTCTCATTTATGACATGATGTGAACGTCGCATATAACACGCACTGTACAATAAAAAAGTACCAGGATAGATTAGGGCACGCAAATTTATTCCGATGCAAAAAATCCTGAGACAAAAAAGTCCTAAAGATTACATATGTAAATTAACCTCCGAGAATGGGTTGGGGTTTAGAGAACCAAAATGTAATACTGGCTTTCTGTTATCAGTGGTAGACCACCCCAAATTCAAAAGTGAGAACAAAGCAATAAGGGTCTCCACCCTAGCAAATCACTAAGTTCGATAACATCGTTATATATCCGCTGCTAACCGTACCTATACATTTCATTTGATTTCTTTGGTTTTACTATTCACACAAGCTTTTAAACGTTTGAATTTAAATTTATTTACATGTCGCGCATAATAAATTATTTTTTGAAAAAATAAAAAATGTACGATCTTATACATCATTTTCCAAGTAACAAAAAAAAATAATCCACTGTTTTATTTTACCGTTTTAAAAATTGATTACAATGTTTTTTTTTTCAGATATACGTCGTGGAAACGTTTGTATGTATGGAAATTTGGGAAAAGCACATAATTTAACAAATGCAAATTATAAGGCAAAGTCCTTGCAAATTTGGTTAATGTAATCCTGTTGTTTGTAATCTTGAAGAGAGAGGACTATTATACTAAGAAGACGTCAACTGTCAACGTAAGTTCTATCAAGTTTTGCAACAACTTGAATCAAGCGGACTCCACTCGCTTCTATACAGTGTCTTGTACATGGTTTAAACACAATTGGAAAGTTTAAAAGCATGATATATGTTTCCAAAATCATTTTCTACACGTCGTAACGTAAGTGGAATTTTGCAAGTAATATAAATTTATTTTTTGATGATTTAAAAAATATTTAAATGTTCTTTGCTGTAAGGTCATATTACAAGAATATCATTTACACTATTTGTTTATTTTAATTCCACCTTCACGTAAGCAATGGTTTACAATAAAGGAAAAAATAAAAAACTTACAAAATTTCATATGTTTATTGAAAAAAATTATTTTGGGTATTCAGCAAATAACTTTCAAGGAAACCATTCGTTCTTTCCATATACTACTGATCCAAAAATCTAATCACACTAGTATAGTATAGTATATCAACAAGAAGTCTTCGTTATGAGACATCTTATCAATTTCTTTCATACACTTTAATATCTAACATTCAATACGAAAAACTAGAAAGTAACCATTCCTTCCATATACTGATGATATAAGTCTGATCATGTTTGTATATTATAAGAAGGCTTTAAAATGTCACAAATGTTTATTTATTATGGAATATCTTCTAGGTAGAGCTAGAGATACTTGATAAAATGTCTCGTAGGGGAGGCTTATTTATTGTGTAAGTAAATACAATAGATTTTTTTTTCTGAATATGTCTAATAGGACAAGAAACCAATTTTATTTGCATACACCGCTTCTGATGTTGTGTTGGTAACTATAAACAGAGAATTCGTGGATCTTGTTGGATTAAAGTTATTCTCTAACTGGTTTGCCTTAAAAGATTCTCTTCATGTGTAATAAATGATGGAAAAATCATTAATAAACACCAAAAATAAAAGCAGTCCTAAATTTGATCCTTTAGGAAGACCGAGTGCAGCAAAGACTACGACACCTTTAATTATTATACTCATAATTAATATTTTCATAAATTTGTGTATCCCCACTTTTTGAGTAAATATCACCAGTATTTAAAAGTGGTTTAGTTGTAATGGCGATGAGTACATTAGTAATGAATTCTAGAAAACGGTAAACCTAAAAAAAAATAAAAAAATTAAAAAAACAGATTGAGATGATTAATATTCCTTTTCCAACTACTCAAAATTGCGTTGAGCGTTGCAACCATTCGATGCAAACTATGAGAATTCGCATTAAGTTTTGATTTGTTGCGCCCAGTTTAAGCTTATCGAGTGAATATAAATTTTTCACAAACATGTTATAAAATTTGATCACATATTGTGGCAGAACGTCTTCATAAATTTTGTACGAAAATTGTTTCTTGTGTCACGATGCATGTCATATAAGCTTGCAACACATGCTGCTCTCTGCGTTCCGCTTAATATTGAATTCTTTGTTCGTGAATGTAACAAACTAGTTTAAAATTCAATACATAATGTTCAGAAATAATAAAATAAAAACGAGATACGTCATACTTTTCCACAGTGATTTTTGAATAAATTATACCCTGTGTTATCAATTGTATCAAAAGAAATTCAGTTAAAACGGTATTTTTAATCAGACACTGGCGTACGATTTTGATTTTATGAGGACCGACTCATTTAATAAGCACAATAAGTAGTCAAATTGAGGGCATATGGTGACAATTTAGAGAAAAAAAGAAATTAATGGGAAGATGATTTTAAAGTGGGAAAATGTGGACTAAATGAGGAAGATGATGGGAAGGTGGGCAGAGGGAGAAACGGAGAAGAAAATATGGGAATTCACATGAGCGTAGCGGGCATAAACTAGTCAGTAACACAGTTATATGAAATAATAATAATAATAATAGCTGGGGATGCAAAATCGAACCGGCAGCCCTATCGCATCCGGGAGGGGAAAGAATCTTCCCCCCTGGTGTCGGTCGTGGGTTTACTGGGCTAACCACCCACAAGCTCAATCTTCCGGTTCCTGTTGGCCGAAGACAGGGCCCCCACGATCGACCTCGTGCGGATAGGGGTCAAGGGCAAGGTGGTGGGGCCCAACAAGATCGACAGCCCATTGTTGACGACCGCGATGAACAAGGACGCTTTGAGTGGACAGATGAACTGAGAGACGACCTTATGCAGTGCTATGAAAGCAGTGAGCCCGCGCGAAGGGGATACATGGGGCGAATGCGTGTTCTGTGGTGTGCAAGGCACCCAGAGCACAGCGCCTTCACGCCACAAAACCTGCGTGATTATGTATCCCACCTTCTTCGCAGGGGCTACGTGAGAGCTGCTCCTCAGCCGGTGAATGAGATGGCCGAAAGTCCACCGAATGAATTGGTTGAGGATGCAGTCCCTGCTGTTCCACCAATACCAGAGGACCTCAGTACCAGACGGGGGCTACACCACATAAAAGCCCCCGGACCACAAGATCTGGCCAGAGTGGATGAAGAACTTCGTGAAGCGCTACCAAAACGGGCTGACATCTGGAACATAAACTGTGCCGTGTATGACGCCGCTCAACGCTTTTCTCGGTTGGAGAGGCGTAATACTGCCTCCCCACAGGAGAGGGCGGAGCGGCGCATACAAAAGATGGAAGCAAAGATCCGGTCGGCGAGGCAACACACATCCCGTATCCAATGTGTGATGGACTATATGGCGGCCAATAGGCCGTTCACGCCTAAAGTGCGTCAAATAGCCGCCAACTTAAGACGCGTCTATCACACACTCAATGAGGCAGTGCTGCGAACCACCAAACAGCACTGTCTCGACAGGATACGGGTGCTAGTGGTTTGTAAAAAATCACTAGTGAGGCGGGCGAGGGGGCTGGCGGAAAATAAACTCTTCCGCCAAAAGCCCTCTCGTCTTTTCGAACCTCCTCCGCGTGTTGCAGAGAATTCGCCGACTGTAGATCAGGTGGAAAATTTCTGGAAAACGCTTTACGAGGAGAAGCTTCCACTCAACCGAGACTCTCCAGCCCTGGCACACTTTGAAGCCTTCTGTCAAAGGCTCCAACAACCAAACGAGGTGTGCCAACCGATAACTCCAGAAGAGGTTCGAAGAGCTCTTGAGGGCTCTAAGAAATTTGCTGCTCCAGGTCCCGGCGGGATCAATAACTTTTGGAGGAAAAAGCTATCCGGTACCTACCACCATTTGGCCAGAATTTTCAATTCATGGCTAAATGGGGAGCAGCAAACTCCTTCTAGCCTGCTTAAACGCATGCTACAAGGTGTTTACACGCATTTTGTACATGCGGGTGCTCCACGCAGTTGAACCGGTTTACGAGCGGATATATGAGCAACGAGAGTCAAAGAAAGGTGCCGCTGGCTGCAAGGAGAACTTGCAGGACTCCGTGCAGTACAAGCGGAACCTCTCCATGGCCTGGATCGACTATCGCAAGGCATTTGACATGACATCTCATGAGCTTATTTTACACTTTCTCCAATGTCTTGCGGTGCCCGGTTCCGTAGTGAGATGTATTGAAGAACTGATGCCGCTCTGGAGGACTCACTAAAGTGAGTCATCTGGACTCTATCGTTACCCGATGTTATGGTAAACCATAACATCGGGTAACGATGGAGTCCAGACGGAGCCGGTATCGTTCAGAAGGGAAGTATTTCAGGGAGACTCTCTCAGCCCCCTTATGTTTTGCTTGCATCTTACTACTGCCATTATCCGTTTCGCTCCGGAAAACCCGTGGCTACCCCCGGTACCCACGGCGATAGGAGACATAAGGTCACCCATCTGTTTTATATGGATGACCTTAAACTTTATGCCTCCGGAGAGAAGGACCTACACCAGTCCCTCAGGGTGGTACAGGAGTACACGCAGGCTGTCGGTATGGAGTTCGGGTTAGACAAATGTGCACTAGTCCATCTCAAGAGAGGACGATGCGGAGACTGCGGAGAGGACGCGCAGCTCGTAGACGGAAGCATCTTACATCATCTAGATGCCGGAGAGTCGTACACTTGCTTGGGTGTCGAGCAACGCTCCACCCAAGAAGTGGATGTAGTGAAAAATACTCTCCGCGGCAAGTATCAGCACAGACTCCGACAGATCTGGTCGTCAGAACTGTCGGGGAAGAACAAGGTGTCTGCTACCAATATGTTTGCCGTTCCGATCCTTCTCTACTCCTTTGGGGTAGTGAAATGGAGTCGAGAAGAGTTGCGTCAACTCGACGTAGGAACCCGCAAGAAGATGCATCTCAATCGTCCGTTCCACGGTTGTACCTCCCACGACATCGGGGAGGCCGTGGACTCTTGAGCTTGGAGAGTCTCCACAATAGAATGGTTCTGGATGGAGCCTGTAAGGTCATCAGGAGTTCGGATCCCCTCCTCTGCATGATCCGGGACCATGAAAATGCAGGGGTAGGAGCCTTTCTGTTTACGGCAGCACAGAGAGCAGCCGATGAACTTGGTCTCTCCTTCGACGTCGAGCGGGTAAATCGCGACTCTGTCACCGAGTTGGAACCTGCTCGGCGAAAAGCCCAAATTAAAGCTGCAGAACACAACATCTTTCTGCAGCTTCATACGGATAAGCCAATGCATGGAGTTTTCTATAAAAATATAGAAAACCTTGGCTTATCAGAAAGGGTGACCTTTGCCTTCTTCAGCCGGGCTGAAGTCTGAGACCGAAGGATTCATAATGGCTTGCCAGGATGGTGTATTTAACACCCTCTTCTATCGTAGTCGTGTCATGGGTATAGAGGTCCCTAATGTCAGCTGCAGGGCCTGCCGCAGGGTGCCAGAGACTCTGATGCACTTGTTGTCGGCCTGTCCGACATATGCAGTCTCGGCCTATATCCAGAGGCACGACGGAGCAATACGAGTGCTTTATTACCATTTAAGGCACTCGTATGGGATAGACGAAACACCAGTGCTGCCTTACGCTCCGGGGCATATTGAGTTCGTTGTGGGAAATGAGAAGTGTCTAATTTATTGGAACTACTCTTTTCCCACCGTCAGGCAAATACAAGCCAACAGGCCTGACGTAGTCCTCCTCGATCATCAACTCAAGATAATGTTCGTCGTGGAGTTCTCGGCTCCCGCGGAGAACAACATTGTCTTGAAGGAGGAGGAAAAACGGACAAAATATCGAGATTTGCTCTTCGAACTCCGCAGACTCTGTCCAGACCATACTATTCCATCCTCGGCTCATTACGTTTGCTCAGTGCACATGATTCTCGGATCCAGTAGTCACTCACCCCACGGGCGTGGGGAGTGGCTACCGCTACTACCAGCTCCCCTCTGTGAGGGTCGGAGCCACAGAGAAGGGTGACTAGTTTTTAGCTAGCTAAAAAAATAATAATAATAATAATAATCCTCAGCTCATTACGTCTACTCAGGGCACATGATTCTCGGACCCAGTAGTCACTCACCCCACGGCCATGGGGAGTGGCTGTCGGTACTACCAGCTCCCCGCTGTGAGTGTCGGAGCTACAGAGTATAAAGGGTGACTTTCTTTTACAAAAAAAAAAATAATAATAATAATAATAATAATAATAACAATAATAATAATAAGAATAAGCTCTGGCACACTTTGAAACCTTTTGCCAAAGGTTTCGGCAACCACATGAGGTGTGCCAACCAATAACCCCAGAAGAGGTTCGAAGAGCTCTTGAGGGCTCTAAGAACTTTGCTGCTCCAGGTCCCGACGGGATAAACAACTTTTGGTGGAAAAAGTTACCGAGTACTCACCACCATTTAGCTAGAATTCTTAATGCCTAGCTAAATGGGGAGCAGCAAATTCCTTCTTGGGTTGTTGAGGGGCGGACAGTGCTGATCCCCAAGAACGGAGATTTGTCTAACCCAAGGAACTATCGCCCGATAACCTGTTTAAACGCATGTTACAAAGTGTTTACACGCATTTTGTACATGCGCAGTTGAATCAGTTTACAAACGGATATATGAGCAACGAGGATCGAAGAGAGGTATCGCTGGCTACAAGGAGAACCTGCTGATTGGCAGATGTGTCACGCAGGACTCCGTGCAGTATAAACGGAACCTCTCCATGGCCTGAATCGACTACCGCAAGGCATTTGACATGACATCTCATGAGCTTATTTTACACTTGCTCCAATGTCTTGCGGTACCCGGTCCCGTAGTGAGATGTATTGAAGAACTGATGCCGCTCTGGAGGACTCGCTTTACTATAACATCCGGTAACGATAGAGTCCAGACGGAGCCGGTATCGTTCAGAAGGGGAGTATTCAAGGGAGACTTTCTCAGCCCCCTTCTGTTTTGCATCTCACTACTGCCATTATCCGTTTCGCCCCGGAAAACCCGTGGATACAACTGCGGTACCCCCAGCGATAGGAGGCATAAGGTTACCCATTTGTTTTATATGGATGACCTTAAACTTTATGCCTCCGGGGAAAGGGACCTACACCAGTCCCTTAGGGTGGTACAGGAGTACACGCAGGCTGACGGTATGGAGTTCGGGTTGGACAAATGCGCACTGGTCCATCTCAAGAGAGGACGATGTGGCGACTACGGAGAGGACGCGCAGCTCGTAGACGGAAGCATCTTACATCATCTAGATTCCGGAGAGTCGTACACTTACTTGGGTGTCTAGCAACGCTCCACCCAAGAAGTGAGTGTAGTGAAAAACGCTCTCCGCGGCAAGTATTAGCACGGACTCCGACAGATCTGGTCTTCAGAACTGTCGGGGAAGAACAAGGTGTCTGCTACCAACATGCTTGCCGTTCCGATCCTTCTCTACCCTTTTGGAATGGTGAAATGGAGTCGAGAGGAGTTGCGTCACCTCTCGACGTAGGAACCCGCAAGAAGATGCATCTTAATAGGAGTTTGCATCCTAAATCGTCCGTTCCACGGTTATACCTCCCGCGACATCGGGGAGGCCGTGGACTCTTGAGTTTGGAGAGTCTCCATGACAGGATGGTTCTGGATGGAGCCTGTAAGATTATCAGGAGTTCGGATCCCCTCTGCATGGTCCGGGACCATGAAAATGCAGGGGTAGAAGCGTTTTGGTTTAAGGCAGCACAGAGAGCAGCCAATGAACTTGGTCTCTTCTTCGACGCTGAGCGGGTTAATCGCGACTCTGTCACCGAGTTGGAACCTGCTCGGCGAAAAGCCCAAATTAAAGCTGCAGAACAGAACATATTTCTGCATCTTCATACGGATAAGCCAATGCATGGAGTCTTCTATAAAAATTATAGAAGACCTTGGCTTATCCAAAAGGCTGACCTTTGCCTTCTTAAGGTCAGCCGGGCTGAAGTC
Organism: Rutpela maculata; assembly: GCA_936432065.2. NCBI lineage: Eukaryota > Metazoa > Arthropoda > Insecta > Coleoptera > Cerambycidae > Rutpela > Rutpela maculata. The sequence goes on along the minus strand of OW386294.2, from coordinate 32,557,565 downwards.
TGAGAACGAGGGATTCATAATGGCTTGCCAGGATGGTGTATTTAACACTCTCGTTTATCGAAGTCGTGTCATGGGTATAGAGGTCCCCGATGTCAGCTGCAGGGCCTGCCGCAGGGCGCCAGAGACTTTAATGAACTTGTTGTCGGCTTGTCCGACATATGCAGTCTCAGTCTATATCGAGGCACGGAGTATTACGAGTGCTTTATTATCACTTAAGGCACTCGTATGGGATAGACGAGACACCAGTGCTGCCTTATGGCAGCAACAACTTTTGGTGGAAAAAACTTCCCAGCACCCACCGCCATTTAGTCAGAATCTTCATCTCGTGGCTAAATGGAGAGCAGCAAATTTCTTCCTGGATTGTCGAGGGCGAACCGTGAAGAACGGAGATTTGTCAGATCCAGGCAACTACAGACCGATAATCTGTTTAAACGCATGTTACAAGATATTCACACGTATCTTGTACATGCGGGTACTCCAAGCAAGCGGCCCAGTTTATGAACAGATATACGATCAACGTGGGTCTAAGAAGGGTGTCGCTGGCTGCAAGGAAAACCTGCTTATTGACAGATGTGTCACGCAGGACTCCGTGTAGTATAAGCGGAACCTTTCTATGGCCTGGATCGATTAGCGCAAGGCATTTGACGTGACATCTCACGAGCTAATTGTTCACTTGCTCCAATGTCTTGCGGTGCCCGGTTCCGTAGTGAGATGCATAGAACAACTCATGCCGCTCTGGAGGACTCGCTTTACCATAACATCTGGTAATTCTCGAGTCCAAACAGAGCCGGTTATGTTTAAGAGGGGTGTGTTTCAGGGAGAGCCCCCTTCTATTTTGCATCTCGCTACTGCCGTTATCCGTTGAATTTCGCAGAACCCGTGGTTACAATTGCGGTACCCCCGGAGATAGGAGGCATAAGGTCACCCATCTATTTTACATGGATGACCTTTAACTTTATGCCTCTAGCGAGAGGTATTTACGTCAATCTCTCAGGGTGGTACATGAGTACACTCAGGCTGTCGGTATGGAGTTCGGCTTGGACAAATGTGCACTCGTTCATCTCAAGAGATGGCGATGTGGTGACTACGGGGAGGACGCGCAGTTTGTAGATGGAAGCATCTTGCACCACGTAGATGCCGAAGAGTCGTACACGTACTTGGGTGTTGAGCAACGCTCCATCCAAGAAGTGTCAACAGTGAAAAACGCTCTCCGCGGCAAGTATCAGCACCTCCCCCGGCAGATCTGGTCTTCTGAGCTGTCGGGGAAGAATAAGGTGTCTGCAACTAACATGCTTGCCGTTCCAATCCTCCTACACTACTTTGGGATAGTGAAATGGAGACAAGGCGAGCTGCGCCAACTTGATGTAGGAACCCGAAAGATGATGCATCTCAACAGAAGCTTGCATCCAAAATCGTCCGTTCCGCGGTTATATCTCTCAGGACAACAGGGAGGCCGTGGACTCTTGAGTTTGGAGTATCTACATAGCAGGTCGATTTTGGATGGAGCTTGCAAGATCATCAAGAGTTCGCATCCCCTTCTCTGCATGGTTCGCGACCATGAAAATGAAGGGATAAGAGCGTTCTTATTTAAGGCAGCACAAAGAGCAGCCGATGAACTTGGTCTCGACTTCGACACTGTTCGGGTAAACCCGAGCTCTATCACCGAGCTGGAACGCGCTCAGCTAAAAGCCCATATAAAAGCAGCAGAGCAAAGCAAATTTCTGCAGCTGCATAAAGATAAGCCCTTGCATGGAGTCTTCTACAAGAATATTGAAGACAGGGGCTTATCTGAGAAGCTGACCTTTGCTTTCCTAAGATCAGCTGGGTTGAAGTCTGAGACCGAAGGGTTCATTATGGCTTGCCAGGATGATGTCTTTAACACACTCGTCTATCGAAGTCATGTCTTGGATATAGAGGTCCCCGATGTAAACTGCAGGGCCTGCCGAAGGGCGCCGGAGACACTTATGCACCTGTTGTCGGCTTGTCCGACATGTGCTGTCTCGGCCCATATTCACAGACATGATGGAGCATTACGTGTGCTGTACTATCATCTGCGGCACACGTATGGGATAGACGAGACACCAGTGCTGCCTTACGCTCCGGGGGATATTGAGTCCGTAGTGGGGAATGAGCGGTGCCTAATTTATTGGAACTACTCGTTTCCCACCCTCAGGCAAATACAGGCCAATAAACCTAATGTAGTCCTCCTCGACCACCAACTCAGGACAATGTTTGTCATTGAATTCTCCGCCCCAGGGGAAACAAACATCGTTCTGAAAGAGGAGGAAAAACGGACTAAATATCAAGATCTTCTCTTCGAATTCCGCAGACTCTATCCGGATCACACTGTTAAACTAGTGGTTCTTATCATAGGATGTCTCGATGGGATGAGACGCACACTGCTTTCGGAATTAAAGACGATACCGGCATGCCGAGAGTCGGCAGAAATCTTAGCCGGAAAAATGCAGAAGGCCGTTATCCTTGGTTCGTTACGCCTGCTCAGAGCACACGTTTCGCGGACCCAGTGATCACTAAATCTACGGAATAGGGAGTATACGATAGGATATCATCATTCTTAATTAAACACAAAATTATAACAATAAATCAGCATGGCTTTCAGCAAAATAAGTCCATAGAAACTGCCACCATCCAGCTTCTGCAGTTCGTATATGATGAAATTGATAAGAAAAACCACGTCGTTGGATTATTCTTCGACCTAAGCAAAGCGTTTGATACTTTGAATCTTGATTTTGTTGCATACAAGCTACAAATGTTGGGAATTAGAGGTCTAACATTAAGTCTTATTGAATCATTCTTGACTGATAGAAAACTACATGTAAAAATATATGGCACACTGTCAGAAAACTATGATGTTACTTGCGGAGTTCCTCAGGGTTCCGTGCTGGGACCATTAATATTTCTACTATTTGTCAACGATCTTCCTGCAATTATGCAGGAGGGTCTGGTTGTGATGTTTGCTGATGACACTTCGATGTTGCTCTCAGCGTGGGATCCTGTGGAGCTTCAGGGTAAAATAAATAGAATTCTAGGATCGTATCAACACTGGTGTCATAGTAATACATTAATCTTGAATATTGGTAAAACCGAATGTGTGTACTTCTCTCACCTTCGGAAGATCTCATCAGAGTAATACCTACTGAAAACTTCTCAACAGCGGTCAAGTTCCTGGGAACTATGATAGACAGTAGTCTTTGTTGGGAAGAGCAAATTAAAAATGTCTGCATAAAGCTAAATCATGCATACTTCGCATTAAGGCGGTTGAAGGGTAGCTTTAATATCAAATCATTATTAAATATTTATTATGCACTTGCATATTCACATTTATCATACAACATCGTGGCTTGGGGTGCTGCCTCAAGTATAAATCGCGTGTTTATCCTACAGAAAAGGCTCATCAGGTTATTATTTGATGTTGCACCTTATTTCAAAAGTAATAAAATTTTAACTATTCATAGCATATATATTTTAAAAATCATTAAATCTGTCAAAAAAAATTTAAACATGTTCGAAACCAATTCAGATAATCATTTATACAATACCAGGCAAGGTCATCTATTAAAAATTAAAAATCATAATACAACTTTATATAAAAAATCTCCATATCATGCAGGTATTAAAATGTACAATAAGTTACCACTAGAAATCAAAGCCCATGATTCCCCAAATAAATTTAACTCTTGTTTGAAAAAATTTCTTGCTGTTAACAGTTTCTACTCAGTTGAGGAATATCTAAATTATCAGCCACAGTAGTATTACTGAAAAATACCTAAACAAAATCTGTGATGATTTTATTTTGTGACCACGTGTTCTGTGTTTTTTGATATACAAAATGTGTTATATTTATTATTAATTGTAATTTTACTCTTTAATCACTCTAAAGATATATATTTTTTGTGACGTTCATATGTATACTATGTATATCCAACATGAGAAATGTACTATTCTATTCTATTCTATTCTATTCTATTCTATTCTATTCTATTCTATTCCACCTTCGCAGCAGGGGCTACGTGAGAGCTGTTCCTCAGCCGGTAAATGAGGCGGTCGAAGAGCCCCTGAATGAACCGGTTGTGGAGGCAGTTCTAGACGTTCCACCAAGACCAGAGGGCATCAACACCAGAGGGCATCAACACCAGAAGGGCGTTGCACTACATCAACCCCCCAGATCAGAAGATCTAGCCAGAGTGGATGCTGAACTTCGTGAAGCGATACCAGAAGGGGCTGACATCTGGCACATAAATTGTGCCGTATACGCTGCTGCCCAGCGCTTAACTCCGAGTGAGAGTCGGAATACTGCCTCCCCACAGAAGAGAGCGGAGCGGCGTATACAAAAGATGGAAGCCAAGATCCGGTCGGCGAGGCAACACGCATCCCGTATCCAATGTGTCATGAACTATATGGCGGCGAATAGGACTTTCTCGCCTAAACACTAAACAGCACTGCCTTGACCGGATAAGGATGCTAGTGGCTTGTAAAAAGTCACTAATGAGGCGGGCGAGGAGGCTGGCGGAAAATAATCTTTTCCGCAAAAAGCCCTCGCGCCTTTTCAAAGCGCCTCAGCGTGTTGTAGAGAATCCGCCGACTGTAGATCAGGTGGAAAACTTCTGGAAAACGCTTTACGGGCGGAAGCTTCCACTCAACAGAGACATTCCAGCCCTGGCACACTTTGAGGCCTTTTGCCAAAGGCTTCAACAACCAAATGAGGTGTGCCAACCGATAACTCCAGAAGAGGTTCAAAGAGCTCTTGAGGGCTCTAAGAACTTTGCTGCTCCAGGTCCCGATGGGATAAACAACTATTGGTGGAAAAGTTATCCAGTACCCACCACCATTTGGCCAGAATTTTCAATTCATGGCTAATTGGGGAGCAGCAAATTCCTTCTTGGGTTATCGAGGGGTGGACAGTGCTGATCCCGAAGAGCGGAGATTTGTCTAATCCAAAAAACTACCGGCCGATAACTTGCTTAAACGCATGCTACAAGGTGCTTACACGCATCTTGCACATGCGGGTGCTCCAAGCAGTTGAACCGGTGTACGAACGGTTATATGAGCAACGAGGGTCAAAGAGAGGTGTCGTTGGCTGCAAGGAGAACCTGCTGATTGACAGATGTGTCACGCAGGATTCCGTGCAGTATACGCGGAACCTCTCCATGGCCTGAATCGACTACCGCAAGGCATTTGATATGACATCACATGAGCTTGCCCCGATGTCTTGCGGTACCCGGTTCCGTACTGAGATGCATCGAAGAACTGATGCCGCTCTGGAGGACTCGCTTTATCATTACATCGGGTAACGAGTCCAGACGGAGTCGGTAACATTCAGAAGGGGAGTAATTCATGGAGATTCCCTTAGCCCCCTTCTGTTTTGCATCTCACTACTGCCATTATCCGTTTCGTTCCGGAAAACCCGTGGATACAACTGCCGGCGATAGGAGGCATAAGGTCACCCATCTGTTCTAATCCCCTTAAACTTTATGCCTCCTGAGAAAGGAACCTACACCAGTCCCTCAGGGTGGTTCAGGAGTACATGCAGGCTGTCGGTATGGAGTTCGGGTTGGACAAATGTGCACTGGTCCATCTCAAGAGAAGACGTTGCGGGGACTACGGAGAGGACGCGCAGCTCGTAGACGGAAGCATCTTACATCATTTAGATGCCGGAGAGTCGTACACTTACTTGGGTGTCGAACAAAGCTCCACCCAAGAACAAGGTGTTTGCTACCAACATGCTTGCCGTTCCGATCCTTTTCTACTTCTTTGTAGTAGTGAAATGGAGTCGAGAGGAGTTGCGTCAACTCGATGTAGGAACCCGCGAGAAGATGCATTTCAATAGGAGCTTGCATCCTAAATCGTTCGTTCCACGGCTATACCTCCCGCGACATCGGGGAGTCCGTGGACTCTTCAGTTTAGAGAGTCTCCATAACAGGATGGTTCTGGATGGATCCTGTAAGGTCATCAGGAGTTCGAATCCCCTCCTCTGCATAGTCCGGACCATGAAAATGCAGGGGTTTGAAGCCTTTTATTTAAGGCAGCACAGAGAGCAGCCGATGAACTTGGTCTCTGCTTCGACGTCGAGCGGATAAATCCCAACTCTGTCACCGAGTTGGAACCTGCTCGACGAAAAGCCCAAATTAAAGCTGCAGAACACAACAGCTTTCTGCAGCTTCACACGGATAAGTCAATGCATGGAGTTTTCTATAAAAATATAGAAAACCTTGGCTTATTCGATTATATGAGCCCTCGGTGGAACGAGACACACACTGCTTTCGGAACTTACAGATCATACCGGCATGCCGAAATTCGGCAGAGGTCTTAGCCGGCAGAATGTAGAAGGCCGTCATCCTCGGTTCATTACGTCTGTTCAGGGCACACGATTCGCGGACCCAGTAGTCACTCACCCCACGGGCGTGGGGAGTGGTTACCAGTACTACCAGCTCCCCTCTGTGAGTGTTGAAGCCACAGAGTTTAAAGGGTGACTGGCTAAAATAATAATAATAAATAAGCAGGAGGGGCTCCATCACATCCAACTAGCCTTTGGTGAGTAGCGACACCACTTACTCCAGCCAAGGTTGCAAAATTCGGACCGACAGCGATAGCGCACTGGGAGGGGAAAGAGACTTCCCTCTGGTGACAGCCGTGGGCTTGTTAGGCCTACAAGCTAACAAGCTAACGAGCTGAAATCTTCTGGTTACAGGCAACGGAAGACAGGACCCTCACAATCGACCCGACCAGATTGCCTGACAATGACGACCGCGAGACACATAGACGCTTTGAGCGGACAGATGAGCTCGGGAATGATCTTCTGCTGTGCTACGAAAGCAGTGAACCCGCACGAAGGGGATACATGGCTCTCTGTTCCTCAGCCGGTAAATGAGGCGGTCGAAGAGCCGCTGAATGAACCGGTTGAGGAAACATTTCTAGACGTTCCACCAACACCAGAGGGCCTCAAAAGCAGAAGGGGGTTGCACTATATCAAACCCCCGCCAGGTCAGAAGACCTAGCCAGAGTGGATGCTGAACTTCGTGAAGCGATACCAGAAGGGGCTGACATCTGGCACATAAACTGTGCTGCTGCTCAGTGCTTAACTCCGGGGGGACATAAAATAAAGTATTAAACCATTTCAATTAATAATAATCTATGCATCAGAGCCATAAGAACCGTTATGATTTAGTGAAATTAATTGTAATTATACTTAATTTTACAAGTTTGTTTCAATAATATTATGTATTGATTGTCTGTTGAGAGAGAGGGTGTATTGTTCGAGTTGATTTTTAAACGAATTTTGCGATATTAAGGATTATATGCTGTAGAAATGTGTACAGGTACCTATCATTAAAAAAGAATAATTTTTCGAAACGTGAAGGAAGATGAGATATTGTGTGATAGTAAAAAAAAATTCTTTTAATATTTTTTTTTAACTACTTTTCAGAACATTGGATAAATAATCGAAGAAAAAACTTTAATCATGCCCAAGTAATGCCAGCATGGCTGGCGAAACACGCGTCAGGTATAGTATTCCACTGTAGTGTTCAGCTGCTTGCGTCTTTATTGAAATTACTTCATCGTCAGTATGATACCGATGAAGTTTTTGTAATCATAAATCACAAGAATATTTACAGTTTTGTTACCATTTTTCTTAAAATTTCTCTCAACTCTGATTTACATAAATTGTCGCATTATACTGGTGGCCATCAAGAAGCAAGGGTGGGCAAATAACAGGGTAGAGAGAGAGAGAGAATTGTTCGAAAGTTCCGGTAACATTTATACCCCAAATTTAATTAAGCAAATAGTTGGAATTCCTCGGGCAGCGGTCATTTATATTCTCTGAATACATAACACACCACAAGTCGAATTGTATATTTATTGTCGTTACAAATGAAAATTACATGTCATCATCCAACTAAAACTGGTATAATTATAATTCAGAAATGTTTAATCATTCAATTAACGTGCCATATTTCTCACAATTTATCGTTTACATCTTTAATGCATCTTTTTCATATTTCATTGAAAATTCGTTCAACCACTGAACAAATTATAATTACAATACTTTTAAACTGGAGCTATGAGATGGTTATGCTGACTTCTTTATTTTAAAATTAATTATTATTAATTATAGTGTACAAATGTTTCAAGGTGACTATGATTTTTTACCAAGAAAGGAACGTGACTTTTGAACCAGAAATCGTATACAATATTTTTTATTTTACGACTGTGATAAAATCTTAATTTGTGAAAAATCTCTTTTGAGACTTTACTAAGGCGACACTACTTGAATTACATGCCAGCACAATAAATCAACGTGATGGAATATTAAGATGTCGAGCACATATTCATTATTTGAAGATACCAATAATAATAAACGCATGTAAGGATAAAGAGAGTAGAAGACATCTGGTTTATATTTCGAAAGCAATAAAAATGACAGAAGAAAGTGCCGGTGTTATTTGGCGCACAGCTAAACTGATTACAGCAAAGTGCTACGGATGAAGTGAGGATTATCATTCTCTCCTTACGCTCTTTTCATGTAACTTTTGCCTATATCGGTTTTTAAAAGCGTTACCCACTTATTCATTTCATCTTGTTTTGTTACTCTTCGATGATATCCTTTAAATGATATATGTATACCAGCATAGCTTACAAAGGGTAAATACTTGAGCACTAAAAGAGTTTTAGTTTTTAAATAATAGATAGTTTTTGAGGTTCCATACTCAAAAGTGAAAAGCGGAACTCTTATGAGATCACACAGTGATCACACGTTTGTCCGTCCTTTCGTACATCCGTCTGTCTATCACAGTAGTTCATCTCCGAAGTCATCTATTTAGAAACACTAAATTTCACGTGTATAGCGAGAGATTGGTATTCCGCAGGCAGTCAGAAATATTTTCTGACGCGCTTTTATATAGGTCAAATGAAGGACTTTTAAACCACTTTTTTATTCAGACAAGTGGGCATCGTTTGGAAGAACTAAATCTAGGTGTTTCATATATTTTTTTTAATTTTTATAATTTTTTTCTTGAATTTTTCAAAACAATGAGCAAATTGGTAAATAAACTTAATAGTATTTTTTTAGTTTAAGTAAATCTACATGTACTACATCTACAGTTTGAATTGAGTTAAGGCACACGCGATGTTTTTAAACTTTAAAGTGTCTTTTGTGATTGCTCACAAAAACTGTTGAGTAAAGAAAATGAACTATTTTGATTAGTCCTAGCCCATTGAGTAATGAATTATTACCCACGGCCGGCCGTGAGAAATGAGCCCAAAAATATTTTTAGTAGCGCTGAAAATAAGCTACAACTTGAGCCAATACTCGTCAAAATTCGTTAATTCTCCACTTAGGAACGTTCAAAGTTAGAGCTTTAAATTGTTTCTCGTTTCGAATTCTTACAAAATTTTAGGTGAAAACTTTTGATTACACAAGACAACTATTGGCATTTATAGAAATGAACATAATAGTCCACAGTCAGTCAGTTAAATCTTGAGATAATTTGATAAAAAACACGAAAAAACGTTTGTCCTACAAAATCAATGGTTTGACCGAAGCATTCCCCACCCCCAACATGTCCAAATAACGAGGTCACAAAAAATGATTACTAACCAGCTGATTTTTTTACTATTGCTTAATAAATATTTTTAAAATTAAATGGCCACATTTTCCTGCAAATTGAAGGTATCTTTTTCCAGTCCTACGCTCGGAAATTATCAGTTCCACGATAACACTTTTCTCATTAGTAACTGTAGGACAAAGATAACATGACAGTTTAGTGTATTCTCTGCCCAAATAAAATAGTGTCCTACAAAAAAATTAAATAAAGAATTATTTTATAATTGCGGTTTTGGTAAATTAATATACTTTTATTACTTAAGCGGAATTCTGATATCAACCAAATTTTGCATATAGATTCAGATTATCAAAAAACAATATTTCCCTTGATTTTAAACCCTAATTTGCAAATTTACATTCGTTGGGGATTTTTGAATTTTTCATGCGCTTTTACATGTTTTATTAAATGTTCCACTACAAGACCGAAAAATGTTCTTTATAATTCTAATGTAATATTATTTTTAATGTTTAATTGTTTGTTAAATTAAAAAATAACATCATTTATACGAAAATTTTATGAAAAAGGTGTGAAAGTTACTAAAAAAAATTTGTATAAAAAAATATCTTTTTGAATGGCCAAAAAAAAAAAGAAATATGCACAGTTTTCATATTTGAATAACTATTTTTATTGTATAAAAAATAATAAAATATATATATATATATATATATATATATATATATATATATATATATATTTGTGCACATAAAAAAACTAAATTAATCTTCATCAGATTCATCCGTCAACCCTTCATCTTCGTCGCTTCGAACATCGTTCTCCTCATCTTTATCTTCCTGGAAACTATCATTTTCATCGTTTATGTTGTCAAGTGAAGACGAACTCAACAGAAGCAAAATCTCAGGTAGTGGGAGAGTTACGGCGTTCTTGGAGATAGTGAGCGTATCAAAAAATACGGGTTGAAAACAGATAGAAAAGCAAAGCATTTTGTACATGTCGGAAACATTCTTCTCGACAAATCTCCATTAGTGGCTTGGTCTATATATATGTCTACGGAATTACCTGTATGCACGCTTACATGGCTAGATTAGCTTGGGCCAGTAGCCCGCATGATTCTAATTTAAGTGGCAGTTTTGAAATTTTTTCTTTCCTTAACTGTGTGCGAGTGCCAATCGACATATATACCCAAGCGCAGCTTATATAGCTACCACTACCAAGAATTTTCGCAGAGAGAAAAGTTGGGCATCTCGTCAAAACGAAGCTACTCACGAAAATTCAGTATGTTAGTAATCATTAAAAAAAAACTGCGCTGTACTGTGGATTATAAACACACCACGTATAGTAGTGATCCAAAGCCCAGGATGTTTGGAAGGGGGTTACAAATTTAGATAAACGCAGACATACATCCATACCTACTGACATTGTCAGTGCCATGGCTGGGGCTCGAACAAAGTACGTGATAGACAGTGCAAGCAGCATATTCGCCACACAATACGCTTTAGCCGACTGAGCTACCGATGCATTTGAAAATTTTGAAAAATAGAAAACTGAATTTATTTATATAAATGGGGTTGAGATGAAAAATCAACTCAAATCAATCAATTTTTCTAGTTTTTTCTCCTAATTATGTTCAAAAACATTTCGAAAAGTTGACAGAAATAACAAAAAAACACACTCCAGAGTTGCACAAACTGAGATATATAATCTGTATGACAATATTAAGCTAGATCAAGTGCATACGCGACCACGGCTCAAAGTTTCATTAAAAAACTCAAGACGACAAGCCTCTCTGATGCACACATTGATTGACATGCTAATCCTGTGCGAGCCTCAGTAGATTCCCTGCTCTTACATAACACTTATTCAAAACTATAATACGTACCTAAAAAATAATCTAATAGCAATACGAACAGGTGTTTCCATTGAGGTGTCTAATTTACGTAATGACGACAATGAGTACCGCTCTACACAGTATACAATCCACAATGGAATGAGATGAGGGGAAGGTAATCATCAAAATTTGCCGAGAATTATCCACGGGAGTATACAGGAGTTGTGGGCTGAGCGATATCTTATGTAATTAATCACCAAACTCGGCCGGTATTTGCTGTAGTAAGCGAGCCGTCTTAATTTCTAAGATAAATACCTATATTAATTAGATTGCGTCAACAGGAGAAGTCGTATAATTACTTAGGAACGAGACAGTTTTCGTTACTAATACTTTATCGGCGAACAGCAGTGGTAAATTTGCATAAATAAGTCATAAAGGCGACATCAGTTGCTTTCTATAGATCTGCTACTTACGCCAGAGTATACCACTATATCTATTCTTCCCGTAAATTTGTTCCCAAACTTTTATTAATTTCTGATTTATTCTTTACCTGATGGTCTACCTGCTCCCCTCGCTTCGAAAGTTATGCCGCGAGATGTAGTAAAATATATACAGTCTTGTTCAAAATTGATTAGAATCTTAGCTATTAGTATAGTACGTGAGGTGAAAAAGATGCAGAACTTATAAAGAATGTCGTGTGCAATGATAATTTTTTTATGGGTGATTTTTATACTAAAAGGTATCTTTTCAATTTGTGTATGGTCCCGCTTACCCCCAAGGAGTGGAAATCACCTCTAAATCGAAAAATTTATTATTTGAAAATGTATTACTGATTTATCTTTGAAACGTGGTATATTTATATTTTTAGGGTCGTTAATTACGATTTGAAGTCAAAATTAAAAAATTCAAAATGACAGCATCATTAAGGTGGATAAAAATAGGATAAAATATTTTGCATACGAAATGTTCAACTAGGCTCAAACGATTTCTGAGGTATCAAAACATGAAATTTTATTAAAATCAGAAAAACATGTTTTCAGACTGATTCCATATATCCCTACCAGGTGAAAATTAGAAATGTGTTTCCTCCTCAAAATACTGATCTTTATTTGGGCAACACAAGAATACAAATTTCTAGTTATATAAGGTATTTTTGCTTTGACGTCACCATCCAATATGGCAAAACGACAAGAAGTGTAAGTTTACATGGCGTGGCATTTAAATAGAATCGGATAAGGTTTGATATTACTAAACTCTTTATAAGCTTTATTTTTGATCTCCATTATTTTCTTTGCGTAAAAGCAAATAAATAAAGAATAATTAGTTGTAAAAACTAATATCTATTGAGATATAAAAAAACGAATGTAAACAGTATTTGAGATTTTTTTTAATTGTACAGTAACAAAATGGCAACATTTTCATTAAAAAAATGTGAAGACGCACATTGTTTTGGTCATAACTTTTTTGTTTTTAAGCTACAATATTCGAAAGCCTTTTATAATTTTGGTGTCTTTTGGGGCACCTAAGTGCCATAATTTCTGAGATATTCAATATTTAAACTAAATACTTCATCTTATAAACGTTCGGACAACACCATTAAATTTCCAGATCTTCCAAATTATTAATCCTAAAAACAAAAATCAAATTCATTCTCAGTTTATAAGTTTTAATTTTGAACTAAACTAAATTTAAAATATTAAGTAAAGAAATACATATTGTCTCTGGATAGGAAAATCATACATAATCAAATAGATTTAAAAAAACTCTCATTTAACTTAACATTAAAACAAAACAAAAAAATCCTCAAAGTACTGCTAGCGTTCTGATTGATGTTTCTTGCAAAGGCCCGTGGCAGGTTAAGGTAAGTGTCCGTGCCTTTGCAACATTTTTGCATGTGGTTCCTTCCAGTGATGTATCTTTACGTAAGATGCTACCACAAAAAGTTTTGACCTCAAATTTTCTTAATTAAGTGAACCAATCTGTTTGTATTTCACATATATTGTAAATCTAGTCAAGACAATTTATTAATGATATTTTCAGGAAATCTTCTCATGAAGAAAACAAAAATTGATGCTTTTGAATTTTTTGAAAAATTTAAATACGTACTTACACGTTAGCGACCACCACTATTTTTTTTTTACTAATTATACACCATACAATAATCTATAACATATATTTTTCACAAAACTCTATCGAAGTTGTAATGTAGTCAAATTGGCGCAAAGATAATGTTACGTGTTTATGTTGTTCCAGAATCGACCTAAGTCGAAAGCAGAATGAAAATTCGACTTAGGCAATAATTTCATTTAAGGACATTTTTTAAGAGTCTGAGGGACTACAGAGCCACAGACCAGTCCATAAGGACCGTTATGAGTTCTGTAAGGCATTAAAAATTACCAGGTGAAAATTCGAAGAAACACCGAATTTTCACTTAAAAAATATGTTTTGGTTCAGGATATGAGAGTGAAAGTATATAGTGGCAAGGATTTAAAAATAGTATACTTTTTCAAGGCTACAACAAAGTTGGACTTTGAAGAAAATAATATTTTTTAAAAGTACGCCAAAATGGACTTGAGAATTATTTTTATCAAAAGTACGCGAAAATTGGACTTGAAGATTAATTTTTCAAAAGTACGCCAAAGCTAGTTTCAAAAGTACTCCAAAAATGCACTTTCAAAAATATTAAAATATTTTCCATTTTTATTCCTCCACCAAAGACATTGACCATTGAGGTACGGTCATTGAATGTCCTGTTCTAAAGATTGAACATAAAATTTTAACGATGCAATGCATCTAAAAGGCGAAACCGACGATCGTGACAAAGACGGCATAGCGTCGATAAGCAAAAATTTGATAAAAATCAAAGCACACGCACAAGGCCGATTTCTCACATAAAACGAGTTTGGATTCACCCAACGGCTCTCAATTTGGTCGAGCGCGTTGAGTAGTCCATACAAAGCGATGCTAGGAAATCCAATAGCAGGGCTTTCCAAATAATAAAGTTATAGAGGAAAACGCCTTGTGCATAAAAAACCAAAAATTCAATTTTGCCTAAAAGTCACTCGGAGGTGGTCAAGTAAGTTGTGGACTGATCGAACGCTATCAAATTTGTGCAGTAATAAGTCCTCATGAATGTGTTTTAGTACATGAACCGCCACGATACGAGAACTTTAAAGCTAAGTAATCTCTAGCGAAACTAAATTTTTTTAGTAAAACTTTTTCAAGTTGTAATCAGTCAGCTGTAATTATGAAATTACATAGAGTCTAAGATTTCTCTTAAAAGCTCGCATTTTGATTCTGAGAAGGTATGCATGTATCTTTTCTACCTAATCGATCGTTAGCGTAAGCGCTCTCGCTTGTATGGTCTGAAAGCCATTGCCTTAATCGGGGAAGGCGCGATTCTTGAAATAAGAATTTTGCTATAACCTCTTTTATGTATAACTATATCTGTAAATAAGCGGATTCTTTGAACTTTTGCATCTTAATTGATCTTGAGACTTGTTGCTAGTCTACCATCCCTGGAACTTTCGTATCGAAAACCGGATGTGTCGAGTTAACTCATATTAACACTTGACCTTCTGGTTGCCTTACGGAGGTTTGATAGGGATTTTTTATGCGTTTTTCTCAGAAATCCTAAGGTGCAAAGTCCGTTATTAGCAGATAAAAACGTGACCCCCACGTCAAAAATTAATCCCGTCGAAGAGAAATTCTTCGATTGAGATTTTTTTATGCGAAAATTTAAATATTCAAAAGGTAAAAAAAACCTAAAACAGGGAAATCACGTCCAGAGAGAGCGCCGTTAATGATCTGAGGTAGTACAGCCTTGATCCATTACTCGGCTATCTAACTACATCTTATCTCGAACCCGTCTGGGAGTAGAAGAATGGGACAGCACGCGGCTGGCTCCCTTGAAAAATAAATTGGTGTCGCGTCATTTTGACGCCCGGTAGTGCGTTCTTCTACATGGCGCCCAACGTGGGGCGTTGTTAGTTAATAGGGCTCCTGGAAGGATATGAATGATTCAACCCCTTTTCAGTTTGTGTCTTGGGGGTTAGAGAGGCCGTTCGCGGAGGATATACTGGGTAGTACGGGGTTAGGCCAGAGTCCCACTGAAGGAGGCATGCAGCCCTCCTCAGAACAAATGTTCGCCCAGATGGCAGCAGGCATTGCCAAAGCTCTAAGCGCATGAACATAAATATAGGGCTAAACACCCGAATGTTGAATTCCATGGCCTCGAACACGAGGATCCTGAAACCTTCATCCATAAAATGGAGGAATTCTTCGTCCGAGCACGAATAACCCTTGACAATGATCGTCTATTCAAAATTTTCGAGCAACTATAAGGCATTGCCAAGAAATTGTTAGAACAATACCGAACCCTAATCACTAGCTATCCATTATTCCTCGAACGATTCAGAAACCGTTACGATTCAGGTGAAATACTCACACGAGCCATAGCCAATTTATATGGCGAGAAACAGGGTGTCGATGAAGACGCGACGGTATTTATCACCAGGAAGGTATGTCTCTTCCATAGAACTGATCCGTTTAAACCGGAGTCAATGAAGGCGACTACCATATTTAACCAATTAAGACCCGAAATCAAAATGCATTTAAGAAGCGCCGTAATTTTGAATACGGAGAATTTAGTGTTGATGACCGAACAAATGGTCAAAGACATGAAAGAAAAGAAGGACTATAAGGCTCTGCATGGTGCCAGTCGTGGCAAAGACCAAGCATCCACTTCTATTTCTTCAGCTCGAAGTAAACCAAATTCCAGTAGCAACTGGAGAACCAAACAGTTGGCTCCAGCACGTCCATCTTTCAATTCCTTCAGTGCACCTAGAGCACAATTCAATGGGCCTCCACGAAAAGACAACCCAACGGCACCTGGGGTGCATTTTTCTAATAATATCAGTACACCCAGAAGGGATACTGAAGACGCAAGGAACTCCCGAGTCCCGTATCGCCATTGCAGATATTGCCCAACTGAACAATGGCACTTTCATTCCGAATGCCCTATCGTAACATGAATACGGGAAACCAAGTGGGGATCAAAGGCCCTGGCCAAAGCCAATCTGTACCAACCCCACCTACCAGGCCCAACCAAGCTCGAGGCGACTGTAGTGTACTCATCTACATATTAGGATTATTATGTATAACTATGGATATAAAAATAACAAGCAATTATTATTATTAAAAACCCCTTTTGAAATCAAAATTAAATCTTTTAGAAATCCATTTAATTATTTGTTTAATGGCTTATTATTGCCATATTGGTGACCCCGAACAACTCTACACGTTTTACATACCTCCTAGTGATATTATTATATACGGATACGCATTATATGCTACTGGGAAAAATCATCAAGTCTGTACTAATGAATTATCTCACATTACTTATTGCTTAAAAGAGTGGTGCTTTATAAACGGATTTACCATATACACAAACAAAACAACTGTGATGTTCTTCACTCGAAGACATATTAGTTTTCAAGACACCATTACATTAAATAAAATTACATTTCCTGCATCTAAATCTTTTAAATACTTAGGAATTATACTTGATACTAAACTGCTGTGGAAAAATCAAATAGAAAATGTTGTGAATAGATGTGAAAAAGGAATCAACATCTTGAAACAAGTTTGTAGTTTTTCCTGGGGAGCAGATCAGGATATAGCCCTATTTTTTTACAGATCCTTTATAAGATCTATAATCGACTATGGCAGTATATTATTTGACACGTCCTGTAACTCACATCTCAAAAAAATCGACAGAATTCAGTTTAAAGCTATTAAAACATGTTTGGGAGTCATGAGCTCATCCCCTAATCAAGCGGCTTTAGTGGAAGCATTGGAGCAGCCCCTAATGTACCGGAGAGAATATTTAGCGTCAAAATATATTTTAAAAAATAAATGTAATGAGCTTATTATGGGAAAACTTCATAATATTTTTGTTAAAAGTCTTACCGATCCCTACTGGGCGAAAAAAAACTTCCCACCACTTTGCAATGCATATGGGCTTTGTCATGATCTCGATCTTCTGACTGTAAACTCTACCAAAGAAAAAAGTGTCTTCGAAATGAATTATGACACTCTCTTCTTTAAGCCAAATGTTCTTATACCAACCTACCCTAAAGACGATGATATATCTGTTTATAAAACTTTCTGTGAGATTCTGTCAAACTTCCCAACTAACTCTATCAAAATTTATACTGACGGCTCGAAAACTGCAGATGCGTTAAGTGGAGCTTTCTATGTTCCTTCCACTCAGTTCGAATATTCCTTCACTCTAAATCCCGTACTCAGTATTTTTTCGGCAGAGGCAGCAGCTATTTCTCGAGCTGTAGAATGGACAATCTCTAAACAATATAACCAAGTCGTCATTTGCACTGATTCTCAATCAGTTTTAAAAAAGTGAAATAATTTTCCTGGAGCTAACTGCATTTACCATTTTATTATAAATATCATGGAAAAATTGGCTATGGCATCGACTCAAAATATCAAATTTCATTTTTTGTGGGTAAAAGCACATTCAAATATAATAGGAAATGACAAAGCTGATAATATAGCAAGGCACACCAACGCTGCTATGGCTGAAAAGGAAACTTCTACAGTTTTCTCTGATTTTTATCCTGTCGTCAAGAAAAAACTTTTAGAAAAATGGAACTTTCAATGGCAAGAATATGGAAAACTGTCCAACACGTATTATTTTAAAATCCATCCAAGTATCCCGTCTTCACAATGGTTTAAAAATTGTCACCTTAGTAGAAAAACTATCTCGACTATTAGCAGAATTAAACTTAACCATGGCAGATTCCCCGCTCATTTGCATAAAATCGGAATACGAGAAGACCCACTCTGCCTCTGCGGCCAAATTGGAGATATTAACCACTTAATTTTCAATTGCCCTTTAACGGATATAAACTCTAAAATCCTTATCAGATATCTGAATGAAAATGGGTTTCCTTCACCTATATGGTTACCACATCTCTTAAGCCTCTCTAAACTTAACTGTATGAAACATCTTTCCTCCTTTTTTATTAAGTGGATAAAGGTGTTATGTCACACTTTTAAAGTTTTGAGTAAATTAAACTAAACGGTTTTGAGTTGGAACTTATTTATTTTGTCTTCGATTCAAATGAATAATACCTCATAAAATAGATAAATTTGGGTTATGTTCTTTTGTTTACACTAATATTAAAGAACAATATCAAGCTGTTATGAAACTAGATTTTTCTGTCCAAAACTGTGTACATCCATTAAAATTACTGGTTGTGTGTATGACATGGCGCCTTTATAATTAAAAAGTTCCTATAAAATATTACAAATTTAGAATTCACCGTTTATTGGGTGTTAAATCTACATCGGGGGTATTCAAAAATTGCATAAAGTAATTTTTTTTTAAAATGCGACATAACACCTTTATCCACTTAGGTCTTCAATTGTAATATAGATATCTAGCTAACTTCCTATAAAAACCTTTGTTTTTCTCCTACTGTTTATTAACCAATTTTAACCGTGGTCCACCTTGTACGTTTATAAAAAAAAAATTCCCTGAAAGACCCCTGGGCGAGAAGCGTGTCCTCCTCGTCTAATTCCCTATTACCAATCCTGAGTGAGTGAGTATGAATGATGTTTCAGTTGTGTGTAGGAGTAGTAAAACTTTTTTGTTTTTTTTTTTTGTTTTTTTCATATTTATAATAATCGGTCATAATAATTTTATCTATATCTATTATTTGTTAATTACTTTTTACTTAAAAAACTATGTTTTAATATGTTCGTGGCCCAAACACTGCGCATGTAAGGCCATATATAGAAGGGAAAAAAAAGTGATATCCAGATGTTTGAAGCTTAAGAAAAATTTCAGGCGTAAAATCATGTGAGAATTACGCAGTTGAAGTACATATTAATTTGTCTGGTGGATATGGATATTGGATATTGAACAGTTCAATTAATCGTCAGCCTCAAGTGCCAGCTTAAATATAATTGGAGAAAGCGGTTAGTTTGCCGACGTCCTTTAATTTTTGACATTTTGTTGTAAAATTTTGAACGAAATTGACACTTGAATGTCTGAAAGCAAGGCGGAGAAGAAATTATTACTCACAAAAGCAAATATATGAATGAATCGGAAAAGCTATAAGAGTATTTGACAAAAATTTGCTGATTTGATATTTGAACATCGTCTTCTAATGAAAATTAATTCTAAAATATGAAACCTGAGAACTTTACAAGGAAAATTTTATTTAACGGTATAAAGAATAATTTGTAATTACCAATATTTTCGGACGGCCCCCACTTCATCCACACCCCTGACAGCTGATACATCATGGAATCATTTACATTTTCAGGAGATAACCTCGAATTTTATCCCGAAGATTTTGCAAATATGTTTATCATGCTGTATTTATCTTGTTCATGTGTGGGTAAGTACTCTCAACGTATCAATATATCAGTTATTTACTTTTTGACAATTAATTTATGATCAGGGAAAGACGCTATATATGAAAAATATTTATTAATCTAATTTATGATTTCCATTGTTTTTAAGTATTATATGAATATAATTTCATTATTATGAATTGGTCAAATATTCTTTAATAGAATCTATATGGATAAATTCCATGAATTGCCAAAAATGTTCTTTAATAAAATCTATAAGGATTAATTCCATGAATTGCCAAAAAATTCTTAAATAGAATCTATATGGATTAATGCCATGAATTGGTGAAATATTTAATGGATTAATTATTTGATTTAGAAATCAAAATATTACCTTGGAATGTACTACAATTTAAATATATTAAGTATATATATTCCTTGGAGGATTGACGGTATATTACCTCATTTTTATATATAGAATATCATTCTCTATTTGGTCAACTGTCAGTCAAATCTGATTTTTCTTTTGTAAATGTCATCTTTGATATTGATACTTTGGTAGGTTGATCTGTCTTTGCAGGGGGGAAGTATATGTAGTGTACTCATCTACATATTAGGATTATTATATATAACTATGGATATAAAAATAACAAGCAACTATTATTATAAAAACCGCTTTGAAAACAAAATTAAATCTTTTAGAAATCCATTTAATTATTTATTTAATGGCTTACTATTGCCATAGCGACCCACGAGGAAGCCCCGAAGCAAGAAGTTCAAACCAAATAACTTCGATGACCTTCCTGATCTTAATTACCTATTTAATAATCACGAAGCCAACATATCTCCCCACCAATCAATACCGCTAGAATCTATAAATCAAACCAGCGACGCCTTCCCTCTCCCTCGCATTAAAATTATTATAAATAATCGAGCGGTAAACGCTTTACTGGATACAGGTTCAACAAGGAACATTATCCAACCCAAATTTCTCAACGACATTGATCAGCTCATCGCTCCACAAACGTTTGTTATGGCATGTGGCGATGGTTTAGTAGAATCCGTCGGGACTACGACAATAAACGTTAATGAACTAGATGTACCCTTCAAGACCACGTTTCAGGTCATACAAAATTTAAATGAGGAGCTCATACTGGAAGCCCCATTTTTATACGCTAACAGTGTCGTATTTGACTACCAAAGAAAATGTGTCTACATCGGCACTGAAGATCGGATAACCGTCTTCTGGAATCAGACTGCCTATCAAGAAAGGGAACAATTCCAACTTCCCAAGAAGCTAATTTTCGAAAACGATACTTTAAGACCTCTGTTCGAGGAGTTCGCTGAATTGTTCACAGCGGTATATGTCTATGTCCGTTCTCCTAAGCGTGTTCGCAAATCTTCGATTTCTGAATCTCATTCTTCCTAATGTCACCCCTGTGCTCACCCAATCTAACACTGAATGGTCTGGATGACTCACCCACATAATGTTTATTACACTCACACGGAATACTAAAAATCGTGGGCGTACAAGGAAAAGCAACTAAGTCCAAAATATATAGTTTCGAGAAAAATGGATAGTAATATTTATTAGAAAGTGTAAAATCAAATGAGATAACTAAATATTTCAAATGTATTTGTTTAGATTTAGTAGTTATTTGCAAAAACACTAAAATAATTAGACAACATATCCTAACACAACATTATTTTATTTTTATTTAAAAAAAAACACCTGGACTTAGTGTGTTCTTCTTGTTACAACGTAGAAGACGCTTGCAATATTTTAGATAAAGGGACTAAGTCAGATAAGGGTTCATCAAAATCATATAATACGTGTGCACTATACACTATTTTGTTAGAATTATTCGTACGAACTGACACTAAACACCAACATAACCTTACTATTTCAGGACTTAGTGGATAATTACGCAATATTTTTCAGCACATTCTGTTCAGTAAGAACACACTAAGTGCCCTTTGTTGATTTTAGCTGTCCAAGTTCAGTGTAAACTGGACTTACACTAAATGGTCACTTCTATAATATTGAACGGACACCTGATATGGACTTAGTTTGTTTTTCATATGAAAGATCAGGAAATATGGACTTAGTGACTGCAATTCTCAAAAATTGTCTAAAAGTGGACTTGGTGGATTTTCCTTGTATGCCTACGAAATGCAGTTTTTTGAATTTTGCTCATGATTTAGCGGTTTTGTTTTTGTTAAAATAGATCTCAATTTGAAATATCGTTCTAATATCAAATCTATTGCTATACGGCGTAGCTTTTCAGATAATCCGTGTACATAAGGAATTAACGTTGTGTACCGTTGTTCAGGTTTTTGTCGTACATGATTATTATTTTCTATATATGTGAAAGTTCTATCAACAAAAGCTTCAGGGTATTGATTGTTTATAAGAACCTCTTTTATAAAGCGTTTCTCATTGTCTAATATTTCATCATGAGAAGAAATTATTTTGGCCTTATCATATAAGCATTTTATAACACCCTTTTTTAACATGCATCGACTGATTTGAGTTAAAATTCAAATACCTGTGTGTGTGTTGGTTTTCTATAAACGCTTGTTTCAGCTATATTATTTACTCTTTTAATTAAAACATCTGAAAATGGTAGTTCATTTCTATTTTCTACTTCTAGTGTAAATTTAATAGATGGTTATTTATTATTTTTTATTTTCTAAAAAATTATCTAGCAAATCGACTCCATGGGGCCAAATTGCAAATATATCGTCAACATATCTCCACCAGCTAACCGGTTTATATATACAATTTTGAACATGTTTAGTTTCAAAGTCCTCCATAAATATATTACTTAAAACTGGTGACAATGGAGACCCCATTGCCATACCAAAGTTTTGTTGATAGAAATCACCTTCAAACTGAAAGTAAGTCTTTTTTATACATAATGTTAAAAGTTCTATTATGCTATTAACAGTTAATTTAGTTCTATCTTCCAAATTATTATCATTTAACAATTTATCCTTGACTATTTCTAAAGTTTTATCTACTGGGACATTGGTAAAGAGGCTAACTACATCAAAACTAACCATCAGATGGGTATCATAAATATTGTTTTCATAAATCTTTTCTATAATGTGTCTACTATTTTTAATATACGAATTGGTGTTTCCAGATAATGGATTTAGAATATTAAGTAAGACTTATGGCATGGCGAATTAATGGAAGTAACAATGGGTCTTAAAGGAATATTTTGCTTATGTATTTTTGGCAAACCATAAAAATGAGATGGCTTGCGATGCGGTGTGAGCTTACTTCGTTCAAAGTCATTAAATTTATTTTTATACTTGAATAGAGTTGTATATATTTTGCTCTCAATTGATTTTGTGGGATCCTTGTTTAATTTTGAGTAAGATCATGACTTTTGTATCATATACATTTTTATCTATAACAACCGTGGCATTACCTTTGTCTGCTGGCAACATTTTAATACGTTCATCTCTTCTTAAGGAAGATATGGATTGTTCTTCTTCTGTACTTAAATTATCTCTAATTTTATGTTGCTTTTCTGTTGGCATGTTTTGAGCAGTTTTCTCTACAGCTGCTATGATATCAAATTTTGGGACAGATTTTGGGTTTACTGCAAAAATTTAAACCTTTTGACAAGACAAGTTTATCTGAAATTGTTAAAACTCTATTTGACATATTAATGACAGTCTTGTCAATTAGAGGGTTATTGTTTATATTATGCAGTTGCCTGATCTGCTTCTCTCTTATTAGGTTTCTAAATTTATTTATATGCGTGCTTTTTTATAAACTAAAATGCTTATCATAACTAAACCTGATATTCCGGCATATGTATTGAAAATCCTGTTCTATAACGTTGTTGTACAATTCGTTTTCTGTATTTATGATTTCCTTAATTATTTCTGCCTTTTGGCATCTTTGGAACTATATTCTTTCCCCAACGATGGATTTGCTAGTTTTATTCAAAATTCTTCTGGTCTCTTTATTTTGAAAGGGCGCTTTTAATCGTAAAAATTTTGGTATGATTCCATGATTCCGACATTTACACAAAAAAGTAATATTATTTTCTGATCTTGTCAGTTCTTGTAATAATTCTCTAAAAATCTAAAATAGTAATTGATATTAGGCCCATACCTGTTATCTAAATATTGTCTAAATGTTGGTTGTAAGCAGTAAGTATCTGTGGATACTGAATATAACAAATATATTCTTAAAGCTGTGTATTTAATATACACAGCACACAAACATTATAATACGCTTTGAGAAAGGAAACAGATTCGTTTTCCGAAACGTCAGCAAAATAAGTCATTTTATATTTTTGTTCTTATTCATTATTTATCAAAAACCACCCTCTAACTGATCCTTTGACGTAAAAGTCACAGGCGTAGAGGTTATTTTCCAGTAAAATACTGGTTAATTTTATTATTTTGTAGATTTCAGACATTGTTTAGAAGAAAATACATGTGGTAGAGCATCAAAATAAGAAACACAGAAAAAATAAAGAAAATGCTACAGCCAACTTTTAGACAATTACGTATTTAAATTTTTCAAAAAATTTAAAAGCATCAATTTTTGTTTTCTTTGTGAGAAGATTTCCTGAAAATATCATTAATAAATTGTCTTGAGTAGATTTACAAGATGTGAAATAGAAACAAATTGGTTCACTTGATTAAGAAAAAATTTTTTTTTTCGGATTTTCGATAAGGGCTGCTCGGACAGCCTTGGCTTTGAATTTGGGGGTTGTTTACTATATGTGGCGTGCCTATGTCTATGTCTATGTCTATGTCTATGTCTACGTCTACGTCTACGTCTACGTCTACGTCTACGTCTACGTCTACATCTAAGTCTAAGTCTAAGTCTACGTCTACGTCCACGTCTACGTCTACGTCTACGTCTCTGTCTACGTCTACGTCTACGTCTACGTCTACGTCTACGTCTACGTCTACGTCTACGTATACGTCTACGTATACGTCTACGTCTAAGTCTACGTCTACGTCTACGTCTACGTCTACGTCTACGTCTACGTCTACGTCTACGTCTACGTCTACGTCTACGTCTACGTCTACGTCTACGTCTACGTCTACGTCTACGTCTACGTCTACGTCTACGTCTACGTCTACGTCTATGTCTATGTCTGTCTATGTCTGTCTATGTCTATGTCTATGTCTATGTCTATGTCTATGTCTATGTCTATGTCTATGTCTATGTCTATGTCTATGTCTGTCTATGTTTATGTTTATGTTTATAAATGTTCAGACGACAGTCTTAGTTTTCCAAATCTCCGAAACTACTAATTCTAGAGAAATGAAAAAAAAAATTCTTAATAAGTTTATCTTTTTGGTGTCTGATGTATTTTTCGCAATAAATTGTCTTGAGTAGATTTACAAGATGTCAAATACAAACAAATTGGTTCACTTAATTAAGAAAAAAACATTTTTTTCGGATTTTCGATAAGGGCTGTCCGAAAGGGGACAGCCTTGGCTTTGAATTTGGGGGTTGTCTTCTATATGTGGCTTGTTTATGTTTATGTTATGTTTATAAATGTTCAGACGACATTCTTAATTTTCCAAATCTCCGAAATTACTAATTCTACAGAAATGAAAAAAAATTCATTCTTAATAAGTTTATCTTTTTGGTATCTGATGTTTTTTTCGCTAAAAATGATACTTTTTAAATTATTCGGTTAAAACTGTTTTGAGGTACCTGTTTTCTCAAAATACAATCCTAATTTTCAAGTCGTTATAAGTTGAAAACTATCACTTTATGTGAAAAATTATATAGAAATACTTCGTCTCACATCTTTCAGTTAGTTTTTTTTTTGTACACCCCCTGAAGAGGTTTCATCCACCTCCTATAAATAAAAATGGCAAGTCCCCGCATAATACAGAAACATTTCTTTTGCGCAATTAAAGTTTAAAGAAAACGAAATTTATTTAATATTACAATCTTTCTAAATTAAATTCTCTGGTTGCTGTACTCGATCTCCATCTTCCCGTACTATGTGTTACTAGATAAACTACGAAATTTTACTACTTAATTTATCAAAAGTCTTAAAATTAGAAATACCATTTTAGACAGATCTTATATGGCCCGTCTATAGATCAATGGCCAGCATCAATACTAACTCATTAAATAATAAAGTTTTGTGAATTTTGTTGTAGTAAACAAGGACCTGCGTTATAGAAACTATGTCTGTTCATATATTTCCACTAAAACAAAAAATACGTGCGGTATGTAAATGACAGTTGTAGAATCTAGAATCAAGTTCTTAACATTAGAAAAATGTCCACGAAATAAGACCTTTTTGAATATGCTGAGGAATATGCATGTAATCTAAAATATATCAGCGTTACATATGGGGACAACTCAACAAATTACGTGAGGAGACTACAAATGGCCAAGACGGTTTGTGTTCTTAGATAATAAATTTCACTCTCTACGCAATTGTCTCGAATGTTGACCCTTTTATGTTGACCAAACGAAACCATTGTCTCAGTTAACGTGTGGAGGCACATAAAGTAACCGAAAACAGCTTTTAACAGAATTTAAATTTGTTTTTATAATTAAAATAAATTATTGAAATTAAGTTAACTGAGTCGGAAACCTAGAATTTTTTTTGAAAAACGGTGCAAATATCGTCGATAATTTGGTTCCATTGTGCCCGACAGCTCCAAGAGAAAAAGGATCTGGTAGATTTCTGCGTAAAACAGAAAAATAAATAATAGTTTCCAAATTTCAATTTTTTTGTAATTTTTTCGTATTACTCAAATTCCCTGAAATGCTGGTGTGCTTAATGATTACACTTAAGCGTGGTCTAAAAAAGAAAAACCCTCCAATCCGAATAGGTTACAAATTATGATCTTTCGAAGTGGAACATTTTCGAGTCTCTTTCGCGCAGAGTTGGATTTTCTCGAAATAACCTTTTTAGGTAAATCCAATTTAAAACTATGTTCTAGTTTAGTATATAAAAGATTTCGAGTCAAAAGTGTGGCAACTAGAACACGGTTCGTTACTTCTAATTTTGTTGTCTATGATATAATGCCCTAGGTGAAAATCATATTTCGGCGGTTGGATATTATACAGGGTGTTCCTTAATGACATGAAGAAAAGTTCATATGAACATATGCCAGCAACGGCTTAAATTTTTTGCTACGGGGTGTTGAATTTTTTTTTAATATCTCAGAAAGTACTTATTATTTTCAATTTTGGTATGTATTAACAGGATATAAAACCACATATTTTAGAAAAGTAAGTTTATCGCTCCACGAGTGGCGTCCCTGCAAACATGTCCTCTGATATTTTTTACCACAAAAGTGGACGTTTCTTCCTTAAATTATCGTGTTTAAAAGAAACGTGACGTACGGACGGACGGACGGACGGACATTCGGTCACAGACAGACGGACATTTTGAAAGTTGTTCAGAATCACTAACACAATGATATAATTTTTTTTCTCTGCGAGTGATATTTACGAGTTTAGAAATGCGGTGATCAAATGCAATATACTCTTCTTTCAATAAAAGTATAATTAATTCGTGACTTTTTTAAAGTTAAAATGTCCTTACAGATGCCATTATTTATTTTGAATTATAAAGTATTTAACGACTTCAGAGCAAAGAAGTAACCGAATCTCCCTTTGGATGTGTTGACAAGCGTCATGATTTATAATTTGTACCTAATTAAACAAGACCGTGTCTCAGAGTTGCTTGTTTGCAATTAAACTAGATAATTTATATTAAGATAATGTAAACATTACGGGCAGTTTTATAAAGAACCAAAACTCTAAATTTAGAAGGAAATTTCTTACAGAATTTATGCACTGCTTAGTAATTATGTTACACTTATTTTTATTGTATTCGTATATTGTCTACAATTAATAGATCCTTCAGAAATTATGGAACTGTTTGGAAGGAAGTAACTCACCTGAATTTAATGTAACTAATTTTTGTACATTAATTAGGAAGTATTAAATATGTTGCAGTATTTTAGCCTAAAAATTTCATTTCTTTTATGGAATATTTGCCCATCACATTTGTTGCTGTTAATACTATTAGTACGTGTGTCGTGCACGACATAGTTTTAATGATACAGTGTGTCCCGTCTCAAGTGGACATACCTTGATATTTCGGTTATTACTCTACAGATTGATTTCAAATTTTTCTTAGTTATAAAACTCTTCACACCAACACACTGGTCCACTCAAAAATGAGGTTTTTCTATATTTACAGCAAAAGTTTATTAAAAACAGTTGTTTAGAATCAGAGCTGGGTAATTACTTGTAATTTAAAAATAATTACAATTACAAATTACTTTTTTTAAAAAGAAACTAATTACAATTACAAAGTACATGTCTTTAAAAAAGGAATTAGCAATTACTTTTCTAATTACTTTTATGTTAAAGTAAATTATAGTTACCAAACAGACAAAAAGGTAAGTTAAAAATTTTAATTAAAAGTGTTGTGTAATATTGCGTTTTAATATTTATTAGAATCGTTATTAGAATGTTTGTCCTTAAGAGTAATCAAGAAAAATTAAATAAATATATAGAAAAGGCAACTTAATAGTGGAGTCGGTTTAGGAAAGCATTGGGAAAATTTTTAAGATGGATGCTGACCCTGCGGAAATTGTTTCTCATGACGAGTATAATAAAACCCTAAAACTTTAATTTCCAAAATTTTTTTTCTCTACGAGTGATATTTACGAGTTTAGAAATGCGGTGATCAAATGCAATATACTCTTCTTTCAACAAAAGTATAATTAATTCGTGACTTAACGCTTTTTTGGCCGAAAAGGGGTATTTTGGACATTTTAAGGGTCAAGTTTGTTGTTTTAATTTTTTTTATCACTTAAACAATTAGTCAAGAAAAGAAAATGGTATTCTTCTATTCTCAATATTAAAGGAACTTTCAGTTTAAATTTGGGGAAGATATATGACCATCCCCCCCCAGGGCTGGCTCCAGGTATTTTGCCGCCCCGGGCACAGTTTTATTTTGCCGCCCTCTCTTATATAAATAACATTAGGATCACGCGGGGTAAAAATGAGACGAGATGATATCTTTCAATTTTTAGGTTGCTTAGAATCGAGTCATATTTAATGAAAGATTGGTATCATGTAAAAATGACAGGAAAAACTATATTTCTATGTATTTTTTTACTAAAAAGTGCCGTTAATTGATAAACAAAAATAAACAGTGTCTCATTTTTACCCTCTGAGTGGGGTAAAAAAAATACAGTGGAGGGTAAATGAAAGACACGTGATTTATTCCCATTCTTATTGACGTTGTACAAATGGAAGTGCAAAAATAAGACAGAGGAGAGTTTTTTTTTTATATGTAATTTATTCAGATTTTTTACTAAACAAGAAGGGGCTTGCAGAAGGGCTAGCTTCTCTTAAATTAGGAAGCTGAAATGTGCCTGCTTCAGTCTGCCCAGTTGGTCTCTTTAGTCTCTTTTTTACCCCGCTTTTAATTTTTTCGTTAAAATGAAATTTTTGATGAATTAAAACTAGCAGATTAATAAACTTGATCACAAAATGTGAAGTATAACGTATGATACTTCTAGTTGATGTCTGCCAAATACGGACAATGCAAATAGAGAAACTATAAAATCTCCAAAAAAGTACTAAGGTGCGATCAAAAATTTTTTAAAAGTGATTTAAAGAGTTTACTGAATAATATTTTTTCCCGCATTAACAGTAGGCATAGGACTTGATTGGATAACATAAAACAGTTCTGAATGTACAAAACAAATTTGAATAAAAAAAAAATTAAGTTTAATTTATTTCAATCTGGGTTGGATATCACCTTGTCTTTTTTACCCCGCTACCTGTCTGTCTCATTTTTACCCCGCCCGACCTTGTCTTTTGAGTCCGTTATTTTTTATAACATTTTAAGAGTCACCTTCTGAATACTCTTGATGGTTTGTTTTTTTAGTTATAAGCCCTAATAGCACAACATTGTCCTGTGGACATCTGAAGGACGTCCTCGACGGACATGCAGTACATCCGATGGACGTTCGTTTTTGGTCCAAAGTACATCCGACTGGCAGCTGAAGGACGTGCAAATGTCACAACTTGGGACAATAAATTATTTTTATTTATTTGCTTTTATCAAGATTAGAGAATATTATTTAGGTATTATGCAAATCACAACTTACACACTTTTTTATTTATTATGAAAATACCTACTTTCTGTATATTGTTGCCCTAATCTGGGCACGCTAATATACTAGTTAGGTAAATACTTTAAAACACTCATTATTGGAGAACCAATCAAAACAACTACTCTTCTAGCTAATACTGACGAAGTATTGAATTACATGATAGGATTCTTAGCATTTTAAAGAAAAAAAATATACTGAAAATACTTAAGTCATTCATTTACATTTAGTCATTCACACTTTTTTATTTAATAGGAAATTATCTACTTTCTGTATATTGGTACCTTAATCGGGTACCGCTAATATACTACTTAGGAAAACACTTTAAAACACTTATTATTGGAAAACCAATCAAAACAACTACTCTTCCAGCTAATACTGACGAAGTATTGAATTACATGGTAGGATTCCTGGCATTTTAAGGCAAAAAAAAAAAAAAAAATTATATTGAAGATACTTGAATTATTTATTGAAATTCAGTCATTCACAATAGTTATTGAACCTTACATTCTATTTCAACTCTAGAAAAGTTGTACAAGTTTTTTCGAACTCGTTAGTTCTCATCAGTAGAGTATAGAAACATTCATTCATTATTTACAAGCCTATTCTTGATTTATTTTATACAATTAATTATTTTTATTTATTTGCTTTTATCAAGATTAGAGAATATTATTTAGGTATTATGCAAATCACAACTTACACACTTTTTTATTTATTATGAAAATACCTACTTTCTGTATATTGTTGCCCTAATCTGGGCACGCTAATATACTAGTTAGGTAAATACTTTAAAACACTCATTATTGGAGAACCAATCAAAACAACTACTCTTCTAGCTAATACTGACGAAGTATTGAATTACATGATAGGATTCTTAGCATTTTAAAGAAAAAAAATATACTGAAAATACTTAAGTCATTCATTTACATTTAGTCATTCACACTTTTTTATTTAATAGGAAATTATCTACTTTCTGTATATTGGTACCTTAATCGGGTACCGCTAATATACTACTTAGGAAAACACTTTAAAACACTTATTATTGGAAAACCAATCAAAACAACTACTCTTCCAGCTAATACTGACGAAGTATTGAATTACATGGTAGGATTCCTGGCATTTTAAGGCAAAAAAAAAAAAAAAAAATTATATTGAAGATACTTGAATTATTTATTGAAATTCAGTCATTCACAATAGTTATTGAACCTTACATTCTATTTCAACTCTAGAAAAGTTGTACAAGTTTTTTCGAACTCGTTAGTTCTCATCAGTAGAGTATAGAAACATTCATTCATTATTTACAAGCCTATTCTTGATTTATTTTATACAATTAATTATTTTTATTTATTTGCTTTTATCAAGATTAGAGAATATTATTTAGGTATTATGCAAATCACAACTTACACACTTTTTTATTTATTATGAAAATACCTACTTTCTGTATATTGTTGCCCTAATCTGGGCACGCTAATATACTAGTTAGGTAAATACTTTAAAACACTCATTATTGGAGAACCAATCAAAACAACTACTCTTCTAGCTAATACTGACGAAGTATTGAATTACATGATAGGATTCTTAGCATTTTAAAGAAAAAAAATATACTGAAAATACTTAAGTCATTCATTTACATTTAGTCATTCACACTTTTTTATTTAATAGGAAATTATCTACTTTCTGTATATTGGTACCTTAATCGGGTACCGCTAATATACTACTTAGGAAAACACTTTAAAACACTTATTATTGGAAAACCAATCAAAACAACTACTCTTCCAGCTAATACTGACGAAGTATTGAATTACATGGTAGGATTCCTGGCATTTTAAGGCAAAAAAAAAAAAAAAAATTATATTGAAGATACTTGAATTATTTATTGAAATTCAGTCATTCACAATAGTTATTGAACCTTACATTCTATTTCAACTCTAGAAAAGTTGTACAAGTTTTTTCGAACTCGTTAGTTCTCATCAGTAGAGTATAGAAACATTCATTCATTATTTACAAGCCTATTCTTGATTTATTTTATACAATTAATTATTTTTATTTATTTGCTTTTATCAAGATTAGAGAATATTATTTAGGTATTATGCAAATCACAACTTACACACTTTTTTATTTATTATGAAAATACCTACTTTCTGTATATTGTTGCCCTAATCTGGGCACGCTAATATACTAGTTAGGTAAATACTTTAAAACACTCATTATTGGAGAACCAATCAAAACAACTACTCTTCTAGCTAATACTGACGAAGTATTGAATTACATGATAGGATTCTTAGCATTTTAAAGAAAAAAAATATACTGAAAATACTTAAGTCATTCATTTACATTTAGTCATTCACACTTTTTTATTTAATAGGAAATTATCTACTTTCTGTATATTGGTACCTTAATCGGGTACCGCTAATATACTACTTAGGAAAACACTTTAAAACACTTATTATTGGAAAACCAATCAAAACAACTACTCTTCCAGCTAATACTGACGAAGTATTGAATTACATGGTAGGATTCCTGGCATTTTAAGGCAAAAAAAAAAAAAAAAAAAAAAAATTATATTGAAGATACTTGAATTATTTATTGAAATTCAGTCATTCACAATAGTTATTGAACCTTACATTCTATTTCAACTCTAGAAAAGTTGTACAAGTTTTTTCGAACTCGTTAGTTCTCATCAGTAGAGTATAGAAACATTCATTCATTATTTACAAGCCTATTCTTGATTTATTTTATACAATTAATTATTTTTATTTATTTGCTTTTATCAAGATTAGAGAATATTATTTAGGTATTATGCAAATCACAACTTACACACTTTTTTATTTATTATGAAAATACCTACTTTCTGTATATTGTTGCCCTAATCTGGGCACGCTAATATACTAGTTAGGTAAATACTTTAAAACACTCATTATTGGAGAACCAATCAAAACAACTACTCTTCTAGCTAATACTGACGAAGTATTGAATTACATGATAGGATTCTTAGCATTTTAAAGAAAAAAAATATACTGAAAATACTTAAGTCATGATTTGCATAATACCTAAATAATATTCTCTAATCTTGATAAAAGCAAATAAATAAAAATAATTAATTGTATAAAATAAATCAAGAATAGGCTTGTAAATAATGAATGAATGTTTCTATACTCTACTGATGAGAACTAACGAGTTCGAAAAAACTTGTACAACTTTTCTAGAGTTGAAATAGAATGTAAGGTTCAATAACTATTGTGAATGACTGAATTTCAATAAATAATTCAAGTATCTTCAATATAATTTTTTTTTTTTTTTTTTTGCCTTAAAATGCCAGGAATCCTACCATGTAATTCAATACTTCGTCAGTATTAGCTGGAAGAGTAGTTGTTTTGATTGGTTTTCCAATAATAAGTGTTTTAAAGTGTTTTCCTAAGTAGTATATTAGCGGTACCCGATTAAGGTACCAATATACAGAAAGTAGATAATTTCCTATTAAATAAAAAAGTGTGAATGACTAAATGTAAATGAATGACTTAAGTATTTTCAGTATATTTTTTTTCTTTAAAATGCTAAGAATCCTATCATGTAATTCAATACTTCGTCAGTATTAGCTAGAAGAGTAGTTGTTTTGATTGGTTCTCCAATAATGAGTGTTTTAAAGTATTTACCTAACTAGTATATTAGCGTGCCCAGATTAGGGCAACAATATACAGAAAGTAGGTATTTTCATAATAAATAAAAAAGTGTGTAAGTTGTGATTTGCATAATACCTAAATAATATTCTCTAATCTTGATAAAAGCAAATAAATAAAAATAATTAATTGTATAAAATAAATCAAGAATAGGCTTGTAAATAATGAATGAATGTTTCTATACTCTACTGATGAGAACTAACGAGTTCGAAAAAACTTGTACAACTTTTCTAGAGTTGAAATAGAATGTAAGGTTCAATAACTATTGTGAATGACTGAATTTCAATAAATAATTCAAGTATCTTCAATATAATTTTTTTTTTTTTTTTTGCCTTAAAATGCCAGGAATCCTACCATGTAATTCAATACTTCGTCAGTATTAGCTGGAAGAGTAGTTGTTTTGATTGGTTTTCCAATAATAAGTGTTTTAAAGTGTTTTCCTAAGTAGTATATTAGCGGTACCCGATTAAGGTACCAATATACAGAAAGTAGATAATTTCCTATTAAATAAAAAAGTGTGAATGACTAAATGTAAATGAATGACTTAAGTATTTTCAGTATATTTTTTTTCTTTAAAATGCTAAGAATCCTATCATGTAATTCAATACTTCGTCAGTATTAGCTAGAAGAGTAGTTGTTTTGATTGGTTCTCCAATAATGAGTGTTTTAAAGTATTTACCTAACT
Organism: Rutpela maculata; assembly: GCA_936432065.2. Taxonomy (NCBI): domain Eukaryota; kingdom Metazoa; phylum Arthropoda; class Insecta; order Coleoptera; family Cerambycidae; genus Rutpela; species Rutpela maculata. Next base: position 32,523,254 of record OW386294.2, on the reverse strand, counting down.
AGTATATTAGCGTGCCCAGATTAGGGCAACAATATACAGAAAGTAGGTATTTTCATAATAAATAAAAAAGTGTGTAAGTTGTGATTTGCATAATACCTAAATAATATTCTCTAATCTTGATAAAAGCAAATAAATAAAAATAATTAATTGTATAAAATAAATCAAGAATAGGCTTGTAAATAATGAATGAATGTTTCTATACTCTACTGATGAGAACTAACGAGTTCGAAAAAACTTGTACAACTTTTCTAGAGTTGAAATAGAATGTAAGGTTCAATAACTATTGTGAATGACTGAATTTCAATAAATAATTCAAGTATCTTCAATATAATTTTTTTTTTTTTTTGCCTTAAAATGCCAGGAATCCTACCATGTAATTCAATACTTCGTCAGTATTAGCTGGAAGAGTAGTTGTTTTGATTGGTTTTCCAATAATAAGTGTTTTAAAGTGTTTTCCTAAGTAGTATATTAGCGGTACCCGATTAAGGTACCAATATACAGAAAGTAGATAATTTCCTATTAAATAAAAAAGTGTGAATGACTAAATGTAAATGAATGACTTAAGTATTTTCAGTATATTTTTTTTTCTTTAAAATGCTAAGAATCCTATCATGTAATTCAATACTTCGTCAGTATTAGCTAGAAGAGTAGTTGTTTTGATTGGTTCTCCAATAATGAGTGTTTTAAAGTATTTACCTAACTAGTATATTAGCGTGCCCAGATTAGGGCAACAATATACAGAAAGTAGGTATTTTCATAATAAATAAAAAAGTGTGTAAGTTGTGATTTGCATAATACCTAAATAATATTCTCTAATCTTGATAAAAGCAAATAAATAAAAATAATTAATTGTATAAAATAAATCAAGAATAGGCTTGTAAATAATGAATGAATGTTTCTATACTCTACTGATGAGAACTAACGAGTTCGAAAAAACTTGTACAACTTTTCTAGAGTTGAAATAGAATGTAAGGTTCAATAACTATTGTGAATGACTGAATTTCAATAAATAATTCAAGTATCTTCAATATAATTTTTTTTTTTTTTTTTTTTTTGCCTTAAAATGCCAGGAATCCTACCATGTAATTCAATACTTCGTCAGTATTAGCTGGAAGAGTAGTTGTTTTGATTGGTTTTCCAATAATAAGTGTTTTAAAGTGTTTTCCTAAGTAGTATATTAGCGGTACCCGATTAAGGTACCAATATACAGAAAGTAGATAATTTCCTATTAAATAAAAAAGTGTGAATGACTAAATGTAAATGAATGACTTAAGTATTTTCAGTATATTTTTTTTTCTTTAAAATGCTAAGAATCCTATCATGTAATTCAATACTTCGTCAGTATTAGCTAGAAGAGTAGTTGTTTTGATTGGTTCTCCAATAATGAGTGTTTTAAAGTATTTACCTAACTAGTATATTAGCGTGCCCAGATTAGGGCAACAATATACAGAAAGTAGGTATTTTCATAATAAATAAAAAAGTGTGTAAGTTGTGATTTGCATAATACCTAAATAATATTCTCTAATCTTGATAAAAGCAAATAAATAAAAATAATTAATTGTATAAAATAAATCAAGAATAGGCTTGTAAATAATGAATGAATGTTTCTATACTCTACTGATGAGAACTAACGAGTTCGAAAAAACTTGTACAACTTTTCTAGAGTTGAAATAGAATGTAAGGTTCAATAACTATTGTGAATGACTGAATTTCAATAAATAATTCAAGTATCTTCAATATAATTTTTTTTTTTTTTTTTTTTTTGCCTTAAAATGCCAGGAATCCTACCATGTAATTCAATACTTCGTCAGTATTAGCTGGAAGAGTAGTTGTTTTGATTGGTTTTCCAATAATAAGTGTTTTAAAGTGTTTTCCTAAGTAGTATATTAGCGGTACCCGATTAAGGTACCAATATACAGAAAGTAGATAATTTCCTATTAAATAAAAAAGTGTGAATGACTAAATGTAAATGAATGACTTAAGTATTTTCAGTATATTTTTTTTCTTTAAAATGCTAAGAATCCTATCATGTAATTCAATACTTCGTCAGTATTAGCTAGAAGAGTAGTTGTTTTGATTGGTTCTCCAATAATGAGTGTTTTAAAGTATTTACCTAACTAGTATATTAGCGTGCCCAGATTAGGGCAACAATATACAGAAAGTAGGTATTTTCATAATAAATAAAAAAGTGTGTAAGTTGTGATTTGCATAATACCTAAATAATATTCTCTAATCTTGGGACAATATTTGTACATTCTAATTATTTAGAAAAAAAAAACCGGAATGAGCAGGGATCGAACCATCGATCTCGTGATTTGTAATTCAACAACAACAACAACAACAAAACAAATTTATTTGACATTTCTTGTTACAAGAATGCACCTCATCGGATCCCAGCCCGGGGCCAACCAGACAACCATGGCGCGTAGCGTCGTGGTAAATGTGTGGTTGGATGAGGCGGGTCCGATTTGGTTTGACGATAATGCTTGTTACAGCTAGGACACCTGTCCGCCTTAGGCAGACTTAAAACTAGGTTATGCTTAGGGAATATGCTCGCACGAGCCTAAAACTAATGAATAAAGAACTTAAAACTAACACTTGCACTGCACTTACACATTTTTGGTTGCTGATACGGGAAAACAGAATTAAACGAAAAAACCCGTTCTCTCACTCGGCCACCAACTTGGCTTATTAGTGTTTACTTAAAGACTGTACAGTTGACTCATATAACTATTTATTTCAAAATGTAGAAGGTACCTATTTGAATGTGTAATAAATATTTAGTTTCAAATAATATCATTAATAATTTACAAAAAAGATTAAAATTAAATTATTAATGATAAATTACAAATTACTATAAAAAATAAACTACAAATTTTACAGAAATAACGGTTAAATGTAAACAAAAACATTGTAAAATTAAAAAACCAGTTTTGTCAACGTTTTTTTGTTTTTATATTAAATAGACGTCCTGCTGCTGTCCCTAGGGACCTAAAATGTGCGTACTTGCCAAAGGACGTCCGTTGCGGCACATATATGTTGGGCGTTAAGTGTGCTATTCGCTGGTATGTATACATATTTCGGAAACGTGTTGGAGATAAAGCGGTATGGAGATATTATCATTTATTGCATAAATATAATATTTAAATCAACGGACACGAAAAGGACGTCCATCTCCTGTCCCTATATGGACATAAAATGGACATACAGAGGACGTCCATTCCGTACAATTTCAAAGTAAATCCGATGATAAACGTCCGGTAGGCGTCCAGTTTATGTCCAGGACGTCAGTACATTAAATGGACATAAAACGGACGTCCGGCGGACATCGTATGCTATTAGGGAGATTTACAGCAATTTTCGGATTTTCAGCAATATGATTACTGTATTTAAAAGGGTAAAATAAAATAATTGAAAAAATTAACTATATTGAAACTTAAAAAAAATACCACACAAATTAGACAAGAAATAAAATCACATATAAGAAACAGAATGTATATATGTAACCAACTTTATATACAAAAAAAAACTAACAATAACAAATTATTTGTATAAAGTTAACATTACTATTACTATATTAGTGAAACAATTGTTTCCTAGCTTTTTCATATTTTTTGGTAACTGTGAATTTGAAGAATTTTGCCGCCCCGGACAGCCGCCCCCCCCCCCCCCCCTAGAGCCAGCCCTGATCCCCCTCCTGATATTATTATATATATATACGAAAAAAATTGAGAAAATCAAATTTCGGCTATCTCGATCAGATCTCAACCGATTTGGAATGAAAGTAGTCTTTATCGCACAAAAATTTCAGCCAAAAATGTTAAATAGTTTGGCTGAAATTGCAGTTTCAGTCAAATTTTCTGAAAATTTCAAATCGAAATATCTTCGGTTTTTTCAATTCTTTCGTATATATACATTTATATCTATATCAGGGGATAATCTGATCTTCACCAAATTTAGGTTCCTTTAATATTAAGAATAAAAGGATACTATTTTCGTTCCTTAACTATATAATTGTTAAGGTGGTCAAAAAAAATTAAAACTGCAAATTTGCCCCTCAAAATGTCCAAAAAAACCTTTTTCGGCCACTAAAACATGCACGGTTCCACCAAGATTTTAGGGTTTTTTATACTCGCCATGACAAACAATTTCCGCCGGGTCTGCATCCATCTTAAAAAATTTCCCAACCTCGCTATTTTATTGACTAAATCGACTCCACTATAATAACAATGCCTAATAATAATCAGAGTGATAATAATAAACAGTAAACACATTTAGTTTTTAAAAGTTTATTGAACAAAAATACAAAAGTTTGTGTACTTAATAAAAAAACATAAATGTGCAGCGTACCACGGAAAAAACTCGTTTTTAGTCAGTAACTTTTTTTGAACTTTTCAGATTCATTTTAAACTATGCAACTGTAAAATTCTGCTTTAATATATTCTTTTGTTAAATCACATACGCATGTTCTTAAAGTAATTGTAATTGTGGAAAAAGTAATTGTAATTGGAAAAAGTAATTGTAATTGGAGAAAGTAATTGTAATTGGAAAAAGTAATTGTAATTGGAAAAAGTAATTGTACTTATAGAAGTAATTTGTAATTAGATAGTTCAAATAATATAATTACAAATTACAATTCCTTTAACAATTTTCCTGCAATTACAATTCCAAATTACTTTAATAAAAAAAATGTACTTAATTACAATTACAATTACACGAAAAAAGAGGAATTGTAATTGCTAATTACTTTTTCACCAGGAATTACCCAGCTCTGTTTAGAATCAAGAAATACCATTAGATACAGAATTTTGGTTATTTTCAAAACTCCTAGAATGATCCAGAAATTTACTTTACTTTAACAAAGATTGCCGTCGAAACAAAAATTAATGACAATCAGTTTATTGTGAAACAATTAGAAAATCATAACTCTAAATTCAACAAATTTTAATATAGTATTTAAGTACTTAAATATAGCCTTTTTCAACTAAACCATCATCAATAGCAATACATTTTTTATTATTCCTTGCTACTCGTCGTAGTTCTTGAACGTTAATTTCTTGTCAGGCTTGACCATTTCTCAACTTTATTTTTAACGGTGCCCCAAAAATAAAAATCAAGCGGGGTAACATCCGGAGATCTGCAAGACCACTCGATTAAAGGGCTGTTTCGTCTTATCCATTTTTGAGGAAAATTTACATTCAACCATCGTCGTACAATTATCGAGTTGTGAATCGATGCTCCGTCCAATTGAAAAAACATATCTCTTAGCAATGTCAGTGGAAAATCGTCAATTACCCCCATTAATGTATTATTTAAAAAGTTAGCAGTCTTGCTGCATTTAAAGTTTGGCAAAAAAAAATCAACACCACACGTTCACTTTTTCCGAGTACTGCCACTTACAATTGATTGACCATTGCGGGTTTTCTATTGCCCAATACCTACATAATTGGTGGTGAATGTCGCTTCATCTGTGAACATATTTTTTTTCAAAAAAATTATTAAGAAAATTAACTTGAGCTCAGAAACATATTCCAGATTTCTGTTATCATCACCTTCCTCCAAGGTGTGTAAAAATTTGGGTTTGAATGGCTTCAATTTGTATCGACGAAGACACCTCCAAATGTTGTTGCGAGTCAAATTCAAGTTTAATGCCATATCTCATATGCTACTATGAGGATTGTCATGAAAAGCATCTAAAATTACTTGGTCTACTTTTTACTGATTACTTCTTTTTCTTTTGGTTTTAATTACAGTACCACTTTGGTTGAAAAGTTTGTTAGTTTTGGCAACAACTTAGTAACTAATTTGACCTTGTGGATGTCTGTCATTAAGTTCTCGAGCTACTGCTCTGTTAGAACGACTATTTTCGCCAGTAAGTCTAATTATCTCAACTATTTCATTGAAAGTCAACGACTGTTCAGCCATTGTGTAAGAGAAAAATTGAATACAGGTACACGTTTGGCGTTTTTAATCACAATTGCCATCATTTTAAAAGTAATTTCTGGACTGTTGCAAAAGTTTTACAAATAGCCGATATTTTTTTATTCTGAACAATTTTTCTTAATAAATTTTTGCTGTATCTCTAACATTGAAACATACCTAAAAATTACCTGAAATAGATAATGTTCAATATCTTGTCACGTCCACTAAGATGTACAGGGTGGATCATTAATAATATGCCATAGCTCAAGGGTAGATTCTTTGGACCAAAGGATATATAACCAAACATGCTTTAGTAAATTGTTGCAGAAATTTTAAAAAACGCTTGCAAAAAATAAATATATAAAAAATAGGATATACAGGATGGACCATTAATAATAGGCCGTAGTTCAAGCGTAAATTCTTTGGATCAAAATATGAGGATATAACTAAACATACTTTAGTAACTTGTTGCTGTGGAAAAAGATGGGTGTCAAAATTGTATTTTTTTTTCTTTTTTTTGCAATATCTCAACTACCTCTTGACCGATCTTCTCCCAATTTGGTAAGGAAACATTTTTTAAGCTAAGAAACAATAATTTATGTATTACATCCCGCTAGCCCGTGGAGGGCGCCTCATGAGCTATGATGATGAATATTTTTTCTCTTTTTCTTTTACGAAACGTAGAGGCACTTTTAACTATAAAATCTCATGCAGGAGTCATTTCTACATAAAAAAGGTACACTTGATAGAACTTGATAATTCTAACCGTTTTCGACAAAACTGCTGCATAGATCTCAAGAATTCTTTGAAAACAAACCCAATTTGAAAAGGAAAAATTGTATTTATTCCAAAGCACACTTTTCAATAAATACAATTTTTCCTTTTCAAATTTGGTTTCTTTTCAAAGAATTCTTGAGATCTATGCGGTTGGAATTATCAAGTTCTACCAAGTGTACCTTTTTTTACATAGAAATGACTCCTGCATGAGATTTTCTAGTCAAAAGTGCCACTATGTTTCGTAAAAAGAAAAGAGAAAAAATATTCATAATCAGGTATAGCTCATGAGGTGCCCTCCACAGGCTAGCGTGATGTAATACATAAATTATTATTTCTTAACCTAAAAAATGTTTCCTTACCAAATTGGGAGAAGATCGGTCAAAACGTAGTTGAGATATTGCAAAAAAAAGAAAAAAAATTACAATTTTGACACCCTGTACCTTTTTCCACAGCAACAAGTTACTAAAGTATGTTTAGTTATATCCTCATATTTTGATCCATAGAATCTACCCTTAAACTATTGCCTATTATTAATGGTCCATCCTGTATATCCTATTCTTTATATATTTATTTTTTGCAGGCGTTTTTTAAAATTTCTGTTCCACTTTCGTGCATTCTTGTTCCTCCCTGTAGCTTTGAAAGTGTGACAGGTATCGTGACTAATTCTAGTAAGCGTAATATATCCTTAAAGACTTGCGGTGAGTCCCTTTAATCCAAATAATACTAAGGAAATATTAAGATTGTTAGAGTGAAATGTCAACCCAACCACATACTTCTTGTAAGTTTTCCTGAGTTATGTGGCTCAGGTGTACGCCCGCCACCGGTGTTCGTAAACGTCGTTGTCCCGAAGTCTGCTAGGTGCCCTTCGACTCCGAGTTCACGCTTCCTTCCCGGAAGGTTCGAATGCGGTCTACGTTCCATCTCAAGTTGCTACCACTTGTCAAAAACACGTGGAGCTATTACCACTTTTACTTCACTGCGAGGGCCATAAGACATTGAAAAATCATTTACTTTCGACGTGGAATTTTCAACGCATAGTATTTAGTTTTCGACCAGTCATACCGTGTCATTATGGAAATATTACGGTTTCGAAACCATATTTTACACTTAAATCTTTGGCATTCGTATACAGGGTGAGTCAGTTTTTAACATCAAACGGTCGAAATTGGTTCAGGATATGGAATTATGAACAAACGTTTATATAAGCGTATATTTATTCCATTCTATTCTATTCTATCAAAGATTAAGATTTTCTTGCATATTTTCAATAAAGTATAAAGACTAGCTCTTTTTTTATTACACGCTCTGTCGAGTGTGTGCTCTATTCTTGCTCAAGGTGCCAAAACTCAGTTTCTCTGATAGAAGTCTTTTTTATTGGGTTAATTGGATTTTAATTATGGCTCTTTGGAAAGGGAAGATTGATTTGAACTTTCATTAGTTCTAAAGTTGCTATTGAAAACTGAAATATGTTTCCGTCGGTTGGTCTGTATCATCTGATCTACGCAAAATTCGTTCGAACCTAAGAGACACACTGTACATTACACATCACTTTGATGAGTGTCATGATGCGACTGAAAAATAAATAAGTATTAATGGAATTTGTGGAATTTACACCGAAAAAGTATGGATCGAGGTGACTTTTTTATTTTTCAAAATAACTGTAAACAAGGATACTGTAAACCAGTAAGCAGCAGCTAATGAAATGTGGATTTTTTTTCATTTGGAGCGTTTTTTTATAAAACGCAACGGAAGTGAGAAAAATGCCTTGTAACACGAACATTGCTCTGGCGTGCACTTCCTAATCGTATCGGGCAATAGACAGTTTTCATTTTATTACATTCTATGTGAGTACGGAGTGTTTAGTTCACTACTGTTCGTTTTTAAGATGTATTATTGTAAATATTGTTATAATTTAAAAAGTAGGTAGTTTTATTTTCAACTGGTTTCTGATTAAACATACAGGTATACCATGAAGAGATCAGGTCAAAAATAATTACTGTAAACATATGCAGGAAAAGTATTGAACCTACTAATTTAAAAAAAAAGTAAATTTTGAGAATCCCGTCAGTTGGTGAAATGAATGAAAATAGCGCATGCGATATTGAAAATAGCTTAATAAACAAATGTAGTTTCTCAAGCCTTAATTATATGATCGTCCACAATTTATGGGAAATATCGACACGGGCTATTTACAAGCCCATTTATTTTCAACCCGTAAAACGCATAAGATATGTAAGTGTTAGTTGTATATAATTAATCATATGTGTATTAATTTAAAATATCGCCTTTTAAATATGTTTTACTCTAGAGACTTACCACTTACGGAAAGCGCATTTACAATTCGCCGTTCCAAATAGCCCTCACATTAATCGTGATTATCTGAAAAACGAAGGACCTGATAAAATTGGAGAAATTATGTATTTATTATGTGTCTATTGTAAACCAACCTTTGGAATATGCATAACCTACGTTGGCCATTTTTGAAAACTGCCACTTTTAAGGGGCTATGCGAATATTTTAGGCGAGGGGATACTCACATATTGCATGAGTGATTACCCCCTCGATTTTAGGCATCTATATAACACAGCTTTTTTGGTACGGTGACATTTTTCCATATTTTTTTATTTTAAAATTTTGGAGCTGTTCTCGAAAATTTAATGCTTATCCGGTTGGTTAAAATCTCATTTTGTGGTTTGCAATAGGCACATTTTTAAAAATTTTGTTAGTTCTTCCGTTCTTGAGATATTAGCGGTTAAAGTAAGGGTCTGCTGCTCAAGCTTATTACCACCAGATATTTTATCTTTAGTACAATTTTATGTTTGGCAATCGATTCACCATATTTCAGAATATGTGCGTCGAAATTTTTAATTTGAGTCAATAGTTAGACACAAAGTTATGGGATGAGAAATGCAAAATTGTATTTCCGAGGATTTCAGTTTTTGTATGTTCGCGAGTTGCATCCCACTAAACTGCACATTTTTTTTCTAAAATGGTTTATTAAACATTTCTGTCCGGTTATATACATTATTTGATTTAATCAAGTACAATTCGATTTTCTTCAAACTGAAAACTTATCGATATTTTGCAGCCTCCTGTCAAAGTTGAAAAATTGCAACATTTGTCTAATCTTATAAATCTTAATATTCGTGTCCTCACTGTATTTCCAAGAATGAGAATATTACATTAAAATATTTTGAACATAAACGAAATCCTCCTTATCATGTAATGTAAACAAGGCAATATTTTCAAGAGCTTTTATCGTCCCAAAATCTAAAAACATAACTAATAGCTGTTTATTAAAAAGATAGTAGAGGAATAAAAAACCGCTCTCCCTGGCAATTCTCGGCTATCCGTCATCAGAATATTTTTTATCTGCTGTCAACTGAAACATAAAACATTGGAAGATAAAGTGGAGTAGTTTCCTCTAGAGAGCTCTAGTGGACGGTTTCGAACCTGATATAGATGGGATATATGCCCTCCGCTTTCCCATGTACCGAGCTATTTGTGCAGCTCGCTGGCCATGCCGATATGTCAAAACTTATACGTACTTTTGACGACAACTCATTTTATACGTCACATTTCATATAAACTTTTATTTTGTATGATGTAAAAGCTTTTGCATCATAAGGTCGGCTTTATACCGTCCATAAAAATAATCCTATTTCCCAAAATAAAAAAAAATCAAATCTGCCACAATTAATATAATATATTTGGTTTGATCTCACATAAATATTTCAAATCAGCTATAAGTTGCAAGCCACGGAACTTTTAATATGGTAGTATAAGATATAATGCTTCATTTATCATATACGGGGTCTAACATCTACATCGATCAGATACTTTTCTCGTAAATATAATACAAAGGATTCGGTCCACTGTATACTCAGTCCTCAAAATTAACGAGTAGTGATTTTGATTTTTAATTGATGTGATTTACAAGCGTGCGGTAGGCATTGCTGCCACTCCTAGGAAACATATCGTCAGGCCGCCCACGTCCACGCTGGGTTTATCAAAATGAACAAATGTTGTCATCAAAATCTTAAAATGGACAAAAACTTTCAAAAAAAAATTATTTCATTAACAGGTCCTATACAGGATTTTTCTACAGATTTTAAAATATAAAAAAATTCTAATTGAACGCACACACCTCGAAAATGTGGGTAGCTAGACATGTTTGGTAAAGATTACTCGAATTATGTGGAAATTTATGAATATACAAGTCTTTATGACATCTCTCTGCAATTCTCACCTCAAAAAAAAAATCTTGGTGACATGCATTCATATTTTTTGTGTTTGTTAGGGTCTCCTCAAATTAAAAAGTGATAACACATTCATTAGTTTTGATTCTGCTGTCGCATAATAATGTTAAAAACAATTCTCAATAAACAATAAAAAATAAATTCTATATGTCAGTGCGGTAGTTTTAACTTTAACAATATTAAAATTTTAGAAAAAGAACCAAACCTTCACCGAAGAACTATACATGAAAAGCTACAAGTCAAAAGACATACTAACGCAATAAACTACCGCACTGACATGGCCAGATATAGAGGGGGTGTATGAGGGGGGGGATGTCACACCCCCAATGGGTAACCCATGTGTATTTCGACGTGCTGAACACGAATCGGGTGTCCGTTTAGCTCCATTGGCCACCATTTTTTTGTAAATCAGGAAAATAACATAAAAAAACCGCTGCCCAAGGAATCACTACTTCCACATCCAGATTCTCTATCCAAGTCACTCACAACGAAAAAACTTTGTATGTGAAAATAATTGTTTATGGAACTTTAATAATAATGTAACATCGCAGGCATACAAAATGTTAGGTTTCATTTTACGTAACAGCCGTGATTTTAATGATGCGGAAACTTTAAAGATGCTTTATTTTGCTTTCTCGCGATCTAAGCTGGAGTATGCTTCACTTGTCTGGCAATCTGGCTATAACACCCATAACGAGAAATTGGAAAACGTTCAGCGTCGCTTCCTGAAATTTTTAAACTTGAAAACTGAAGGTACATATCCGCAAATTGGTACTCCTCAAAATCAATTACTTGAGAAATTTCACATCACTAGTCTTCTTGAAAGGCGAGAATCCTCTGCTTTGCATTTTTTAGATAAAATTATGCATAATAAAGTAGATTGTAGCGAAATATTAAATCAACTGAACTTTTATGTCCCACGCATTAATTCTCGTCACTCTCGTAACTTTTATTTAGCCGCTCCTAGGACTAACGTGTTAAAGTTTTCCCCTCTGTTCAATATTTGTAACAGTTATGAAACTCATTGCAGTGAATTGGACATCTTTGCCTAGCTGCTGGAAATTTTATTCACTGTGTTATAGTCTAAATGACTTCATATTTTCTATTGTACTTCTTACTTAGGTTAGGTTAGATAGTGTAGATTAGATTTCCATCCTATAAATGGTTTTGTACTGTTGGATGCTGTATGATTAAATAAATAAAATAAATAAATAAATAATATTTGAAATCCTCTACCCCAAAAACCCATAAAACGATACCCCACATCGGTAGTGGGGTGGGGGTGGTGATAGGGGGGTGGTAGTGGGGGGTGGACGAAGTAAAAAAAATATTTTGAGGTTTCTGGTTCCTGTACGTACACTAAATCACAATTTCTTTTCATCCCCTTTAATAAGGAGGTGGGGGTGGTAATGGGGGTGGCTAATGCCATTTTTTTTTGAGACCTTAGCTTCTCTTGTATATACTAAATACCAATTTCGTGGACTCTTACCTGCTTGATTTACCCATCTACCCCAAATTTACCCCAATTTACACCCCAACCCTTCGACGGAACAAGATCTTAAACGGTTCCAGAGTAAACGTGTGCACAAAAAAAAGTTACAGACAGACAGACAGACCGACAGACAGACAGAAATTTTTTTTCGCTCAAACTTAAAATCTCGACGTTTCATGACATTTTAAGCCTATTTGGACAATAAAAATTTTTAAAAATTTTTTTGTCGTTACTATACTTCCACTAGACGTGGAAGTAAAAGAGCTGAGACCATCTGGGCAGTCCACCTGATTATTAATACTATATTTAAGTGGTGCTGCAATTTCAGCAGCCACTTCTTTTAATGTTTCTGCCGTTGTAGTGTCGTGTCCCGGTGCTTTGTGGGATTTAAGTTCAAGTATATATTTTTTCACCTCTTCATCATTTGTTGGATTCAAAAAAATTGAGTTCTTCAGATTTGTCTGTTTACTATTTCTATCTGGTGTATAATTATTTGTTTGCGTAATCTGCCTTGCTAGTGACTCCTCAATTTTACTATAGTGGCAGTTGAATCTATCGGCAATTATTTTTTTGTCGGTAATTGTTTCGTTATTTATTTCTATTTTTTCAATATTTGTTTGATTCCTATTTTTGTTACATATTTTATTTACTGTTGACCATAAATTTATGGTCAGTTTATGTAAAAACAGTATAGAAAAATAGACTCGCCGAGATACTAAGTCGTTTATTCTAGGAAATAGCGTGCAAATTCGACGACGAATGGTTACCGTCTACCAGTCGGTAATCGAAGAGACAATTTTTTTCTCTCTGGAACTTTTTGGTGTGGTAGGGGTTAGGGAGAGGGGGGGACATTTATTTTTTAATCGAATGATTATCGATATCTGTCCGCATGGGTAGTATATGTACTTCACATACCCCAATAATTACGCTGGCAGATAAAACTTCCAGTCGGCGTGCGCGGTAACCGGAAATAGAAAAAAAAATGTTTAGTTACCTGACCAAATTTGGCGCAAAATGTTTGTTTTGACGTGTACTGTACTGTAGTTAGTAGACATTTCTATCGGTCAGTTTTTGAGCAATTGGCCATCAGAGTGGCGAAAAATGGCCACTTTGATGGCAAAACTATACTTCCACTGGACGTGGAAGTAATTAGGGTTATTTAGGTTATTTTCGCGATTTACTAAAAATTGGTGGGTAATGAAGCTAAACGGATACTTGATTCGTATTCAGCATGTCGAAATACATAGGAATTACTCAATGGAGTCCCAGAAACAGATCACTTTTCACTTTTTTGTTGTGTCTGTGTAATATATTTGCTTGCTAGAAAATGGCGCAGGATCCGGTGATATTCATATATTACACAGACACATACACTCACAAAGAAGGTATGTGTCTGGGTGTCTGGGACTCCATTGAGCAACCCCCATGTATTTCGACATGTTGAATACGAATCAGGTATCCGTTTAGCTCCGTTACCCATAAATTTGCTTGTTCTAGCCTCTAGCCCTGAGCGTTGTATATGCATATGAGTATATGTATATCTACAGTACTCTATCATAATTGCTGGAAACGTAAACATGACACTTCAATTTATCAAAAGTCTTCAATCAGATTTGTATTTTTTTGTATCCCAAAAATTAAATGGCCATCTAGTCGCGGCACCAAATTAAGTAAATTTGTTAATTTGCTATCTCGGAAAGTATTTGAGAAACCGACTGAAAATGTATACTCGGAGGTCGCTAATTACTATTTTGAATTTTACAATTTTCACTTCAAAATATAAAAATAATATAAAAACGCGATATATTTTACTTCCACATCCAGTGGAAGTATAGTAACGACAAAAAAATTTTTAAAAACTTTTATTGTTCAAATGGGCTTAGAATGTCATGAAACGTCGAGATTTCAAGTTTGAGCGAAAAAAAATTTCTGTCTGTCTGTCAGTGTCTGTCGGTCTGTAACTTTTTTTGTGCGCACGTTTACTCTGGAACCGTTTGAGATATTGACTTGAAATTTGGTACACATATGTACTTTAACGAGATCTAGAACTAGATTATATTTTCATCCTGTTCCGTCGAAGGGTTGGGGGGTAAATTGGGGTAAATTTGGAGTAAATAGGTAAATCAAGCAGGTAAGAGTTCATAAAATTGATATTTAGTATAGACAAGAGAAGCTAAGGTCTCAAAAAACATTTTGGTATTAGCCACCCCCATTACCACCCCCACCCCATTATTAAGGGGGATGAAAAAAAATGTGATTTAGTGTATGTACAAGAACCAGAAACCTCAAAATATTTTTTTACTTTATCTACCCCCCCACTCCCACCCCCTGTCACCACCCCCACCCCACTACCGATGTGGGGTATCGTTTTATGGGTTTTTGGGGTAGAGGATTTCAAATATTATATTATTATAGTTCCATTAACAATTATTTCCAGATACAAAATTTTTTCGTTGTGTGACTTGGATAGAAAATCCGGATGTGGAAGTAGTGATTGCTTGGGCAGCGGTTTTTTAATATATTATTATTTTAATTTAATATGTAATTTTTAAAATTAAAAATAATAGTCTTAAAATAGTAAATATTTAGTATACAATTAGCACATTGTTTACGTGCATTTTAGGTGGAAATTACAGAAGTAAACATTGCTTTAATATTGTAAGAATAGAATTGTTAAAAAATTGACTACAATTTTTTTTCATTATTTATTTCTACACAGTAAAGTTACAAAAAAATGTTTACTTAAAAAATATATAAAAATATAAATTTAATTAAATACCATTCTATAAAATAATTTTTTTTTCAATTTCATTTGAGTTGTTTATAAATGAAAATATTGCTCCTGTTGTTCTTCATCTTCATTTCTTTCTTCTTCTTGAACATCGGCGATTTCATTATCGTAAAATAATGTATTCAATATATTATTGTGATAAATCTCATCTCTTCCTATTGAAAAGTTTGGTACTAAAATTAAGGAGGTACTAAGGAGGGTGATGTCTTTACCGTGTGTAAATCCCGGGATCAAGAAATCTTGTTGTATTTAAAATTTGTATGCCCTTTGAACTAATTTACAGTAATATTAATTCAGTAACGTTGAAATATTTTTACTAAAACAATGTTGAGTGATTTACTCGAATATTTAAAAAAATGGTTACTTTATTTAAATAAACTAAGGTTAACCCCCAATTGAGATGAAGGAAAGTTACTCATAAATTGTATATTTAGGTGCAAAATGGCATCCTAAATACTTTTTTATTCTTGTAATTTTTCTCAAAAATGTAGACTTAAGCCAGAAAATCTCATTGTTATACTTCATAGCCGCCATTTTGGGCCAGCCATCTTGAATTTTGCAATTTTAAAAATTGTAGTCAGCGACCTCAAATCCCGAGTATACATTATTTTCAGTCGGTTTTCAAATAGTTTCCGAGATAGTAAATTAACAAATTTAATTATTTGTTTGGTGCTTAAAATCGTTTGTTTATTAATAAAGAAATGAAAAAGGTCCCAGCCGCCTGTTTTTGCCGTCTGTTTTTTTTACCAATGTTCCTTAGATTTCAATAAACAGTTTGCAAAAAAAATTAGCCCGATTAATCCTTTGCCAGAAAACTTCTCAGAAAGTATCTATCTTGACGCGACTAATCATATGTAAAGAAAATAAAGGAGTAAAGGAGAAGAAGTCATTCAGCATTATAAAAATTTCTCCCCCCCCCCACCCCCGTAAAGACTGCTTAAAATCCACCCTGCGCACTGATATAAAGAATTTAAGCGAAACATTTCAGTTTATTAAATTAACTATAAAAAAGATAATATTACAGGCGCGGATTTATGGCGGGGGGTAACGGGGTAATTACCCCCCCCAAGATTCTGTAAATCATCAATTTTTGTTTTAAAATGGTATGTTAATGTTGGGAAGAAAAAATTTTTTAATAGGGTAATTACCCCCCCCCCCCCATCCCCCAAGAAATTTTCATTTTAAATTTTTTAGGATGAAAAAAATTTTTCTCTGCTCTTCAAAAAAATTTTGAGACGAAAAATTTTGGGACGAAAAAATTTTTTTTTGGAGTTCTCCCTCCCGCTCTTCAAAAAAATTTTAGAGCGAAAAATTTTTTTTCAGATTTCTCCCCCCCTCGCTCACCAAAAAATTTTGGGTTCAGTGTTACCCCCCCCAAGCTCAAGGTCCAGATCCGCCCTTGTAATATTATTATATAAGTTAAATATTTTTAGATCTTACCACCAAGTTTACTAAATATAATATTTAAGCCGTCAAATTTCACAATAGGTACTCATTAATAAAAATTAATATATCCAATCTAATATACATCAATTAAATCTTATCTGCAATAACATCAAACCACTAAGTTCAACGCAGACAGGTAGTACTTAATTTGCATTTAAACACTCAAACAGAATACACGCGTAAAATGTAAATAGTGTAGTGCAATTTAACATCAGTTAATATAAGTAATTCACATCCATTGTTATAAGAAAATAGCACAAAAATATTTTTTTGTCTTTTACTTATTTTGTAGTTGTCTGACGACAGTTGAATAAATCGAAACGCAAGAAAATTTGTATTATAAAGACCGAAAACCCCAGGATATACATCACGTTCATTTGTTAATAAAGACGATTTATTATTACTATTATTATAAAAAATCCTGCTCCTACGTACTGTCGGATTCTATGCACTATAAACATATATATTTTAATGACCAATGTAAGTTAGGTTAAGAACAATTATCGATAAATAAAAAGCCCATAAAGAAAGTTATAATGTTATAAACTTTGTGTAGCCGCACTGGATACATAAAAGCGATTCTTCTAGTTTTGGGGGAAATAAGTATATATCTGTGCTCATAGTGTAGGCATAATATGGTAGTGGCTGTTCTGTCACCCTTGCGATTAACTTCCAGACAGTCTGACCACATATAATCATAAATCTCATAAGTCATATATGGACTCCGCCACTAGTGCTTCCTTGAGGGTTAACTACACGGCACTACCACTCTAATTACCCCCGATACGAAACGTTCCATTTTACTAATCCCAAGTGCCATAAAACATGAAAATGCTGATTTGTCAAAAAAATATTTCACAATTTTCATATAAGTACGCGTGCATAGGTCAAAAATATTTTTTCAAGGAATATTTCACTCTCTATGCGTTTTGTTTAGTAACAAGTCCGGTCGATTTCTAAGCCAAGTTATATGAAAACATGTTCTGAACAGCTCTAAATAAATTGTTTCCCAGTGAGTTGCAAAATATCAATCAGTATATCAGTAAATTAAGAAATAGTAATTTTTTGTCGAAAATAAGTAAAGAATATGTAAAGGGTATTTCACTGTAAAAAAATCCTTCAAGAAAACATTAAAATAAATGTTAAATTTCGATAGAGAGGCTAATCATAGAACAAAAAGTAATATTAACCAGTCAAGCTTAGTCGAAAAAAAAACCGCACAATTATCGAATTGTGGTATGTAAGTACCTAGTGCACATAACACTGACGCGCTTTGAGGCTCTCAACATCATGTTCAATCTCCTACGAGAGATACTTTCGGAGACACAGACTGCCAAATGGGGGCCAAAAAGGAAGACAAAAAGAATTTCGCACTTCACTTATTTTTTTTTGTCAGAAATTGTATCTGCGGTACGTATAATAAGTGGAAAGAGTACGTCAGTCGCATTATTGGATCATTTTTATTTAGCTACCCTTTTTGCTCTGCGCGATGGCCCAAAGTTGACCTGAAAATATTATTAAAATATAGTCTGTTTATTTTACCAGGACAACGCCAAATATCTCGCTTGATATCCATTGTAGAAGAAAAAAGTAGAGTAAAAATTATCCCAATTTTTTTTCAGTAAAAAGAAATTCGAAATCAATAGCCTACTTTGTGAAATGTGGTACAAAATCTAGGCGTGAGGAGATACGAAAAAAATTAGAGGGGTGAAATTTGACGGAAGAGATTATAAGAATAATAATATGTATATAAAAATTCGAAAAACGCAGTTGCTTTTGACATACGCTCTTGTGCAAAAATAAAAAGAACAAATCTCAAGGTAGGCTATGATACCATTAAATCCGTTACTCTCTTTCCCACTATATAAAACATGTCATAAAAATTTTAACTGATAGTGCCAAAATTTAAAATTTTATGAAAAACATAATATCTACATATTGTTACAACTTTATACCCCTATAGACATCTATAAGAATTCCCTCTAAGTTCCATGTATAAATATCAGAAAACTAAGTTAATTAGTTAGTTCGGCAATCGTTCCAGAGATGGCGCATGGTGTCGGCATCTAGAAACCATCCAGAAGCTAGTGTTCTTAGCCTACTAGAAAAATTACAGAATGTTTGGGACCATTTAGATTTAGAGGTCTCATCTTTAGGTATATAAGGGAATATAGAAGCCGAGTGGACAGTTCAGTTCAGTTAGTGAGTCACATAGTAACAAGAAGTAAGCAAAGCAATAAAGTGACTGATTTATTGAATGATAGTACCTACTTCGTGTTATAAAGGATATTTCTTAATGACGTGGTAATATTTCAGGGTGTGATTCCTTAGGTCATTTTATGAAGAAAAGCTCATATGAACATATGTCCGCAACGGCTTAAATTTTTTGCTACAGGGTGTTGAATTTTTTTTTAAATCGTTATTTTTTAATATCTCAGAAAGTACTTTAGATATGATTTTAAATTTTGGTATGTGTTAATAGGATATAAAACCACATCTTTTAGTTAAAAAAATTATTTCATCGCTCCACCAGTGGCGTCCCTGCAGACACGTCCCCTGATAATGTAGAAAAACACACTACCTTGCGTCTAGGTGACGCGACACCAATTTATTTTTTAGAAGGGCGCCAAGCGCGTTCTGCCCTCTTCTTTCACTCCCAAGCGAATTCGAGATAAGATATGCTGCGATAAACGAGTAATGGGTCAAAGCTGCACTACCTCAGATCACCAACGACGCTCTATCAAGACGTGATTTCAATTATTCACTGACAATAAGAGCTTTTACGTCTTTGGATTATTGAAATTTTTGCATAAAAAAATCCCTATTGAAGATTTCTCTCCGACGGGATTGGTATTTGACGTGATTTGTATAGATTTACCTACTAATAATGGTCTCTGCACTTAAAGATTTCTTCAAAAATCGTATAGAAAAAATCCCTATCAAGCTCCCGTAAGGCGACCAGAATACTGAGTATCAAACCTAAGTAATCATGAGATTCCGATGAACTCAGTTCTTTAGGTCTTCCAAACGAAAACTCCAGGGATTAAGACTAGTAACAAGTCCTTACATCAATAAAATGCAATTAGTTCAAAGAATACCATTTATTTAATAAGTATGAAATAATACAGTATTTTGTGAAAGAATCACGCCTCCCCAACTAAGGCAAATGACTTTTTAACCATACAAGTGAGAGCATAAGCTAAGAATCGATTTGGTAGAAAAGAGTCACGCAACCTTCCCAGAATTAAATATAAGCCTTTTTAAAAATGTATATGACTTTTGTAATTATGGTAATTACGGCCGACTGAAAATAACATAAAAATGTTTTACTAAAAAAAAATTAGTTTCACTAGAGACTACCTAGCTTTAAAATTTTCGTAACGTGAGATTTCACGTACTAAAACGACATTCAAGAGGACTTACTTACTACATAAGTTTGATAACGTTCGGTCAGTCCACGACTTACTTACCCTTATGTAGGTGTTCAATATTGGAAAAATGGCAGCGACTCGCCTCCGAACGACTTTTAGGACTTTTGCTAATTTTTGCTTATAGGCGCTAAACCGCTTTTGCCAATTTAATCGGTTTCGCCTTTTTGCTACATTGCCTTGTTAAAATTTTATTGTCATTCTTTAAAACAAGATATATACAGCTGTATACATTGTTTCTCACTAATCACGCCATAGCTGATTTTTACGATTCATGAAATTTGAAATTCTGCCACCATCAGGTAAAATTTTTATGACATGTTCTACATCGTTGGAAAGAGAAAAAGTAACGGATTTAATGCTGCCATGGCATACATTGAGATTTGTTCTTCTTATTTTTGCACAAGAGCGTATGTCAAAAACAACTGCAATTTTCGATTTTTTTTTTATACATATTATTCTTATAGTCTTTGCCGTCAACTTTCATCCCTTTATATTTTTTCGCATCTTGTCAAATAAGGAACATATACGCGTTTGTATTTTCCCTATATTTCATGATTTTGTACTATTTCTCACAAAATAGGAGGCTATCGAATTTCTTTTTACTGAAATAAAGCTCACAAAATTTGTGACAACTTTCACTAAAACAATAGATATTAAGCGAGATATTTGGCGTGGCCCTGGTAAAATAGACAGTCTGTATGTGCGATGAAAATTAATGAATAATAATTGCTCCGCTGTACAAACTTTCGAAAATAGGAGTCTGGTTTAATTCCATATAAGTTTTAAATAGCGAAACTAAAGTGATAATTATAAATTAAAACGTTCCGAGTCTAATCTTGAAGGCATAAAAAACAAATAAGATATATAGTTCCCCAGACTCTTTTAATTATTTTAAAAATAAACATAAATTTAGTTTTATTTTTAGTCACAATGAGATTTAACACAAACGTGTTTTAAGTAGTTTTTAGAATTTTATAAGGGGTTGGGGCAAAACTTCGTTGTATAATCGTGCGCGGGTTTTAAGTAACTGATATCACTCGTAACAGTTTAATCCAGTGATTAAACAGTAGACTAAAGAGAATAGGTACGATTTTGTCGAACACGGATGTTACAGCTTATGTAGTCTTAAACAGACTAACTGAACACCCGCCATTAATTCACCAATCTGATTTATATGCGCGCTCCTATGAATTATTACCCTATAAATTTATACTCTCACTTTGACTTCATTCACACATGTGATTCGTTTACAGAACTAACTTTTTTTACCGTACAATTTATGATGTATTAATATACAGTCGCAAACTGACCATAGTATCCAAAAAATAATAAAAATCATGATAAGAAACCTTATCCTCGTAGGTTTTATTGGTTTCTTCAATGTAAAAGTAAAAACAGTGAGATCCTCTACATCGCAATTTATTTATTCATATATTTATTTAAAAAAACAGCATACAATATAAAAGTTGATGTCAGGCGTGGCCGACTACGAACACCTTGATGCCACACAGTCATTATTTTTTATTTTTATCGTCAAACAGATATTTGCAATCGGAAACGACCTGCTACAACTTTAACTTGGACCGATTTTGATGATTGTTTTTTTAAAATAAAGCTTTTTATTCACAGAAGTGTCATCACTAATTTTTATTTTCTTAAATTGTTATTTTCATACACCAAAATGAAATAGAAGTTGAAATAAATAAATAAATCTCGGTACTCGAACTATAACGTACTGATGGCCCCTACTACATCAAACTGCGCATATAGAAGTAGCGTGGTTGTATCGCATATCGCATATTCGATCAAAAACGAATTCGAATTCACTTTTGATTTAATTATTTCTAACATAAAGTATTTTTTGGAGAATATCTCTTTTCATCGTAAAACGACATGTTATTACCATTTTACCCGACGGCAATTGTTTATTTGTTAATTTGTTTATTTTTTAATATTATGAAGGTGTTTTGTTATTTGTGACCGATCTTATACACAGCCATTAATAATTTAACTGAATATGAAAATTTGTTATCGTTATATGGTGCATACGTTAGTTATATTAAATTGCATTGCATTGCATTAGTCAATTATTTTCTAATTATTTATTTAGGGTGTATGTTGATGGATAAAAATAATACTTGACAAGTAGTTCACGCTATTTCCAAAAAAGATACCTGGCAACTCTTAATAAAATATATACAGGTTGAATACTTTAGAAATAAAATGACAGGAAAATAATATCTGGAATGTGGTTGACAAGGATGAAAATCTGATACAATTTTGCTGAAAAAAAATATACAAAGTGATCACTGAAAGGAATAAGATAATTAATGAATAGAAGGTGTCAGAGGGGGGAGATGCTTCCAAGTAATTTTAAAAATTCTTTATATTCCTCGTTTACCGAAGAGAAGTAATGTAATCGTGAAAATATCACTATTCCAAATTACTTAGAATTTCCACATTTCAGATTTAGATTATGAAAATTTAGGTATTTCAATTCCGTCGTTCAGTCCGTCTGTCGGTCGTGTGGCTCTATATCTATAAGAAATATTTGACTGAGAAAAATAATACTCGGCAGGTAAATAGGGGGCTTATTGCCATGGAAAAACTCTAGTATATTTTGATTGAAAAATATAGAAGCTGAACACTTCAAAGAAATAATTAGGGAAAAAAATATAACGGAAAACAATAATATTTAAAATGTAATTAATACAATTGCTAAGGAAGAAACCTATTCTAGCTTTAGTGAAAAAGATATACGAGGTGGTCACTAAAAGAATAAAGTAATTAACTGGACTAAACACGTCAACATTTAATGGAGGATGTATAGAGTAGACTCTTTTGCTTTTATTAACTACTTTAAGAAAAAGTGAGATCATTACGTTGAAACAGGGCCGCGAATTTCTCGAAAATGTGAGTGCTGGTAGTAAGTTTAAAGGTGTGCCTCTAGTAGAGTAAAATCTGGAAGTAAAGTCGCTTAGTTTTCGAGAAAAAAAAAACCGGCGTAGAACCAAACCGGCGTAGAACCAAACCAGACTTAGTGGGATTCTTTAGTAAGATAATCGTGTACACGAAATCGTTTTTTACGACATTTTTCGGTGGTCGAGAACTTTTTTATTTCGGAAAAAGTCAAAAAAATAGATTTTTAATGAAATATGTTTTTTAACGTCTCCACCGCTATATCTCTGAAAATATTTGTGCTATCAAGCTATTTTTTTTTTAGATTAAAGTAAACACAATAGCGCTTCGAACAACGTCCCACGTGAACCCGATTTATTTTTTTTAAGTTGGTAAAATAATAGGAAACTCAAACTTGTTATTTTCAGTAGCGTAATTTTAGGCAATCGAGAAAAAAGTTTATTTATGAAAATTTGTATATACATGCTGCGTACAAATTGAAGCCAATAGTTGAAAAAAGTTTTTAGGATAAAAATTTTTCATGTCCCGTTCATAGTATTGAATCAGCGATTTTTTTTAACGGACCAAAGTCATATTCTTGCGCCCTCGGCTGTAGAAAGCCTGCCGACTGCAACGATCTGACGATCCCGGTCGGGGTGTATATAGTAGTTTAACTTATATCAATAGGTACAAAACCAGTAGTGATCAAAAGCATCTAGGGGATCAATATTATTGTTCAATATTTCAGAAATTGTATAATAAATATTAAATAGTCTCCTTTTAATAATAAAAAGACAGGTGGTAGTAGTACAGTACCTAGAGGTAAAAAATATGCAAAACTTCGAAATAATGTCATATTGAACGGATTTCGTTCATTTTTGGCAGTATAGTAGTAAAGTTTCTATATTGAGCGGGGGCTTGTTAATTTATTTATATTTTTTAAGTGTCACCCCCTTTGTGGCACTTAAAAAATATATGAAGTACAATCATATTTTAAGAAGAAAAGGTTGTATGCAATTTTTCACATAAATTAATAGTTTTTAAGTTATAACGACTTCAAAATTGCGGTTTTAGCTTAAAAAAAGGTATTTCTAAACGGCTTTCGTCAAGTATCTCAAAAAGTATTACTTTATCGAAAAAATGTTATAGACCAATTACAGAAAGTACAAACTGGGAATTAATTATATTTTTAGTTTATTGATGTAGGATTAATAATTCCGTTAAGATAACTGTTTAGAGTGAGAGTTAAATATCTCAGAAACTGTGACACCTACGCCAAGGATACTAATAGATGCAATAATAGGTTATTAATTAAGCTCTTAACTATTTTTTTATTTGTTTATGTAGCATAAAAAACAAAGAAGTTATGACCGAATCAATGTCCGTCTACACATTATTTTAATAACAACGTCGCCATTTTGTTACTGTAATTAGCCAGTAATTAAAAAAAAAATTAATTTCAAACACGGTTTCTCATTACTATACAGCATGACGTAGATGCTCAAATTTTTTGGTTCGTATACAGCACTTGCTTTAGAAAAAATACAGTTTAAACTATAAAGGTATTTTCGATAAAACGTATTTTTTTTCCTATTCCAAATATCTCAATAAATATTAGTTTTGTTCAAAAATGTGTAGAGACCAAAAATAGCTCATAAACTAATAATGAATTTCGCTTGTTTATTTATTTACATAGATTTAATAGTTTCGGAGATATGAGTTTACAAATGGCATCCGAACGTTCATAAGACGAAAAATGCAGTTTAAATGTTAAATATCTCAGAAATTGTGACGCATGCTAGGAAAGGAAATTAAAGACAATTAATTGCGCTTTCAAATTATTTTTTACTCGTTTTGTTACTCTAATTAGCCAATAATTTAAAAAAATTATCTCAAATACAGTTTTTCGTTAAAATGTAGCATTACCTAAATGCTCAAATTCTTTTTTGCTCATTTAAAGCACTTGCTTTAGAAAAAAATGCATTTTAAACTTTAAAGGTAATTTCGAAACCCTTGGGTACCAAATATAAACTTAAATATTTCCGAAATTATTGATCCTACAAAAATAAACAAAAAATATAATTAATTCCCAGTATGTAGGGTGCTTTCTGTAATTGGTCTATAACATTTTTTCGATAAAGAAATACTTTTCGAGATACTTGACGAAAGCCGTTTGAAAATACCTTTTTTAAAAGCTTTTATTTTAAGCTAAAATCGCAATTTTGAAATCGTTATAACTTAAAAACTATCAATTTATGTGAAAAATTGCATGGAACCTTTTCTTCTTAAAATTTGATTCTATTTCAGCTCCAATAAATATATATATTTTTTAAGTGCCACCCCCTGAGAGGGGGTGGCATATTTCTAATGAATGATATCTAATTTTTTAGATGACAGTAAGCAACTCCACCCCAACCTAGAATACCATATATTAATCTAGATTCAACTAACGCTACTTCTACGCGACTAATCTGACCAACCCTGCATGCGAGGTGTATTAATTGCGTCCCAATGTCGCGGTTAGCGCTGATAAAAAAAATCGCTGTTGCCAAACGGTACACTTTAGGAAAAAACATATTGTTTCAAAAACTTTTGTGATTATTAGGCTTTATTTTCTTCGCTGCATGTATGCAAATATTTTCAAAAATAAAAAAGTTTATAAACTTAAATATTTCCGAAATTATTGATCCTACAAAAATAAACAAAAAATATAATTAATTCCCAGTATGTAGGGTGCTTTCTGTAATTGGTCTATAACATTTTTTCGATAAAGAAATACTTTTCGAGATACTTGACGAAAGCCGTTTGAAAATACCTTTTTTAAAAGCTTTTATTTTAAGCTAAAATCGCAATTTTGAAATCGTTATAACTTAAAAACTATCAATTTATGTGAAAAATTGCATGGAACCTTTTCTTCTTAAAATTTGATTCTATTTCAGCTCCAATAAATATATATATTTTTTAAGTGCCACCCCCTGAGAGGGGGTGGCATATTTCTAATGAATGATATCTAATTTTTTAGATGACAGTAAGCAACTCCACCCCAACCTAGAATACCATATATTAATCTAGATTCAACTAACGCTACTTCTACGCGACTAATCTGACCAACCCTGCATGCGAGGTGTATTAATTGCGTCCCAATGTCGCGGTTAGCGCTGATAAAAAAAATCGCTGTTGCCAAACGGTACACTTTAGGAAAAAACATATTGTTTCAAAAACTTTTGTGATTATTAGGCTTTATTTTCTTCGCTGCATGTATGCAAATATTTTCAAAAATAAAAAAGTTTATCGATTGGTGAAGATTTCAATACACAAAATATGTATTTTTAGTTTATTTGATTTTTAGAGAAATGAAAGTGCGAATTGTGCCCAAACCGTTTATATCGGTAAAAGCGCTACAGTGTGTGCTTTAATTTGACACAAAACAAATTTCGGTACCTTTAATAGTTTTAAAGATATGGCGGTGGAAACAAAAAAAAAACAATTTTCTCTAAAAATACATTTTTTTCACTTTTTATTGATTTAAAAAGTTCGAGACCACAAAAAAATGTCGTAAAATATGATTTCATATGCCCGGTGACATACTTAAAGGAACCTAATATGTTTGACCTGGTTCTACGCCAAAAAAAAAACGGCACGATAGACTTACGAAATCGCTGCTCTACTCCAAAAAATGATTCCTAGGATACATTTTTAAACATCCCCATTCCGTCGAATTTTGACGGGCTCAGCTACTTCTGAAGTAAAACTGATATATGACCTAATTAATGTACGTAAAGTTCGTTCAAGGAGAGACACTTTATATTTTTACAGTGTACTGATATTTTTCTGTTCACTAAAAGTATATCATGTTTTCTTCTTATCTCTATATTATATTTTCAATAAATAAAAAAAAATTAAAAAAAAATACAAAATTAAAAAAGTAACCGGTTCACAGTGGGTCATTTTAAGAGATTTCTGGCCAAAACTCAAATGAACCAAATTTCACTAACTTCCGAGAAGTGAGTAACAAACATGCTTTTTGGTAAAGATGGACGTTATTCTTGGGAAAAAAAAGGCCTTGATTCCTATACCTGCCGCATTTGCATTCTACAGCTCGGGAAGGAAACACGTGTTCAAGTTTAAAATTGTGCAGTAAAAATGTAGCGTTTACACGACTGTGGATTTTTGTTTTTTTTTTACTTCAATTGAACGAATCTGCCATGTCTGGCATAGAACAAGGCAAGAGCTTTATTGTAGGCAGTTAGTTGACTTTGTTTGTTATTTGGTGTCCGAATTATAGCCTTTTTGGGAGTGAGCGGTTTCAGCCGTAAATTTTGATTAAAATTAAACTTTTCATTTTTGTTACACTTCACTTTCGCAAGCTTTACCTTTATATATATATATTTTATAATATTGAATATAGTGTTCTCTATATATTCTGTGAATTGCACTTGCCCCTAGCTGCCGTTTTTTGAGTTAAGGCGTTTTGAATACGTTAATGCAGGTTAAAAATACCCAATTTTAGGAGTAATATAATTACTGATATTGCAATGACTGATTTATTTCAATTTATGAAATTGTTCAATGGAATTTTTTTACCATTTTTTCTCGAATTTGGAGGCAATATTCTAGTCGAATCCAAAGTTTCACAATTTTATCCAATTATTTCAATTTCCACCCCCTGAAACCCACCCTTATATATCGGTGGAATTTTTTAACAATTTTTCCTAAAATTTGAAGGCAATATTCTATTCGAATCCAAAGTTTCACAATTTTATTCAATTATTTTAATTTCCACCCCTGAAACCCACCCCTATTTATCGATGGGATTTTTTCATTATTTTTCCTCTCAACGCCATCTGATTTTGGGGCGTTTCCAGGAGTTTCAGGGTTTTGGCCAAAAAACGTTAAACCTGACCCACTGTGCGGTTTTAAGATATTCGCTGTGAAAGTTCGAATGGGATCGATTTTTACCTGTACGCTCCAAACTCTCCAAACTACCTCTCTGTTCGGAGGCTGTTAGCGCGAAATAGGTGAGGATAAGCTACAAGGTTAATAGGACATCTTTTATACAGAATTTAACGACATTTTTCTTAATTTCCTATGCTTTTTCTCTTCCGACGAACGGTTTACAAGATAAAAGTGAAAAACCAGCTTTAAGTCCCCGCTAGGGGTGGTTTTTTGGGAAAAAAGGACGTTCCATCCCCAAATTGGGGGGGGGGGGGACTTTTCGGGTATCTATTTCTAACCCTATCTAGAGTACGCATCTCAAGTATTATTACTTTATAAATTATTTCTTCTAAAATGTCTAATTTGGAAGCCAACTAGAATAATTGACGAATCACAAAGACGGTTATGAGGAGGCGTTGTGGAAGAAGATAAAACAAGTAAATAATTTCATATGTTTTATCTATCATACCCTCATACCCTTTCCCTGCGACATTTCCATCTTCCACAGCTGAGACTAGAACTTAGGAGCGGAGAGCGACTAGCCGTGTTTTATCTTAAACAACCGCGGTCTAGCCCACTACTACCGTCTCGGCAACACGTGAAAAACGCCACTACACATCTTTACTCTAGCCAGCTTTCGAACCTGGGACTACGTGGTCGCAAGCCTAACACCATAAGCACTGCACCACTGAGGCAGTCAGGTTTAAATTTTAGTTGAACCTTCTATATTGCTACTTTAAAATTTTTTTCAGCGTAGTAGGATTTTTTGTAACTTGTAAATTTTATGTTTGTAATTTCCCCATTGCATACCGCAGAGGAAAAATAATATTTCGATCTAGAGTATTTGTATATTAATGAATCGAGAAATTACCGGCACCTTCTCCATAAAATGGAAAATAATTAAAGGGCATAGCAGGATAAGCATGTGTTAGGTGCCCCCGCACCAATCGGGTCGAAATTTTTAGCACAAGTTGATAGTAGTGTTAGATGAAATTTCCCAAAATATTATTTTTGGAAAACCATTTTTACGGGAGTTATGGGGGTAAAAAGAAAAATGGAAACATTTTTTTTTCTCGAGAATGGATAAACCGATTTTCATGAAAAAAATATATGTTATGGCTTCTGATGGTGCAAATGTGGGAAAAAATTATTGAAAGAATTATTGATTTGTCGAAAAAAAGTGGTAAAAAAAATTTTTCAAAATAAAATAAAATTTTTTTTAGGGGATGTTTTAGAGGCACACCCACCATTTTCTTCCAAATGAATGCTTATATGCCCCTTTAAAACATATCCAATTTTCATAGCGATCGGAAGGGTACAACATACTCAAAATTGATAATCATTGGCAGACTGCGGGCGGCGCGTAGTCTATGTAATGAAGCATTATAAGACGACTTTTTTGTAAATATTTCGTGCAAAGACGAGATTACCTTCTCCCCCTCGTTTTCGAGGGTGCTGAACACGATGCGTGTGGTGGGAGAAGTTTTTGACCGCCGCAACCTCCTGAAATGGCCATCCCTCTTATGGGTCCCTTTATGTTTTCATATATAAACGGGTTTGGGGAGTGATTTATCGACGGGTTATACTTGAAATAATATGGAAGGGGTTTATAGAGTAAGTGGAGTCCAGACAGCAGGCCTAGGGGGTTGATTAAACTCTCCCGAGGGGTGTAGTTTTTTTTTTTCAAATGATTCGGTTCAAATGATACCCTATTTTCGGGGTCGCTGGTCACGGGAAAAATATTAATTTTTAGCTCCAACCCCCTCAAACGGGCAGAAATCACCCCTCATCTCACCGTTTGAGAAATGAAGAGGGGTTGGAGCTAAAAATGAATAATTTTCCCGTGATCAGCAAAAACGGGGGAAACGCGTTTGAACCCGAATTATTTGATAAAAAATGATTTTCCACTCCTCGGAAGGGTTTAATTAACCCCTTGGCCTGCTGTCTGGACTCATCTTACTCTATAACCATCTTCCGTGTTATTTCAAGTATAACCCGTTGATAAATCACTCCCCAGACTCGTATAGAAAACATAAAGGAATAAGAGGGGTGGCCGTTTTAGGAGGTTGCGGCGGTCAAAAACTTCTCCCTCCACTTGCATCGTGTTCAGCACCCTCGAAAACGGACGAAGGAAGGTATTCTCGTCTTTGCAAGAAATATTTACACTATTTCTGCCTTTATTACATAGACTAGCGGTTCATTACTACATCTTACTACTACGGTCACTGGCGGCCATTACAACCCTAGCATTTAAATCAGTATCAAACTTCAAGAAGTGTGGCGCAAAAATTCTCTGACGTCAACTGTGGGGTCAAACAAAATCTAGTTTGAAAATCTGAAGATTTTGCAATGATGACATCTGCAGTCAGCCTACGAAAGAACTAGTTTTCAAAGTCCACTACAAGGAGGTTACAGTGCCTTTCACTAGTGAAGGTGCCTGTTTATTGTGAGTCCCCTTGCCTCTCACGAGTCGAGGTGTTTATTTATCGTGAGTCTCCTTGCCTCTAACTAGTCGGGGCGCTTGTTTATTTTAAGTTCCCTTACCTCTCATTAGTCGAGGTGCTTGGTTATTATGAGTCCCCTTGCTTCTCACAATTCGGGCTGACTTTTTTGCGTGAGTCCTCTTGCCTCTCACGAATCAGGTTACTCTATATTGATGAGACTTCTCTTAGTCTTCATTCTTCGAGAACATCCCATAAAAAAAAATTATTTTGAAAAAATTTTTCAAAAAAGTTGCAGGGGGTTGCGGCGGTCAAAAACTTCTCCCACCACTTGCATCGTGTTCAGCACCCTCGGAAACGAGGAGGAGCAGGTAATCTCGTCTTTGCACGAAATATTTACAAAAAAGTCGTCTTATAATGCTTCATTACATAGACTACGCGCCGCCCGCAGTCTGTCAATGATTATCAATTTTGAGTATGTTGTACCCTTCCGATCGCTATGAAAATTGGATATGTTTTAAAGGGAAATATAAGCATTTATTTGAAAGAAAATGGTGGGTGTGCTTCTAGAACATCCCCTAAAAAAAAAATTTTTTTTATTTTGAAAATATTTTTTCACCACTTTTTTCCGACAAATGGACTCAATAATTTTTTCCCACATTTGCACCATCAAAAGCCATAACATATATTTTTTTCATGAAAATCGGTTCATCCGTTCTCTGGAAAAAAATTTTTTTCCATTTTTCTTTTTACCCCCATAACTCCCGTAAAAATGGTTTTCCAAAAATAACATTTTGGGAAATTTCATCTAACACTACTATCAACTTGTGCTAAAAATTTCGACCCGATTGGTGCGGGGGCACCTAACACATGCTTATCCTGCTATGCTCTTTCATTTACCTTTCGTTTAAAATTCTTATAATTAGCAATATCATAAACCACTTCCAGTAATAATAATTAATAATATTGAATATATTGAACGAATTATAGTAACTCTGATATTTTGAATAAAAGAACAAAGCTTGAGTGTAGTTTTGTAGGTGACAGAATAATTTCAATAATCAAGTAAAACACACTTCTTATATTTCATATCTGCTTAAAATCCAAGCAATATTTTCAGTTGTTAAAATGAGTGTTTGCAATCGGCAAGGCCCAAGTAATTATTCATAGTCGGCTAAATAACAAAACCGTTCGTCTGCATTTACATAAATTATTTAAGCAAAACGTTAGTGGCCTACTTACTCCATAATTCAATATTTTTCACGGTCTACTTAATATTTTGATGTGTTTTGAGACTCCTAATTTGTGGAATGTGGGCGAAGCCACATTGCGGTGTGCGGTGTACCGACATGAAATTGCCACTTGTGATGCTGTAGGGGTCCTATGAGGGAATCCCGGAA
Organism: Rutpela maculata; assembly: GCA_936432065.2. Classification (NCBI taxonomy): domain Eukaryota; kingdom Metazoa; phylum Arthropoda; class Insecta; order Coleoptera; family Cerambycidae; genus Rutpela; species Rutpela maculata. The sequence continues at coordinate 32,491,462 of OW386294.2, read as the reverse complement.
GTTGCGAGAAACCCAGACGTGTCTAGGCCGTTTCCTTATAGTCCCGGTTCCCACGCAAGGGTTCTTATATGCAAAATCATAAACACCTTTTACTCCGACACGACTTATGCGAGATGTTTCATATTTTGATGAGTTGCTGCATATTCCCAACTTCCTAATTCTCACGGTTTGTTTTCTATCGATTCTCCTAAATATTTCCTATCTAGAGCTTTTACACGTGCATGTCATCCGCTAGATATTTCCGCCAAAACGTTATAATAATATATAATTTTTTATTCAATAGTATTGGCAAATTTATTGATATAACTAACGACCAGAAATGTAAAACCTGATTTATTTAATCAAAAGGTACATTAGAACCCAATAAAAATGTTTAATCATCGCAGAAACTTGAATTGTACAGAAATTCGTCTCATAGCACGCTGGGGTCGAATATCGGAAAAATAGTATGTGAGTATGTATGTATGTATGCTGTATGTGTGTCACCACGACATTAAACTATCAGTATTCGAAACTATTAAGAGTACAACAGGGATTTTTTTATATAGGTTTTCCTTAGTGCTATATCGAACTCAGATGTTTTTATTTATCTGTGACTTCCGGTTATATCGGAAGAAGCAACCAACATATTTTTACGTTTTCAAATTGTACGGTAAATTTTAATGTAATATCATGTGGTATGTCATACACCAAAACAGCCTTCGAGCTAAGCTGTCCTCTGAAAAGGAGAGAAGCTAAACGCGAGACCCTTTGATGAAATCGCGAGCTCTCCTACTGAAAGGCAGAGATCCGAGGACTGTTCAACCAGGCCAAAAGGTCTGGCGGATGGGACGAATATAAAGCTACTAACGCCGTTAGAGATGCAAAAACTAAATTATGGAGGAAATAATGCGAGGAGAACCGGCACGGTAGCTCAATCGGTTAAGGCGTATTGAGTGGCGAATACGCTGATCGACTCGCTACCGCGCTCTGGGTTCGACCCCCAGCCCCGGTATTGACAACACCGGTGGGTGTGGATGTATGTCTGCGTTTTTCCGAATGTGTAACCCCCTTCCGGACAGCCTTGGCTTTGGATTTGGGGGTTGTCTACTATCTGTGGTGTGTTTATGTTTATGTTTATGTTTATGTTAGATAGAAAATAACTCTGGAAGTTGCCAGAAATTCTTGCAGAAAGACAATCTGGGAAAAGTAGGGTTAGCGAAAAGTCAGCAAGGGGACCACACAAACGCCGAGAAGGAAACTTTCGATTTACCTCTGGGAGATTCACTTCCCAGGCAATGTCCCATAAGACAGAAGACGTATATACCAATGAGAAGGGCGTCAAAGGAGGACTGGAAATTGGTAACAGCATTGTTAATAACAAAACAAGGCTTGAATGGGAACATTATTTAAACCATAGGAACCAGGACTGGATGGAATATTTCCAGCACTACATCAACGGGAAATAAACACACTTGCAACGTCCCGGTGCACATTATTCCGGGCCAGTCTGGCCCTGGGTTCTGTGACAACTGGTTGGCGGAAGATAAAGGTGGTATTTATACCAAAACCAGGGCGTTATACCTAGGAAGTCAAATATTTGGGACTGTTTCTAGACACCAAATTGAAATCTACGCAGACTTTTGACACAGTGAAGTTACCAGAGTTTTGGGATTATCATTTAAAAAAGTTAGTTTTGTGTTCTGTATCTATCTGTGTGTCTGTATGTATATGTGTGTAGAACGTTTTTTATAAGACTTCTCTGAGACTTTTTTTTCAAATTAGGAACATACGTAAAATGGCACGATAAAAGATTGAAATTGGGTGATATATACAGGGTGATCACCAGAGGCGTGTAAACTGTCATGTTTTACATAAACCATATCTTATTATAATTTTCGAGCAAAATGTTACTAAGGTTTTTGATTAAGCACACAAATTAACGAAGAAGTACAGGATATCCAAACTGTAATAAGCAGAGTATGTCTATGTATATTAGGAAATGTACATATCAATTTTGCTTTAAAATGTTGTCAAGATATTTTTAGTAAGATTATTACGAAACATTTGAAAGTTGGGCGTTGCCGATTGCCGAAAAATATTAAAGATATTGGCTGTAGACATACTTTCAGTGGTGTCAGTGTGTCAGTGAAAGTAAATTGTGCCATAGCCGAGTAAAATTTTCAAATAGTTATTCACAGCCGTCCACGCCCGAATATAACTTCTATTAGTTTCAAATGTTCATATCTAGTTTAACAACGCTCACATGATTTATATATTATTTAATTCAATTCAATTCTTTAACATATACTTAGTGCTAACATTTGTTTTTCAAGGAAATAAACAGCACAAAATTAATTATCCATACAATTAATTTATTTTTCAAGCGCAAGTTGAAACAGACAACCCGTATATACATTATAGTCATATAGAGATCTGTGATTTGACTTATTCAATTTAAGGCTTTTACAATGGTCCATAATGTTCCCCTACAATCAAAGCTTCAATTCGGTGGAGGATGATGGAAGGAAGATGCGATCATGCCACTTCAACAGACATTAGCGGGCGCTTTACATCCGAACTCACGCCTTCTACTTTCCACTTTCAATTCTACATATTACAAGTGTTTCCTCTACTCATGACAGCCCTGCAGCTTTTTGAGTTTAATTCATTCCCGCCACCAGCCTAGAGATTTGGTTTCCTGGTTGTTTTTATCAACGTATACAGGGTGTCCCACCAGGAACTGCATCGATCGATAGGGAAAAGTATGCACCAGAAAATTTTGAAAATGGAGGGAATTACTAATGTCAATATGGTCAATCCAAAGAAAATAATTACAAGCATTTGGCAATTCCGCTTATACCGGACGTCGATACCAAATTACTTATTTTACATGGAACGTGCTATACAGGGTGGTCCGTAAGTAATGGTCCATAGAGCAACGGTGGGTTTCTGAAATTAAAATATTACGATTTAACTAAACTTCCCTTAGTACAAAAGTTGATATTAACAGAGATACAGGGTGTTAAAGTCAATATTATATTTTTAATTTTCTCATATAACTTTTGAGGTTTTTCAAGTATTGTTGTGAAAATTGGTGAATGGGGGTTTTTTGATATGAAAAATTCAAATCTGTTCCCATTTATTGTGTAGATCCTAGAGGGCGCCACATAAGCATTGTTTAAGATGTAAATGTACTATTAACTTTTTTACCAGTAACGTTATCACTTTTTTTATTAAAAAATCCTAAACCTATCTCATTTTAGCAAAAAAAAGTATACTTGTCATTAGTCTTAGAAATTGACCGTTTTCGAGAAAATCGCATTTTAACATTCACCCTCATGAATCATTATAAGAAATATTTAACGTAGTAGGCGCCGATACCAACAACACTTTTGACATTTAAAAATTGTCGTGACATTCATTTTTTGCAATTTTATTTATCTATTTTTCTTAATATCAGTTAATTAACGAAAATCAGAACATGCCGAGACATAATAATTATTCAAACTCAGATATGAGAGATATGGTTAATATTTATTGTCAACTGAATTACAATGGACGTGCTGCGCAACGTGAATATTTCCGAAAATTTCCAAACAGATTACAACCTGATCGTAGACTATTTCAAAATCTGTTCAGAAATTTAGGCGAAAGTGGTTCATTTCGTCCTAAACGTGATAATTTAGGTCGACCGAAAATTATTACGCCTGACCAAGAAGAAGAAATATTAGTTCGCATTGCAGATGATCCACAAGTTAGTACAAGACGAGCAGCTACAGGAATCAGTAAAACTTCCATTCTAACAATATTGCATGCAGAAAAATATCATCCATTCCATTTTACGCCAGTTCAAAGCCTGCCGATCTTCCACTGAGATATCAGTTTGCAAGTGATATTCGGAATAGACAAAATATTGACTACTCATTCGTCAACAGAATATTATTTACAGATGAAGCTGCATTTACCCACCGAGGTATCTTCAATTTAAGAAATAACCATTTTTGGGAAGTTGAAAATCCTCATATAAAGCGAGAACGACATTTTCAACATGAGTTCAAAATCAATGTTTGGTGTGGGATCATTGGGGGCCGTTTTCTAGGACCACATGAATTGCCAAGAAATTTAAATGGTAACAATTATTTACATTTTTTACAAAATGACTTTATTGATATGTTGGATGCACTACCACTGAATTTGAGACAAAATATGTTGTTTATGCAGGATGGTGCTCCGCCACATTTTTCCAATCGAGTACGAATTTATTTAAACACCATTTTTCATGAGCGCTGGATTGGTCGTGGTAGTCCGTTTCCTTGGCCAGCACGTAGTCCAGATTTTAACCCATTGGATTTCGGTATATGGGGCGCAATGAAAGATCTTGTTTACAAAAATCCTGTAAATACCTACGCACAACTTTGGCAAGAAATCAATGCAGCAGCAGCATTTTTTGATCCAATGGTATTATTTAATATGAGGCGATCTTTTATGAACCGTATGGATAAGTGTATCGAGGAAAATGGTGGACATATTGAACATTTACTCTGAAATAATAATATCTTTTGTTGAGTTTCCTTTGCCATTCTGTTTTTTATTCGTTGAACCCTTGTTTAAATCATAATTTTGTCTTCATTGTTTTTCAAATAAAATTAATTAACCTGATAATTCGTGCTTTAATTCTACCTAATAGTGTCAACATTACAATTTTTAAATGTCAAAAGTATTGTTGGTATCGGCGCCTACTACGTTAAATATTTCTTATAATGATTCATGAGGGTGAATGTTAAAATGCGATTTTCTCGAAAACGGTCAATTTCTAAGACTAATGACAAGTATACTTTTTTTTTTCGCTAAAATGAGATAGGTTTAGGATTTTTTAATAAAAGAGGGGGTAACAGTGCGGGTAAAAAATTTAAGAGTACACGTACACATTAAACAACGCTTATGTGGCGCCCTCTAGGATCTACACAAAAAATGGGAGCAGATTTGAATTTCTCATCTCAAAAAACCCCCACTCACCAATTTTCACAACAATACTTGAAAAACTTCAAAAGTTGTATGAGAAAATTAGAAATATAATATTGACTTTAACACCCTGTATCTCTGTTAATATCAATTTTTGTACTAAGGTAAGTTTAGTTAAATCATAATATTTTAATGTCAGAAACCCACTGTTGCTCTATGGACCATTACTTAAGGACCACCCTGTATATATTTAGAAGTTTTCGAAAAGAGAAAAATTCTGAGACGAAAACAGTGGCATACTCTATCCCTAAACCAAGCTGTTTCAGAGATATTTGACATTTTATAAAACATTTGGCAGGTGTAACGGTTTGCAATAACCTTTATAACTTTTTTCACGTAAAAGATTCTCATTTGTTTTTTGGCATACAGAAAGACCATAAGGTGAGTTACGCTGTGCAGTAAAGAAATTCAATAATAATGTACCAAGTGTTCAGTTTTTTACGTTACATTTTGTCAACTTCAAACCGCGAAAACTTGTTTAAATCAAATGGAACCCCCATTTTTTTGCATTAAATTATGTAAAATCAAATTCCCCTTTTTCCCAAGTGGATGTTGTACTTACTGTACTTGTTCTTACGACTTTTTGAATTATTTGCGATTTAAAATTGAAAATTGCAGTTCCCGGCGATCGCGATTTGTTATTTATTTTTATACAATTATATTTAACTTCATATGTTGTCACTATCAAATCTTGCAATTATTTTTTAGATAATTTTTGGTTGTTTTTTATAAACATGTAGTACCTCAAAGGTATATTTGTCTACAACTTTACACTGCACATAAAATCTCAAAGCTGCCGACCGAGCTAATATAAGGGGAGATCGGGGCACGCTTTATTTTTCTACACTATATTAAATAATATTATAGTGCATTACTTAATAGATAAAACATCATTACTCTTAGTATGTTCTGACATGATTCAGATAAAAAATATGATATAATTACTTATGATACAGTTACGCGAATCACCCAACTAAGAAGGCGCGGAGTCTATTGTTAGCGTTAATACCAGGGTAACACATTATCAGACCTGTACTTTGAATGTATCTGTCAGTGTTGTTAAGGACGGGCAATGCGTCCACCAATGCATAAGATATTTCTACCTCGACGCAAAATAGAGTAAGGTTTTTTATTTATCAGAAACGTCATTAAGTTTTTACCGAAAATACCATTTTTAAATCTCTAGTAATATTTTGTCAATTCTAATATACAAAAATTTGAAGGACAGCCTATAGTTACATTCTGAGCATCTAATAGCGCCGACCTTGATATATTTTATGGCCTTTTTTACGTGCAGCATAAAATTGTAGACAACTATTCATTCGCAAATTTCGCATTATAATATCTAGATAATGTCTGTGGAATCTACAAAACAATACAATTATTATTCAGTAGAGAATAAAATCTCTACACCTGTGATTTTACGCCAAAGCAACAGCTAGAGGGTGTTCTTCGCAGAGGGTATGAATTAGAATAAACATGTAAAAATAATATATTTTTCTGACGTCTCAGACAAAGGTCTAGATGACTCTCCCACATAATATTTGTTGCATTCACATAAAATACAATAAATCAAGTTTATTGAATTTTGCTGACAGTTTAGCGGTTTTGTTTTTGTCAAACTCGTCCAAGTGACGTGAAATTTTTACGCACTTTTGAATTGTGCGCCTTGTTGTGCCTTACTTTTCTGTGAACGTGTATGAGTCCTTTTTTGCCAGTCTTCGACGCTGCTGCCTTATATATGTTTATATGTTTTATATGCAATCGGCCATGCCTAACGGCAACTTCTACTAGTTTCAAAACGATTTCAAAACAGGGGCGTAACGAAGGGGGTATGGGGGGTACGTTACCCCCCACTTTGTCTGACTTGGCAAAAGTTGAACAAAAGTTGGAAATTTGAGACGCAATTTGGCAATTTTTATTGAAAAAATTTTTTTAGAATTTCTCCCCCCGCTCATCAATTTTTTTTGGAGGATTATTTTTTAATTATTTACAGTTGGCTTTTTAAGTCTTATGAAGTTAGCAAATTTGAAAAATAACCCCCCAAAAAATTGGCTTGCTACGCCCCTGCTTCAAAACAGTTTAGTAAGGAGGTTCTCCCCATATTACCTAATATTGATATTGAGATTGGTACAAAAATGAACAAATAACGAAATCAAACGTATTTTAAACCAACAGAATTAGGTAATAAGGTTCAATCACCCGAGCGACAGTGAAATTTTATTTCATAATTTCTAGTGACTCTTTTTTAAATGAGGTTAACTTTCTTCAAACGTTTTTTTTTTTTAATTTTTAAAACTCGGTGAAACTTATAACAAAATATTTTTATTCAGTTAAAGCGAAGATGAGGTAAAGATTTGCTAACTGTGAACCGCCTTCATTCAGATGTTTAATTCAAGATAAACCGTAAATAAAATGAGAGGGGATATTTAAAAGCCTCTCATATTTTATGAGGAAAATATAAAATAATAGCATTTTTGTGACATTTTCTAAAAACATAAGAATACATTTACCGAAACTATATTCGTTTCGTATCATTTACTTCATGAAATTGCTCTAAAAAATGAGATTTCGGAATTTTATGTCCCCAGTAAGTACTTTAAAAACATGTGTCTGTTGAGGGAAGGAAATATACATAAATATCCCGCTGAGAGAAAACCCACTACTGTGATATCCGCATAGTTCAGACCCACTATAAAAAATAAATATATTTCCATAATTGAATCTAAATGATAGGGTGATTTATTTTATTAAGTTTATTGGAAATATCATCATTTAGTCGACGAAAATGACCTGAATTTTCTACGATTGTTCATGCCATATTTCCCTGAGAGTTATTTTTTTATTAAAAATTGCATCCAGAACATGCGTTATACAATGTGTTTATTACAATATAGTAAAATACAACTTTTAATTTACCACCTTTCATACATTACATAAGTTGTGTCAAGTCAAAGTACTATTTGTAGTATAAAAACATTTAAAGCTATATATAAATTATAAACATAAAACATAGAGAAAATTTAGTTTACCTGACAGTAATATCCATGGTTAAAATTTCGGCAATATACAATATTTTAAAATAATATTATAAGACGTCGAGGATTTGGAGGGAGGGGGTGTCCATAATTAATAATAATAATGATAATAATGATAATAATGATAATAATGATAATAATGATAATAATGATAATAATGATAATAATGATAATAATGATAATAATGATAATAATGATAATAATGATAATAATGATAATAATGATAATAATGATAATAATGATAATAATGATAATAATGATAATAATGATAATAATGATAATAATGATAATAATACTCATCGGAGCCCTCCGTGGAGCGAGACACACACTGCTTTCGGAACTGAAGATCATACCGGCATGCCGAAACTCGGCAGAGATCCTAGCCGGCAGAATGCAGAAGGCTGTCATTCTCGGTTCGTTACGTCTACTCAGGGCACACGATTCCCGGACCCAGTAGTCACTTACCCCACGGAGTTGGGGAGTGGCTACCGGTACTATTAACTCCCCTCTGTGAGGGTCGGAGCCACAGAGAATAGTGGCTGGTTTTTAAAATAAAAAAAAATAATGATAATAATGATAATAGTGATAATAATGATAACAATGATAACAATGATAGTAATGATAATAATGATAATAATGATAATAATGATAATAATGATAATAATGATAATAATGATAATAATGATAATAATGATAATAATGATAATAATGATAATAATGATAATAATGATAATAATGATAATAATGATAATAATGATAATAATGATAATAATGATAATAATGATAATAATGATAATAATGATAATAATGATAATAATGATAATAATGATAATAATGATAATAATGATAATAATGATAATAATGATAATAACGATAATAATGATAATAATGTACATGCGGGTGCTCCATGCAGTTGAACCGGTTTATGAGCGAATATATGCGAAACGAGGGTCAAAGAGAGGTGTCGCTGGCTGCAAAGAGAACTTGCTGATTGGCAGGTTGTGTCACGCAGGACTCCGTGCAGTATAAGCGTAACCTATCTATGGCCCGGATCGACTACCGCAAGGCATTTGACATGACCTCTCATGAGCTTATTTTACACTTGCTCCAATGTCTTGCGGTGCCCGGTTCCGTAGTGAGATGTATCGAACAACTGATGCCACTCTGAAGGACTCGCTTTACCATAACATCGGGTAACGATATAGTCCAGACGGAGCCGGTATCATTCAGAGGGGGGGTATTTCAGGGAGACTCCCTCAGTCCCCTTCTGTTTTGGATCTCTGCCATTATCCGTTTCGCTCCGGAAAATCCTACAACTGCGGTACTCCCGGCGACCGGAGGCATAAGATCACCCATCTGTTTTATATGGGTGACCTTAAATTTTATGCCTCCGGAGAGAGGAACTTACACCAGTCCCTCAGGGTGGTACAGGAATACACGCAGGCTGTCGGTATGGAGTTCGGTTTAGACAAAAAATGTGCACTGGTCCATCTCAAAATAAGACGATGCGGGGACTACGGAGAGGATGCGCAACTCGTAGACGGAAGCATCTTACATCATCTAGATGCCGGAGAGTCGTACACTTACTTGGGTGTCGAGCAACGCTCCACCCAAGAAGTGAGTATAGCGAAAAACGCTCTCCGCGGCAAGTACCAGCACCGACTCCGACAGATTTGGTCTTCAGAACTGTCGGGGAAGAACAAGGTATCTGCTACCAACATGCTTGCCATTCTGATCCTTCTCTACTCCTTTGTAGTAGTAAAATGGAGTCGAGAGGAGTCACGTCAACTTGACGTACGAATCCGCAAGAAGATGATCTCAATAGGAGTTTGCATCCTAAATCGTCCGTTCCACGCGACATCGGGGAGGCCGTGGACTCTTGAGCTTGGAGAGTCTCCATAGTAGGATGGTTCTGGATGGAGCCTGTAAGGTCATCAGAAGTTCGGATCCCCTCCTCAGCATGGTCCGGGACCATGAAAATGCAGGGGTAGGAGCCTTTTTGTTTAAGGCAGCACAGAGAGCAGCCGATGAACTTGGTCTCTCCTTCGACGTCGAGCGGGTAAAACGCGACTCTGTCACCGAGTTGGAACCTGCTCGACGAAAAGCCCCAATTAAAACTGAAGAACACAATATCTTTTTGCAGCTTCACACGAATAAGCCAATGCATGGAGTTTTCTATAAAAATATAGAAAACCTTGGCTTATCCGAAAGGCTGACCTTTGCCTTCTTAAGGTCAGCCGGGCTGAAGTCTGAGACCGAGGGGTTCATAACGACTTGTCAGGATAGTGTATTCAACACCCTCGTCTATCCTAGTCGTGTCATGGGTACAGAGGTCCCTGATATCAGCTGCAGGGCCTGCCGCAGGGCGCCAGAAACTCTTATGCACTTGCTGTCGGTTTGCCCAACATATGCAGTCTCGGCCTATATCCAAAGGCACGACGGAGCATTACGAGTACTTTATTACCATTTAAGGCACTCGGATGGGATAGACGAGACAGCAGTGCTGCCTTACGCTCCGGGAGATATTGAGTCCGTTGTGGGAAATGAGAAGTATCTAATTTATTGGAATTACTCGTTTCCCACCGTCAGGCAAATACCATCCAACAAGCCTGACGTAGTCCTCCTCGACCACCAACTCAAGACAATATTTGTCGTGGAGTTCTCGGAGAACAACATTGTCTTGAAGGTGGAGGAAAAACGGAGAAAATATCGAGATTTGCTCTTCGAACTCCGCAGACTCTATCCAGGCCATACTGTTAAGATAGTGGTACTGATAGGTGGAGCGAGACACACTGCTTTCGGAACTGAAGATCATACCTGCATACCGAAACTCGGCAGAGCTCTACTACCAGCTCCCCTCTGTGAGGGTCGGAGCCACAGAGAAGGGTGACTGATTTTTAGCAAAAAAAAAAATAATAATAATAATAATTCAAGCCAACAAACCTGACATAGTCCTCCTCGACCATCAGAACAAAGTGATGTTTGTAATCGAATTCTCAGCACCTGCTGAGACAAACATCACTTTGAAGGAGGGGGGGAAACGGACCAAATATCGTGATCTCCGGTATGAACTCCAAGTGCTGTACCCAGACTACTCGGTCAAGATGGTCGTCCTAATAATCGGCGTACTCGGAGGGATGAAGCCTTCGCTGCTTTCAGAATTGAAAATCATACCGGCCTGTCAGAATTCGGCAGAATGGTTGGCAGGCCAGATGCAGAAGGCGGTTATCTTGGGGTCCCTTCGTCTACTTAGGGCACACGATTTAAGTATTTACAGTCACTAACTCCACAGGTCGTGGAGAGTGGCTGTAAGGAATTTGCCGGCGCGGCTACCGTGAGGTGTCGGAGGCTACGGAAGTCCTGCCTGGGAGCGGGCTACCCGGGAAAATAATAATAATAATAATAATAATCATTAAGAGAGGACGATGCGGGGACTACGTAGAGGACTACGAAAGGATATTGAGTCCGTTGTGGGAAATAAGAAGTATCTAATTTATTGAAACTACTCGTTTCCCACCGTCAGGCAAATACAAAAACAAGCCTGACGTGGTCCTCCTAGGACGATGTATGTAGTAGAGTTCTCGGCTCCCGTGGAGAACAACATTGTCTTGAAGGAGGAAGAAAATCTGTTAAAATATCGAGATTTGCTCTTCGAACTCCGCATACTTTCTCCAAATCATACTGTTTAGTTGGTGGTACTGATTATAGAAGCCCTGAGTGGATCGAGACACACACTGCTTTCTCAACTGAAGATCATACTGGCATGACATAAAAACAAAAAAGGTTATCTTGTTGTAACGACCAACCGGTTTCGAGAAATTTAAACCTAAAGAAATGATGAATTCATTGAAAAAATTCTGTTTACGCAAAAAGACTGGAATAATTCCTTTAGGTTCAAAATTCTCGAAACCGGTTGTTCGTACGGCGTTATAACATAATCTTTTTTGTGTATTCATAGCCAAGGAATTATGTTCCAATGAGACCATCACAGAAAATTCACATTAAAATATTTGGGGGGAGAAGTTGTAGCATGCATATTGCTGCTTCATAAATTAAAGCATAAATTAACTCAAGCATGAAAGACCGTGGAAATTTCAAATATTGTTTCTTAAAATTTCTTCATAAACAAACACAACGGTATGCAACCAGAGTCACGTTTAACTGTACTAAGGTAGCTGGTGTTCTAACTCAACTTTGGAGAGGGTAAACAGGCGAAACGATTTGCATATTGTGAAAGGGGGAACATAATGAATTATTCTCCGTTACAAGAAGCTTTGTACTTCGTAATTGTCTGCTAATTTTTTTTGAGTAGTGATGTGTCTTCATTAATCAAATTCTTCTTTTACCAACGACTTCAACATCGTAAGGGTTGATAGTCCCTCTTCATGAACATGAAGCAGGCCTAAGAGATTGTTCTTCACCGGTTTAATCCGTAAGTAATTTATAAAGAAATAATTTTTTTTGTAACTTAGATTTCGCAACGGCCATTTTGCACCAAGCCATGCTATATGCTTCATTTCATTCCAGGGTTCTAGATGCAGATCGTAGATACGCATACTAGATACGTTTTTTTTTAACGTCACATTTAAGTTTGGGTTGGAAACTTTTATTTTAATCACCTAATGGAGTTGTCTTTTTTCTCCTCTATGTATTTTGGGGATGGAATGTATGTATTAGACTAGGACTACCGTTTGCGGAGACCGAGACGGTAATATGGTAGGATAGATGTAAAGTGTACTTATGGAATTTCTGGAGGTGTCGCATATGATACTGGGAACTACCTGACTTAATATTGGGCTCATCTAGAAATCAGCGATAGCATCACAGTGGGTTGGATTTCACCATCATCATCTCTCATTTGGATTCACTACTTTAATCCACTGAGAATACCAGATAAGTGTCGCAAATAAAATTTTTATCTAATGTTTTTTTTATATATCTCGTATTTTTATGCTTTAACACTTTTAGAGTTCTTTAAAAAATCAAATTGCAAATGTTTTTTTTTTGAAATTATTTCAATTTTCAACTTTATCTTTAATATGTTTTTACGAACAGTTAGTACTTTCAATTATTATTTAGGTGTAGATTATCTGCGTAACGTCTAATTGAAAACAAATATATGAAACGATCTGTAAAGACTTTGTGATCGCAATTTCTACGAAACGTTTACATTTAAATAATTAATTATGACTTTTAAAACAATATATTGTCGGTTCATGTTTAAGACAGTATTTTAAATAATATCTACGTAACATATTATCGTCCATTCATTTTCCCTATTGTACATTTTGTTTAATTTTAAGGCCTCAGTTTAGTCGTTTTCTAACAAAAACACATCCAGTTTTATTGGTTTATAATAAAATCAATTTTATAATTACTTTGTCCACTTATTTCAGGTATTTTGATACAAACTATACAAACCATTTAGATAATACCTACTGAATTAATTAATTAACATTTTTGTAAAAAAAAAGTTGAATATCTTTTAGAAATATTTGCAAGTATTAACCTAATCTTGATTTTTGCTAAATTTGGATTATTAATTTACACTTTTTTTATAGTCAACAATTTATACTTTCTTTATAATTTGATTAGTTTATCTTTCTTGTAATCAAACTCCACTCTTAGTGTAAATTTCGAATATAGAAAAATTGGCGCCCCGCCTCTCTAGGAAAATTATCATTATATAAGTCAAATTATCATTTCTTTAACCTTAAAATAAATTACAAAAACATCTGTCATTTATTAACTACAATCTACCAAACACGTAAGACCATTTGGAAAGTGTTTTCTGACCCATGACTCGTCTGCCGAGTCTCTGAGCTGCTGGTGTAGTAATTTGTTTCCTCTAAATAATATAAAGTTCAGTCTGAATCTCGAACACATTACAAAAAAATTAATAATTATTGTACAGCGAAGGAAGCAAGTTACAAAGTAAGTTCCCCCTTTCCATTTTTGTGCACCCCTGATTGAATTTACCCTTGGCGGATAACATCAGATAATGACCTTTATTGATATCGAATCACGTGCAAAAACTAGTCACTGTAGCTCAAAGAGTTCCTGAGATATTAAATAAAATGTTAATTTTGGGTGCCCCCCTTCAGAGGCCCGCAGCGCCCTTAGGAGGGATTTCCGGACCCATGTTTATATGAACTTTTTTTTCATATTTTCTGATGTAGAATCACCACTAGAATTTAATGACCACATAACCTGAAACACACTGTATATTTCAAAAATGTAAAGGGAAGGGAGTAGTATAATGCGCAGTTTTTGGAATAAAGGTCTACAAAGATCTCTGGGTCCTGCATCTGACACCTGACCTGATCCTTATAGTTTCTTTTTGCAATCTAAATATTTTTATAGCATGGATCGAGTTACTCCATAAAATTAGACCATAAGTGAATGTGACTGAAAAAGTGAGAAATAAGTTGTTAACACCTTCAGAATGTTTAACCTTTTTTTAGTTGCCTTAGTAAAAGCTTTACACATTTTTAATTTAACACGCTTAATTAAACATTTTGGGAATGGAGAAATGTACAATCCGATTTTATATGAAGCATTCACCCACAAGAAATATATCATATATAAAATTTCTGACAAATTATTATAATTTGTAACCAAAGGATTGTGAAGCTCAAATTAGTAAAACAAAAACGACGAACATATAAAGAGTGTAATGAAAATCTCAAGTTTAGGTTAAGAGCTGAGTGGAAGAGGCTGACAAACCATCGGATCAGGATCAGAATAAACTAGTTTTGAGGCACGCGCTTGGTGTTGTCACTGATTACTAATTGCCACTAATAGCGGCAACATGTGCGTGTTATGAGAGTTTACAACTCACTTCAGGGGCAAATTCACTTGCTTACAACTCAAACGATTACGTCATAACAAGGGTAATGTTTGTTTATTCTCCATTAATTCATTAGGCATCATCCATCCTTGCATTTACAAACTACTTATCAGGCATATCTCGCATTTTTATTGAATATTTGTGGAAAAAAGTCATTTTTTTAAAACCAATATTTGAATATTATCTTCAAAACATTTCAACTTAATTTTAATTCAAACCCTGTTGCAAATGGTGTAGCCCTTCCACGGTTGTCAGAACAAAAATGCGAAGCAAATTATGAAAGAATATTTTCTTTGGATATTTCTATTCAGCCACGAAGTTTATGCATGTTCTTAATAATTTGCGTGTATCTGTTTACTGTCTATTTATTTAAACGTTACTGATTATAAATTGTGATGCAGTTTCCAACTTATCTGCATTATTATTCTTTATCCCGTATCTTCCATTTTCCTGTAAATAATCTACTTAGATTCGTAAGACTTCTTCATGAATAAATGCATACCCATAAACTCTTTTACACTGAAATAAAAATCTATGATAATGTGATTACGGTATATGTTTTGTAAATGAAACATTTTCGTAGGATTTTGGATAAAAAGCCTATTTGCATAATTTTATTCTGATAGGAAATCGTTTCACACCGTAGCGCTTGAGCGAAATATTTTGTATTCCGAAACCCATCTAAATCTTATTTTATATTTAATAAAATTGCAACAATGTTGAATAGAAGCATTGAATTATACATGCACTCTTGACGTCCATAAAATTGTCATCGTAAAATTCAACAAAAACGCCCTTAGAATGTGAACCTCATTTTTGATATATGAAAAGCGGCTACTAAAATAACCAGCTCTATCTCATAAATCAGTGGCAGGCACCTACTATAATCCACTATTCATTATTTTAATGACATGGTAATATGAATTTATTTTTTGTTGACATATTTATTATTCAGTTTGAAAGTGATTTTCCAGAAAAAAATATATCAGAATATTAAATTTCGCGGGGAAGAATTTCTAATAAAAATCTCCCGCCATAGCAGAGGTAGTTTCCAATTTAGTATTTTTTAATATAAGTAGTTTTCGACAATCAATATCTGGCTGACAACCAAAGTGTATCATCAAAAATAAAAAATAATCAACTCTTAGTAATTTTATCATACTAAATAATAATATACCGAGTCGGCTCTGGTTTTCTTGATACAGGTGGTAAAAGTGTAATCTAGGTATGTACGCTAATGGGGTCATCCTGCATATTTTTTTGTCTTAAATAATGAAATTTCATTAAAAAATTTAATATTTTCTCCATATCTCATCGCGTAGGATAAAAAAATAAAATGATGCAGTTTTGTCTGTGGTTATCAGTATCAATTTTGCTTTAAAACGTTCTTTTTATCGGTATCAAAAAAGGGTAACTTTTCAGAAAATTATTTAAGGAATAAAATGACTCCTCAGTTTCAAAAATGCGTCTATGCCATAGTTTAGGGGTAAAGAGCATTGATATTACACCATTAAAAGCACTTCTATTCCTGGGAAAAGAATTACAGGCACTTTCAGTATTATTCTGAATCAAACGATATGCTTTCGAAGCATTGCCTCATGCTTCTGAAATACCCTGTATAATATTCAATTCTTGCTTGTTTATTTAGGTTAGGTGAAAAAAACAGTAACATTAAATAGGTTAAGAAAGAGAATTAAAAGAATATTCGTAAAATAATTACCATATCTTAAAAGTTTATGGTCTTGTATAACAATTAACCAAGGGATAGGATGAAAAAGACAACATAGAGCTTGAAGTGAAGATAATTCTAGAAGTAAAAATGGTGCTTAATCGATTTATTTGTCTGTTTGTTGTGTATCTCGGTTATTCTTTTAAGATTAGCATACTAATAGAAAGCAGAAAAATTGTAATTTAGCAATTAAAATGGTAATTGCACTTATAAAAAACATACCTTCCCCTCAACACAATAACTTTTCTTTATGACTTTTTAACTGTTTTAATTTCTTTTAGATGATACTTAAAAAATTAATTAATTCTGTATAATTATAATTAAGACATTGGGACAAGCCAGGAAGGAGATATTTCAAATTTATGTTGTTTCAACTATTTTTAAATTCCGCTTTCTGTCTGCGACTACCCTACACCATTTGTCATACAAAAAAACTTGTTTTTATCCTCTTTGCGGAGTTCCAGATGTGAAATGTTACATTCTCTTAATTTAGCTGAAATTTCGTATTCAGAGGAACTTGTCTAACGGACCCCATAATACGTATTTTTAAATACGCCCACCCTATAATTGCTTTATGAGGAATTAATTACTTTCGTATCAAACTACTTTCTTCAGTACTTAGCTCGCATTTGATTTGTTAACGCTTAAGCTTAAATTATTTGCTAAACTGTTCATAAGTGCAAATATTTATTATACTACGAGTTGCAATAATATAATGCAATCCTGGTATGATGTGACAGATTTGCTTGTTTAAAACAGATTTTTGCTTGCAATAAAACATATATTAAAAAAAATAATATTTTGAAGACCTGATTTGGTATACAGCTCTAGATTCAAAACACCAAATTCATTAAACAAATTTTTGAAAAAATAATTAAACCACTTTCAAAAAAGGTCGCTAAAAATTGTGAAATCAAATTTCGCCACTGAATTTTTTGCAGCCAATTTTAATTTTCAGTCTAGTGTGCCGTGACCATCAGAAATTGTTTTAACATTCATAAAGAATTTTAAAAAACCCGATGGCCGTACCTCATCCCCTAATAATAGGTAAATCAAGCAGGTGAAAGTCCATAAAATTAGTATTTAGTGTATATAAAAGAAGCTAAGGTCTCAAAAAATTGTTAGCATTAGCCACCCCAATTACCATCCCCACCGCAATATTAAAGGGAGTGAAAAGAAATAAAATTGTGTGTGTTCCTTCATCGTCCCCCACTACCGATATGGCATATCGTTTTATGGGTTTTTGGGGTAGGCGATTTCAAATATTATATTATTAAAGTTCCATAAAACAATTATTTTCACATACAATTTTTTTTTCGTTGTGAGAGAGTTTGATAGAAAATCTAGATGTGGAAGTAGTGATTTCTTGGGCAGCGGTTTCAAATTATAATTTTGTACCGGGTGGCTCGCCAATAGGGACACTTTTGTAATTTTTGAATGGGTAAATCGATTTCTGTCAAATTTGGTGTAGTCAGGTGGGATGAAATTTACAATTATATGATGTAAAGAATCAAAATTGCCGACTTCCAGTTTCGATGGAATCGAGAAGAAAATCAAATTTTTAAATGGTACAACCTGTATATTCTTGCATATTTGGATCCTGCTGGCCAAGATACATATGATCTGACCCTCAAATAATATTTTGATTTTCAAAAAATATATCGATAAATCGATTATCAAAACATTTTTAGGTAGGTAGTTCACTACATTCAACGCAGAGCAACGGCACTTGTCGCTTCTAATCGCCTGTGTGTCGTAGTGGGAGTAGATCAATGAGCTTTATATATATTGGAGTGTGCTCACATCGGGGGGGGGGGGGGCATCTGCACGCCACCTATCTCTGTCGCCTAAAGTGCTAGGGAGACAGATAACCCTCCCGGCATCGTTCCAGCCCATTCCAATTTGTAGATGGAGTAGATCCTTCTTTCCTTTACTAATTTCTCTGTTTTCTTTCTTACGCTCGCTTATATCTCAGGGCCCATATATAAAACTTCATTTGAAGAATCTGTATATGCCGCCACTCGCATTTTTATGAAAAATTTAATTTTCTACAACTTTGTTTCTATAGATTTTTCCCAGCTACCATTTTGGCAGCATCTTCATTTTAATGTGGTTATTGTCTTTTACGTACACATAAATTGGCAGCCACATTGGAGACGCCATTTTGAATTTTTGAATTATCTGGTGGTCGGGGAGGTACTCCATGCTAAATTTCAAGTTCCAAGATTTTCAAGATATACTCAAACAAGTCACCGGATAGTGTAGGTAAAATAAAAACATGGTTAAAAGACAATGTAATGACTGTATCTGTTTGTTCGCATGATTTGCTTGGACGCTTTTCATGCTAAAAACTTGAAATTTTGCAAGTAAAGTGACTGACCTGAAATTTTCAAGCAATTGATACTATTGCAAAATTCAAAATGGCCTCCTCTCATTTTGAATTTAAAGTTGAGTTAACTTTTTTGGAACTTCCAAACTTGGATAATTGATAGATGATCATTATTTTTAATTATCTTAACAAACCCGTAATGGAACACGGGCATTTTGCTAGTTTATTATGTGGGTTCTCCCTCAGATTATTATTCCACAGCGCAGGATTGATTCCGCCAAGACAACGTCTTTTAATGTATAATTTGGTAATATACCTCTTAGCTGAAACATTTTTAAATTATTAAACACAATATCTCGCGTAAATTGTTTATATGCTTTGTCGATTTGAGGTTCTAGTCTATAGTTAACCCAAGGTATTTCATTAACGATTGTCGAAAGGTTTTCGAAAAATTAATGTACTTTTGAAATTGTTTCTGTTGTAAATTTTTTTTTGCTCACTCCAATTAACTAGTTCCTTCAGTTACGGGAACAGTGTTATCACCAGAAAATATAATTTTGCATTTGGTATCTGGGGAAGTAGAAGTTCATTTACGTAAATTAAGAATAATGTTGGCCCCAGAACCGCTCCTTGGTGTATACCATATTCTAGTTACTGTTTAAACGTACTGTGTTGATTACCAATTTTAACTCATTGATTTGTGTTTTATAAGTAACTATGCAATAGGTTATTATCTATCCTTCGTATACTATGAAAATTCAGTTTATCAATAAATATGTTGTGACACTGTACCAAATACCTTGGCTAAATCAAGAAATACCGCAATCTGTTTTTTATTGTTTTGAATATTATTGAATAATAATATATTTGTGACCATAGGTATATACAGCGTGTCGCACTTTTCATGGAGCCAACTCTTATATCTAGCTTATCTGATATCCGAATTTTTTGAAATTTTGGTGGTGAATATATAACTATAAAGCGAGTCTTTAGACGTAACCGCATTTGATTTTAGTCAGAGGCGTCCGATTCTAGGATATAGACAGCGGGTCGATTTTCAAAAAAAAAGTATTAACGATTTTTTTAGAAAAAAACTAGTAAGATATTCTTAATCAGCACCTTTAGAAACCCATTTGTACAAGATTACATCGTAGTGGATTCAAAGGTGTTTGAGATAGGGGCCGCCAAAAAAGCAATTTTTTGAATTAAAAATATTTTTTATCTGCAAAACGGATTCTCAAATGAAAAAAAACTATTCTTCATTTTTTGTTCAGAATAATGTATTGTACTAGTTTGAGGTGATTTTACAACAAAATAATTATTTATTTAAATAAGGCAAGAATTAAAAATAAAATAAATGAAACAAAAATAAATAAATAAATAAAACCAATTGACACTCGCAATAACTTTTGTTTTCATGGCTTACTTAGGTCTTTATTGAAGATTATTCGTTAGAAAAATGTTAAGCATGTACTAATTAAAATTCTTTCCTTATTAAATAAATAATTATTTTATTGTAAAATCAATTCAGACTAGTACAATACATTATTCTGAACAAAAAATTAAGAATACATTTTTTCATTTGAGAATCCGTTTTACAGGTAAAAATTATTTTCAGTTGAAAAAATTGTTTTTTTGACGGCCCCTATCTCAAACACTTTTGAACCCACTATGGTTGTACAAAGGGGTTTCTAGGATATAGACTGATTAAGAATATCTCACTAGTTTTTTACTGAAAAAATCGCTAATATATTTTTTCGAAAATCGACCCCCTTTTTCCATTCTAGAATCGAACGCCTCTGACTAAAATCAAATGTGGTTACGTATAAAGACTCATTTTATAGGTATATATTCACCACCAAAATTTCAAAATATTCGGATATCAGATGAGCGAGATATGAGGGTGGCTCCATGAAAAGTGCGACACGCTGTATATGCATTGCATCATCAGTATTTGTTTTCTGTAAAACCAAACTGATAATTAGAGAATATTTTGTTATGATTTAAATTATGCATTAACCTAAATTACTTCCACATCCAGTGGAAGTATAGTAACGACAAAAAAATTTTTAAAATTTTTATTGTTCAAATAGGCCTAAAATGTCATGAAACGTCGAAATTTTAAGTTTGAGCGAAAAAAAATTTCTGTCTGTCGGTTTGTCTGTCGGTCTTTCTGTAACTTTTTTTGTGCGCACGTTTACTCTGGAACCGTTTAAGATATTGACTTGAAATTTGGTACACATATGTACTTTAACGAGATCTGGAACTACATTATATTTTCATCTTGTTCCGTCGAAGGGTTGGAGGGTAAATTGGGGAAAATTTGGGATAAATGGGTAAATCAAGCAGGTAAGAGTCCATAAAATTGGTATTTAGTATACAAAAGAGAAGCTAAGGTCTCAAAAAAATGTTTGGCATTAGCCACCCCCATTACCACCCCCACCCCCTTATTAAAGGGGGTGAAAAAAAAATGTGATTTAGTGTGTGTACAAGAACCAAAAGCTTCAAAATATTTTTTTACTTCATTCACCCCCACTACCAACCCTCTACCACCACCCCCACCCCCACACCTTGTTTTCCAAACGTCACCCTGTAGAGCTAGAGCCTGAAATCACATCCCCCAAGTCATTTTGAGCCCAGTGATATACCATACTTAGTATGTTATTTAATAGTTACAAATAAGAGATATGTTGCAAGATATTAACAAAAAATGAATACGCACCATATTAAGATTATGCCAACAAATATTCACTGGGTGTTCAACTGGGCACCTCCGGCCTCCACACAAGCCTTACGAATCCCATCCATAAGATTCAATTTAAAAAGCACATATTTGTAAATTCCGAGATTCAATTGTGAATTCTGAGATACAGTTGAGATTTCCAAGATAATAAACAACTTACTATTAGTACGACTTTTCTACGCCTTCGTAGATGTCAAAGCTAAATAATTTTTTGTGACATTTTTTCTTGATTTTTGCCCTTGAAACCTATTCAAAACAAGGTTTCATATCAGTAGACCTCCAGGACCTTGCACATCATCATTAAAAAGTTTATTAGTGTTACTTACCAGCACATTCGAAAATTTGGCGCATGCGCCGGTAATTTAATTTAAAACCTTAGTGGAGTATAGTAACGACAAAAATTTTCTTTTAATTTTTCTATTGTTCAAATAGGATGAATATCATGAGACGTCGAGATTTTAAGTTTGAGCAAAAAACAATTTCTGTCTGTCGATCTGTAACTTTTTTGTGCGCACGATTACTCTGGAAATTTGGTGCACGTATGTTTTTAACGAGATCTGGAACTAGATTGTATTTTGATCATATTCCGTTGAAGGGGGGTTAAATTGGGGTAAATGGGGGTAAATAGGTAAAGCAAGCAAGTAAGAGTCCATACAATTGGTATTTAGTATACAGGGTGTCTCACCGGGAACTGAATCGATCGATATAGAGAAAAGTACGCATCAGAAATTTTTGAAGATTTTGGGAGTTACTAAAGTCAGTGTGACTAATCCAACTAAAATAATTACAAGCAGCTGGCACTTCCGCTTATACCGGAAGTGGATACCAACTTGCTTATTTTAAATGGAACACCCTATATATTTCAGGGTTTTCGAGAAGAGCGTAAAATTCTGAGTCAAAAACAAGTAGGATACCCTATGCCTAAATCCATCCGTTTCAGAGATATTTGACATTTTATAGAAAATTTGACAGGTGCAACGGTTTGCAAGAACCGTTATAGCTTTCTTGTGTAAAAGATCATCATTTGCTTCTTGGTACATAAAAAGAACACGAGGAGAACTACGTTCTACAACTGAAATAAATTCAATAATATCATACCAAGTGTTCCGTTTTTCGCCTTACATTTTGTCAACTTCAAACCGCGAAAACTTGTTTAGGTCAAATGGAACACCCTGTATTTTTTTTACGTCAAGTTGTGTAAAATTGAATTCCCTTTTTTCTGATATTAGCATTGTGGGGTTAAAGTTTTCAACTTTTTGAAATATTTGCGATTTTATTAGAAATTCATGAATTGTTGTAATCATTTCATCAAAATAGCCATGATTAGAAACAATCAGTCATTATCTTATGTCAAAAAATGCCAGCACGTTTAAATTACACCCACGAAGACTTTTTAAATTTGTTTATTATTTATGGAGAATGTGATAAGGTAATATCAAGAACTTGCAGCACATTTGCTAATCGATATCCAGAAAAACGGAAAATAACACTAACACTGTAACATGCGTATTAATCGAATTGAAGATACAGCATGAACTAAAATAGCAGAGATAAGATCAATTTAAAACATGATTCCATTTTAATTTAATAATTACTCAAAATTCCGCCCTCGAACCTCGACACATATTTCGCACCTTCGGATTAGTTCCTCATGGGTAGCTCTTCTAATTGAATCCTGTGATATGTTTTGAAATGCATTTCTTACTCTCTGCATACAATCTTCAATGGTTGTTAATGGGCTCTCATAAACTTTATTTTTAATAGTTCCCCTAATAAAATAATCCAGAACTGATAAGTCGGGCGAGCGAGGAGGCCATAAGAAAGGTCCATTATTGGCAATCCATTGATCATAAAAAGTTTCTTGTAAATAATTATTAATTAAATATGCGTTATGTGGGGGGGGCACCGTCGTGCTGATAAAAAATGTTTCTATGTTCGGCGAGAGGTAAATTTTCTAAATAGTCATTATTCAAATTTTGTAAAACATTCAGATAACTTTCACCTAAAAAAAAAAAACAAAAATTTACCTATACATATTAGTAGAAGAGTAAATTTAATTTACCGTTTAAATTTTCCTGATAAAATTGTAATGCCACCACTCTATCGTTTCTTATGGCACAGTAAACATTGAACTGCCAACTTTTCTGAAAGTTTCGCTCTCTGAACATATGAGGATTTGAGTCACTCCAATAATGCGAATTGTGTCTATTAAAAAGTCCATTTTTAGTAAATTTTGCTTCATCTGTTCATATAATATTTCCCAAATAAGAATCGTCACCCTCAGACCTTATTAGAATAAACTCACAAAAATTCTGTCTTCTTGGAAAATCTGTTTCTTTTAATCCTTGAACCATATGGAATGAAAACGGGTGAAACTTATGTTTTAATAAGATTCTGTGAATTGAATCCTTGCATAGTCCCGATTCCAGAGCAGCTTGTCTTAATGACATCCTTGGAAATGCATGAAAATATCCCAGAATGACTATTTCAATGTTTTCGTCATCAACAATAGGCTTTCTTCTTTGCATTTTTGCCTTGACAGAGCCATAATTTTTAAAATTTTCCACTATGCGTTTTACAGTGTTTGGTGACGGTTTCCGTTTTTCTGGATATCGATTAGCAAATGTGCTGCAAGTTCTTGATATTACCTTATCACATTTTCCATAAATAATAAACAAATTTAAAAAGTCTTCGTGGGTGTAATTTAAACGTGCTGGCATTTTTTGACATAAGATAATGACTGATTGTTTCTAATCATGACTATTTTGATGAAATGATTACAACAATTCATGAATTTCTAATAAAATCGCAAATATTTCAAAAAGTTGAAAACTTTAACCCTACAATGCTAATATCAGAAAAAAGGGAATTAAATTTTACACAACTTGACGTAAAAAAATACAGGGTGTTCCATTTGACCTAAACAAGTTTTCGCGGTTTGAAATTGACAAAATGTAACGCGAAAAACGGAACACTTGGTATGATATTATTGAATTTATCAGTTGTAGAACGTAGTTCTCCTTGTGTTCTTTTTATGTGCCAAGAAGCAAATGAGGATCTTTTACACGAAGAAAGTTATAACGGTTCTTGCAAACCGTTGCACCTGTCAAATTTTCTATAAAATGTCAAATATCTCTGAAACAGATGGATTTAGGCATAGGTTATGTTTTTGACACAGAATTTTATGCTCTTTTCGAAAACCCTGAAATATATAGGGTGTTTTATTTAAAATAAGCAAGTTGGTATCGACTTCCGGTATAAGCGGAAGTGCCAGCTGCTTGTAATTATTTTAGTTGGATTGGCCATACTGACTTTAGTAACTCCTAAAATTTTCAAAAATTTCTGATGCGTACTTTTCTCTATATCGATCGATTCAGTTCCCGGTGAGACACCCTGTATATAAGCGAATCTAAGGTCCCAAAACATTTTTTTGGCATTAGCCACCCCCCATACCTCCCCCACCCATTATTGAAGGGGGTGAAAAAAATAAAATAAAATTGTGATTTAGTGTGTGTACAAGAACCAAAGGCCTCAAAAATGTTTTTTTTTCATTCCATCCACCCCCCACTCCCAAGTTTACGAAGATAGATGTTGCTTTGGGAGCTGCTAATGCTGTTAGCAAAACAAGGAGGTCGACTCCTTCGCCAAGGATGAAAAGAGCATCAAATATTGAGCACCAGGGAATCGCTGTATTGACAATCAACACATCAGCATCCTCTTCAGCGTGCTCAATCCTAAAAGCAGCGTGTTCGAATTTAGTTTTCAGCAACGAGATAAGACGGACTTTATGTTTTTATTGGCTAAAAATCGCTAATTGGAAATTTGAACCAGCAATGTTTCATCGAATTCAACGTAGATGTCTTCTTCTTCGATCGGAGAAGACTTTCTGCGGCCTTCGTATTTTATTTTTTTTTCATCTAACGGATATCCTTCAAAAACAACGATTGTATGTGCTGCTGTGCTGCTCTCTCTAAATAGGGAGGGAAGAGACGTCCTTTTCGGCCATTACAAAAGAAGCAAAGAAACAGGAGATATGATCTATACCTGCTATAGGAAACATCTACTACAAAAGACATATAATGAAACTTAAATTCACTCCATCGTAGCCGTAAGAAAATGTATATACAATGTGTCCCACTTTTCACGGTAACACCTACGTAGCTCAGTTACTAATAAATCGATTTATTTTAAGCTTGGTTACCTCTTGAAGGTAACTAAAAGCGCCTATACCTATTTAATTTATTCCATAGACTAAGGGGGTGAAAATGGGGTAAATTTTCAGGTAAATTGTATACAGGTTTTTTTTTAAAGGTTACCACCATCTCATCCTTTGTGCCAAATTTTATTAAAATATCTCTAGTAGTTTTAGAGGTATAAACAGGTACATATGACGTTTTGTCAATAATTAATGGCCTTTAACTCGGAACGAGGTGAATTTAGAAACAAAGTTATTTCACATTTTTTGCTACAAATTTGAAGTAATAATCAAAAATATCTTCGTACTCGCCAAAAACGCTAAGAAAATTCTGCCCATTTATACGGGCACTATACAGTTTACTAGAGATATTTTAACAAAATTTGGCACAAAGGAGTTTTAAAGAATGCTCTGTGAGATGGTGGTAATATTAAAAAAAAATCCCTAATACAATTTACCTGAAATTTTACCCCATTTTCACCCCCTTAGTCCGCACGTCTCTGGAATAAATTAAATAGGTATATGCGCTTTTAGTTACCTTCAAGAGGTGTATACCTTAAGCAAGTTTAAAATAAATCGATTTATTAATAACTGAGCTACGTAGGTGTTACCGTGAAAAGTGGGACACACTGTATAACAAGAAAAACCACTGAAATTTAAATAGTTTCCCGATGTAATCTCATTGTGATGTAGAAACACGTTAAAAATAATAAAACGTAATTTGTTCATAGATAATGTACAAACAAAAAAACCGCTGCCCAAGGAATCACTACTTCCACATCCAGATTCTCTATCCAAGTCACTCACAACGAAAAAACTTTGTATGTGAAAATAATTGTTTATGGAATTTTAATAATATTATATTTGAAATCCTCTACCCCAAAAACCCATAAAACGATACCCCACATCGGTAGTGGGGTGGGGGTGGTGATAGGGGGGTGGTAGTGGGAGGTGGATGAAGTAAAAAAATATTTTGAGATTTCTGGTTCCTGTACATGCACTAAATCACATTTTTTTTTTCATCCCCTTTAATAAAGAAGTGGGGGTGGTAATGGGGGTGGCTAATGCCAAAAATTTTTTTGAGACCTCAGCTTCTCTTGTATATACTAAATACCAATTTTATTGACTCTTACCTGCTTGATTTACCTATTTACCCCAAATTTACTCCAATTTACCCCCCAACCCTTCGACGGAACAAGATGAAAATATAATCTAGTTCTAGATCTCGTTAAAGTACATATGTGTACCAAATTTCAAGTCAATATCTCAAACGGTTCCAGAGTAAACGTGCGTACAAAAAAAAGTTACAGACAGACAGACAGACCGACAGACAGACAGACCGACAGACAGACCGACAGACAGAAATTTTTTTTTCGCTCAAACTTAAAATCTCGACGTTTCATGACATTTCAAGCCTATTTGGGCAATAAAAATTTTTAAAAAATTTTTTGTCGTTACTATACTTCCACTGGACGTGGAAGTAATAGAGTTTGACGATTTTTTTAAGAGAACTTCGTTAAACTTCATTTTCCCATCGCTGTATCTCGTTACATATTAGACTTACAATAAAAATGTTTATACAAAGAAAATGTAGGAAATTTTGTCCTCTTCAACTTTGTCTCGAACATTTATTGCACCTTTCATTCAAGATGGCGCCCCCCCACCAAGGTCGAAAACTTCATCAGGGCCTCGACTTAAACCACATGTATCAAAATCATTTCTACTCCATCTTTTGTAAGGCAAATGCCATTTTTGGTCCCTACTGACTGGATTAAATAATATCGAATCGTAAAAAATAAAAAATTAAAATCAAATTAAAGGCGATTAAAACTCAATTTGAATCGTCTCCAGATGATGCCAACATGCTATTTCAAAGGGAATGTTTTTGTGTCGAGTTTCTTTTTATTTGTAATTACTTCCACGTCCAGTGGAAGTATAGTAACGACAAAAAATTTTTTAAAAATTTTTATTGTCCAAATAGGCTTAAAATGTCATGAAACGTCGAGATTTTAAGTTTGAGCGAAAAAAATTTCTGTCTGTCTGTAACTTTTTTTTGTGCGCACGTTTACTCTGGAACCGTTTAAGATATTGACTTGAAATTTGGCACACATATGTACTTTAACGAGATCTAGAACTAGATTATATTTTCATCTTGTTTCGTCGAAGGGTTGGGGGGTAAATTGGGGTAAATTTGGGGTAAATAGGTCAATCAAGCAGGTAAGAGTCCATAAAATTGGTATTTAGTATATACAAGAGAAGCTAAGGTCTCAAAAAAATGTTTGGCATTAGCCACCCCCATTACCACCCCCACCCCCTTATTAAAGTTATTAATGTTATTTAGTGTATGTACAGAAACCAGAAACCTCAAAATATTTTTTTACTTCATCCACCCCCCACTACCACCCCCCTATCACCACCCTCCCACCCCACTACCGATGTGGGGTATCGTTTTATGGGTTTTTGGGGTAGAGGATTTCAAATATTATATTATTAAAGTTCCATAAACAATTATTTTCACATACAAAGTTTTTTCGTTGTGAGTGACTTGGATAGAGAATCTGGATGTGGAAGTAGTGATTCCTTGGGCAGCGGTTTTTTATATTAGTAACTGATCGAATGATCCCAATTAAAAATTATTTAACTACCTTGAACACGTTTAAAACTGAAATACGACCCTGACCCTGTACACAGAGAAATAAAAAATAAATATACTTTTATAAAAAAAATGTATTAGTGTTCACGTTTTCCCTCTTAATTGAGACGCGAAATACGTCCGAATACTGAATATTTAATTTTATGTGTCACACAGATAAGAAACGGAAACTAGAAGTATACAACATGAGTACCGTCGACATGAATATGATTTTATCGTATACGTCTAACTGTCAATCATGTTTATTGGTAAGAAAAATTGAACGGGAATAAAACCAAATGTAACACCAAATATAAATGCAATAGTGACACTTTTTATCTGGTTTCCATTTCAGTCGGTCGGATATTACTTAGATATTTAATTTCCATACGATTAACTCCAACCATCTGATTTCCACTGGAGTCGAGAGCAGCTTAGGCCGCATTAGGATCATTTTATCGTTATGTAATGTTGTTATGTGTTATTGTATCTAAATGATGGTTATTTGAATGGTAAATATTTTGCGGAACGAAATGCGGGCGGCAAACTTGCGGGGTTTAAAAACTTATACAGAAAAGCTTTTAGATGAGATACTTGTCACGTCGTCCTAGATCTACTTGTGTTTATGGTATCACTTGCTAGTCCATTTCCCAAATTAAATTGGACAAACTAAAAAATAACTAAACTGTTACAGCTCGACTACCGCATCAACACGAAAAGTATGGACAACGCCTAGAAATGTATTAAAACATATATGTATTATATTTGAAAGTTTTTAATAGTTTATATTGGTTCGAAGATAACGAGAACTGTTTTTATAGTTCAAACAATATACTTGAATGTCAGGAAAATACCCAAGCTTGGCGAAACTTGTATCTATATTAATAAAAAATTCCTTTTAATGTTCTTTCAATAAATTTCAATTCAATTCAATGATTTATTTAAATATTATTTTAATGCTTACAATTTGATATACATGCCACATAAACAAATGCGTGGCAGTTTATATATATAGAAATAGAAATAGAAATAGAAATAGTTTGATGTTACAAACTTATAAAAGTTTTACACAAGTCAAATTAGTTAGGTTCTAAATATACAAAAACATTGATAATAATTAATCGAAGATATTCAATTAATGAACACAAATAAATCAAGACACAGTTTTAACAAACAGGAATTAAAATAACAGTTAAGTTTTACACTTTAAAATATTTTTAAAATTGGTAATAAAAATTTCATACAATTTCATTCGCAAAATCAGTCGAAAAAAATTCTTGAAAATTATAGAAAGCTCCGTTTATAAGTAAACTTTTAACCTGGCCACAAAACTGTTTGTATGGTAAAGAAGTAATATGAAAAGGGAGTTTGTTAAAAAAAGAGGGACCAAAGTAGTTAACCCCATTTTTGCTTTTTTCTAATCGTAGATATCTCAAAGATAACTTATTATTGAACCTTGTATCATGGTCATGTATATCCCTATGAACAACGTAATCGTTTATGTTTTCTTTAACGTATATCAAGCATCTATAGATATAAAAAGAAGGAACTGTTAATATTCCATGTTCAATGAATTTATATCTTACGTCATCTCTATATCCAAGACTTGAAATCGATCTTACAATACGTCTCTGTAAACTAAATATTCTGTCTAAATGAGCTGTATGCCCCCAAGTTAGAATTGCATACGAAAAGGTACCTTGGAATAATGAAAAATAGGCTGTCCTAATAACATTTAAGGATACTTCCCCTATGAGATTGTTTACCATATAAACACACCTTGCCAGTTTTTTTGAAACATAGTCCACATGTTGATCCTAACACAGTTTTGGATCAAGAACTACTCCTAAAAATTTTACATTATCTGGGTTTTCATACTTTTCAATAGAACGAGTAGAAAAAACCATATTTGCTGTTTTGGTATCATTTAAACATAAGACGTTGGCCTGGAACCACTCAGAAGTAGTCGACTGTGTTTGCAGCATAATATTTTCCAACTCAATCAGGTTCTCATTATAATTTACTTTTGTAGCATCATCTGCATACAACACAAATTTAGCATTTGAAATATATTGTGGTAAATCATTGACATAGATCAAGAATAACAGGGGTCCAAGAACGGATCCCTGAGGTACTCCATGATCTATGCCCGCTATTTTTGATGTCATACCGTTATAAGCAGTGACTTGATTTCTATTTTCAAAGTAACTTCTAAGTAGTTTTAGTGACCTTGGTTTTACTCCATATTTGTTCAATTTTCCTAATAATATATTATGCCGAACACTGTCGAATGCCTTCGAAAGGTCACAAAAAGTGCAGCCTGCGTAATTTTTATTTTCATATGCATCTGTGATGTAATTCAAGAGTAGACTTATAGCATCTGTTGTTGATTTCTTTGATCTGAAACCAAACTGCCCACTGAAAAAGAGGTCATTCGTTTCAAAATAATTCATTAATTTTGTGTGTAGTAATTTTTCAAATATCTTTCCAAGAATGGGTATAATTGATATGGGTCGATAGTTAGACATATCATTTAACTCACCTTTCTTGAATATAGGGATAACTTTGGAAATTTTTAAGCAGCTGGGAAAAATTCCTTCCTTTATGCATTCGTTAAATAGTTTAGTGAGAGGGCCAATAAGTGTACTCATGACAAATTTTATGATTTTAATATTTATTTCATAATAATCTTTGCTTGCTTTATTTTTTATTGCGTTTATTGCTTCACTCAATTCAGTCGTAGTAATTTCGTTAAACTCAAACTCTATATTGTTTTTTATGTTACAAGCCTGAAGTAAACTAACTGGGTCAATATTAGATTTGGGAATATTACTAGTTATTTCATTTACGATATTTACAAAGAACAAATTTAGGTCATCAGAGCGAAATTCGTTAGAAAATTGTCCTCTCATTGTAAGACTACCCTCACGTTTGCTATTTATTACGTTCCATATACCTTTTGATATATTATTTGAACTTAAAATATATTTATCATTGGCGATCTTTTTAGTTTCTTTTATTTTACCTCTGTATAATTTATGATATGTTTTATATTGGTTAGTCAGATTATCATCGTTAGGATTTTGAATATGCAAAGCTCTTAACAGATTTAAAGTTTCGCGTATGCATCGTAGATCATTATTGTACCAGTCAATTTTGTATTTGTTTTGCTCAACTGTTTTTGATTTTAAAGGAAAAGCTTTCTTTATTTCGTCAACAAGTATAGACAAAAACCTTTCGAACTTTATGTTTACATTAATATTGTTTTCATCTACAAAATTCCAGTCGATGCTTTGCAGATTATTAAGTAACATATTTAGACCATTTTGTGTGATAGGTCTGTGGTAAATTTTTTGAGTATTATTGTTTTGCATCGGAAATGAAATTTCAACTGACACCGCTTTATGATCGGATAAATACGTTTCATTAACATAGGCATTGATTTTTGATTGGTCAATATTTGTTATTATATTGTCTAGGCAATTTTTAATACGCGTGTTTTCCTTTATAAGGGGTACTAACCCAAAGGAATTAAGAAAATCTTCAAACTCCAAATTTCTAGAATTTTGAGTATTAAAGTAAATGTTAAAATCTCCATTTATTATAACCCTTTTTTTTAATATCTTGAGATGATTAAATACATTTTCTAAAGTGTTTATAAACAGTCTAAATTTTTCAGAATTGTCGTTCACATTAGAACGATACACCGTCATAATAACAAGGTCCAACTGAACAACTGCTGCTAATTCGCAAACCATTTCAATTGAAAAAAGTTTAATCTCAGTTAATTCTACAATTTGCATATTACTTTTTACCATTATTAGAACTCCTCCATGTATAAAGTTTTGTCTGCAAAAATAAGAGGCCATTTTGTAGCCCTGTATATTTATTAATTCTGCTTCAACATTATTTGTTATCCAAGTTTCTGTAAAACAGATCACATCATAAGATAATTGATAGGAACTATTTAATTCAAACAAGTAAGTTTCAATTTCGCCTATTTTGTTTTTAATCGACTGAACATTCAAATGAAATATATTAAAACTATCTAAAAAATTATTTATTTTTTTTGTCACAACTAAATCTATGCCACTGTCGCCTCTGGATTCGAGGCTATTTTCCGAAAATTTGTAAAGGTAAACCTTCTTACTGCAGCACCCTCCGGCCAGATACTTGCGTCGTAGACCTTGTCTACATGGATTAAAGGAAAAGATACTTTATACGAGGAAGTAGATACATTTTTCTTTTTAAGTTCTTCAAATTCAAATTTGATTCCTGGGGCTGTTTCAGCAAGGCCATTAATTAATTCTTGAGTAGATGTTTCCGGATCAATTCTGAATACATGCAAGTAGCCCAATTTGGGTACCGTCTTAATATTATTTAAATTATTATTGGTCCCAATGACCAATCTTGGTTTTCTTTTTGTGTTTACATTTAACGAGGTCATCGACCTCGTAGTCGTTTTCACATGTGTTTCATTAGTAGAGCAACGATTTGTTTGTTTTTCTACCTTATCTGTGGAGCTTTTTTTGTTACCACTTTTTACTACTTCTGACCACTTGCTTTTATTCACAGAAGTTTCTTGTAATATAGGAACGTCAAATTTATTAGCGGGTACATCTACAGATTTCTGTACCTTGTCATTCATGTTTTTAACTATTTGTGAGTTGTTACTGCCTGCACTAGTAGATGGCTCAGTTGTAATATTTTGTTTATTACTAACCTGGTTATAAACTGCATAATTTTGTTTAAGTAAATCAATGATTACTTCTTGGTCGAGAATACGTTTTTCAAGGTGATTCACTAGGTTTTTCAAATTTATATTCTCCTGTTGTTTGAATTGACACTGGTATTTGTTTTCACATACCATATTGTCACACTGAGTATCAGCTGATATATATTCATGTGAGTCTTGAAATTCTTCGTATTCGTTATGCACTTTACTTAATACACTATCTACATCACTTGCACATACACCTAAAGGTATTTTCTTGTTTAATATTATGTCCACTAGTTCACATTTTTTAAGTTTAGTTAGACTGAGTTTTAACTCTTCCGCCATCTTAAACTAGGTTGTTTTCATTCGAATATACTTATACCTATACACATACACATACACATATACGCATATAAACACATGTACAGGGTGGATCAAATTAGATGGGATTTGGGGTTTTCTCTAAAACTATGGCAGATATACAAAAAACAATATGGGTGTCCTGAGCTCGATTTTCGAGAAACAAACAATGACGCAAACCGCGATCGTCTATCTTTTTCGACTACCGAGCTACAGTGCGTTTTTGGAAAATTGGCATATATATATATATATATATATATATATATATATATATATATATATATATATATATATATATATATATATATATATATATATATATATATATATATATATATATATATATATATATATATATATATATATATATATATATATATATATATATATATATATATATATATATATATATATATATATTGTTTCTTAGGTTTTCGCGGGTGTTAAATGAAGTGTTGGTGTACTTCCGGGTGTTTTCCCACGTAGCTGATAGGCTCCTGCTGGAGCCATTGTTGTCTGAACGACGTTTCGGCAGAATCCCATCTGCCATCTTCAGGTTCTCGCTGAAAGCTGCCTACTGCTGCTCCTCGTTGCTCGAACTGGACTGTTAAATGAAGTGTTGGTGTACTTCCGGGTGTTTTCCCACGTAGTTGATAGGCTCCTGCTGGAGCCATTGTTGTCTAAACGACGTTTCAGCAGAATCCCAACTGCCATCTTCAGGTTCTCTGCAAGTCAAAAATATTACTGATTAAAAGCATTGGCAAAAATAGAATTATTAAGGTTCAAGTAAAAACTATTCTTGATGCTAATAATTTAATAAACAATAATCTATTATGTTCGGAAAACCTGAGAGCTTACATCCCCAACCATCTGCTTGAAAAAAAAAAAGGTGTTATTAAGGGTGTTGATACTTACTTTGATGTTGCTTATCTAAAAGAAAATATTGTATGTTCGACTCCCATTAGTGACATTAAGAGAACTCACAGAAAAATTGAAAAAGATGGTAAAACCGAATATATTCCTAAAAAAAACAATCATAATTACATTCGAAGGTAATATTCTACCGAACAATGTATACATTAATAGTGTAATTTGCCCAGTTGAGCCTTTTTTAGGGAGAGTCACTCAATGTACAAATGTCTTAGGTACGGTCACGTTGCAAAGCAATGCCGAGGGACTAACACCTTGTGTGTTTTATGCAGTGATATTAAGATTGACGGTCATCAGTGGGAAGAAAAACGAAAATTTTGTGTGTTTACTGTAAAACAAATGATCGTACTTCTATTAATAAAAAATGCCCATATTATTCTAAACAAAAAACAATTAAGAAAATTATGGTAGAAAATAATGTACCTTATGTTGAAGCAAAAAAAATGTCTGATACATCATATGTCAATGTTTTAACTGAAAACAGATTTCAATTTCTATAAAATAATATGGAATATGACTTTAACTTTCCTAGCTTACCTAAAAGTCAAAATAATCCTGTTTTCACATTTTCTCAGCCTAACACCAGAAGTATGAGTTCTACTCGAAATTCTGATATTTTCACCTCGCAACCGCATAGAGCGTGATCTGGCCCTTCTGGTGTGAATTTAAATAATACGAAGAGGAAAGCCTCCTTTCCGCTTTCCCATTCACCCTCCCCATCCCCAATGTTTCCTTTTCGTTTTGGCCCTTCGTCCCCTCTACCTTCTAATCCTAGTAAACCGGATAATTCAAACTTAATAATAAATAAAAATAAACTAGCGGAATCTCTTTATAACTACTTCATAAGTATGCTGGGTAAAATTAACTCTCTAGAAGATATTAAAAGGGTGAATAGTCATTTAGTTAGAAAAGATATTGAACTTGTAGTGAAGGATAACTTACATAACTCATAGCATTCACCCGACTTTTTGATAAAATTAACATTATGCAGTGGAACGCACGTTCCGCTGTTTCAAACAAAAATAGTCTGGTAAATTTTTTATCAACTAACAATCTGGGAATAATTTCTGTAATAGACTATGTGGTAAGCAAGCAAATTTTATGGTAATTCTTTTAGAACTTCTAGAAGACGACAATATTATTGGTTTGTCTACCAAGTACAATAATACAGCGAACTAATACTGGGTTAGAATTACAATTCGATAATAGTTAAAAATAAAATATACTATTATCTAGTTTAATTTGACAGAATTCAACAAAATAATAGACGAAAAAAATAATAGTTTTATTCATCTATTTTTTAAGTTAATGTTTGTTTTGTTGTACGACAACTTTTTATTAATTAAAATAACAATCACCTCTTGTTTAAAAATACCGTCAATATAATTTAGTTTAACAAAATTAACGATATTGTTAGTTAACCATTTTTTTTTGTTGAATTTACCCATACTATTTCTGTGAGTGTACTACGCCACATAAAATCCACTCCATTTTACAATAAAACTTAGATTACTTTTTTATCTTAAATATTTTTTTAGCAGATAATCCACGCACAATTTGCACAATGGCCATACGTTCCACAGTATAATATGTACAAGTAAGTAGTAATAAGGGAAAGAATATCGTTACACATTTTACTTCCACATCCAGTGTAAGTATAGTATCGACAAAAATATTTTTGAAAATTTCTATTGTCCAAATAGGCTTAAAATGTCATGAAACGTCGAGACTTTAAGTTTGAGCAAAAAAAAATTCTGTCTGTCGGTCTGTTTGTAACTTTTTTTGTGTCCACGATTACTCCGGAACCGTTTAAGATATTGAAATTTGGTACACGTACCTATGTATTTTAACGAGATCTGGAACTAGATTATTATGGGGGGTAAATAGGCAAATTAAGCAAGTAAGAGTCCATAAAATTGGTATTTAGTATATTTTTTTGGCATTAACCACCTCCAATACCAACCCACCCCACCCCATTATTCAAAGGGGCGAAAAAAATAAAAGAGTCATTTAGTTTGGCCTCAATTTTTTTTTACTTTATCCACCACTACTACCACCCCCCTTCCACCACCCTCAACCCCACTACCGATGTGGCATATCGTTTTATAGGTTTTTGGAGTAGACAATTTCAAATATTTTATTATTAAAGTTCCATAAACAATTATTTCCACATTCAAATTTTTTTCGTTGTGGGAGACTTGGATAGAAGATCTGTATGTGGAAGTAGTGATTCCTTGGGCAGCGGTTTTATAATTTGACCTTCGACGAAAACGAATAACGTTGATCGTACACCGCCCTAGTTAGTTTTAGTGGACGCGGGCGTATTAATACTCAATTTCTGCAATTCGCGCGCTCCAAAAAAATCACTGTACCTAAACTATCAAACACACAATAAGAATTATGCTATCAAAAACTTTTTTGGCCTTTTGGCTTTATTTTCTTCGCAGCATGTTACACAAAATTTCCGAAAACAAAAAAATTTGTAGCTTAATGAAAATTTGACTGCGTATATTCTGAACTTTCAAGGTTATCTAAGGTTTTAACATGCTTAAAAATGTTTTAATTAACAATACACTGATAGAAGCGTTTAAGTGTGTTTTTTATAACAAAAAAAAGTTCACGTAAATATCTCCATTCGTTTTTGAGATATGGCATTAGATGTTCAAAAAAACATTATTAAAAAAAAAAAGAAAATTTCACACCTTTTTAAAAATAACAATGTCCGTGACCACTAAAAAATGTCGTATTTCATGATTTCTAATGAACATCGACCTACTTAACGAAATGGTATATGTCTCAGTTTGTTCTAAGATTTAAAAAAAACTCGAGAAAGAAGCGACTTTTCCCGTTTTTTACTCCACTACATGTAATACTCTTTTAAAACGCTTGGATGTCTTACAAAATACAGCACTACGGATATGTTTAGGAGCTATGAGATCAACACCAGTTGATGCCTTATATGCCGAAGCTTTGGTTCCGCCTCTTTCGCTTAGACGACATTACCTGACTGAAAAGTTCCTTCATAGAATAAATATTAACATCAACCGCTTTTACACAATATTTCTGTCCTTAATACATCTGATTTAACAAATAAATTCTGGATACATAAAAATTCTCCGCCTCTTTGTGTAGCTTTTCGAGATACAAGCGATATTCTTCCCCTCTTAGACAATCCATATGATTACACTACAAACTTTGAATACTCTAATCTTTTTTCGAAAGTGTCATTAATTACACCACAATACAGTGATCATCCAAATATTAGTATGAACATTTTAAATACAATTTTGGATAAGTGGGATAATCCATTGTTGATATACTCAGACGCTTCTAAGTCTCTCTTGGGTACTGGTTGTGCATGCTACATACCTTCGACCAATAACTGTATAAAAATCAAATTGTCGCCTCAATGCTCCATTTTTACAGCTGAAGCAATTGCTATATACGAGGCTCTCAAATTTATTTATTCTTCTAATTCCTACATTTCCAAAGTTTTATCAGATTCTCTATCGGTTTTATCTTCATTAGAAAACAGCTTTTCCTTCAACATCAAAACCAACCCGTATATTCTAAAAATAAAGAAACTGCTACACAATGTTTTAGGTATGGGAAAAGAGGTTCATTTTGTATGGGTAAAAGCGCACATTTGCATAAAAAATAATGAAATTGTCGACTCTTTGGCCAAGGAAAGCATCGTCTCAGGATTCCCATTAGAACAAAAAATCTGTCTATCTGAACATTTTAAAATATAAATTTAGAAATAGATGGTTAGAGCTGTGGCGGGAGTTCTGTCATTCCAGTCCTACTAGATATACTCATATTCATCCTGACCTCCCATCTAAGTTTTGGCACGAAAATTATGAATATCCAAGAAAATACATCACAACAATAATACGCCTCAAATTTGGACATGCCTGTTATCCAGCACATTTACATAAAATAAATGTTCTGCCTTCAGATAATTGTGATATTTGTAATATTAAAGGTGACCTGGATCATATTTTCTTCCAGTGTTCTAAATATAAAGCAGCAAGTGACAGACTACATAACGATCTTATTAATTATAATATTCAGGCTCCTTTTAATATACTTTCTCTCCTCAGCCTCCATAATAAGCAAATTTTTGATTGTATCATCGGTTTTTTGAAAGAAACGAATATTGTATTATGAATTTTGTGAGTGAATGTTTAAGTAGGTTAGCTTAGTATCCTCTGTTGTTTTTCCTCTGTTGCATCTCTTAATTTATAGTGGTCCTCTAATTTTTTTGTGAAAAAAAAAATAAATGTCCTGATAGACCCCAGGACGAGAAGCGTGTGTCCCTGTTTTTTCTCCTTTGTTGATCTTCAATATTTATTTTTTCATTGTCGACAAAGGTTAATTGGAATAAATGGTTTTTTTAGGGTAGCGGTTGGCTGTATCTCTAGAAAAAGTGGTTAGTTTTCGAAAAATTTAATTTATTTGTAAGGAGGCAACGGAAAAACTATTAACAACAACAGCACTTCTTATAATATATAATTTTGCCAAAAATAGGAAAAATTAAACTACAATAAATGTTCGAATTGTCTTCCATTGACATCTATGCATTTTTTACACCTTCTCCTTACAGCATTTGTTGCACTTCCAATCATGACAGGAGTTATTATCCGAAACGCAGCTAATGTTTTGTTTTTCAATTCTTCTATGTTGTTAGAACGTTCTCTATATATAATATTTTTTAAATAACCCCAAAGCCAAAAGTCGGCAGGGGTTATATCGGGAGATCTAGCTGGCCACAAAATAGGACCATTATTTCCTAAAAATTAAACAATATGTAAACTACTTTGTTGTTTATTAATGTCCAGTTAGCTAAATTAATTGTTAGTTGTCAATTTAACTTAGCTAACTAGACATTGATAAACTAGTCCTGAGTGATATATGATACCTATCCAATCCTCCCCGAATTGAGCATTTGAAAAATTTCGTGACGCATGACCTGGGGCTCCATCGTGTTGGTAAATTAATCTTTGAAATTGTCTTACGGGCATATTGTCTACAAAAGGCTCTATTTCTTGCCGTAGAATTTTAATACAATTTTCGGTATTCAAATTACCGTGAAAAAAATGAGGACCTATTATTTTTTATCCAATAAAACCACACCATGAACCAAATCCAAATTGTCCTTGACGATTAACTGTAGCGATCACGTGTGGATTTTCATGAGCCCAATGGTGGTTATTATGGCGATTAATAATTCCGGCACAGCTTATATGGGCCTCGTCTGTCCATATAATTGTTCCTTCAAATCCTGGCACTTTATTGCACTGACGCAAAAACCACTGGCAAAAATCGAGACGCCTTTGAAAGTCGTTTGGGTATAGATGGTGACTAATCCTAATTTTGTAGGGTTTGAATTTATTTTTTTAAGCAACGCAACGCAGTTGTTTTTGGTATATCTAAATTTTGCTGCATTTCACGAGACGATATTTTAGATTTTTCTCTTACAGTTTCTAAAACAATATTTACGATTATTTCGATTTTCTTTTTTTTACAATAGCCTTCTCAATACATATTAGAAATGCGATAAATACGCATAGATGTCAATGGAAGACAATTCTAACATTTATTATTTATTGTAGTTTACTTTTCCTACACTCAAAGAAATAGTATGGGTAAATTCAACAAAAAAAAATGGTTAACTAACAATATCGTTAATTTTGTTAAACCAAACTATATTGATGGTATTTTTAAACAAGAGGTGATTGTTATTTTAATTAATAAAAAGTTGTCGTACAACAAAACAAACATTAACTTAAAAAATAGATGAATAAGACTATTATTTTGTTCGTCTGACTATTATTTTGTTGAATTCTGTCAAATTAAACTAGATAATAGTATATTTTATTTTTAACTATTATCGAATTGTAATTCTAACCCAGTATTAGTTCGCTGTATTATTGTACTTGGTAGACAAACCAATATTATTGTCGTCTTCTAGAAGTTCTAAAAGAATTACCATAAAATTTGCTTGCTTACCACGTAGTCTATTACAGAAATTATTCCCAGATGACGCCACATACAAATCACTGACAATAATCAATCATGCATTATCTTATACTCTTATGAATTTGTAGAAAATTAATAACATGATTGCAATGTTCAAATTCTCTCAGGGATCATCGATATATTTGGATGGATCTTATAAACGATCTCTAATCTTTGGTTTGGGTGGTCTGATGTCTCAATACTGAGATTTTGGCTAACCAAAAAAAACTTCATCATACAATAAAGTGTAGATCAACCTAAAAATTAATTGGTGAACAAAAAACAAAGTCGTTGTACTATTTAATTGTAGACCAAATTGAAAAAGGTTAGTGAACATAAAAAAATGTCATTGTACTATTTAATTTGTTACAAGAAGATATGATTATTAAACTACTATTTGTTTACGAAAACAAATAAAGTTGTATGACTATTCTTTTCTGATTGATTTAACTATGAAACTAGATAGGCGCGATTTCATATGCTCTTTTTGGTTGAATTTACCTATAATTTTCTTTGGGTGTATTTTTGGCAAAATTATTTTATATTATAAGGAGTGTTGTTATTGTTAATAGTTTTCCTTGGTCTCCTCACAAATATATTAAATTTTCCGAAAATTAACCACTTTTATAGAAATAAATATGACATATTATATATCGTTGGACATTTAAAAAAACACAATCTCTTTATCTCGCAAGGCATGCATCAACGAATTCTACTCAAAAAAGTGCCTTAAGAATGTGTTACTCGATTTTCGATGCGACACTTGGTAATTGAGATATCTAGAGGTCAGCTAAAAATCCCAATTTTCCAAAAAACTTTCTGTAGCTCGGTAGTCGAAAGAGATAGACGATCGCGGTTTGCGCCATTGTTTGTTTCTCGAAAATCGAGCTCATACACCTATATTGGTTTTTGTCTACCTGCCACAGTTTTAGTGAAAACCTCAAATCCCATCTAATTTGGTCTACCCTGTGTATATATATAATAATATAATATATAATATAATGTTTATTTTTGAAAATAAGAGTATAATACAATTAGTATAAAGCATAGAATTAACATTTTTTATAAATTAGTATTAAATATAATTTTGTATAAAAATAAACATGTAGAACCCACGAAAGTACAGATGTACTTGTGTGTGGGTTGAATACACAAAATACACACATACATATTTTTACATAATTCACCCAATTATTTAATATTAAATATTTATTTACGAGCTCCAAGTGATGCAGAGTTTATATAATGATGAATTCAATCATTTCACTAAAAGAACATTGTTCTTGCGCTTGTGCCTGATTAAAACAAGAAAATATAAACTTAAAACGAGAGTTGGAGTAAACATTTCGGTGTAGACTAGTATTACTATGAGAAGATGCCAGGGCGGAGCCAAAATGCGCGAATATTTTTACCAGTGGCATAGCTTTATCTGGGGTATAGGGATGTGTAATTGCAATAAAAGTTTCGCGGTCAAGAAACTGTGAAAATGTAATAGATTAAAACTTGCCAACTGTTACGAGTAACCTTTGTTCAGGAGAAGTGTAAGAATAGTAAGTTCTACTAAACTTTGCCTAATAAAGTTGTTTTATTATTATTATTACCGTCACCGCCGCTCTACTGCAGAGCACCGCCGCCACTGGTGTTGACATTGAATGTCAGGTAATTCTTTCTTATTGGCTTAGAATGATGGAGCGCACAAACTCGTTTCTGCGCATATTTTTTGCTGGCATCTTCTCATAGTAATACTACTTTACTTAGTATTTCTAGGTATAGGTTTTATGCATATTTAACAATAAGTTACAGGAACATAGAAAAGGTTTATTTTACTATAACTAAATTTTGAACTTTTTATTTTATAGAGTTAATACAGAACGGAATAGTCAATTAGGTAATGCATGTAAGCCAGAGTATTGTAATTTTATAAATGGTAAGTATTCTTTGAATCGATTATCTGATGTATAAACATTCGCGGAGTTTCCTGTAACCATACTTTTATTTTTGTTTTATATTTTGTTAGTGAGTTTATATGTTTTATTTCAAATGGAAGAAGATCAAATATTCTAGGTGCCAGGTATTTATAACTTCTTTCTCCTATGGTTTTTGTTAACCTTTATTCTCTCACCAATGGTATTCTTGTGTCTAGTGTCGTGGCTATGTGTTTTATATTTTAATTCGTTCTTATGTTTGAATTGAAATAATAGTATGCTTTGACAGTAAAGTTGCCTGATGTCGAATATTTTGCTTTCTTTATATAAATTATTGGATGGATAGGTGTTATCTTTTTGGAAAATAATTTTTAAGAAGCGTTTCTGTAGAATTTCTAAGTTTTTTAGGTAGTTGTTATTAACTCCTCCCCAACCAATAATGCCATAGTTAGTTGGGATTGAATAAGAGCATAATACAACACACACATCTGTG
Source organism: Rutpela maculata (assembly GCA_936432065.2). Lineage (NCBI taxonomy): Eukaryota > Metazoa > Arthropoda > Insecta > Coleoptera > Cerambycidae > Rutpela > Rutpela maculata. The sequence goes on along the minus strand of OW386294.2, from coordinate 32,448,496 downwards.
GTAAGTCTAGAAATTGTCTCAAGTATTTAAATTTTGAAAGTAAAGTTCTTATTTTTTTTATAGTGTTGTTTACTTGCATATCCCATCTAAAATGTTTATCAATTATTATTCCTAAGTATTTAATATATTCGGCTTCTTCGATTTCTATTTTTTTATTTTTTTCAGGATAAATTTGTAATGGACCAAGATTAGGTAAGTTTGATTGATATGATGTAAAAGGAAGATACTTAGTTTTTTCGCAACTGATGGTTAGTAGATTTTTATCGAACCAATTCTTTATTAATTTAAATTCTTCTTCGATTACTTGCTTTAATTGTGTCCAGGTTTTTGCGCTATGCATAATGATTGTGTCATCCGCGAAACTAAGTATTGTTCCTTTATATGGTAATGTTAACAGATCATTTAAATAGAGGTTAAACAGTATAGGTCCCAAAACTGTACCTTGGGGCACTCCATATTCTACAATTCTTTGTTGGCTTAGTGACTGCTCAATTTGTACATATTGTTCTCTGTTTGAAAGGTAACTCTCCATTAATTTAAGTGCATTACCACGAAACCCTAAATGTTCTAATTTGTTTAATAATCTAGAATGACTGACCGTGTCAAACGCTTTTTCTAGGTCAACAAATATGCAAATTGTAGGTTCGCTACTATCTAGCTTTTGATATATTTTTTGCGTAACGTATGCTATAGCATCCTGAGTTGAGCGACCCTCTTGAAAACCGAATTGCATATCGGATAGGATTTTATATTTCGTTGTGAAGTTAGTAATTCGTTTTTTTATAATTTTTTCCAGAACCTTTGCGAGGTTTGAAATCAATGAAATAGTATTGAAATAATATTTGTTTTATGCCCTTTTTTATAAAGTGGCTTAATAACTCCTACTTTTAATTCATCAGGAAATATCCCTTCTGCAATAACCTTGTTTACTAAATGTGCAAAATGTATTGACACTATATCATTGATTTCTTTTAGAATTTCCGCTGTTAAACCATCTTTACCTGGAGCTTTATTTAACTTTAAGTTCATAATAATGTCTTTTACTTCTACCGAGTTAGTTGGGTAAAGATATATGGAATTATTTTTCCTGTCAAGGTGGTCGATATAGTTTTCAGGGACGATTATTTTTTTTGCAAGATTCTTCCCGACGTTAGCGTAATGGTTGTTAAATAAGTTAGCCATTTCTATTTTGTTCTTTACTATAGAATTGTCATCTAGTTTTATCATATCTATCTTATTTTCCTTTTTATAATTTTCGTTGCAAATATTTTTAACGCACTGCCATATATTTTTTGAGGAGTTTTTATTTTTATTTATTTGCATTTTGTAATGGAGAATTTTTGTGTTTTTTCTAAGTAAATTTAATTTATTTCTGTAATTTTTATATTCAGTTTTTAAATTAGTTTCGTTTGGTTGAGCTTTCAGTTTTTTATGCAATTCATTATTTTTATTTATTGAGGTAATTAACCCTTTGGTAATCCATTGACTTCTTTTTTCATTATTCTTGATTTTTACCTTTTTGGTATTATTTTCTATATTAATTTTTAATTTATTTATGAATAGCCTAGTTGCAGCATTGACATCTGGTGTATCATAAAAGTAATAAATTAAATAAAAAGGGTAAAAAGAAACGAGTGGTTATAGCTGTTCAACAAACAAAGAAGAGAAAGTTGACATATAAATGTATATCTAATAAAGTGCCTGTATATAAACAGAATAAGCAAATTGAGAATAAAAAATTAAAGTTAAATTAGGTTGAAGATGACTGGGTACCTTGATAGCACATTTTATAAATAAACTGAGGCAGTAGCTCGGGTGCGTGAGAAAGGAATGACCAGAGCGGGAAAGGGCATATCGGTGCATGAAGTTTAACTAACTTATAATATTTGTAGATATAATGCGTTATGTAAAGTCCATTTGTAAAATTGTTTTTTGTTGGTGCACTTCGTATTTTAATTGGCAAGAGATTGTACAGTTTTGGTCCCTGATATAAAATATAGTAATGGACAATACGATTGTTTTTAAAGATTCGTATCGTACCGACTCCGTATGCGAAAAAGATTCGTACCAGAAGTTTCGTATTCGTATTTCGTACTAAACTAAACACATCTTATGATGTTAGATGCATACGAATCTTTCTGTATACGGGTCCGTACGTCTGACTCCGTATACAGAAAGATTCGTACGAGAAGTTTCGTATTCGAATTTAGTACTAAACTCCTCTCATGATGCTAGTATGTGCGTGAATTATGCACATAATTGTACTATTATACAATTAAACTGGTATATCGTATATCCTTATGGACGTGCTTGGAGGCAAAACAAAATAAAAATCTTAAAATCATAATCTCAAAACATTTGGTGAGCCTGATATGTAAATTGTAATACTTTGCTTTATTGTGAACGACATAATATCTGGCTTATTTGTGTTTTTTGCGTGTGCTCTAAGAAAATTTGACTTTCATTATGTATAGAGATTATTATTACACCTTGGATGCTGAAAGAGCTAATAGATACAGAGAAAAAATCACCATGATTAGTATGGACCCGTACTTAATAGAGATCAAAAAATGCAACAATAATAGAACATTTTCCTAAGACAATATATCCAGATATTGTTAATTATATAATAAAGTGAGATTATGATGTACTATTTGTTTGTCCTCCAGGCAGATACCCTATTGATTTGCATATGCAACATTTTGGTCTTAAAACAAATCCTTTAAACTATTAAGAAATATAAACAAATAATATGTGTGACAGTCTAGGATAAATATAAGCGGTTCATTTTTTATTACTTCCACATCCAGTGGAAGTATAGTAACGACAAAAAAATTTTTAAAAATTTGTATTGTTCAGATAGGCTTAAAATGTCATGAAACGTCGAGATTTTAAGTTTGAGCGAAAAAAATTTTCTGTCTGTCTGTCGGGCTGTATGTAACTTTTTTTTGTGCGCACGTTTACTCTGGAACCGTTTAAGATATTGACTTGAAATTTGGTACACATATGTACTTTAACGAGATCTAGAACTAGATTATATTTTCATCTTGTTCCGTCGAAAGGTTGGGGGGTAAATTGGGGTAAATTTCGGATAAATGGGTAAATCAAGCAAGTAAGAGTCCGTAAAACGGGTATTTAGTATAGAAAAGAGAAGCTAAGGTCTAAAAAAAATTTTTGGCATTAGCCACCCCCATTACCACCCCCACCCCCTTATTAAATAGCATGAAAAAAAATTGTGATTTAGTGTGTGTACAAGAACCAAAAGCTTCAAAATATTTTTTTACTTCATCCACCCCCACTACCAACCCTCTACCACCACCCCCACCCCCACTACCGATGTAGCATATCGTTTTATATGTTTTTGGGGTAGACGATTTCAAATATTATGTTGTTAAAGTTACCTTGAGTAGTGGCTTTCCTCGACTACTATGGATGCGCAGTAGGTTTCCCCGAGTATTATGGATGCGCAGTGGCTTTCCTCGAATATTTGGATACTCAGTGACTTTTTTTGAGTATTATAGTAGATTACCTCAAGTAGTATGGATGCGCAGTGGGTTGCTTTAAGTAGTATGGATGCGCAGTGGCTTTCCTCGAGTACAATGGATGCGCAGTGGCTTTTCTCGGCTGCCATAGATGCGCAGTAGGTTACCTCAAGTGATATGGATGCGCAGTGGGTTTCCTCGGATAAAATGGATGCGAGTGGGTTACTTCAAGAAGTATGAATGCGCAGTGTCTTTACTCGAGTAAATTGGATGCACAGTAGGTTACCTTGAGTAGTATGGACGCGTAGTAGGTTTCCTCGAAGAAAATGCTTGTAGTAGAGGCTTTACTTCTATCGTGTAGTTTACGGCACACAACGATTTTTTATATCTTTGTCTTGCCATTTTCTGCGTATTAGTTCGACATTCAGTTGAAGTATATTAACGCAAAAAAAAAATTTTTGGAAATTTTCATTGTTTATATAGGCTTATATTATCAAGAAACGTCAATATTTTAAGTCTGAGCAAAATAAATTTGTCTGTTGCGTCGGTGTGTATGTTAGTCTTGTATCGTTTTGGTGCTCACGATTACTCTGGAACTGTTTAAGATATTCACTTAAAATATGGCACACGTATGTTTTTTAACGAGATCTGGAACTAGATTATATTTTCATCTTATTCCGTTGCAGAGTTGAAGGGTAAATTGAGGTAAATGGGGGTAAATAGGTAAATCAAGCAAGTAAGAGTCCATGAAATTGGTGTTTAGTAAATATAAGAGGAGCTGAGGCCTAAAAAAAATGGCATTATCCATCCCTATTACCGCCCCCACCCTATTATTAAAGGTGGCGAAAAAATAGTGTGATTTAGTGTGTGTACAAGAGTCAAAGTCATCAAGAATTTTTTTCACTTCATTCACCCCCACCACAGATGTGGCATATAATTTTATGGGGTTTTGGGGTACATTCAAATATTATACCATTAAAGTTCCATAAACAATTATTTCCACATAGTGGAGTGCAAATATAGTATTTTGTTGTAAGAGACTTGGATGTGGAAGTAGTGATTCCTTGGGCAGCGGTTTTTTTATTTGTTATGAATCTCTACAGGAATGTCAGGAATTGGAAAAGGACGGACGAACGCGTGAAACTAGTAATCAGATAGCGATAACTAATCTTTGGCGCTACCATTGCCCCATCTCGACAATACAAGTCAAAATCAAATAAGAAATAATTTCGTACCGTACGCACAAAAAAGTTACAGATAGACAGACCGACAGACAGAAATTTTTTTTCGCTCCAACTTAAAATCTCGACATTTTGTGACATTCAGGCTTAGAATGTCATTCAACAATAAAGTTTTTTTAATTTTTTTTTGCGTTACTATACTTCCACAGGATGTGGAAGTAATTGAGCGTCTATGTGGTGCTACACATATTAATGAAAATCAGTATTTTTGAGAATCTTTTATAATTACGGCCACTTACAGTAACAAAATGGCGGCATTTCGTTAAAAAAAATGTGAAGACTTACATTGTTACAGCCATAACTTCTTTATTTTATAATACAGAAACAAACAAGGAATCATTTAAAAGTTTGTATTTCTGAGAGATGCAGTAAGTCTGCTTTCTGATATATGACAGTAAATTAGAAATTCCAAGATATGACGTTATAATTCAGCATTTCTGAGATGTGACGAAAAAAAAATCGAGACTCGGAATAGCCCCACCGGGTTTTCGAACTTTGGGTTTTTTATTCCCATTTGAAATGGAAACGCACGTAGCAATGGTAAACAAAGTATTTAATCTTCAAATTATTAAAATGGTTTTTTCCAGTTTCATGTCAAAATTGTGTTACGCAATCTGTCTATGGGGTAACTCTACGGATTCCAATTCTTGTCTCATTTTACAAAAAACGTTGTCCCAATTACGCTTGGTTTAAAAATATGATTCTTGTAGGAATCATTTTTTTAAGTTAAAAATTCTCACTATGTCATCTTTATTTTTTTCCAAACATATTATGCGTTTTTAGAAACAAAAATTAATATAAATTTGATAAATACGGGTAGAGAACCATTCATCCAACATTTTCTGTTCTATTTCATTCTGTTTTACTTCCACATCCAGTGGAAGTATAGTAACGACAAAAAAATTTAAAAAATTTTTATTGTTCAAATAGGCTTAAAATGTCATGAAACGTCGAGATTTTAAGTTTGAGCGTCTGTCTGTCTGTCTGTAACTTTTTTTGTGCGCACGTTTACTCTGGAACCGTTTAAGATATTGACTTGAAATTTGGTACACGTAAGTACTTTAACGAGATCTGGAACTAGATTATATTTTCATGTTGTTCCGACGAAGGGTTGGGGGGTAAATTGGGGTAAATTTTGAGTAAATGGGTAAATCAAGCAGGTTAAAGTCGATAAAATATATACAAGAGAAGCTAGGGACTCAAAATAATTTTTGGCATTAGCCCCCCCCATTACCACCCTCGCCCCCTTATTAAAGGGGATGAAAAAAACTTGTGATTTAGTGTATGTACAAGAACCAGAAACCTCAAAATATTTTTTTACTTCATCCACACCCACTATCACCCCACTACCACCCCACTGTCACCACCCCCACCCCACTACCGATGTGGGGTATCGTTTTATGGGTTTTTGGGGTAGAGGATTTCAAATATTATATTATTAAAGTTCCATAAACAATTATTTCCACATACAAAGTTTTTTCGTTGTGAGTGACTTGGATAGAGAATCTGGATGTGGAAGTAATGATTCCTTGGGAAGCGGTTTTTTACTTTCGCTTAAATAATGCCAATAATGCCATATCACGTTTTTATATTAATGTTTCACCTTTAGAATCATGAATGTCTCATTTCTAGAATTATTGTGAATAATTGGTTTCTTGTAATAAATTCGTACCTAGCTTAAACGAAATTGCGACAAATTTAAATCACATAATTTCCTTTTATCTGGCACATACCATTCTACAGCAGATTTAAGTTTGTATTAACATCCTCCTGAATTCTGAGTGTGACTTAAGCCTTAAACATTGCGGTGATCCGATAACCCTAGTTTCATGCAAGCCATTTGTTTGCAGACACTGATAAGCAAAAATCTGCATATCAGATTGAATGGAACTCCGACTTACAAACCATTTACTTCCCATATTAAGTTATTTCTATCCTAGTTCATATTTTCAAGCGGAACCAGTCTGGTCAACGTGAATATATCTCACGTTTTAATCAAATGAAATCTTAAATTAAACCCAAATTTTCTAAAATATTACTAACGGTTGCAAGCTGTTGTTTCAATTATAATAAAATACTTTTTTTTTGACAATGACTATTATTTTTCTGATATTTTACTTCCACATCCAGTGGAAGCATAGTAACGCAAAAAAATTTTAAAATTTTTTTATTGTTCAAATAGGCTTAGAATGCCATGAAACGTCGAGATTTTAAGTTTAAGCAAAAAAATTATGCCTCTCGGTCTATCTGTCTGTAACTCTTTTTTTGTGGTCACGATTACTCTGGAACCGTTAAAGATATTGACTTTTTTAGTACACGCATGTATTTTAACGAGATCTGGAACTAGATTATATTTTAATCTTATTCCGTTGAATGGGGGATAAATTGGGGTAACTGGGGGAGGGAGGGGTGTAAATAGGTAAATCAAGCAAGTAATAGTCCATAAAATTGGTATCTAGTATATATAGAGAGGCTCTCAAAAAAAAATTTGCCGTTAGGCACCCCACCCCATTATTAAAGATGGTGAAAAAAACAAAATTGTGATTTAGTGTGTATGCAAGAACCGATGGCCTCAATTTATTTTTACTTCATCCACATTACCGATGTGGCATATCGTAGCAGTAGTAATTCCTTGGGCAGCGGTTTTTTTTGTGACATGGGGTAGAAACATATGTTTCTTTGTCTAACTTTAATGGCATAGTTTACCGTTTATTCTTTTAGCAATAAAGTTAAACATTGTAGCTTACAATAAAGTGCACACCCTGCAAGTTGTTTTATTCAATTAGTGTCATACGTGTACCTTAGATTATTTCTCAAATTATTTTTACTATTTTTTAAATTTGTGGTTAATTTTATTTAAAAAACAATTTGCCTAAAGAGAAAAAGTGGCACTATTGGAAATCGAAGTTATTAAAAAATTACACAATAATAAAAACATTTGATGTTTATTTAACAAATTAATATATTAATATATTATATGAAAAATAAATTATGTGAAACAAATGCATCGACTATTACGTTAATACGTAAAATAAATTTAAACGTTAGTCAATGATTTATTGGTAGATTATATCATTAAACTATTACAGTGCTGCTACCTATATGTTGCCAACGTCGCGTTTCGATGTCAAGGCGAGTATAAATTTCAGTGTCTACGTACTTTACACCTTTCTCAACATCCCATACCATTTTTTGGACAAAAATCTGTTGACAGTCGGCTTTTTTCCGATTTGAATAAATCATACGGGAAAATACTCGTAAACTCAGATAGGTACTTTAAGATAGTACTGCGGCGAAGAAGGCGAGGGAATATGAGTATAAAGTTTAGGAACTATCTGCCTCTTCACATTAAGGAAGAAAGAAATTTTAATGGCTTTACAGTTAAAGTGAAGGGCAATCTAGTTACCGAATGTTTTTATAACATATCTGATTTTTATAATTTTAGTAATTAATTTGCCACTTGCTATCATTTTGTTTTACTTTTAATATTTGTGTGAATGACTTATTATCGATTATATTATCTAAATGTTTGTTAGTCAGTTGTGTATTATGTTTTTATATAAATTATGTGACTTCCATAGGGTGACCATACGTCCGGAATTTCGCAGCATTTTGGAGTACTGTCCAGCATTTACAAGTGTCCAGCAAAAGTCCAGCATTCATGTTACAGCCGCTCATCAAAAAATGTTGGGATCAAGAAATGATTTTTCGGATTTCTGCCCCCCTCCCCCTTCCCCTCTCATCAATTTTTTTCCCAACAGAAGTGTCCAGCATTCACTTAAGAAAAATCTGGTCACCCTAGACTTCCAATATCATTATTGTATGAACTCTACTGACGAAATAAATTATTATTATATTCTGTCTGTAATATTTTCACTTCAAATATGCAATTTTGTGTCGACATCCTATTTTCTTACTTCCTCGATTAAAAAACTGAATAGTCTTTGTGGTAGTTTTCAGAAGAACGGTAAGTAATCGAAATGAATTAAAGTATATACAAATGAAATGCCTTTACGACTGAAAAGCGAATAGACGTAATGCACGACGTTGTTGTTTGATTTTGCGGTCTATTAGGCGGCAAATCAGAAGAGAGCTTTTATTTGAGCGACTGCGTCATATAATATTAAGATCAAACGAGCTTTGGGCTTTACACTGAAGGCAGCACGCTTTTGAAGCAAGTTGCATTGAGGCACATGGGCGGCATTACACGACCATTCAAAAACATGTTTAACCATCAGTCTCATTATCTGTAACTTAGAGTTTCTGTAAACATGATATACCTTACTTACTAGAGCGAGCCTAAAGCTCTTGTCATGGTTTTAGGGGAGATCCGAATACAGGTCCTTGCAAAACTTTACTTAGATAGCTGTAACTAACCACGAAAATAATATTAATAATAATCAATGTCATATTAATGGGGTTTGGTATTATAGGGGAAGTATACATTTAATAACAACATAAACATAAACAAAGCTTTAATATTGGTGATTTATTTAAATCGGCACAATGAGATATTTCGAGAACACTTTTTAAAAATATATATTTTGTTTGATTGTGGGGGGGAAACAAACTAGTATTATTTATTTCTTATTCTGTGAACGTTTTTAAAGTCATTTCAAGGACAACATTAGGTTTCAAATAGAATCCTACGTTTCTAATAACTTAACTAAACCATTTTTTGTAGGATAGACAAATATCAAACAAATTAACCAAAAATTGTTGGACTTACTCTAAACATCAGCTTTAGAGAAAAACCATTCTCAATTGGTTAATTCTGCAAGAAATCGATTTTAATTATAGCCTGTAGAAAAGAGAAGGTTCTAGTCTAAAAAACAGTATTTAGATTTATTTGAACTTTCAATGAAATTCTAAAATTCTTCGAGAAAATCGTATGTGAAAATACGAAACTCTCTCGCGGATGAAACGACGCAGGGACCGGTACAAAGTTAAGACATTCATATTTAAATTCATTTTACATATTAATATAATACCAGATCATTCATGTTGAATAGTTTTACATAATAATTCATTTTTACTTCCACATCCAGTGGTAGTAACGACAAAAAACTTTTATTGTTCAAATAGGCTTAGAATGTCATGAAACGTCGAGGTTTTAAATTTGAGAGAAAAAAAAATTCTTTCTGTCGGTCTGTAACTTTTTTTGTGCGCACGTTTACTCTGAAACCGTTTGAGATATTGACTTGAAATTTAGTACACACATGTACTTTAACGAAATCTAGAACTAGATTATATTTTCATCTTGTTCCGTCGAAGGGTTGGAGGGTAAATTGGGGTAAATTTGGGGTAAATAGGTAAATCAAGCGGGTAAGAGTCCATAAAATTGGTATTTAGTATATACAAGAGAAGCCAAGGTCTCAAAGAAAATTTTGCCATTAGCCACCTCCATTACCACCCCCACCCCATTATTAAAGGGGATGAAAAAAAAATGTGATTTAGTGTGTGTACAAGAACCAGAAACCTCAAAATATTTTTTTACTTCATCCACCCCCCACTACCCCCTATTACCACCCCTACCCCATTACCGATGTGGGCTGTCGTTTTATGGGTTTTTGGGATACACGATTTCCAATATTATATTATTACAGTTCCATAAACAATTATTTCCACATACAAATTTTTTTTCGTTGTAAGTGACTTGGATAGAAAATCTGGATGTGGAAGTAGTGATTCCTTGGGCAGCGGTTTTTATGATACATCAGTGTTATTAATTTGTCGAATGAGTTTCATCAAGTTTTTTTATTATTATATAATTTTCTAATAACTTCAATCTCCAATAGTGCCAGTTCTCAATTGTTGGTAAATTGTTTATAGTAAAAAATTAACCACAAAAATAATAACTGACCAGTGAACTAATATGTTATATACTCATAGCACTTATTGCATAAAACAATTTGCGAGGTGTGCACTTCTGATTTTACCAACTATTGTAATTTATTAAATCTTAAAGAATTATTTCAGAATTTTCTATTAATTTTCGGTATTTATTCAGTAAGTATTTGGGTATTTATTTAGTAACCTTAATTTTCACAAAAAAAACATTGTTGTCATCATTTTGAACATTTATTGAAATGTGTTTATTATAAATTATTTTTTATCTTTCTTTGATAAAAATTTATTCGAAAACAAAGTTAGTTCAGTTATTTTGTCTAATATCTTGCAAACATGAAGTTGAAAGAATTGTTTCAGACAAAAGTTGTTATTTTACTTCCACGTCCAGTGGAAGTATAGTAACGACAAAAAAATTGAAAATTGAAAATTTTTATTGTTCAAATAGGCTTAGAATGTTATGAAACGACGAAATTTTAAATTTGAGCGAAAAGAATTTCTGTCTGTCTGTCTGTCTGTCGGTCTGTAACTTTTTTTGTGCGCACGTTTACTATGAAACCGTTTAAGATATTGACTTGAAATTTGGTACACATATGTACTTTAACGGGATCTGGAACTAGATTATATTTTCATCTTATTCCGTCGAAGGGTTGGGGGGTAAAATGGGGTAAATGATAAATAGGTAAATCAAGCAGGTAAGAGTACATAAAATTACCCCATTACCACCCCTACCCCATTATTAAATGGGATGAGAAAAAAATTATGATTTAGTGTGTGTACAAGAATCAAAAGCTTCAAAATATTTTTTTTATTTCAATATAGGTTTCCATTTGAAAAATAAACTTAACCTTGAAATGACTTGAAATGAAAACGCCCACTTAATTAAAAATAATTGTTTCCCTCTCGAAACCAAACTACTCTTGAAACATTTTTTTCGAAAATTAATTGTTCTCAAAATATTTCGTTGTGCCAATTTAAGCAAATTGCCCTTTATAATTCCCCGGTAATTTTGAACAAAAAATCACACAATAGCGCAAAAGAATTGACCTCCCCAGACAATTCACGTCTCAGATTTCTTTGCTTTAGTTTGACTCCACTGCAATGTTTTGCCAAATATGCATAGAAATACGCACTGATAAAAAAATATCAGTGAGACGTAAATCATTAATAGCTTGTTCGTTTATAATTTAATTAACATTGACGTGCTGATTACGAAATTGAAATAAATTTTGAATTGGATTGGGGTTTACCACGAAGGGTAAATGAAAATGTAGGAAGCAATAGTCTATCCCTATGTGTATATGCTCTGTGGTTTCAACCGATGACATTTAGGTGTAGGGTAGTTTTGCTCAGCAGTCACCGCTAATTCAAGGAAATTGGATTGTTTTTAATTTGCGTTTTGAGTACAACGTTTTAATACAACTTGCTTCATTCTTCCATAATTTGTTTTCATACCTATTCTAAGGTGTAATTTTTTCATCCCAATAGTTAAAAAAAAAATGTGTAGGCGTTGAACGTTCTGTTTCTTTTTTTAAATTTATTAATATGTAGTCGGCACTACATCACCGGATCTAAGGCCACTTGTCTTTTTTTTTGGGGGGGGGGGGTACTTGAATAGTAAAATATATAAAAAAACAGACACTTTATTTACATTTTTTTGTATACATTTTCAGCATATGCAAATTATTAGTGTTACTATTTTGGGTTATTAAAAAATATACTTCAGCTGTATATTCCACAGATCAAATATGAACATTGAAGCAAATATGCATTAGTAAAATATTGCCAATTTATGTCTGTACTTATAAATTTTTTTCTTAGCTTGCAATTTTTTCTCTTTATTATTAGTACCATAATATTTCTACAAACATACCGGATGACAAAGAGATTAGCACCGTTTCAATTCCTCGCTTATTTTTGAAAAAAAAAAATTGAAATATGCTAATTTTGCATTTTTGCACCATATTTTGCATCTTTTTTTTTTATGAAAATTTGATAATTATGAAGCAAACAAATTTTTGTTAAGAAATTGTTTGTAACAGTTAATAATAACGTTAATATGCAACAACAATAGGCTTTATTTATGATTTATGCTAATCCTATTATAAAATATCCATTGCTTGAGATATATTCGCACGAAAAGTAGTGCATTATTTGTGAGTTTTATTTGAATAGTTCTGTTTATTACAACAGGCTAATAACAATGAATTTCAATAGAACTTTATTCTACTACTAGACGAAGGTCTTTTCATCTATCTAACTTTACACTGCGAGGGCATTAAGTATTGTCAAATGCCTTTTCCTCGAAAACTGTTAATCCCAGAAAAAAAAGTTTCAAATAAAAAAGTTACTTTCATCCTTTATCCTTATTTTATCTCGATATACTTATTATATATTTGGAAAGATAAAAAAGTTTGCTGCTTGCCGTATTTACTCCTGCATTTTATCGACATAGCCTTAGAAAAAAATGTATATTTCCTACACTTATTAAAATTTGACTTCCATATTAACATATTTTCTTAAAGAATATACAGGGAAAACATGGTAAAAATTTGAGAACGATTCATTGTTCCATTGAGTTAGAGCGAGGTAACGGAAAAATAATTACTAATACGTCAAAAAAAAATCTAGTGGATCCGTTAAGAATTGCGACCTGTAGAGTGTTTCCGTACGTACGTACGCACAGACGTGTGTGCAGACCACAGACAGAGCAATACAATTTTAGGACTTAATAATTCAAATCACTCTAAAAATGGTAGCCTTTTTTAGTGTAAAATTTTCCCTTTCTAAAAGTTATAATCGATTGCTTACAGAATTAACCCATTAAAAATGACTCAACGATTCTGAGAATGGTGCGCTTTTCGAGAGTAGAGAATAGAGCACACACCCGACAGGTTGTGCAATAACATACCAGAAATCAGACCATTATTTTTCTGTGTATTTCGGTGTGCTAAAGTCAGTGGCGCCGCTGGCCTTTTGAAATGGGTGGGCGGATGCCGGCAAAAGAAAATAATTTGGGGTGGGCGGTACAGCGTACATATACATTATACATTCCGCCCGATCGCCAGCGAAGAGATGTGGCGTGATGCCTCACGGCGCAGGGTGGGCAGCGACCGGCGCTTGGATTTGCAGAGTGGGCTCCCGCCCACCCCAGCATCCCCCTAGCGCCGCCACTGGCTAAAATGAACCTGATATCCAAATAGCTTGATATCGTCTCAATTTTTTTAAATTGTAAAAAATTCCGGAAAAGCGACATTTTTCACGATGTAAGAAAAATTGAGAAGAAAACAAGTAATTTGGATATCAGATGCATAGGAAAATGATGATCTAATTTCTGGTACAGAGTATTTCTTTGTGACTATGCACAAAAAGATTATGTACCCAGAAATCAAACCATCATTTTTTCGCGTACTAAAGACGAATCCTAATATTCAAATTGCTTGATTTCCACCTAATCTTTCTAAAATCGCAAAATATGTCGTTTTTTGGTCAGTTTTACTTCCACATCCAGTGGAAGTATAGTAACGACAAAAAAATTTAAAAAAATTTTTATTGTTCAAATAGGCTTAGAATGTCACAAAACGTCGAGATTTTAAGTTTGAGCGAAAAAAAAATTTCTGTCTGTCGGTCTGTCTGTAACTTTTTTGTGCGCACGTTTACTCTGGAACCGTTTGAGATATTGACTTGAAGTTTGTTACACATATGTACTTTAACGAGATCTAGAACTAGATTATATTTTCATCTTGTTCCGTCGAAGGGTTGGGAGTAAATTGGGGTAAATTTGGGGTAAATAGGTAAATCAAGCGGGTAAGAGTCCATAAAATTGGTATTTAGTATATACAAGAGAAGATAAGATCTCAAAAAAAATTTGGCATTAGCCACCCCCATTACCACCCCCACCCCATTATTAAAGGGGATGAAAAAAATGTGATTTAGTGTGTGTACAAGAACCAAAAACCTCAAAATATTTTTTTACTTCATCCACCCCCACTACCACCCCCTATCACCACCCCCACCCCGCTACCGATGTGGGGTATCGTTTTATGGGTTTTTGGGGTAGAGGATTTCAAATATTATATTATTAAAGTTCCATAAACAATTATTTCTACATACAAACTTTTTTCGTTGTGAGTGTCTTGGATAAAAAATGTGGATGTGGAAGTAGTGATTCCTTGGGCAGCGGTTTTTGTGATATAAAAAACAATTGAGACGATATCAAGCTATCTGGATATCAGATTCGTTTTAACGCATCAAAATACATAGGAAATTGATGACCCAGGTAGCAGGGTGACGTCATTATGACGTCTTTTAAAGGCGATTTTTCGTCGCCGACGTCATTGTCCCAATAAATGACGTACCAGAGACGTGATATTTATAACGTACTTCCGACGTCATCATGAAGACGTCAAATACTCGTTTCTTTTAGGTCATTATTTTGACGTCATTAATAAATGACGTACCAGAGACGTGATATTTAATACGTACTTCTGACGTCATCATGAAGACGTCAAATACACGTTTCTTTTAGGTCATTATTTTGACGTCATTAAAATGATGTGAAATAAATCCATTATAAAAAAAAATAAATAGAAGTATTTAGTGACTGGTTCAATTTTTGCCACATAGTAATAATAATTTTGTTTTACTATTTCTAAGTAGGTATACAGCTTTTAAACATATTTAAATAAAGATGTTCAATGGTCCAGTGAGTTAAGTGTTGGGTTGCGAGTTAAAAGGTTCGCGGTTCGATCCCTGCACATTGCGGTTTTCTTTCGTCAAAAACTTTATTAATAATTGTGGAAAAATATTATAATGAGAGGTTTGCATCCCTTATCGCAAAATTCACTTATTACCAATACGTCATATTGACGTCTTTTTCACGTCATTTTTACGTCATGCTGAATGTGAAATTGACGTAATTAATGCCGAAAAAACGACGTCATAATGACGGCACCTTGCTGCCTGGGGATCTGGTACAAAGCATTTATTTTGTTGTTTATATTAAAGCATTTTGTGTTTGTATGCCTCATTTCATAATAAATTCTACGAAAAATAATTATTATTATTTTGTCACAGCCATAGAAAATGCGATGCCGATGTTTGTAAGTATTAAATTTTACAAGCGATATACATAAAAAACGGGTCTATTCAACAAGAAATCCTTTAAGGAGTTGGAATCAACATCAATCGAAGCTTTTGCAACAATAATTGCCTAGATGTTAGCAGGGCATCCACAAGGGCGGGGGGGGGGGGGTTAGTAGGTACCGTGGTACCCGGGCCCGGCCAATTTAGGGGCCCGGTTAGACTAGTAAACGCAATCCTTGCTCATTAATTATTATCAGACCTGGGCAATTTTTTTTTTTCAAATTTCTCCCCCCCCCCCCCCGCTCATCAATTATTAGGCGCGGGGGCCCGCCAGTGAATTTGGTATCGGGGCCTCATGATTTGATGTGGGGGGTCTGGATGTTATAAAGAGAGGTAAGAGAGGTAAAGAGTTATCAACAGCAAATTTATTTATTATCGAAGTTGTAGGAATGCATTTTGAATCATTTCTATAATTTTATTTTTCCCTTATCTTATATGTAATTATTAATTATGTCAGATTTTATTTAGTAAAGACTAAGACATAATTAATAATTACTTAGGTTTGTCTGACATAATTAATAATTAATTAGGTTGCGTTTTTTCAGCAATAACAATTTGTGAATATTGTTTAAATGTTAATTTTGGAATTCTCTTAATTTTGTAGTAGGTATGCTATTTTGAAAAATCTAAAATATTTTAAAAATCTTCATGTGATTCAGGTGCTTTCTTTTTCTATACCGACAATCTTAGCTTACCTAAATTTAAGATTCTTATCTTAAATATAACATGCAAAAAGAACGATCAAGACGGACTAGAAAATATAGACATATGTGTGTTGTTAAAATTCAGGTATTTTGACCAATCGCCGTGTCGCCTTGAAATCAATTTGGGCTAGTTTAGGAAGAAATCCGGTAGACTTGGCGTAGGTAAGGGCAGAGGTATTTGACTAGGCTAATCTAAGATAGAAAGATCAAATAGAACGCCCAACTAAGTTAGATTTCTTAAGTTTAGCTCAGTTCACTGGTAGAAAAAAACCAATTAATATGTCAAATGTTTAGGAAACCGTCATTAATGTTAATTATTGGCAGGTACTTAAAAAATTTTCATAAATTTCAGGAGAATGTTTCGGAATGTTTCCGGAAATATTCCCGGAAACTTTCCAGGAAATATTGGTGGGAAACTTTCCAAAACCTTATTTATTTCTTCCCGGAATGTTTCCAAAATCGGAAAGTTTCCGTAAATGGAAAGTTCCCTCTGCCCATCATTACCTTAAATATATAAGGAATAGAAAACCAGACTACAACCAACAGCTATTCTCCGGACTAATGGCCCGAGGGGCATTGTTGTTTTTCTTTCTTGGATCACATGCATTTTCTTCTAAAAATAATGTCCATAGAATCTACAAAATAATGCAACTATCCAGATATTACTACAAAACAGCTTCTGCGCATGTGACTTTTACGTTAAAGGGTCAGTTAGAGGGTGCCTTTTGACAAGCGGTATGAATAAGAAAAAAATATAAAACTTATAATATATAATATATAATATATATAAAACGTATTTTGCTGATGTTTCGGAAACCGAATATTTCCTTAAATGTTCGATACTTACTGCTTACACAGAACTACTGTACAGTTGATAGTTTTATTATAAACAATGTTATTTCTGTTAAATTCTTCTTTTAACATTGGTAATCAGGTTTTACCAACATCTTGGAACAATTCGACACGCATTTATCCTCATTCAAGTCCTAGTTTATGCTATATCCGTCCTTACCCCCGTTCGCAAATTTTCGATTTCCAAATTTCATTCTTCCTAATGTATTTCTTGTGTTCACCGAATCTTACACTGAATGGCCTGAATAACTCACCCTCATAATGTTTGTTAAACTCCCGCGGAATACAGTTTTTTGAATTTTGTTCGCAGTTGAACGATTTTGTTTTTGTAAAGTAGACCTCAAAATTCCTTGTTCGTTGAAATACCGTCCTAACATCAAATTTACCTATACTACTTAACTTTTTTGAAATAATCCCTATACATACGGAATTAACGTTTGGTAACGTTGTCAGGTTTTAAATTTATATATCTGAACAACATTACATTGATCTGATCCCCATATTCTCCGCCGTCTTTCATACTATCTCATCATCCCACTGCCTCCTCACCTCCTTTCCACCATCAACCCACCATGTTCCCCAACTTTCCAATCCATCACTTTCTCTGCAAATGCAGTTTGTATGTTATATGGAAGTTACAGTAAAATTTTATTCAATCTAGGAGGTGAGCGTTTCTTGGAAATTAAATTTTAATTTTGAAAAACGTGTTTTTATTTCATTTTTTTAATATCTCGAGCTCTGTTCATCGGATCAGACCAAACAAAAAATGAAAATGTTTGCAGTACTTAACTTCCAAAAAAACGCTCACCTCCTAGATCGGACAAAACTTTACTGTACTGTAACTGATAACATACAGATTGCATTTCCACAAAAAAAAATCCCCCAAACAATCGTTAAAATGGTATTTATTATTGATGTTTAGTTTTATTCGACTACTGGTGAATTTTATTAAGTTGTTATTAATTTTAATAAAAAGTGCTACGATTTTAAAATTTTAAAGTTATGGTATGAACCAGACCTTTGTAATAATAAATGAAGACAAAGCATAATATTAAATTGATTCTTCCCCTTGATTCGTTTAATATACTTCAGACGAAAGTGGCCGTAATCTCACATAATTTTTCCCAACGTTATGAATAGTAATTGTGCGTGAAATTTCCAGACGATGATGTTCGTTCAAAAAGCCTGATTATGCTTTGCTTTCTGATGTCGGTTTTCACGTAATTGCTGAAACCAAGTGGCTGGCATAGCATCCCATCATGCAAAGTGAACTAAATAAATATGACGGTGTTTCTAAACGATGCCATTTGGTCTCTGGAGACCGATCCATCGTACTCCCGCGAGATAGAAACCCAAATCAATTACACCCTCAAGTAATTAGAATATGCACTGCACACTCTGTCCTCGGGTGTCCTCTCCACATTAAACGTCGTGTAGTAACGTCCATTTTGCATATTATTCTTATACCGGGTGACACCTCTGAGGCAAAATATAGGATGTTTAAACTTTTTTACACATCCTTCCACCACTATAAAATAATTATACGATAATTCAGCTGAATATTAGTGCAATAAAGCTAGTTCGGATGATGTTACAATGACGTTTTCACTTATTTCTGTAATAATTGAAGTTACAATTAAATCATCAGCGTCATTTCGAGCTTGTGTAAGATAGAGCATTAGTTGTACAATTAATCGATTTTTGATCTTTTAATCCTTTAAAAATTAATTTTGAGACATGTTAAACATTATATTTTCGATAAATATTACTTCTTTCGAAGAACCTCGGCTAGGTGCTCTTCGAACTTCAAAGAATTTTGCTCATCATCAAATCAATTTTTTTTTTTTAACTATTTAACGTCGGCCTATTTCCGCTACCAGGGCCTATCACCGACGCCAGGAGACGACCTACCCCCAACCTGGAAATTTTGCCGAATCTCTTCCCTTAAGAAGAGTAGGGATATTTTACTTGTCTAACATTTAATAGACAAGGGACCGCCTGTTTTACACCCCCCTCCCTCCCTCCGAAGGATGGTATATCCACTACGTAATCCTCGTCCGAAATTACGTAACTTCCGAGTATACACTGATATACAAGCCTCTAGAAGGTGGGACGAGAACGCTGTATTTCCCAAGTTGGGTACCCCATCCAAGTACTAACCGCGCTCGACGTTGCTTCAACGGAATATCGACTGATATTCACATTGAAGTCGCCTCTACGCTCGCCCCCATCAAATCCATCCTTCCCCATAATATCTAAGTATATAATTGACGTACATCATGTAAATTAAATAACTTTATATTGTGCTGGCCGTCCCCATGTTAATTTATGTGACAGTACCACCCATAATATATTTACAATTTCGAGAAATATGTGGGATTATAGCTAGTTGTGCTTACAAAAATTTGTCATTTTTCAGAATGTTCCTAAATGGTACTAGTTTATATGTGAAAAGTCTCTACATTTGGAATACATATTTATAGCTAAACTGTTTAGTTTCTATGTTAAACAAAAATCTGGAAACTATAGACAGACTTTAGTGGTACACTCAAAGAAAATTCAACCAAAAAGAGCATATGAAATCGCGCCTATCTAGTTTCATAGTTAAAGCAATCAGAAAAGAATAGTCATACAACTTTATTTGTTTTCGTAAACAAATAGTAGTTTAATAATCATATCTTCTTGTAACAAATTAAATAGTACAATGACATTTTTTTATGTTCACTAACCATTTTCAATTTGGTCTACAATTAAATAGTACAACGACTTTGTTTTTTGTTCACCAACTAATTTTTAGGTTGATCTACACTTTATTGTAATATGAAGTTTTTTTTTGGTTAGCCAAAATCTCAGTATTGAGACATCAGACCACCCAAACCAAAGATTAGAGATCGTTTATAGGATCCGTCCAAATATATCGATGATCCCTGAGAGAATTTGAACATTGCAATCATGTTATTAATTTCCTATAAATTCATAAGAGTATAAGATAATGCATGATTGATTAATGTCAGTGATTTGTATGTGGCGTCATCTGGGAATAATTTCTGTAATAGACTACGTGGTAAGCAAGCAAATTTTATGGTAATTCTTTTAGAACTTCTAGAACACGACAATAATATTGGTTTGTCTACCAAGTACAATAATACAGCGAACTAATACTGAGTTAGAATTACAATTCGATAATAGTTAAAAATAAAGTATACTATTATCTAATTTAATTTGACAGAATTCAACAAAATAATAGTCAGACGAACAAAATAATAGTCTTATTCATCTATTTTTTAAGTTAATGTTTGTTTTGTTGTACGACAACTTTTTATTAATTAAAATAACAATCACCTCTTGTTTAAAAATACCATCAATATAGTTTGGTTTAACAAAATTAACGATATTGTTAGTTAAAAATTTTTTTTTGTTGAATTTACCCATACTATTTCTTTGAGTGTAGTTTTAGGTTAAACTTCCCATGTAGTAGTTAGATCAAGTGTCACATTATGCACCATTAGAAAGAGAATTTTATTCTGCATAAATTACCTATTTTGTCTAAAACTCCGTATCCAAGTTATGATAAAAAAAAAACTGAAAAAGTCTACCGTTAGCCTCTGTGTTGAAACGGTGAGGTTTTATATGTTGTAAAAATAATAGAAATATAGATAATATCCTGAACATTTCAGCTAGATATTAATTTTGTCCTAGAGATATCGTAATTTGATTGGAATATGGGTCAACTTTGGTGAAAACTGTAATATTGGTCAACGTGTTTTTTATTCAAACCGATGTACGGGTGAATTAGCCAAAGAGTATACCGAAAAAGCATTCTCTCTAAAGTGAAAAATGTGTATAAATCTTATATTTCATCATTCGGGAATCAATAAGTCAATAATACTTTTAAACGACACTAGAGTGTGAATCAAACCGTAAAATGAAATCGCTCGGAAATTATAAATAGCTTAATTTTCAGCAAAATTCCAAAAAATAAATATCAATTGATACGAACAATGCACTGCGTCGATTCAATTTAAAATGCCTTTCGATCCGTTATGATTCCACACCATTGTGGGATTAGCAATTGTTTTATATTTTCATTTCATATAATTTATCCATATAAACTCAGTAGATTGCTACTGTAACTGCTTAACAGTCTAAGAAATGATTTTATTAAATATCGACTGATATTTTCTATATGATATTGATTGCGATCACTATAATGACATTCAATAAAATAATGTAATCAATTATCTTGTGTAAATGATACTCCAGTCAAATAAGGAAAATTGGAGGGAAATAACTGATAAGTTTTGGCAAAGATATTCATTCAGACCTAGTGTTAAATATACTAACAGTTTAAAACACAAACTGGTGTGCTCGAGCCGCCTTCTTGAAAAAAATAGTGCTCCGATTCACTTTTTAACTTATATCTCCCTAACCATTAACGATATCGAAATTGGGTTTATAGAAAAAAATAAAGCTTATAAAATTCTTTACAAAAAAATATTATATGCATTTTTTCCGTATCTATTATTATAATCTTTGGAAATACGAAAATTACATTTGGCCGACATATTTCTAAAACTGTAAATATCGCTCTCGGGGAATAAAATTTCATATCACTGTGTTAGTCATAGAATTTTGAACAACTTTCAAAATGTCCGTCGCCTGTCCATCTGTCCTTCCGCCTCTGATTTTGTAAGCGCAATAACATAAGACAGACAAGTCCGATTTTATTGAAATTTGGACAGAAAGTCAGTGTTAGCCAGAGGGAGAACTCTAGCGTTTTTGAAAATCGATTAGTAAATATACAATTTGGAATTTGCTACTCTTAAAGGTGTGTACATGTGTCTGTGGGTATCTACGCGTTGTTGGGCGTTTCATTTAAAAAAAATCCTACATAGTATTTACTTGCCACCATTCTGTGAAATACTCTGTAGATTTGTAGTACTTGCTACTTTTCAAAATGTGTGCGTGTGTGTGCGTGTGGCTGCGGGTGTCTGCGGATGTTTTGTTTAAAAAAATCCTAAATAGTATTGCTTGCCACCACCTGTAGATTTTCAAATATTTTTCTACTTTGCTATTCTTAAAAATGTGTGCGTGTGGCTGCGGGTGTCTGCGCTTGTCTGCGGGTGTTTTATTTATATAGGAATATAGTATTTGCTTGCCACCACTCTGAAATACCCTGTAGATTTTCAAAAATTTTTGGAATTTGCTACTTTTGAAAATATGTGCGTGTGGCTGCGAGTGTTTGCGAGTCTGCATCCACATGTTTTATATATAAAAAAACATCCACATATTTTATATAAAAAAATCCTATATAGTATTTACTTGCCACCACTCTGTGAAATACCCTGTGGATTTTCAAAAATTTGGAATTTGCTACTCTTAAACATGTGTGCGTGTGTGTCTGCGGGTATCTGCGCGTTGGGTGTTTCATTTAAAAAAATCCTATATAGCATTTGCTTGCCACAACTCTGTGAAATACTCTGTAGATTTTTAAATTAGAATGTGTGTGTGTGTGTGTGTGTATGTGTGTATGTGCGTGTGAGAGGAATGACAAATCCCGGACCTACCTTGCACTGACGAGAACCAACAGATCTGGTGTGGAAAGGTACATAGTTATTGCACTTAACGCGGCCAGGCTTGTAATTTGTAATCCAGCTTTCGACGGGGCATTAGTCCGGAGAATAGCTGTTGGCTGTAGTCTGGGTTTTTATACCTTATATATTTAAGGAAATGTATAGAGGAGGTCGATAAAATATTACGTTAGTAAATATTCTGCCCTTTAAAAGCATACCTACTAACCTGTTAACATAAAATCTATATTAATCAAATAGGTATTCGCAGTCGGCCACGCCCGACTGCAACTTGTACTCGTTGTAGGTGTAACAATCAAGAAGGAGTAATTTAGAAGAGGATGGAGCACGTAAGATGTTTTGCAAGGAACAGAATACACGATTGGCTGAAGTGAATGGGTAACTTGTATTTTTAACACGAGTTGTCTTTTGACTTCGGACCCTAGTGCTATTCTGATATATTCGTCATAGAAGGGGTAGTATCACAGTAATTCAAGAAGGTACGTATTCAATTATCAGGAGCACCGAAATTACCTCTGTAAGTTATTTTTATTTCCATGATATAGCAAAAGACGTTCATTTACTATCTTTAAGAATTTTTTCAAATTTTCTCTTTTAGTTTCTTAGATGAAGTTTGTTTTATAAAACTTGAATTCTTTCAATATTTAGAGAAAAAATAGTTCCAACATTTTTCAATAGATGGAGCCTCATATATTTTACACACCCATGCCTCTCCTAAGAATTTAAATGTGCGAGTACCCACAAGGGTGGAGAATAGTAGGGATCATATAGCGGACGACGTTGCTTCTCTTACTGTCTTTTAGAATTTTTGCAAATTTTTCTTTAATTTTTTAGATGAAGTTTATGTTTTATAAAACTTGAATTCTTATAATAGAGAAAACATAGTTCCAACATTTTTCAACAGATGGATCCACATATATTTTACACACCCATGCTTCTCCTAAGTATTTAAATGTGCGGTACCCACAAGGTTGGTGAAGGGTACGGATCATATAGCGGACGGCGTTCACGTCTCTTACTGTCTTAGAATGTTTGCAAATTTTTCTTTTAGTTTCTTAGATGAAGTTTATGTTTTATAAAACTTGAATTTTTATAATATTTAGAGAAAAAATAGTTCCAACATTTTTCATTAGATGGAGCTTTACATACCTATGTCTCTCCTAAGGTTAACATCTTAACGTTACCCACAAGCGTGGGGAAAGGTTGGGATCATATAGCGGATGAAGTTCACTTCTCTTACAGTCTTTTAGAATTTTTGCAAATTTCTCTTTTTGTTTCTTAGATGAAGTTTATGTTTGAATTCTTATAATATTTAGAGAAAAAATAGTTCCAACATTTTTCATTAGATGGAGCCACATATATTTTACACGCCCATGTCTCTCCTACACACCCATGTCTCTCAACACCTTAACGTTACCCACAAGGGTGACGAAGGGTTTAGATCATATTGCGAATAGATATGGGCGATTCGACTCTTTTTAATGATTCGTACCAAACGAATCCGTATCAAGAAAAGATTCGTATCGAAAGATTCGTACGTTTCGTACTACTTCATATCACTGATTCTATGATACTACACAGTATCATGCACTGATTCGTACTATTCGTACTATTCGTACCCACACTCCCACTCCACAGTGTTCAGCATAGATTACAGAATTTTATATGTGTTGTTAGCAAAGATGTTTTAACTCCTAGATCGCTCAACCCCATCTCAATTTTGTATAAAACATATCCTACTTTTTCAAGCAAAGAACCACCCATTATCTCTCCCACTTTGCTTCCACTCCGGGCCCAACTCCAAATACGCGTGTTGTCTATGCGCATGCCTCGTTTCTAGTTGGTATTCTGTCGCAAACCTTCGCGACGTTGTCAAAGATCAGAGACAAAAGCCGCTTAAAGTGGGTAATTTTGAAGTGGTCTAACGCAATACCGTTGAGCGATCAGAAAATGTAGAGAAAATGGTGACAGTCTGGCAACACCACTGGTTGCTCCGGTGATTTCTTAGTGCCGGTTGAGATTTGATTGCGTTTGCGCTTTAAGAGCATAAAATCTTGTTGACAAACTCGAACTGACCCGACACTAGCAACGGTAAAGTTCGGCAGTTCCAGCATTGCTGTCTCGCTTTTTGAGGCGTGTTAATATTGCTCTATCCGTTGCGATGTTTGCAGCTTTGTCATATACGAATTCCTTATGGGTTAAACCATCTAGTAGTTAAAGATCTTTGGTTGTTAGTTAGGGTCAGTATTATAATGTTATATTAACCGTACAGTTTAAACTTAAGACTTCGAGCACCTTTTATCACATTACCCAAGTAGCACAAGTAGTTGTATTTTGGTCATCATCATGTTACAGTAGCTAAAAATGATGGCTATTTGGTTATAGTGGCGGTTATTAAAACTGAAATATTACGTTCTGAAGACGTACTGGTGACGAAAATGGGGAATCATATCTTGGTTGTCAAAACGCAACTGGAGCCAAACCCATAACGCATGCTCAACTCGTTTGGCTCTCTTTTTGATTTTTGTGGCTGCATTATTACCTATGGCTCTTATGGCGCAATCTACTTCACCGTGACTAAATCATGACTTTTAAGCCTAAAATAAAACAAGAACACCCCAGGTAGCAAGGGTACGTTATAATGACGTCAAAATCTGGTGATTCTGGTCAAAAAGACGTCAGGGCACTAAGAATCGACGACAGAATGACGTCTTATAAATGACATTAAAATGACGTGCTACACATCACGTCATATTGTCGTCTTTTTTGGTGTTAAATTTATTTATATTTTATCGGATTACAAACTTTAAAACTCGCTAATGGCATTTTGTTATCGTAAGCAGAGTGTAAAGTTTAAAAAAAAAAATAAACCGTGTCGTGAGGGATAAATATTGGCGTTTTTATTCGAGGATATAATGTTTTTTAACATTATCCAAAATAATTTATATTCGAAAGAGTTTGCAAAGATTCGGCAGTTTATTTGTTTAAATTATATTTCTATCTATTCTTTTAATAATAAAATTAGATTAAAATGCATTAAAAAGCAAAATCAATCCGTTGCGTGTTCCAACTATAAAGTCTTTAGGTAAGTAGCCTCAGAAAGGTTGGTGGCCGAGTGCTTAAGGCGTCGTCTTCCAAGTCATGAGGTCGGCGGTTCGGCCACTGCTCATTCCGTTTCTTTTTTTATTTTAGTTGTTTTTTTTTAAGGTAATAATTGCTATTAGTTTTTTTCAATTTTAGGTCTGTTTTAGACCATTAAATATTCTATTTATGTTGTAGATGGCGATATTACACCTTTACCGTTTTTTCTCCAACACGCTTCCCAGGTTTGTATAAGTACCTCAACTTAAAACTTTAATTCTTAAAATAGTTGACTCCTGACTTCCCCTCCACCGCTCATCAAATTTGAGATAAGGAAAATTTCTCCCTCTCTGCTCTTCAATTTCGAGATCTGGGGAAAATATTTTTTTTTTAACGAACCGCCACTAATACTAATTAATGTAATAATTACATTGTTCAACAACTACTCGTACTTCTCAGGTGACACTGGTGACATTTTAATTAAATTAAATAAGTTCTTCTTAATAATTATAAATAAATAAAAATACTAGTAACTCGAAGCGGAGAACCTGAAAGATTTTCATATATTTTAAATAAGGCAAGAAATTCAATTTCACATAATAAAGACTTCATTCACCACCATAAATACTGCTTTTAGCATCCGAAATTGCGGTCGCCAAGCTAGCTCAGTTGGTTGAAGCGTCAGCACTGTAATACGGACAACGGGAGACATGTAGGTTCGAATCCTACGGACCGCAATTGGTAAAGGTAAGTAAAAATGAATTTAATAACTTAATAAACATTATAATTTGCCTTGTGAGAAAAAGTTGGAGTGATGGTAAACAATATTAGATATCTTAATGTAAATAAAATTACGGATGGCTAACAAACAAATTCATTAGGACAAAACTTATTTATGCATTAATTATTTTATTTTTATCAAGTAGATTACTAACTAGTATGTAGTTTTATATGTTCCTATTACTAAAAACCTGTGGGGGGATTACCAAATATAACCTGAAAAAGACGTCATCCGTCTGAGACATTAGGAAGTCATTTTCACGTTTCATTTACGTCATCTAACTCGTCATTTCTCGTGACTCCTGACCATTTTATCACGTCATTTTCACGTGCCTTTGCTACCTAGGACTATTATGGTCATCTTTTGGCTTTAAGCAGGTGTTGTTAGATAAAATGGACGCCCATCATACTTATAGTTTGTTCATCTTTAAAATTATATGAACATCATAATTCCATATATGATCAATCAAGAGGGTTAAATTTTATCAACGCACGAATTTTTTCTTTAAACTTATATAAAATACTCATAAAAACAAATAAGGGGCCTCCAGAAATCTCTAAATTTTAGGTATGATAAATTAATTTGAAATATATACATATAAACATTTTGCAATTTCAAGAAGCACAATCGATGGTAAGGTTATTAAAACTATCGAATTAGTAAATCAAAACGTTATTCATAGGTATAATTAATAAAGTATTGAACATGAACGTAATGGCCGTCGTTCGGGTTCTTCTTGATTTATAGAAAACATGGCGCCAAGTTGTTATCATTTGGCATATCGTCGGTTAAGAGTGTTAGCTTGCTAACTCCATAAAATCAAATTTTACAGGAGGCTAGAAAAACATAGTTTACCAAGAAATTATTTTGGACGGAAATTTAAATTACACTTTTTTTATCTATATATTTTACGTATTTTTTAATTAAATATTATCTACAATATGCATAAGTTTATTTTTCACGGAGATAGTAATGTTTCGATGATACAAACCAAGTTCCGGAGATAGCAGGTATACATATCACATAAATATGACCATTTTGAATCCAATTCGGAGTAATTGGCTTTGCACAGAGGTGTAAAAAGGCCGCTATTTTTAAATACCATCAATAGACTTATTTGAACATAAAGTGTTAGCAGATTAACACTCTTAACCAACGATATGCTTTCGCTAATGATGCTAAAAATAAGCCAGAATATGACTGTAAAAGATCTAATAAACTTTTTTCGTCAAATGGCAAAACCGATCATATTGACCAAAACTTTTACCAGAAAATTGGTTGAAGTGGTTAGCGAGGTTTCGCATCTAAATACGGCTAAACTATGAAAGACATAACCTCTCTTTTTACGTTTCTTTAGACTGCGTTTGTGTGGAACGGGTTACTTTGTATTTTGACCTTTGTTTCTCCAACGTTTTTACATTTCCTTTCTCCAACCAAATTAAAATTTGTTACTGAAGTTTCTGAAAATGTATTGCGTGAACGAAACCATCGAGGAGCAAATTTGCGTTAGTGCAGTTCTTTCAAGTTGGGTAGGTAGTAAATAGCCAACTGTACTGGTCGAATACAAAAGCATACATATATTTTTGACTAATCCGCAATCAAAACCATACACAAAATACTCCCAGCAACCGTGTACAATAAAAAGGAATAATAGTAAAATGTTAATGATGGCTAGAGCCATAGAAAATGGAATGTCAGTATATTCTTGGACACTGATGCACTTCAATAATCTAAATATTTATACCTATTAATGCATAAGCTTTTGTAGACACAAACGTCAACGAAAACACCCCGTGAAAAGTGTTATGCCACTATACCTACTCTTTGAACTTACTTTTAGGCGACATTCATTTTCCAATAATATGTGGAACTCTGCCTATATTTTCTTTTATATTTCATTCTTATTTTTCTGTTAAAACTTATTCGCTTATGTATAAGTTTTCAACATTATTAATACTTGTTTTTAGGTTATATTTATCTTGCCGTTTGGCCTCAATTTAGATTTTCGTGTGTACAAAATTACTTCTAAAATTGTTGTTTCAGTCATGATTCGATAATAATAGCTAAGAAAACCGCCAGAATAAAGCTGATGTTTAGGCTAATTTCTAGTAATAGTTTGGATATCAACACTATACAGGGTGATTCTTTTAAGGCGGCCATTAGAATATTTCCCACTTGCAGATGTGACAGACATTTGAGATTTGGTACCCTACTATAATCGACCATTGCAAGTCCGAAAATAATAATTTCAAAATGGCGGCACTTCCGGAAATACCGAAAGTCGATACCAACTTGCTTATTTTAAATGGAACACCCTATATATTTTCGACTTTTCGAAATGATCATAAAATTCTGAGTCAAAACATGTAGCACACTCTGTACCTAAGCTGAGCAGTTTCGGAGATATTTGCCATTTTATAAAAAATTTGACAGGTGCAACGGTTTGCAAGAACCGTTATAACTTTCTTCGTCAAGGAGATCCTTATTTGCTCTTTGGTACGTAGAAAGAACACAAGATGGCTACTCTATGCAAAAAAAATAGATTCGAAAATAGTTTACCAAGTGTTTTATTTTTCACGTTACATTTTGTCAAATTCAAACCTCAAAAACTTTTTTATTTCAAATGGAACGCCCTGTATTTTTTTACATCAAATTATGTTAAATTAAATTCTCTTTTTTCTAGTATAAGCATTGTAGAGGTTAAAGTTACAACTTTTCGAAATATTGGCGATTTTCCTAAATGTCCAAAAATGTTTAATAAAAATTGCCATCAACTTACCCATGATTAGAAACAATCATTAATGTCAGTCATTCTTTTATGTTAAAAAAAGCCAGCACGTTTAAATTACTACGAAGACTTTTGGGTTTGTTTATTATTTATGGAGAATGTGATAAAGTAATACCAAGAACATGTTAACACATTTGCTACCGATACCCACACACGATACCCATCCACCATACACTGTAAAACGCATATCGGATAATTTTAGAATATTTGACTCTGTCAAATAGCACGTGCCAAATTTTATTATGGCAATCGATGTAGAATTAAATTTGAGGTGGACTTATATCAGCATGTCCTATATCTAACACACGTACTTTTTGAATTATTCCCAAGTTTTTGTTGAAAATTATAATTTATCCAAAAAAACGTAGAAACCTATAAAACGCCGCCAATATTCTTGGCTAGAGATGTCGGTCTCGGATGTCTGGGGCCGGGCAGGACTATTGCCCTTTACCCCAGTACATCGCTGTAGACCGGGGACCGGCCTCGTGCAGGGCGGGCGAACTTACTTTACGTCGGCCCCACTCACAAATGTGAGCGGTGCAGACGATTTCGGTCCACCTCCCTGGGTCCTGGCTCGTTGGATCTTGCTGGCTAAGGCCTCTTCTGGCGTTCTTCTTTCTTCGTCTTCTGTTCTTCGCCAGCTTGTTTGCCCCCCGGGGGGTAGTCATCGGTCTGTTGGGTGTTTTGGGTTTGTGGCGGGAGTGACTGCCGGTACACAAGATGCCAAGAGGCATCCTGTCATCCGGATCATCGGTAGGGTAAGGATGAGCTGTGTAGCTCGAGGAAGGGCAGACCTAACTACTTTGGTAGCATTTTTGGTCTGCCCGGAGCTAGGGGGACTACAGGTACTGGACGGTTGTTTGTCCGGTACCCGCAGGGTCTTGGGTGGGTGGTTTGGTGTCGTCATGTCTCTTCTGTGGGGGTGGGTCGTCGGGTGGTGGTATGTCTCTCATACTCACCCGTTATCCAGGAGCTGCACCTTCGGCCGCTTGTGCCTCGGAGCATCTGCTGGGTCATAGTCAGTTGCCTCCCTGACTAGTGGGTTCCCATGCTCCTCGGCAAGGGCGTACATTTTTCTGGCTCTCTGCTTGATGATCTCAGTGACCGGGGTGTAGTCCAGGTCCCTGTAGATGTCCTCGTTGCGGATGAACCAGGGTGCGTCGACTGCTGTTCTGAGGGCGACGTTCTCCACTCTCTGGATCTGATGGAGGTAGCTCTTTGCTTGGTAGCCCCAAGCTACCGAAGCGTACGTCAGCTGAGGCCGGATGAGGGACCTGATAAGCGTGAGCTTGTTCCTCAGGTTGAGTCTGCTCTGTCTCCCCGTCATCGGGTAGATTAGGGCTCTCGTCCTCCTGGCCTTCTTGACGATGGCCTCCGTGTTCCGTCTCCATGTTAGGCCTTTGTCCTTGACCACGCCAAGGTAGTTGGCGGTGTCGTGCCATTGGATGTCCTCACCAAACATGGAAACGTGACCTGTGGGGTTTTGTTTTCTTACCTTCTTGAAGAGGACCGCCTTGCTCTTCTCGGCGTTGACGGCTACCTTCCATCTGTTGCACTAGTCCTCTAGGAGGGTGGCCGCCTCCTGGAGGTTTCTGGTGGCTAGCCTGGCACTTCAGGATCTGGCAGTCAGGGCTGTGTCATCGGCGTAGAGGGCCATGGAGGTCCTCTCCGTCTGGGGTAGATCGGATGTGAAGATAGAGAACAAGTGCGGGGACAGCACTGAGCCTTGGGGGACTCCTGCCTCCATTGTTCTGTACGTGGACACCTTGTCCACGATCTTCACCCTCATCTGTCTCCTGTGGAGGTACGATCTCACTAGCTTGACGAGTGCAATGGGGTAACCCATACTCATCATTTTGGCTAGGAGACCGTCGTGCCAGACCCTGTCGAAGGCTTTGGCAACGTCCAGGAGCAGCGCTGCCGTGATCTGTCGTTGGTTGAACCCCTTCGTGACCACCTCGGTGAGGCGGAGCACTTGGAGTTCGGTGGAGTGCCCTGTCTTGAAGGCGAACTGCTCGTCTGGGAGGACTTCCAGCTCTTCTGTCTTCTCGGCTATCCTCTTGAGTATGACTCGTTCGGCTACCTTACTCATTGCTGGGAGTAGACTGATTGGCCTGTAAGAGGAAGGAAACGTTAGGTTCTTACCTGGCTTTGGGATGACTATGACGTCGGCCTTTTTCCACCTGGAAGGGAAGTGTCTCAACCTCAACATTGCGTTGATGATGTTGACCATCGCCGCTACTCCTTTCCGGGGCAGCTTCTTGAGGGCGATGTTCCCAATGCCATCACATCCTGGAGCTTTCCTGGGTTTTAGGCTCCTTAGGATTTTGTAGTCCTACTGTGCCATTCCGGGGACTTGGCGTTGAAGTCGCCGATGGCAACCGTCTGGGTCCCTGGGGGAAGAACCGAGTCCAGGTCTGCGTCTAGCAGCATGTTGTTGGGTGGCTGGTAGCAGGAGACCACTCTGATGTCGCCATTTCGTGCCGTGGACACTACTATGGCTGTGGCCTGCAGGTTCTCCATCTCTGGGAGCAGGATCGGGTGGTGTGCGATGCTCGTCTTCACTAGCAGGGCTACTCCTCTCATCACTCGTCTGTATGGCCCGGTCCAGTCCTTCCTGTATACGTGGTAGCCTGGGAAGTTGATAGCCTGGTCTGGTCGCAGCTTCGTTTCCTGCAGTGCCATGATGTCTATGTCACCCCTGGCGAGGAGCTCCTCTACCTCGAGTTTTCGCTCTCGCAGTCCGTTGACATTCCACGATGCGACCTGCAGGAATCCCGGTTTGACCTGAAACAACATTATACATTAGTGAATGCTGGCATTTGTGCAAAAAATGCGCTCATTGCTGAGCACATCTGTTGCATTTGTGCAAGCACCGCGGTGAGGTTTTGGGCCTCAGCGGGTGCCTGCTGCCTGTGGGCTGGGCCTGGGGTCTGTCACTTCCCTGCCTTGCCCTGAGCTACCCTGGCGTAGCTCAGGCCTCCAGTTGTGGGTGTTGCCTTCTTTGGGGCAGCACCGGTCTGGGTCGGCTTGGCGACGGGGGCTGGTTTCGCCGCCGCCGTCTTCTTGGGGTACTTGGGGCACCCTCTGTAACTGGCTGGGTGTGCCCCCTGGCAGTTGGCACACTTCGCCGGTACATTTCGGGGCTTCTCGCAGTCCCCGGAGTGGTGTGGCTCTGCGCACTTCACGCACTTGGCCTGTGCGGTGCAGTGTCCTTGGGCATGGCCGAACCTTTGGCAGCGGTGACACTGCGCAATTGCCAGGGCGGCTTTCTGCCTCTCGGTCCTAACTACCAGTGAACAGCAGCGGTTCACCAATAGTATACTCTCCTCGTTGAGGGGGACCTGGACGAGCATCAGGGGGATCTCTTTCTTAGTCCTCCTTGATGTCATTCTGTGGACGGCCACGGGGTTGAAGCCCTGGGTCTGGAGGTCCTCCTTGACCTCCTCCCCGGTGACTCCGCTGGGGATCCCTCGGATCACTACTCGTAGTAGTCTGTCCTCTGGTAGGGCGTATGTGTGATATTCGCGCTTTTCCTGCGCGAACATCTTCATCATACGGCGGTAGTCCTCGGGCGTTTGGGGCTCGATGGCGATCCCCTCTCGCACGGTCCTAGCCTTCGTGAATTTGATCCCTGACTCGTCCAGCCTCTGCCGGACAGCCGACCAGGTCTCCGCCTTTCGGAGGATCACTGGTGGGATTTTGAGGTCCTTTTCCTTGGGGGTTGTTTGGCTGGGGGCCCTCTGCTCGGCCCGGCTGGTGGTTGGGGCCTCCTGGGTGCTGTTCTGCACCTGGGACTCCTGGTTGGCCTGGTTGGCCTGCTTTTTCGCCCTTGTCCTGGTGACAAGGGTGAATTCGCCGTCACTTTCCATGTCGGCGTCGGCCTTTCTCTTGGGGGTCTCTTTCACGGGGCCCTGGGGGCGGGCCTGTGCTTGGGCCTGGGTCTGGGCCAGGACCGGGGGCTGCGTCAGGGGGGCCTGGTGCTGCATCTGGGGGGCCTGGGGTGTCTGGTTGGCCTGGAGGGTGGCTATTGCGGCCATCAGGTTTGTGTAATGGCCCTGGCTTTGTTCCCGGCACTGCGTTAGCTCGGCTTTTACTGCATGGAGTTCAGATTTTACCTCATGGAGCTCTCGCCTCAGTCTAGCGTTGTCCTCTGCCAGGAGTTTTTCCCTCTCGGTGAGTTGGCGTTCCGGGGAGTTCTCCCTGGACGAGGCCTCTGAGGATGAGGACGAGTTTTCGTCCATATCCATTTTGTCCATACTGCCCTCCACAGTATGCGTCTGGCTATCTGAAAGAGAATGTATATTAATAACTGGCACTAAGTTATTATTAATCCTGAAAGAAAAATTGTTATTAGTTGTAATGTTTGGGAAGGGGGTAAAGGTAAAAACAAAGTGTCCCCAGGCAGGGGACTTTATTTATCTTTTGCTATTAGTGTCGTAAAAGGACCTCTAATAGTTCTCCTCTTCTTATACTTGCTTGTCGCCTCTCTCTACTCTCACTGTGGGGCTGCCACTTCACTGTTCGCCTGGCTCCGAAGCGTCGACACAACACTACACTACTGCACTACTGTACTGCACTGCACTATTGATGTTCTCTCTTCGGCTGCTGGTTGAACTGTGCCTATGAAACAAATGAAACAATAAAGTGGGTATCGAGTAGCAAATGTGTTACATGTTCTTGGTATTATTACTTTATCACATTCTCCATAAATAATAAACAAATCTAAAAGTCTTCGTGATTGTAATTTAAACGTGCTGGCATTTTTTAACAAAATAGAGTGACTGATGTTAATGACTGTTTCTAATCATGGGTAATTTGATGGCAATTTTTACTAAAAATTCTTAGACATTTAAGAAAATCGCCAATATTTCGAAAAGTTGTAACTTTAACCCCTACAATGCTTATACTAGAAAAAAGGGAATTTAATTTTACATAATTTGATGTAAAAAAATACAGTGTGTTCCATTTGAAATAAAAAAGTTTTGAGGTTTGAATTTGACAAAATGTAACTTGAAAAATAAAACACTTGGTATATTATTTTGGAATCTATTTTTTTTGCAAAGAGTAGCTCATCTTGTGTTCTTTCTACGTACCAAAGAGCAAATAAGGATCTCCTACACGAAGAAAGTTATAACGGTTCTTGCAAACCGTTGTACCTGTCAATTTTTTTATAAATTGTCAAATATCTCCGAAACTGCTCGGCTTAGGTATAGGGTATTCGACATGTTTTGACCCAGAATTTTATGATCATTTCGAAAAGTCGAAAATATATAGGGTGTTCCATTTAAAATAAGCGAGTTGGTATCGACTTCCGGTAATTCCCGGAAGTGCCGCCATTTTGAAATTATTAATTTCGGACTCGCAATAGTCGACTATGGTAGGGCACCAAATCTCAAATGTCTATCTCATCTGCAAGTGGGAAATATTCTAATGGCCGCCTTAAAAGAATCACTCTGTATTAATAATTAAAACCATGTCAACATATTCTGGCCATTTTTATAGCTAGAATGGCAGTATATATATTTTTTTATCTATTTATTTAACGTCGGCCTATTTCCGCTACCAGGGCCTATCGCCGACGCCAGGAGACGAGCTACCCCCAACCTAGAAATTTTGCCGAACCTCTTCTCGTAAGAAGAGTAGGGATCTCTTACTTGCCTAACATTTAATACACAAGGCACCGCCTGCTTTACATCCCCTCCGAAGGATGGTATATCCACTACGTAATCCTCGTCTTAAAATTACATAGCTTCCGTGTATACACTGATATACAAGCCGCTAGAAGGTCGGACGAGACGCTGTGTTTCCCAAGATGGGTGGGTCACCCATCCCAGTACTAACTGCGCTGCACGTTGCTTCACTTGGAGTAACGAGAATACATACACGCCAAATTACGTATTATTTATTATGTTTAAATATTTAATTATTTCATCAGGGTTAAGTGGAAGAGCGCATTACAAGCGAACTTCGCCCTAAATAAAGACCTGTTATTATTATTATTATTATTATTATTCGATGTTCACAGGTTTTTCCTGGTAGGTATTTCAGGTATAAACGGCTTTGCGGCAAGTTTAAGCTGAAGAATTACGTAGGGAAAGTATTACTATGTAGATGTTATTTTATTGTAATATATTTCTAACGATGTTGCATGTGGATAATAATGTTGCCTTTTGCATTTCCAGATAGATTTTCGGGGGAAGATTTAGTTCTTTGATAGAGTTATGAAGAGATTTTGGTATTTCGCCGGTTGCTCCGATGACTATAGGTATTATTTTGACGTCAGGTAAGTGCCACATATTTTTAATTTCAATTGCTAACTCATTGTACTTAGATAGTTTTGTGTTGTAGGTTCTCTCTATGTTGGATGCATGTGGAATGGCGACATCGATGAAAAAGGCTTTCTTCTTCACTTTGTCCACGTAGACAATGTCAGGTCTGTTGTGTTGTAGGTGATGATCGGTTATTATTGTGCGGTTCCAGTAAAGCTTTCCTTGTTCGTTTTCAAGCGTTAGGTCAGGTTCATATACGTAGTACGGTTTGATCTCTCTATCTTCATATATTTGTTGTGCTATTTTGGAGGGGATTATTTTTGCCACATTGTCGTGTCTCTTTGTGTACTCACTTGGGGCCAGTGTTTTGCAGCCGCTGATTAGGTGTTCGATACTTTCTGTTGCTTCATTACATAGTCTGCAGTTATCGGTGGTGACAGTTGGATCTTTTATGATATGTTTTCTGTAGTTGCGGGTTGCAATTACTCTGTCTTGTATGGCGCAGACGAAGCCTTCAGTTTCTGAAAATAGGTGGCCATGCGTCATCCACTCACAAGAGGCTCTCGTATCAATATGATTTTGGGTGACAGTAGTTATATATCTGCTGTGAAGTGCTTTGGATTTCCAAGTTGTTATTTTGCTATCATCAGATATTATGAAGCTGCTAAAATCAGTGTTCCTATCTTTGAGATTAAGTGGTGTAAGTCCTCGGTCATTTTCTACTACAGCATTGTGTAGTGGACTGCTATCGGCTTTTTTATGGAAGAAGGTACGCAATTGTCGAATTCTGTCATAGCGTGTATTCGTAAAGTCAATTATTCCTCTTCCTGCCTTTGCTCTAGGTAAGTGAAATCGTTCTACAGAGCTTTTCGGGTGATGGTCTTGGTTCTTAGTGAATGCAGTTCGTGTTAGTCGGTTTAGATTTTCCATGTCAGTCTGTGTCCACTCAACTATTCCAATACTGTATGTGATGACTGGTGCAGCGTATGTATTTATTGCCTTTGCTTTGTTGAGACCTGAGAGTTCTGTTTTTAGTATAGCGTTTGTCCGTGCTTTGTATTTTTCTGTTAGTATCTGTTTCATTTTGGTGTCATCTGTGCCTGCAAGTTGTTCCATGCCTAGATATTTATATGTTTCGTTACGTTCGAGTCCAAGGAAAGTTTTATTGCCTGTTTGTGTTTCATACCCTTCATGTTTTTGCCATTTTTCTTGCTTGATTACGCTTATTCTGCATTTGCTGATACCGAAATCCATTTTGATGTCTTGGCTAAAAGTTTCTGTTTTCCGAATAAGCTGAAGAAGTTCATTGTTGGTGTTGGCAAATATTTTGACGTCGTCCATGTAAATGAGATGGTTAATGGTTTGGTGTTTGTCTTCGAGCGTATATCCTAGTTTTGTTGACTTCAGGATGGTTGTGAGTGGATTGAGTGCTATACAGAACCAGAGGGCACTTAATGAATCTCCTTGAAAAATTCCTCTCTTTATCTGTATATTGGATATTTTGTTAGAGTCCATCATCAGAGTTGTTTCCCACTTTGACATTAGTGTGGTGAGAACATTTTGGATGCAGGGGGATATTTTATAGATTGCGAGTACTTCCTTGAGCCACGAGTGAGGTACACTATCGAAGGCCTTCTGGTAGTCTATATAGGCCATATATAAGGATGTTTTCTTTTTCACTGCTTCAGCCGTTATAACTTTGTCTATCACTAATTGTTCTCGGCATCCTTGACTCTTCTTCCTGCATCCCTTTTGTTCCTCCGCTAGAATGTTGTTTTTTTCAAGATGTTCATGTTATTATTATTATTATTATTATCAGTTAACATCAATAAGAAATAAACATTGCGTCACAAAATCGCGGCTGGTCGCGCAGAGTGACACAACGGCCAGGTGTTTCGGCAACGATACCCAAGATCATGTTTTTAAGAATTAGTAAACGATCTCTAAAAAGCTTAATCGTGTTTTAAGCTTATATCAAATGATTTCACATCTAAAAATTGTTAAAAATTAATAGGTAAATGGGTGTAATAATTCTAATTGCAGGGAAAATAAACATAAAACCCTGCTCTAGGTGTCAGTCTTTAAAAATGGTTTTCCATGAAATGACAAATTCTTAGATGGTGTGTAGGTTTCGGCGAGGGGTCAAGGGGGGTAGAGGGAATGATGGTGAGGGGTTTTGAGGGAAGGTGTTTTTGAGGAGGAAGTGTTTTTCAGAGGTGGAGGTAATGTCAGTCGAGTAAGGTAGTGTCATAGATTGGTAATCGTTCGTGAATTAGTTTGTGGGTATGTGATACGTTATTTCGTCTTCGTATGTTTGCAATATTTTCTGTCAGTTGTGAGTTTGTTAGTTTGTAGGTAAAAAATCTTTGTGATGTTTCGTCTATGTAATCTCGCATCATTTGCACTCCCGTGAGGATACATACACAGTGAAGATGCATCTACGCTCGCACCAGAATGGCAGTATTAGGATTTAACATTGTTGCTATTTAATTACTTGCTCATATATGACCAGTATATAGCTAAAAAGAGATCATCAAGACTATTTCGTTTTTAAATTTTATCTAAACTACGACTAAAATAAGATGACCAAAATATAACCAAACAAAAGCCGTTGAAACGTTTTAGTGGCTACATTTTGGTTATCTCAGCTCAGTGTGGCTGAAGACAGAAACGAAATCAGAAATGAGAAATGACCCTGGACCCTGGATTATTTACAGTGGACCAATGGAATAATGCACATGACGTGAAAATTTTAGTAATTACAGAATTGAAAAGTATGTTCCTGTAAAACGAAAAATGTATGTGAAAAAGGGTTGAGCAGCTAAAGTTATCTAAAACAAAAACGGATTTTAAGATTGTAAAACACCCCAAAAACTATCTAAAAATAATATAACTATTGTAAAAAAGTTCTTAAGACATTCATATTTCATGGGGTGATAGAAAAGAGCATTTCCAATATTGCATAATTTTTATTCAACGAAAAACAGGGGATAAGAGGGTTAAACACCCCAAAAACTATTTAAAAATAATATCATTATTGTAAAAAAGTTTTTAACACATTCATATTTCATGGGGTGATAGAAAAGAGCATTTCCAATATTACATCATTTTTATTTAACGAAAAACAGGGGATAATAAAGGGCGAAACCGACAAATGCGATAAAGGCGCGTAACGTCTATAGACGGCAATTATTTAGCAAAAATGGTAAAAATGGACGAGGCCGGGTTTCTCGAATAAAATAAATTTGGATTCATCCAGTGGTTCGTAATTTGGACGAGTGCGTGGGATAATCAGTAGAAAGCGATAGTAGGAAAACCAAATGCAGGTCTTTCCAAATGAATAAGTTATAGAGAAAACCGCCTTATGCAAAAATATGACAAAAAAACCATTTTGCCAAAAGGTTGCTCGAAGGCGAAGACGTGTCAAATTCCCTATATTGAACCTGTATGGGGACCAGTACGTCGTGAGACTGATGGAAAGTCGTAAACTCATATTAGTTGAACGCACTTTTGAACTCCGTTCTTGCGAATGATATAATCATAAATGAGAGCTAATCACAAGCGAACCAAAATTATATTATTTTTAGAAGGCTTTTGGGGTGTTTCACCCTCTTGTCAAAATTAGGCAAAACTGGAAATGCTCTTTTCTATCACACCTTAAAAGATGAAAAAGTGTTAAAAATTTGTTTACAATAGATATATTATTTTTAGATGGTTTTTGGGGTGTTTCACCCTCTTATCCCTTCCCAGTAAACACACTTACGTTTATTAAACGTCGATATAATGTTGTAAGCGTTGATATAACGTTAGTTGTTGAAAAAGTCAACGTTGATTATTGGCCACAAATAGACGTTTGTTTTTCGACGTTAATATAACGTTAATATAATGAATATTGTAACCACTAGTTTAATTACAACATTTTTTCAACGTAGTTATGACACGTTAAACTCACTTATAAAAGCGACATTGATCCTCACATATCCTCGACCCGTTTTCCAACTCTCCTATTATTTAATAAACATTTATTAAACGTAATATTATGACGTAAAAAATGCATACTATTTGACGATGAAGAAACATTAATACCGTGCGTGTAATTTCCCATTAGGCATGTACATTCACGTAGCGCGAGAGATTTGACAACACCGTCAGCCGTAAATTCGTCCGTCGATGGAGCATTTCATTTCAGCCAGCTGGCAGCCGCGATATTGTAATTCTTCTCCCCATGCCTAGCCTGCGACTACACACACGGTATAATAGTGAAAATCAACCATATATTGATTACAGGTGGTTTATTTTATATCCGATAAACGTAGTATTATGACGATGAAAAAGAGCAACAAAACTACGTTGACACAACATTGATGTACTAAGGAAATTTTATCGTTTAAATTCGACGTCAATTAAACGTTGATGTAAGAAAATCTATTAACTATTAGGTTTAGTCGTAAGTTTAATTCAACGTGTTTTTAAAACGTTTATATTTCAGATCAATATGACGTTGAACATTATGTACTTTGTGCCTGTTTTATAACCACATATTAACATATAGTAATTATTAACGTAGTTATGATACGTTAAACTCATTTATAAAAGCGACGTTGATATAATAAATAAAATCAACCATATATTGATTATAGGTGGTTTATTTTATATCCGATAAACGTAGTATTATGACGATGAAAGAGACCAACAAAGCTACGTTGACACAATACTGATGTACCAAGGATATTTTACCGTTTAAATTCGTCGTCAATTAGACGTTGATGAAAGAAAATATATTAACTATTAGTTTTAGTCGTAAGTTTAATTCAACATATTTCTAAAACGTTTATATTTGAGAGCAATGTGGCGTTGATCAATATGTATTTTTGTGCCTGTTTTATAACCACGTATTAAGTAATTATTAACGTAGTTAAACCGTTTTACAACTATTCGTTATTAGATGTTATTTAATAAACATTTATTAAACATAATATTATAACGTAAAAAAGGGACAATATTTGACGATGAAGAGACATTGATATAATAAAGAAAATCAACCATATATTGATTATAGGTGGTTTATTTTATATCCGA
Organism: Rutpela maculata; assembly: GCA_936432065.2. NCBI lineage: Eukaryota > Metazoa > Arthropoda > Insecta > Coleoptera > Cerambycidae > Rutpela > Rutpela maculata. The sequence goes on along the minus strand of OW386294.2, from coordinate 32,407,633 downwards.
TAAACATAGTATTATGACGAATAATAAAAGCGTGAAAATAACTTAATTAACTAACGTTGATTAGTAATCCATTTAATACCCAATGGGCACACGTATGTTTAATAAACGTTTTTAAAACATTGTAGTCGTTGATTGAACCTTTTACATTGAAATTTTCAACGTCACATTTGGTTGAAAATTTCGGATTAAATATGATTAAAATATGTTACTACTACACGCAATTTTAACCACTAGTAGAAGAAAATACTGGAATGAAACGTTTTAGTAAGTTCGTTTTTTTTCACAAATATGTAATAATGTACAAAACACGTTTATAATGTAAGGAGTTTTAACGTTTGCGAAACGAACAAGTTTAACATTTTTTATTACAAATATTTAATACGGCGATTCAAACGTTTTATTTAAAGAAAAATAAATTTATTTTTTACAACGTTAAAATAACTGTTGTTTCCAACTTACTAAATGCAAGGGAATTTTAAATCCATAGGTGAAATAGATGATAGAAGAGTACGTGTTTTAAACGTTTTTCTACGAATCTATATTAAAGCATAAAATTCGGTTGTAAAATATTATATTTAAATAAAACCTATAAAATACGTTACTCTTACACACATTCCCAACCAGTAGTGGAAGGGATTACTGAAACAAAACGTTTTGATCAGAAAGTTTATTTTACTGATGTATTAACGTATAATACACGTTCATAAAATGAGAACTTGTAACAACCCGCTAAATGTAACGTTTATGAAACGAAAAAATTTAACGTGTTTTATTGCATTAATATAATATAGTAATTTTATTTAAAGGAAAAAAAAGTGTTTATACAACGTTAAAATAATTGATGCTTTCCACTTATTAAAATGCAGGCATTCTAAATCTACAGGTGAAATAAATGGTAGATGACGACGTTTTTTAACGTTTTTCTACTCTATATTAATGCATAATTTGCTTACTTCTTACCACGTAGTTTGTAGAAATTATTTCTAGATAGCGCCACATACAAACCACTAACAATAATCAGTCATACTTTATCTTATACTCTTATGAATTTATTGAAAATAAATAACATAGATTGCAATGTTCAAATTCTTTCAGGGAACATCGATTTACTTGGATGGATCTTATAACAATCAGGTTAAAGATCATTATTCTGTGGCTGGGCCGAGGTAGCATAAATATTTTATCCTATCTGTTTAATAGGTTTTAATCGCCTACTGGTTTTATGATAAAACCAGAGCGGGTGTTTAACCTATTAATTGTCTAGATGGCTCATCCTGTAACCCATCATATGTTGGAAAATGGCGACCAAAATGTGTGCCCACTGGGTAGTGGAAAACTCCGTGGATCTCGGCGACATTTTTGCGTTTATTTGACGATTATTATTCACGTTTATATAAAGTGATTTTAAAATGTTTTTACAACGTATATTGGTTTACTATAAAACAAGGTAAATGATATTACGTGTTTTTTACCAATAATGAAAACGTTAAAACAGCTTAATTAACTAACGTTGATTAGTGGTCTATTTAATAAACAAATATTATTCACGTTTATATAAAGTGATTTTAAAATGTCTTTCTGACGTATGTTGGTTTACTATAAAACAAGTAAATAATATTACGTATTTTCCACCAATAATAAAAACGTTAATTAGGTATTTTACCGTTTTTATTATTGGTGGAAAACACGTAATTAACTAACGTTGATTAGTAGTCTATTTAATAGTGGAAAACTCCGTGGATCTCGGCGACATTTTTGCGTTTATTCAACGAATGTTAGTTACGTTTATGTCGGTCGGTTATCGTAATTTTCAAACGTTTTTTTAACGTGTGTGTGTTTACTGGGTTGATTTTCGTTAAATAAAAATTATGCAATATTGGAAATGCTCTTTTCTATCACCCCATGAAATATGAATGTGTTAAAAACTTTTTTACAATAATTATATTATTTTTAAATAGTTTTGGGGGTGTTTAACCCTCTTATCCCCTGTTTTTCAATAAATAAAAATTATGCAATATTGCAAATGCTCTTTTCTATCACCTCATGAAGTATGAATGTGTTAAAAACTTCTTTACAATAATTATATTATTTTTAAATAGTTTTTGGGGTGTTTAAGCCTCTTATCCCCTGTTTTTCAATAAATCAAAATTTTGCAATATTGAAAATGCTCTTTTCTATCACACCCTAAAAGATGAAAGTGTTAAAAACTTTTTTACAATAATTATATTATATTATTTTTAAATAGTTTTTGGGGTGAAATACTCCAAAAACTATTTATATTTTATATTACTTAGTATTTTTATATTGTGTGTTTATTATAACGAAATGTTTTGAGAAAAAGAGAAATATACTCCCCTTCGTTGCATAGGTGTTTCTGAATAATTATTTCAGTGTTGCCAGGTCAAAATTTTAAAAGTTATCAGACAACGCTTTAAAAAGTTATTAGATCTGACTAAAATTTCCCTAGATTTAAAATTAAAGGGAAGGGAGTTTTAAAAATTTTTTTGTTGGATAAATATTTTTATTGTGAAAAAAAATTTTTTTTAAAAACACAGACTTGTATTCTGTAGGACATGTAACTTTTTTGAGTCTGTTATATTAACAATCAACAGCATAGCATCTGCAAATGAATGCAGTTGTTTACTTATTGCCTTTTCCATTTTCCCTTCTGTCTAGAATAGAGTTCACTGTTCTGTATAATAGCCCAGTCGTTGATGGTATTTACCTCCAAAAACTTTTAAAATGATTATATTTTTTTAATGAGTTCGTGAAAGTGTATAGAATAATGTCCTGAAAAGTTTACATTTCGCTCGGATGCAGAACATAACTTTTTGTACTGCATCCGAGCGAGAAAAAAAAATTTCATCATTTTTTTAAAAATTTATTAGGACATTTGTTGTTCAGAAACACGTTTATTTTTATTTTTCTTACCCTGACTTAATTCCAAAATTATGAAAAAATGGATGAAAAAAAAATAATTTTTTCACTTTTTTTAATGTTTTGCATCCGAGCGGAATGTAAACTTTTCAGGACATTATTCTATACACATTCGCGAACTCATTAAAAAAATAATTATCCATTTTGCAAGTTTTTGGAGATTTTACTATATAAAATTTTCTGTCTTCTGGGCTATAATATAATGACTCACATACGACATCAGCGCTCTCTCTGTCTAATTATTTCGTTTCCAGACTTAGTTTACGTGTATTAAATGGTTCGAAACTAGAAAGTAATGTTTGTCTGCGAACCGCTAGAGGGCAACAAATCTGACGAACCAAAAATCACTAGAAATAGGCATTTTTACAAAAGTTTTCACTAAATCACTAGACTGAAAGAAATCTCTAGATCTAGTGAAATTTCACTAGACCTGGCAACACTGAATTATTTCAAACTTGTGCATACAGTATATTTTCCAAAGGTCGCTCATAAGCATCGTGTAAATGGCGCCATCTATCTAAAAACGACCGAACCAGTAATTTTGTCCTGTTAAGATTTACATTTAGAATTTTTGCAAATTTCTCTTTTAGTTTCTAAGATGAAGTTTACATTTTATAATACTTAGTATTTATATATTGTTAATAAGTGTTAATTATTATGAAATATTTTGAGAAATATACCTCCTTTATTGCATAATAATAGTAATTCCTTCAAACTTGTGCATACTGTATATTTTCCAATGGTCGTTTATAAGCATCGTGTAAGTGGCGCCATCTATCTAAAACGACGGAATCAATAAATTTGTCCCGTTAAGAATTTAGAATTTTTGCAAATTTCTCTTTTAGTTTCTAAGATGAAGTTTAAATTTTATAATACTTAGTATTTATATATTGTTAATAAGTGTTAATTATTATGAAATATTTTGAGAAATATACCTCCTTTATTGCATAATAATAGTAATTCCTTCAAACTTGGGCATCCTGTATATTTTCGTTTAATTGTCGGTTATAAGCATCGTGTAAGTGGCGCCATCTATCTAAAAACGACGGAATCAATAAATTTGTCCCGTTAATAATTTAGAATTTTTGCAAATTTCTCTTTTAGTTTCTAAGATGAAGTTTACATTTTATAATACTTAGTATTTTTAAATAAGTGTTAGTTATTACGAAATATTTATTGCATATTAATTCTTTGAAACTTGTACATCCTATATATTTTCCAATGGTCGTTTATAAGCATCGTATAAGTGGCGCCATCTATCTAAAGGAGAAACCAATTATTTTGTCCTGTTAAGAAATATAATATTTTGATCTTTCTACAGGTTAAATTTAAGAGGACGGTATCATATATTTTGTATGTCACGGAACGCCAGAACCAATAATTTTATCGTGTCAAGCAAAATAAAATTCTGATATTTTTTAAGATTAAATTTAATCAGATTGTATCAAGCATTTTTGTTTTCTTTTTTAATTTTGTGAGTCTCCAACACTTGGTTTACTTATCCTACCGTAGTCATTAAGAAAACATTTATTTAGAAACATTGGAATAAACATTTTTAGCTTCTACATTTAAGAGAACATGTATAAATATGTATAAACATGTATAAATATTTGTGTTACTACTGTTACAATATATATTACAGAACCACGAGGGACCAAAGCATTAGACAACTTACATATAAATACAGGTTACCTATCAACTTTAGTCAATCGTGTAATTCATTCCTTAAAAATAACCTAATAGGATCTGGTTTCTTTTCTGAGTTTGGAATATTCCTCGGTAGTTAAACATCAATTTTCATGTCTCTCTGTCTCTTGATTAATTCGTCATCCGGATATCTTATAACAGGAGGATCGAAATCTGTCAGTGAATGATATGTACTACCATCTATTGAGAAACGCTAGGAAGGATTATTACACAGAACCACAAAGTCTAAATACAAGTTACCTATCAACTTTAGCCTAATGTAAATTCAGTTTCTTTTTAGACAACTGGCAAGGGCATGAAGTCCTCACGGTCTTTTTGTACTTGGTGATTAGGGCAGAGTGCTTTAACAGATTTCTGCGATGTTTTTTTATAATTTTACTTCTGAGGTAGGTTCCACGGTGGTAACGTCTGAAAATATAAATAAATAACTATGTATACTCGCCTCAGATTCAAAATAATTTTTTTTTATCTTATCAGTCTACCTGACTTCATACCTACTTAGGTATCTATCAATCTACCCAAATACCATCTGTCTATTTACCTATTATTATCTATTTATATTTGAGTATCTAAATCTAAACATCCATTTATCTATCTTACGCATTCATCTAATAATTACTACTCTATACCTACCTATACTGAATTCGTAAATGGAGAATAGTAGTAAATACGAGTGATCCAGTGAGTGCGACGAAGCCTATTGGCGTATTGGCGTTTGAATTTCTAGGGAAATAAGTTTTGTAAAAACTAATTACTATCCTTCTCTTATGAGTTCAGCATAGCTAACAACCTGTATAGGTAGCAACCAATCTATCAATTCTATCCATAGATCACAGAGCTGGGTAATTACTTGTAATTTAAAAATAATTACAATTACAAATTACTTTTTTAAAAAAGGAACTAATTACAATTACAAAGTACATGTCTTTAAAAAAGGAATGAGCAATTACTTTTCTAATTACTTTTCTAATTACTTTTATGATAAAGTAAATTATAGTGACCAAACGGACAAAAAGGTAAGTTAAAAATTTTAATTAAAAGTGTTGTGTAAAATTGCGTTTTAATATTTATTAGAATCGTTGTTAGAATGTTTGACCTTATGAGTAATCAGGAAAAATTAAATAAATATATAGAAAAGGCAGCTTAATAGTGGAGTCGGTTTAGGAAAGGATTGGGAAAATTTTTAAGATGAATGCAGACCCTGAGGAAATTGTTTGTCATGACGAGTATGGTGGAGCCATGCTTTTTTGGCCGAAAAAAGGTATTTTGGACATTTTAAGGGTAAAATTTGTTGTTTTAATTTTTTTTTGATCACTTAAACAACTAGTTAAGAAAAGAAAATGGTATCCTTTTATTCTCAATATTAAAGGAACCTTCAGTTTAAATTTGGGGAAGATATCTGGCCATCCCCCCTCCTGATATATATATATATATATATACAGGGTCATTCACGCAAAGCGGGTATTAGACGTTTCTTGGGATCTATCGAGTTTAGAAATTTGAAAATTGGTATGAGGGGGTTTTTAGATATGGCTGATCCAACGAAAATATTTTCATGCTTGTGCTACTTCCGCTTATACCGGATGTAGCACCTAACTTTGTTATTTTAAATAGAACACCCTGTATTTTGTTGCATATTTAGATTCCTCATAAAATTTTAGCTTAGGTTTATGTACCATAACATACTCTTAAACATTCCGGTTTTCGAGATAATTAATATTTTTGGAGATTTTTGACGGTTCCCACCCTTCGGAAAAAAAATCAATATCTTCTATCATGTAGCCGATTAGGAAATTTTCTTTTCAAACTTTTACAAGTATCCTATAACCTAACTAAAAGTTCTCTTATGTTTTCACAATATCATACAGAGTATTTTATTTTCACAGTTGAACATTGTTTTAGTTCAAACGTCAAAAAGTCATTTCTTTTCAAATGGAACCCCCTGTATATTTTCACAGAATCTAATAGAGGATTGAATTCTGCATCGATTGATATTACCATTCCCTATACCTATCTCTCTTTGTTTTCTTATTATGGACGAATATTTGTAAAACGTACAAACAAAATCAGCACTGTTCGTTAGTAGGCAATACAAGTCATAACTCGGTTCCTTTTTTATCATAAACTAGAATAATCATGTAGATAATTGATAATCATTTATTTTTGACAGCTTCAAAAACGAGAGATTAGATTTATAACAAATACTTTGGCACAAAAATTTACAAAATTAATGAACACTGAATATAAATATTTAATGCAGCAACTGTTCAAAATGCTCTCCATTCTGCTCCAAACAAGCCAATATCCTGGAATTTACGGCACTTAAATGGCTCGGCGAATTTAGTGGGTATTTATTTACTGAAATGCAGTCCGTATTCTCTTCTTTGGATCTTCTTTGGTAGTAGCCGTGGTGGCATAAACAATATTTTTGATAGTATCATATCTACGAGGAGAATTTAAATAGCAATAAATATGCAAAGATTTTGCGAACAGTAACTTTTATTGATAATTTGCCCTAAATATTTATAATTCTATGTATTTTCAAATGAATGGTTACGGTCCACGGGAAGTTTATGACGAATTAGTAGCGACGTTCGAAGATAGGCGGTTTGGCTACCGAGGACCTTGGAGATGGTCAGCAAGGTCCCCTGATTTGACCCCCTCAGACTTTGGACCCTTGGGGTATTAAAAATATTGTTTATGCCACTCCTGCTACTACCACAGAAGATCCAAAGAACAGAGAACTGGCGACATTTTAACGAATCCCCATGAATTAGCCAAGTCACTGTAAGTGCAAGTGGAGAGCATTTTGAACAGTTGCTGCATTAAATATTTATATTCAAAGTGTTCATTAATTTTGTAAATTTTTGTCCCAAAGTATTTGTTATAAATCATTTCTCGTTTTTGAAGCTGTCACCTTCATAATAAACAGATGATTATCAATTATCTACATGATTATTCTCGTTTATGATAAAAAAGAAACCAAGTTATGACTTGTATTGCCTACTAACAAACAGTGCTGATTTTGTTTGTACGTTTAACAAATATTCGTCCATAATAAGAAAACAAAGAGAGATAGGTACAGGAAATGATAACATCAATCGATGCAGAATTCAATCCTCTATTAGATTCTGTGAAAATATACAGGGGGTTCCATTTGAAAAAAATGACTTTTTGTCGTTTAAACTAAAACAATGTTCGACTGTGAAAATAAAATACTCTGTATGATATTGTGAAAACATAAGTGAACTTTTAGTTAGGCCATAGGATACTTGTAAGAGTTTGAAAAGGAAATTTCCTAATCGGCTACATGATAGAAGATATTGATTTTTTTTTCGAAGGGTGGGAATCGTCAAAAATCTCCAAAAATATTAATTATCTCGAAAACCGGTACGTTTAAGAGTATATTATGGTACATAAACCTAAGCTAAAATTTTATGAGGAATCGAAATATGCAATAAAATGCAGGGTGTTCTATTTAAAATAACAAAGTTAGGTGCTACATCCGGTATAAGCGGAAGTAGCACAAGCATGCAAATATTTTCGTTGGATCCGCCATATCCAGAAACCCCCTCATACCAATTTTCAAATTTCTAAACTCGACAGATCCCAAGAAACGTCTAATACCCGCTTTCCGTGAATGACCCCCTAATATAATTTCGGCTATCTTGATCAGATCTCAACCGATTTGGCTGAAATTTGGAATGGAAGTAGTCTTTATCACACAAAAACTGTTAACCAAATTTCAGCAAAAAATTCGAAAAATAATTTCTCACCACAGCGCCATCTCTGTACACTGCGAAGGAACAATTCTAACTACAGTTATTTAAGCCCTTTTTTTGTGTCAATTATCCGCGATTTACAAATTTTAAGTATCTTTATTATTTTACGAGATAATGACCTTTAGTTGAAACACCCTGTATATATATATGTATATCTATATCAGGAGGGGGAATGATCTGATCTTCACCAAATTTAAACTGGAGGTTCCTTTAATATTAAGAATAAAAGGATACTATTTTCGTTCCTTAAATAATTGTTTAAGTGGTCAAAAAAAAATTAAAACTGCAAATTTGACCCTTAAAATGTCAAAAAAAAAACTATTCGGACAATAAAACACGGTTCCATCCCCATTTGGAAATCAAGATTTTAGAGTTTTGTTATACTCGCCATGACAAACAATTTCCGCCGGGTCTGTATCCATCTTAAAAAATCTCCCAACCTCGCTATTTTATTGACTAAATCGACTCCACTATAATAACAATGCCTAATAATAATAAGAAAATAATAAACAGTAAACACATTTAGTTTTTAAAAGTTTATTGAACAAAAATACAAAAGTTTATGTACTTAATAAAAAACATAAATGTGCAGCCGACCACGGAAAAAACTCGTTTGTAGTCAGTAACTTTTTTGAACTTTTCAGATTCATTTTAAACTATGCAACTGTAAAATTCTACTTTAATGTATTCTTGTTTGTTAAATCTCATACGCATGTTCTTAAAAGTAATTGTAATTGGAGAAAGTAATTGTAATTGTAGAAAGTAATTGTAATTGGAGAGAGTAATTGTAATTGGAGAAAGTAATTGTAATTGGAAAAAGTAATTGTAATTGGAAAAAGTAATTGTAATTAGATAGTTCAAATAATATAATTACAAATTACAATTCCTTCAACAATTTTCCTGCAATTACAATTCCAAATTACTTTAATAAAAAAAAGTACTTAATTACAATTACAATTACACGAAAAAAAAAGGAATTGTAATTGCTAATTACTTTTTCACCAGGAATTACCCAGCTCTGATAGATCATCCAATTACCCAATGGTGTCCTCCCTAGCCGATATAACTGGGAATATGATAAAAAACATCTCTGACTTCTGGGGGTTTTGAATGTTACACAGATGGGCCGACGATTCAAGAGGGAACAGGTACACGGAGGCAAACCAAAGGCTCGTATATCGGCGCCACTTAGCAAGTAACCAAGTGTGTTTCAAGCAGAGCGATTTTATGCCATTCTACTGTGTAAGCCAAAACAGGACACTGCCTCCGTCACCTGCTCCTCTTTCCACCACCACCACCAATGCCAAGAAATTTTTTGAGACCTTATGGCTTCTCTTGTATATACTAAATACCAATACCAATTTCTTGGACTCTTACTTACTTGATTTATCTATTTACCCCAATTTACTCCCCAACCCTTCGACCCCAGCTACCAGAGACACGTTATTTTCACGTTAAATATACGTCACTAAGTACGTCGATTTCACCAAAATTTCGACGTCATGTCGACGTAAAAATTACGGCAATATATCACAGCGATTTAACGTCGATATCGTGACGACGTGAAATATACGTCGCCAAACGACGTGAAAGATGAATTCCCCTCGGATCCCATAATTAGTTTCTATGGTACAGGAACCAAAAGCATATTCCGTGCAATCTGTAGGTAGCGAGTTAAAGAAACATCACATTTGTTACTTTTTAAATAATATTTATTCGTTTATTGTGATACTACCATGTAGGTATCTAGGCATTTTTATATATCAGAGTTTATGTTTTTTGTTAAGTAAAGATGTTGATTTTTTAAATGAATATTTAAGTTATAAGTTGCTTGTGATATCGTATTTAATCTTCCTTTTGGTAATATAAGTTACTGTTATCAATAAGTCATTTGTATATTCCTTACAGTATAGCCGTATATGATAGATTGATATTCTTATGGCTATACATATTATTATTTGTTACTTTTAGATTATTATGTTCTGAAAGTAATGTTTTCTAGGCTTTTTGTTATTTTATTTGTTTATTTGTATAGAAGTAATAAATCTGTTGTTAAAAGTCAGTTCGCACAGGAAATATAACGAACTGTCACCGATTTTTTGTATGCAGAGGAATTTTTTGTTTGAAAACTGCTGTCTAAGGAATCACTATTTCCACATACCATCAAAGAGGGTAATTTGATAATGAGACGAAGGTAACGGGGTGTGGTCGATGGCAAAATGTTTTGATAGTTTTGCTTCTCGTACACACACTTGATCACAATTTTATTTCTTTAGCCCATTTAATATGGGGTGGGGGTAGTGGCAGTGGCTGATGTCAAAAAAAAAATGTGAGACCTTTGGTCCATTTAATAATAGGGTGGGGATGGCTGATGCCAACAAATTTTTAAGACCTTGGTTTCTCGTACATACACTAAATCCCAATTCTATTAACTCTTACTTGTTTGCTTTGCCTATTTAACCCTATTTTCCCCCAACTCTTCGACAAAATAAGCTTAAAATATAATCTAGTTCCAGATCTCGTTACAGTACATAGATACGTCATAAGTCAATATCTTAAACAGTTCCAGAGTAATTGTGGGCACAAAAAAGGTTACAGACAAACCTACAGACAGATTTTTGTTGAAGAAAAAAGAAAATTAAAATTTTTCACTTTGACAGCGTTTGCTAGGGAAATGCTACCGATTTTTTCGTCTGCCGATTTTTTATTTATAGACGAATCGAAAGACGCAAAAATTATTTTTGGTCACTATAGTTCACCGAAACGTGATTTTTGCCACTTTGACAGGCATCTGCTATACACATAGCTACGAAAAAAATCGTCTGCCCGGGCGAGAATGTAATCTTGAGTTGTTGTATTTATCATTCCTTACATAATTTTTCTTGATAAATGTCGTTCACCAAAACACTTTGACAGCGTCTACTAGGGCGATGCTACTGATTTTTTCGTCTGCCGATTCGTTATATATTAAACCATAAGTAGACAAATCGAAGGACGCGAAAATTATTTTTGAACAATATAGTTCACCGAAATGTGATTTTTTGCCATTTTAAGTAACGTCTGCTATGATAATGCCACCAGAAAAATCGTCTGCCTAGGTAGAAATGCCATCTAGACTAACTATATTAGTCACCCCTGCAAAAATTTTTCTTGAACAATATGGTTCACTAAAACCTACAATCAGCACTTTTTAAATACACTCCCCAAGTTAATGCTTCCACTTTGAAACGGCAGACGATCGGTTTTGACATACCCAAAGACCAAAGAATGGACTGCCATCAATGAAAATTTTGAATATTATCGTTCACCATAATGTTTGCCAGCTCTCCTACTATTAATATTGATTTGCTAAAGGTATATGTATACAGGAATCTTTTTATTTCGGTCGCATTTTTGCTATAATTATTTGCGTGTCCTTTTTAGAACCCAATATGTTGACAATACCTTAGCAAGAGCATAAAATCTAATAAGTTAATCATCGCATATACAGTGTGTCCGGATGGAGTTCACAAGAGGAAAAACATCTCTATTATTGATTTTACGACGAAAAGTCATTGTTTATAAAAAAATCAGCTTATCGAAAAAATGAATTTACCATATAAAAATCTTAGATGAGATGTACCGGGTGTTAATAAATTAAGAAAACATCAAAATGCCTCAAGAGAGAATTACCTTCATTTATTATTTTGGACAAAATGTTTATAAAACAAAGTTCTTTATAATCCAAAATAAAGCCTAAATGCAAATTATGAAGTCTGTATTTTGACTTTTATGTTTTATCGTGTTTATCTTTTTACGTGGAATTTATTCATATGAATAAGAATTCAAATTAAGAAACAGAGTGTGCTGTCGATAATATTGAACTGACAAACGCCATTGTGACATTGTGTAGAATATTACTATCTTACATATGCATTTATTAGTGTTCTGTTGATCATTTAAAAAATGTTTAACAAACAAGAAATAATTTATTTGATCAATTGTTATGGGATTGGAGACGTCTCTTATCGATATGCAATTAACCTTTTCCACCAAAAGTTCCCTAACACAGCGGTATCGCGCCAATCATTGCGCAAACTTGTAAAAAAATTCAATGAAACTGGATCTGTACTGGATGTCAAAAAATCCAAGAAAAAGTACAATGAACCCAGTAAGCATTAATGTAACTTTACCTCTCTAAGAGGTAAGATTGATAGAACATTTTTATATAAAATAATTCACATAATTTTACATAGCATATACGTAAAATAATATCATATTTAAATCAACATATTAACTTAATTACTTATACACAAGTTTACATATTTGCTACATAATTTTACTTAAAAATGTTTACCTACTTCATTTTACGACATCGAAGTCATGGAACGCGTCAGTGTCACGCTCACGCAGCACGCCAGTGTAAAATGATGTAAAATATAACGTTTGTGTTTTTTGATGATTTTTGTGAAAAATTGTGGATGATGTCTTTTAATAACTTTGATGCAGAACTGTGAACCATAAAGCGTTGTGACTTTTTTAAATATTATTTTATTTGGACGTTTTATTAGTGTAGAGGTTAGGCGCAAACATAAACATGCCCTCTCGTTTGCGAATTTGGTGTGCATACCCATGTTGGAGGTGCACGCACCGTTTTCCAGTGAATGACCCAAAAGTAAGTTTGTGTTATACCGTTTTTATAAAGATATTTATTTAAATGAAACGTAATCTTTTTATAGGTTAGAATTATTTCACGGCAATCGTTATTCTCGACAGACAATTATATCATTACATGGATTTTGTTACACAAAAGCTGTATGTTGGTGCTGTTCCCACATTATTAAGTTCAACTGAATCCAGCGTAAGAAGTTGTAATTCAAGGAAACCCTTATCTTAATAGTGACCAAAAGCTTTTGCGAAGTACTATGCATAGGTATGGTTATTGTTTACCGACATCTTATAGCACCTACTTTGTGTTCATTATTGTATTGTACATATATTTCAAGGTTTTGTATGTGTAAAGTAGGCTAATATTTTCCTGCAATTTTTCTTTTGTCCAAAATTGGCTTCAGCACGTCAAAATACTTCAGAAAAATTAGATCAGAACCTTTGGACGAAACCATTGCCTTTTTTTAGGGGATAAAAGAGGTGGTAACCAAAAACTGATAATTTTTTTTTTAATATCAGAATCGGTTTCAACATGTTAAAAAACAGGATTAGATGGTTCTGATCAAAAGCGCAGCCCCCTTTTTTTTTTTTTGTTGTCTTGTGATTAATGATATTGCTTGTATCGCCATTAAAAAAATTAATTTGATAATTATAAAACTACGAAGAAAACTAGAATTGTCTGAACCTTTATGGTTAATTTTGTTGCAATGAGTTAAGACAATTAAGATTTGTCATTATTAAAAATATGCTTCTGGTAGAATTAAATCATCTTGGTAAAGGACGCCGCACATTTTCTTATATCAAATGGCTCTCGGTGAATATGTAATAGTATAATATAATATTTATACAAAAAAAGCTTAAGAAACAGTAACAAGTTGGAAAATTGAATCGTTGATTGTTTACTTTTCAGTGGCGTTAATTAACAATTTGTTTATATGTCTGTTAAAGAAACTACTTGTATCATGGGATTTTCACAAGATTGATGCACTCGTCTACAACTTATGCATGAAAAAAGTACTGCTTTACACACTTGTTGCATAAATAAGTAGGTATTTTAAAATTATTTAAAACATTTTTTTGGCAATTATTTAACAAATGAATTTTTTTCACGCTTCACGGCTCCCAATTGACGTAAAAAAACCCGTTTTTTTAAATTGTTTCTTTTTTTTGTGATCTTTTGAAGCATTCTAATAATTTTTAATTGTTTAATTCTGAGAAAAAGAATTCTTTATAGAAAATTTAAAATGACTTTAAATAGTTTAAAAAACAATGTGTTAACACCACTGAAGAGTAGGAGAAAAATCTACATTCTAAAACAAATTGTTCTATGGCTTGATGCACTTAAACAGTCAACGGTTCAATTTTCGACTTTGTTATTGTTTTTTTGGCGTTGTTATAAACATTTCCACTTGAAATTTGGTGTGATGATTTAATGGGCTTATTTAACATATTTTTTTATTACATTTTGCAAAAAATCTCTTAATTTTAGAGCGAAATTCAAAAAAACCAGGATATTCTAAGATCTCTAGAGGCTTTAAAATTAATCAAGAATATAGACGCTGCGTAAAGTCATTCACTCCTAGTTGCATTTTCATTCCCCTTTTTTTCGGCAGTTATATGCTGCATACTCTTATGTTGAAATACTCCAATAGTCCCCAAATCACCATCTCTGGCAGATTAGACAAATCTGATTTTAAATAGCTGGGTTTTAGCAGTGTAAACTCAACTTTGAGGCAGACTTTCGGATTGAATGACAGCACTTTGAGCACATCGGCAGTGTTGCCGCTTGCAGTAGATTGCCTACTAAATTAGTAGATCTTCAAGAAAAATGAGGGTGGGCAGTAGAATTTTAGTAGAATTAATAATTTTAGTAGATTTTAGTAGATTTTCTGAATACCAGTTTAGAAACTATATTTTATCGCCATCTATGATAATTTAAGCTAGTGACTATGTGACACCTCATCGAATAGCACCGAACTCAATCAAATATCTATAGAGACAACTGCTACAGTCATTTAGGTAAGTTCAGTCTTTCTCCGATAGATGTCGAATCATATATTTAGTTTAAACTTCCAGGATATAGGGGAAAATAGAGGTCGCCAAACAGCTGTTTGTTTGTTCGAGCTACAACTGTAAACAAGCTAATTATTAATCCCCGATCCCTTGGCTGGTGCAAAATAATAATCTCATCCTCGTAGGGGATCCTTTCTAATATAGTGTTTAGTGTCATTTGCGTATTGTTTACTTTCGTTTTTTATTGTGTTTTGTGGGTGTTTATTACAGTGTTTATTACAGTGTCGCCTATATGTGTTGAGAACAAACCATACGCATTGTTGTAAAATAGAAAGGGCACCTCTATGCCTTATATGCTCGAAGAGTTTAAAAGTGCGATCCCCCCCCCCAAGAATTTTCTAAATCCGCGCCTGATAAGTACAAAGGAATTTTTCGTTCAAAATGTTTTAATATTTTTGTTTACTTCTTATTTTTATAAACGTTTCATTTTATTTTCTGTTTTATTTGAATAAATGTTTAGTTTCCATTACTCCTCTTATTTTTATTGTTTGTTAAAAGTAATACTGCTCCATCTAGCGGTAGCGGCGTTAACTCACAAACATTAATTTATAGGTTTCCACTAGGCAGGAATTAAATGTTTCATAAAATTTCCGCCCGACACCAGATAGCGGTAGTTTTTAATAGAATTTAATTTTAGGTTAGTAGGTTTTAGTAGATTCTGATCGGAATGTTGGTAGAATACGGTTAATTGAAAACGGTAACCCTGCACATCGGTTCATGTTTAAAGCAGTATACTTCTGAAACTTATCGGATCAACCTCAAATTTTCCATTCCATTGGAAGCGTGTTTTAGTAAAGTTTTGTTAAAATATATACATTATTATTTAAGCTATCATAAATTGTTTAATAACTTAACAAATTGATCAAAATAGTTTGCATCGTAAAGGGATACATATATAACCAGATTTACTACACTATACAGGGTGCGCCACTTAAAACTCCCCAGACTTGTAACTTCTTTATTTTCGAAGCGATGACCATGTTGGGCACATCAACTTGTAGACATTTTTAAAGCCTTTAAATGCCCATACAGAGTGATTAATTATTTTTTTTTTGAATGGTTAAGAAAGGAAACTTAATTTCTTTGAATATTTTTTTATCTCACCCTGTACATGGACTGTGTTATTGTTTTCTTATAAAAGTTTTAATTAGTTTCAATTTATGTTATTAAAATAAAAAAACTTAAAAAATAAAAAAATTGCAATTTCCTACTTAGTGCATTTTAATATACCTAAGTTTTGTTACTGCTTGATTACGCTGTTTGTGATATGTCTTTTACAGATAAAGCATAAAATTATTATTTACATTCCTTTCAAAGTAATTTTAAAAAAAAATCAGTTTGAAGTGTTTTTACCCTGTCAAAAAATCCTATTTCAAACTTATAGAAACCATTTCAAACTTGTAGATAATTATACATTTTTTATGGGTAATCAATGATTATCTATAAGTTTGAAATAGGATTTTTTGACAGGGTAATTCCTTTCTCTAAAATCAAAAAGAATTTCGAATATGACGTAATAATATAAATTGAAGCTAATTAAAACCTTTATAAGAAAGCGTTAACGCAGTTCATGTACAGGGTGACGTTAAAAAAATATTCAAGGAAATTAAGATTTCTTTCTTAACAATTTTTTCAAAAAAATTTTTTTTTAAATGCTTTAAAAATATCTACAATTTGATGTGCCTTAAAAAATAAGAAAATTACAAGCCTGGGGAGTTTTAAATGGTGCACCCCGTATATGAAATAGACTAATATTTCAATTATTTTCACAGGTTGTGTAACTGATGTTCAAGTAGCAAATGTCAGAGTGATGAAGGCTGACCAAAGAACGAGTACAATCAGAAACGACCCGAGAAATGTTTAACACTTATTGTAGATACTTAGTTAACTTGAATATAGATTAGTTACACAAAAGACACTATTATTAATCTCTCCTAAATCAACAGTTAATAAAATAAATTAAATGAAATTTGAGCTTTACTAGGAATGCAAGGCAAGGTAGGTAGGTAGGTATACATCATTGGAGAAGAAAAAATATCGTATAGCTGCTTTCTAAAGAACATATAGATGACAACGTCGAGGACAACGCCTAATGCCTGGTTTACCTACTGGGATATACAGAGATTAAGATGGAATTGAAACTTTGCTAATTAACTTAGTTTAAACTGTCATTCAATTCGAGAATCTTTCTTAAGCTAATATATGTTGACAAATCAGACAACTATATCTTGCATTATATACTTTTTATCTCTTTTTGATGTAGCATGTATTTGTTTTATCTACCAATCATAATGTTCAAAATAGCACCCTATAGTACTTTTTAAAAATTGATACTAGAGAACTGCATTCTTGGAGTTAAATATATGAATATAAATTCCTCATGAATTGTCCAGAAAAATTGATATTCTTTAGGAAATAACTGAAGGAGACATCAAATTTTTATTTTTAAGTAGAATACCTCTGAACATTTTTAGAAAATTAGATAGTTTTATATTTTAAATATAACCATTTTACGCTACTATTACGCTACGTCATTTGTTCCATACCGTGAGGTCACAGTGTTACCTCTTCATATGCACATGTTGCTGACATTTCGCAGAGTATGCACATATGATTATTCCTCACATTTTACATAGCACGTTACTTCTGCGAAACTTAGTTTACGTAGCATTTACTTATTTGCTATATATTTATGTTTGCTGGGAAGACGATGCGGCAATACTTTTGGCAATACATTCAGTAATAGAAAACCTGAAATTATCTTTACGGAAACGCTCACAAAGACTGGAAGTAAGTAAAAGTCATTTACAGAGAACATATATGGAAAACAAAGTTCGACCGTTTAAGCCAAGGTAGACATACACTTGAAAATGGAGATGAAGAGAAGCGATTGGATTTTTGTTTATGGATCGGTGAGAATTACCTCGTAGATAGAAGTTTTCAAAGAATGTTTTTTTTTTACTGACGAAACAACATTTTGTACCAATGGCCACGTTTCACCACAAAACAGTTGTTATTGAGCTTTTCAAAATCAAAACAATGTCATTCAAAAAGTGAATGTATGGTGTGGGATTTTTTTATAATCGAATCGTTGGTCCATATTTCTTAGAAGAAAATTTAAATCAGCACGTTTATTTGGACCTTTTGGAAAACTTTGTATTGCCATTTATAAACACTCTACAACCGGAAGTAAAGCGTAATATTTTTGGCAGCAAGGCGGCTGCCCAGCTCATTCCTCAGTTTTGGTACGGCAGTGGTTGGCAGATCACTTCGGAGCCAGATGGGTGGGAGCATATGCTCCAATTAATTTTTCTGCAAGATCACCAGACCTTAGCCAATGGATTTTTTCTGTGGGGTGTTTTAAAACAGAAAGTTTATGCAGATGACCTGCCGCATGATCGAGAAACACTAAAAGCTCGAATACAAGAAGCGGTGAATGAAGTGAATGTACCCGCAACCATTCGTAAGGTCTATGTTGAATTTATTAAAAGGCTGGAGAAATGTGTTGAGGTTGGAGAAGGCTATGTAGCATAAATTGTTTTTCCACAATCGTTGAAGTTAATGTTATTATGTTGTTAATGTTTGAAAAAAAATGTAAGTTGACATAAATGTAAAAGTCAAAATTTAGACTTCATAATTTATATTTTGGCTTTATTTTGGATTATAAACAACTTTGTTTTATAAACATTTTGTCTAAAATAATAAATAAAGGTACTTCTCTCTTGAGGCATTTTGATGTTTTCTTAATTTATTACCACCCGGTACATCTGATCTAAGATTTTTATATGGTAAATTCATTTATTTGACAATCAGAATTTTTTATAAAGAATGACTTCTCGTCGTAAAATCAATAATAAAGATGTTTTTCCTCTATCCGAGGACACCCTGTATATACAATATGCAAATTAGTTTTATTTTCAGTGAATTGATTACGTCGAAAAGACGTCTTCTCGTAGGCGATTTTTTACGTCGATTAATCGTTATATTTGACACGTAAAAATCACGTTACTTTTTGGTCGGTTTGGTATCGTCGACGAAAATCCTCAAGTTTCTACGTGAAATCGACTTAAAGCACGTCACTCTACTGGCTGGGACGGAATAAGATGAAAATATAATCTAGTTCCAAATCACGTTAAAACCCTGTCAAAAAAATCTCATCAATCCGTATTGAAAATTATCAAAAATTAATAAGTATCTATGAGAACCTATATGGTCAATAAGTTTCTATAAGAGTTAGATAAAGTTGCTGTTGAAATAGTTATCAGTTTATATCAGAATAGACCAGCAAACCGAGTCAAGCCATATCCATTTGTAATTCCAAACATTTACTTATACCACATCAATGAGAATTTATGAGCACAGTATCTAATGTAATTCATGCGGCTTTCCATGATTAAAAGACAAGTGTTTCTTTAAGAAACGAGCTGCATTAGGTTAGAATAGTTTTGATTTGCAATTGAAGATTACAAATTACAATGTTTGAATAGGGATTTATGAGATCAGTTTCTATGAGTATTAATGTTTTTTTTCAGTAATATATTAAATGTGTTTTCATTTGTTTAAATGGGTAAAAAGAAAGGTCAGTTTTCAACTGCAATTACAAATACAAGTTTAATCACTTCGAATGGGGTTATATGCGATTAATTTCTAAAAGTATTTATGCTGTTTTCCGAATATAATTGTGATGAGGTTTAATCAGTAACAAATTGTTCACTACTTGTTATGATATGGTCGGAAATTCCAAGTACACATTTAGTATTCCTTCAAGAGGATTGATGAGAGCAGTTTCTACGAGTATCTATTTGTTGTTCCTCTAGTAAATTATATAAGTCTTTATCAGTACAGATTCGGATCTAATTTAAATATGAAAATTATATCAGAATAAAGCAACTAAATATTTTAAACAGTATCTATTTGTAAATCCAGATATTTACTTATACTATCTCAATGAGAATTTATGAAAACAGTATCTAATGTAAAACGTGCGGCTTTCCGTGGTTAACTGGCAAGTGTCTCTATAAGAAACGAGCTGCATTAGGTTAGAGCAGTTTTTATTTGCAATTGAAGATTACAAATTATAATGTTTGAATAGGGATTCATGAGATCAGTTTCTATGAGTATTAATGTTTTTTTTCAGTAATATATCAAATGTGTTTTCATTTGTTTGAATGGGTAAAAAGAAAGGTCAGTTTTCAACTGCAAATACAAATACAAGTTTAATCACTTCGAATGGGGTTATATGCGATCAATTTCTAACAGTATTTATGCTGTTTTCCAAATATAATTGTGATGAGGTTTGATCAGTAACAAACTGTTCACTACATGTTACGATATGGTCGGAAATTCCAGGTACATATTTAGTATTCCTTCGAAAGGATTGATGATAGCAGTTTCTACGAGTATGTATTTGTTGTTCCTCTAGTAAATTATTTAAGTCTTTATCAGTACAGATTCGGATCTAATTTAATTATAAAAATTATATCAGAATAAAGCAACCAGATATTTTAAACAGTATCTATTTGTAAATCCAGACATTTACTTATACTATCTCAATTAGAATTTATGAGAACAGTATTTAATGTAAAACGTGCGGCTTTCCGTGGTTAAATGGTAAGTGTTTCTATAAGTATCAGGTTAGAACAGTTTTGATTTGCAATTGAAGATTACAAACTATAATGTTTGGATAGGGATTTAAGAGATCAGTTTCTATGAGTATTAATGTTTTTTTTTTTCAGTAATATATTAAATGTGTTTTCATTTGTTTGAATCGGTAAAAAGAAAGGTCAGTTTTCAACTGCAATTACAAATACAAGTTTAATCACTTCGAATGGGGTTATATGCGATCAATTTCTAACAGTATTTATGCTGTTTTCCGAATATAATTGTGATGAGGTTTGATCAGTAACAAATTGTTCCCTACATGTTACGATATGGTTGGAAATTCCAGGTACATATTTAGTATTCCTTCAAGAGGATTGATGAGAGCAGTTTCTACGAGTATGTATTTGTTGTTCCAATAGTAAATTATATAAGTCTTTATCAGTATGCATTCGGATCTACTTTAAATACAAAAATTATATCAGAATGAAACAACCTATTTTAAACAGTATCCACTTGTAAATCCAAACATTTAAAGATATATTTTAGTGAGAACCAATCAGAACAGTATCTAATGTAACGCGTGCGGCTTTCCGTGGCTAAATTTTAAAAGTATTTTTAACAATTATTTGTTAAAAATCCGTTAAAGCTTATAGCTTTAACGGATCTGAACAGTTTTAATTTGCAATTCCAGATGAATAGTTTTAATTGTTAAATAGGGATCTATGAGGTCATTGTCTTTGTGTGTAATGTGTTTTTTCCAATAAAAACACATTTTATTGAAAAAAAAAACATTGCACTGACCTCATAGACCCTTATTTAACAATTAAAACTATTCATTTGGAAATGCAAATGAAAACTCTTCGAATCCGTTAAAGCTTATTTATTGCAAATAATTTTAAAATTTAGCCACGGAAAACCGCACACGTTACATTAGATACTGCTCTCATTAAAATATTATCTTTAAATGTTTGGATTTACAGGTGAACAGTTTTTAAAATATTTGGGGTTTCATTCTGATATAATTTTTGTATTTAAATTAGATCCGAATGCATACTGATAAAGACTTATATAATTTACTGTAGGAACAACAAATAAATACTCGTAGAAACTGCTCTCATAAATCCTCTTGAAGGAATACTAAATATGTACCTGGAATTTCCGACCATATCCTAGTGTAGTGAACAATTTGTTACTGATCAAACCTCATCACAATTATATTCGGGAAACAGCATAAATACTGTTAGAAGTGATTAAACTTGTATTTGTAATTGCAGTTAAAAACTGACCTTCCTTTTTACCTATTCAAACAAATGAAAACACATTTAATATATTACTGAAAAAAAACATTAATACTCATAGAAACTGATCTCATAAATCCCTATTCAAACATTATAATCTGTAATCTTCAATGGCAAATCAAAACTGTTCCAACCTAATGCAGCTCGTTTCTTATAGAAACTCTTGCCATTTAACCACGGAAAGCCGCACGTTTTACATTAGATACTGTCCTCATAAATTCTCATTGAGATAGTATAAGTAAATGTCTGAATTTATAAATAGTTACTGTTTAAAATATTTGGTTGATTTATTCTGATATAATTTTCATATTTAAATTAGATCCGAATGCATACTGATAAAGACTTATATAATTTACTATTGGCACAACCGTAGAAACTGCTATCATCAATCCTTTCGAAGTAATACTAAATATGTACCTGGAATTTCCGACCATATCGTAACATGCAGTGAACAATTTGTTACTGATCAAACTTCATCACAATTATATTCGGAAAACAGCATAAATACTGTTAGAAATTGATCGCATATAACCCCATTCGAAGTGATTAAACTTGTATTTGTAATTGCAGTTGAAAACTGATCTTTCTTTTTACCCATTCAAACAAATGAAAACACATTTAATATATTACTGAAAAAAAAAACATTAATACTCGTAGAAACTGATCTCATAAATCCCTATTCAAACATTATAATTTGTAATCTTCAATTGCAAATCAAAACTGTTCTAACCTAATGCAGCTCGTTTCTTATAGAAATACTTGCCATTTAACCACGGAAAGCCGCACGTTTTACATTAGATACTGTTCTCATAAATTCTTATTGAGATAGTATAAGTAAATGTCTGGATTTACAAATAGATTAATATATTTGGTTGTTTATTCTGATATAATTTTCATATTTAAATTATATCCTAATCTGTACTGATAAAGACTTATATAATTTACTAGAGGAACAACAAATAGACACTCGTAGAAACTGCTCTCATCAATCCTCTTGAAGGAATACTAAATGTGTACTTGGAATTTCAGACTATATCATAACAAGTAGTGAAAAATTTGTTACTGATTAAACCTCATCACAATTATATTCGGAAAACAGCATAAATACTTTTAGAAATTGATCGCATATAACTCCATTCGAAGTGATTAAACTTGTATTTGTAATTGCAGTTGAAAACTGACCTTTCTTTTTACCCATTCAAACAAATGAAAACACATTTAATATATTACTGAAAAAAAACATTAATACTCATAGAAACTGATCTCATAAATCCCTATTCAAACATTATAATTTGTAATCTTAAATTGCAAATCAAAACTGTTCTAACCTAATGCAGCTCGTTTCTTATAGAAACACTTGCCATTTAACCACGGAAAGCCGCACGTTTTACATTAAATACTGCTCTCATAAATTCTCATTGATGTGGTATAAGTAAATGTTTGGATTTACAAATGAATACGGCTTGACTCATTTTGCTGCTCCATTCTGGTATAAACTGATAGAAATTTCAGCAGCAACTTTACTCCAGGCTCCAGTAGAGGGAGCTTATACGTGTCGCTAATTCATATCTAATCTAATGTGACCTAAGGAACTGACGTGTGTTTGTTAAATTAAAAGTAAAGCAGTCTCTTTCACTGCTAACTCATTCATTGCTTCTAGGCTAGAACAAGAACACCCGAGGAAATAAGGACTTTGCAGTATTTTGTGTTTACCACTATATTGGTATTTCTATTTGATATATGCAATTTAAACTGTACATTTGTCGGCATGCATATCCAAATTAATACTAATAAAAAAGCATAATGGAAGTTTACAATAAAAATACATCTGTAAAATATACAATTGAAACTGTACATTTGTTGACATGTATATCCACATTAATATTAATAAAAAGACAATGTTGAAATTTACAATAAAAACATGTTGATAAATGGTGTGTTACATACGATAGATACTGGAGAAAGGACGGACTGAAACTATTATGATATTACTTATAGAAAAGTTTAGAATCTCTTTAAAGTTGTATCTGTAATTCCATATGTTTACAGATATAAGGGCAAGAGTGCATTTGCAGACACTAAACTGTAGATTTGTTGATGTATATTTCATATAAATACTCATGAAAGGGCAACATGATAATTCCAAATAGCTCATTCGGAATTACTGTTTCATAACCGATTTAAAACTTAATAAAACAGACAAAATCCTGTCTGTATAATACTAATATAACTTATAGGAACGATAAAACCGCATCACTTTTTTTTTATAAGTTTCTATGTGGAATTTTTGGCAGGGAATACATACGTGTACCAAATTTCAAGTAAATATCTTAAACGGTTCCAGAGTAATCGTGCGCACAAAAAAAGTTAGACAGACCGAGAGACAGATTTTTTTTTTCTCGCTCAAACTTGAAATCTCGACGTTTCATGATATTCTAAGCCTATTTGAGCTATACAAATTTACAATTTTTTTTGTCATTACTATACTTCCACTGGATGTGGAAATAAAAAGGAGATGAAGTAGAACGAGAAAGGAAAAGACGACCGGATGCCTCGATGCTATGTCACTCCGTGACGATTGAGGGGAACAAAATGGTGAGAGAAAAGTTCGAGACGCCATGTCGTGTTTAAGCGGATGGTGTTCCATCAAAAAAAAAAAAAAAAAAACTACCACTACCGCTACCACTGCGACTACCATTACCACTACTACCACCACTATCTACCACTACTATTAGTAATACTATCGATATTTGAATTATTAAATCGTTTAGGTGTTTTGAATATGTATACCAAAAGTTATTAAATTTCAGCGGCGGTTGGTGAAATTTCAATATTTTTTTTCTCCTCTGTGGCGCATGGGACAAATACGAAATATGGGAAATAAGCACTTCTCTAACGACCTCAAAAATTCTGAAAAACGGGGACTCCTGTTTAATTTTTTTTTGTCATATACATTTGACTTTTCATAAAAATACAACAATAGGTTTTGGAGTTTATGAAAATATTTTGATTATTAACAGAGATACAATGAATTGAAACATAATTTGTTAAACTGTAAATTACAAAATTTCAGTTCATTGTATTTCAGTTAAAAATGAAAATATTTTTATAAATTCCATATTCATATTGTTGTATTTTTATGAAAAGTCAAATGCATACGATAAAAAAAAATAAATTAAACAGAAGTTCCTAGGCGCCAGGGGTGGCAACCGAATTTGAAATTTTTTTTTCGTAAACTGCTTTTTTGAGGAGTCGTTAAAGAAGTGCTTCTCTAGATGTTATTTCTCATATTTCGTATGGGTCCCATGCACCACAGACGAGAAAAAAATATTGAAATTTCATCAGCCACCACTGTTGAATTTAGGTAATAATTAGCACTGGGTGTTTTATTTTCTGCCACTTAGTGTAATTTACATAAATGGAAATATCAAAGAACTATTTTCCATTATTTTTTAATATGGTTATTGACAATTAATAAAATTATAGTAATGATAATGCAACAGTGTAAGGGATTAATAAATAGGTTCTTTTACAGTTTAAAATAAAAAAATATGACAAAAATATGTCAACTACAGGGGTAAAAATACTTGTCATAACGGTACCTATATGTATGTATATATTAAAACGTGTATACATACTAAAATAATAATATTACGCTATATTTTGAAACAGAACAATTTGTAATAATTTACATAAGTATACGTTACCTACTCCGTATTTCAAAGGGAAATAAATTATAATCTATTTAAGGAAATCTTAAACTTTAATGATTATTTACTTTATATACTTAGTGCCACCAATGATAAAAAACAGTGAAAATTGAAATTCTAAGTTCCGCTAAAAAACTTTACAATGCGATGCAACCAAATATACTGTTGGTGTACAGCGCCACCGATTAGACAGTGGATGAAACAATACGTAAGAAAGCAGTCTTCGCCTTATAAGGCCACTTTTAATGCAGACAGGATAACATCATTTTACTTAGAAATCGTCTCTACTTTGAGTTGGTATGTAATATAGATACCTACAAATTTTTTGTGTCGTCACTACAATGTCCACAGGTTTCTTCTTCTGTGGTTGTACCATTCTGTAGTAGACACCTTTGCCTAAATTAATGAACTAATTCCTGTTGGCCAAATCATACGACAAGACCGCTCATTGGCTGTATTAAATGTTAATGTTATAAGTTTAAACCCAGTCAACTCTGAGAATGATGTAGTGTATACCAGTCAAAACGAGATGTCGCATCAAAATTTCTAGAAACCCATCTTCTTAGCTACCGAAATCAAACCTTGTGTACCGCGACATTGCCGTGATTTAGAATTTCTGGTTTGCCTGTTCTTATTTAATTAAAATGTATAAATATCGGAATATACACACCGACAACATATCAGAAGTGTGTACAATAGGTTTGACAAAATATTATGCAGGTGTTAATCAAATTAAGTTCTTTTTTACTATCGTAAATAAGAAATATTTAATGATATATTATAAGTACCTACAGTATTAAAAAAATTCAACTGGAACATCAGTCCTAGTCCTAAATATATTTTTAACTAGACTGAATAACCAGGCATTATCTGTAAAAAATGTTTTTCAACCAGTTAGTTGTTTAAAAAAAAAATAAACCCTGTCGGTGGTTTGAACCTGGGTCCTCTCGGATGTTAGTTCCTAATTTTATTTACAATTTTTTTTTCTTGAAATGTATAGATTTTAAAAACAAAAGTTATTATGATGTTGTTCATATTTTGTTCCCTAGAATTTATTTACATTTTTTTTTACCAATATTAATACGTGACCTTAGGAACATTTATTTAAATAGCTCAATATCCGCTACACAGATTTTGCTAAAAATCTAATCAGCTTTAAATTAAATGTTGGCAAATAGAACAGAAAAACTGTATGACCGTAAGTTCTTCCGTTTTTATGATACCGAAGGGGAGAAATGTAACTACATATACAGGTGTTCCACTTTTTATGGAGCCACCCTCAGGCCTCAATACCCTCATAGCTCATCTGATATACGAATATTTTGAAATTTTTATGGTTAGTATATATCTATAAAGCGACTATACAAGTAACCACATTTGATTTTAGTATGATAGGACGTCTCTGTCCTATCATATTCTCAAAAAAAAGTATTAGCGATTTTTTTAGAAAAAAACTAGTAAGATATTTTTAATCAGTACTTTTCGAAACCCCTTTGTAGTATAAGATTGCATCGTAGTGGGTTCAAGTCAGTGGCGGCTGGTGAAATTTCAATATTTTTTTTCTCGTCTGTGGCACATGGGACCCATACGAAATTTGGGAAATAACATCTAGAGAAGCACTTCTCTAATGACCCCTAAAAAATTTTGAAAAAGCAGTTTGCGAAAAAATTTTTGAAAATTCGTTAGCTTCCCCTGGGTCTAGGGACTCCTGTTTATTTTTATTTTTTTTTGTCATATGCATTTGACTTTTCATAAGAATACAACAATAGATTTTGGAGTTTGTGAAAATATTTTCATTACTAACTGAAATACAACGAATTGAAATTTTGTAATTTACAATTTAACAAATTACAATATTTCAATTCGTTGTATTTCAGTTAATAATTAAAATATTTTCATAAACTCCAAAATCTGTATTTTTATGAAAAGTCAAATGCATATGACAGAAAAAAATAAAAATAAACAGGAGTCCCTAGACCCAGGGGAGGCTAACGAATTTTCAAAAATTTTTTCGCAAATTGCTTTTTCAAAATTTTTTAGGGGTCATTAGAGAAGTGCTTCTCTAGATGTTATTTCCCAAATTTCGTATGGGTCCCATGCGCCACCGACGAGAAAAAAAATATTGAAATTTCACTGGTTCAAATGTGTTTGAGATAGGGGACGTCAAAAAAACAATTTTTTTCAACTAAAAATTTTTATCTGTAAAACGGATTCTCAAATGAAAAAAAATGTATTCTTCTTTTTTTGTTCAGAATAATATAGTATTAGCTTGAATTGATTTTACAACAAAATAATTATTTATTTAATAAGGCAAAAATTCTAATTCGTACATAGTTGTCTTCAGATTTACTCTGCACTCAAAAAATATCGGCGCCTTTGATCTTTACCGCACCATAAAACACGCCAACATTTTTTATACGCAGAATAAGTGTGTAGTCAACTATACCTACCATTTTTCTAACAATTAATCTTCAGTCTATATATATAAAAGAATACCCTAACTGACTGACTGATCTATCAACGCACAGCTCAAACCGCTGGGTCTAGAAACTTCAAATTTTGCATAGAGGTTTCTCGAATGACGTAGGCAACCACTAAGAAGGGATTTTTCGAAAATCGACTCCTAAGAGGGTGAAAAAGGGGTTTTGAAATTTTAGGCTTTTACGGAAACGGTTGGACCTAGACGCGTGAAATTTGGAATCTATTAGTCACGAGTAAGACGAAATTTCGAATTTCACTTTTTGAAGGGGTGAAAAGGGGGGGTGGTAGATGGTTTAAAGTGCACCCGTATTTTTGAAACCGGGTAAGTCATAAACGTGATTATTCGAGCGATGGACTCTTCTGAGGAAAGAAGGAGACGCGTATTCGACGGTTTTCAAAAAGAGACCTCCGAACGGGTGAACGGGGAAGAAACTTTTCGAAAACGGTTAGACCTAGAAGCATGGAATTTGGCAGAAATACTCTTTATTGGAATCTATTAGACAGAGGACGAAATTCCAATTTTCACTTTTTGAAGGGGTGAAAAAGGGTGTGATAGATGGTTTAAAGCGCACCCGTATTTTTGAAATCGGGTAAGTCAGAAACGTGATTATTCGAGCTCGATGGGCTCTTCTGAGAAACTAAGGAGACACGTATTCGGCGGTTTTCACCCCCGAAAGGGTGAACAGGGAGAGGGATGTTTTTAAGCATGAAATTTGACACATACCCACCCATGTACTCTATTGTCGATTAAAATAATTATCTTTTCGTTTAACTAGCTCGAACACAAAAACAGAATAATGAATTGTTATCAAATTGCGATGCGCAGTGGGTTTCCTTGAATGCAATGAATGTGCAGTGGGTTTACTCGAGTACAGTGGATGCGCATTGGGTATCTCCGAGTATAATGGATGCGCAGAAGATTTCCTTAAGTGCAATGAATGCGCAGTGAGTTTCCCCGGGTACCATGGCTGCGCGGTGAGTTTCCCCGAGTACTATGGATGTGCAGTGGGGTTTCCCGAGAACTATGGATGCGCAGTGGGTTCCCTCGAGTGTACTTACTGAGTACTCAGTGAGTATGTAGTACTTCTTTATAGGCATAAGTTAGTATGTCAAAGTTCTTAATTCCACGCGGACGAAGTCTTCCACGTGAATGAAGTTGCGGGCATCAGCTAGTGTTGTGTCTTTTCTTATTTGTAGGATAGCCATGAAATATAGGAATGACAGTTGTTGTCAATATTTTAAACTAGAATAAAGTTATATTTTCTTTTTGTGAAACACTAAAATGAACCAGCGAAATAGTGTATATTGAAATAAATACGGGTCGTTTTATTAAATTAACATGTGGTTAATTCGAGCCGGATTTTGAGGAACCTGTGGATTGCTGTTAGTTGACTGTTCAAACACTTTGTGGTGAGAAGATTTGAACAGCCTGAGAGACTTTACTAGTTCAAGAATATTGTGTGTACGACAACCTGGTGAGAAATACCTAGATGTGAGGGTATTAAACGTTGTAGTTGTGAAACAATGGAAAGAACATTGTTTTTATGTGAGTAGATCTGTTTTCTGGAATAAAAAACAGGAGATATCCCAGTTTGTTTTGGGTAAAGAGACATTGTGAATACCAGCTGAGTCGGTATAAAATTGGCAAGTGCATTCGTGTCCAGTTTTACGATTTGAGACGGCATCGACAGGACCTACCAGAGGAGCATCGTGGCTGAAGGGCGTGAGAGGTTATGAGTATTGTGTAGGTGCAAGAAGAGCTAAGCAGTAATCACCGCACCGTCGCCATAGAGAAACAGCTTCAGCTAACTACCAAGGCCGTCTTCAAGTAATTGTGGGTTTTGCTGAAAACAGTTAGTATCTATAATCTATTTGACACAAAATAAATAATCATGACAGATGAACAAGTCAAAGTTTTAATTAGAAAAAGGGGTTCTATTAAATGTCGATTAACTTTATTTAAGAAATATTTGTCTCAAACAGAGGATAAAATTCTGGGGAAAGATTTTGTAGATGTAGATAAAGAGATTTTTATTGAGTTAAAAGTGAGGATTGAGAAAATTGATAATTTAATTATAGAATTTGATAAAATACAAAATGATACAGAGGTTTCATGTAAAGAAACAGATTTAGATATACATGTTGAGGAAAGACAAAAGTTTGAGGATGATTTTTTCTCGACTCTATCTAAAAGTAAAAAGATCATTGAAGAGTATCAGTCATCAATTCTTGTAGACATACCTGAAAGTTTAGGGGATGTTTCCCAAGTTTCAAATGAGGGTTCACACCATACCAATTCTCTCAATTTTGGTTTGCGTAATATAAAGTTACCGCAAATAAAACTGCCTATGTTTGGAGGGGCATATGATAAATGGTTAGAGTATAAAGATACCTTTGAAAGTTTGATTCATTTTAACACTTCCATAGGAGAGATTCAAAAGTTTCATTACTTAAGAGCTTCTTTGGAAGGATCTGCAAGGCAAGTGACAGCTTCTTTAGTGTTTAGTGCAGGTAATTATCAAATAGCCTGGGAGATATTATGCTCAAGATTTGATAATAAAAGGCTTTTGGTGCAAAATCATATCAAAGGTATTTTTGACATAAGTGCCATTAATCATGAATCGTCTGATGGTTTGAGGAATCTTATTGACAATGTAAGTAAACATTTAAGGGTATTAGAGAATTTGAAGCAACCGGTACAGTCATGGGATTCACTTATCATTTTTCATTTAACAACAAAATTGGACCGTATGACATTAAAAGAGTGGGAAAGTTATAAAATTAAAAATGAGCTACCTTCATTAAATGACTTTAAAGAGTTTATACGAGGAAGGGCAGATTTATTAGAAACTCTTGAGATGAATTCTAAGGTAAAGGGTAAAGAATCTTACAGTAAACAGAAATCTTTTATAGCATCAGCAAATAAAGACTCATCAAGAGGTAAGAAAGACTTTTGTGTTGAATGCAAGGGTTCTCATGATGGTAGTGTATGTAAAAGATTTCTTGATTTACCAGTAAATGTGAGAGTTCTTCATATCAAGAGAAATAGGTTGTGTCTTTGCTGTTTTGCAGCAGATCATTTGAGTTACAATTGCACTGCAGGGAAATGTGCAAAATGTGGGTTAAATCACAACATTTTGTTGCATTATGAGTCGAGGGTCCTTGAGAAAGCAGAAACAATAGCTCAAAGTGTCTCAAGTAAAAAAGATGAGAATGTGAAGGTTTCAGAGTCTAACACTGCTAGCACTGATGTAATGTCTTTTTCAAGTAAACAAAATACTGGTTTTGGGCAGGTGCTCTTGTCCACAGCTTTAGTAGAAGTAAGAGATGTGTGTGGAAATTTCTATCAGTGCAGAGTACTGTTAGATTCAGCCTCCATGAGCAATTTTATTTCTAATAAAATGTGTGAAAGAGTGAGTATTTCTGTCACGGGCATTAATCAAGTCTCGGCTCAAATTTCAAAGAGATGTGAGATTGGATTTAAATCAAGCCAGAGTAATTTTAATATGACTGTTTCGTGCTTAGTTATTCAGACAATTAGCGATAGAATACCTACGTTTGAAGTGAATGTAACTTCATTTAATATCCCAAGTCATATTAATCTTGCCGACCCTGAGTTTTATAGACCTGAAGAAATTGATATGTTGTTAGGAGCAAATGTGTTTTGAAAACTCATTCGGGTAGGTCAAGTGCAGTTGGGAGAACATATGCCAACATTGCAAAATACATGTTTAGGGTGGATTGTATCAGGAGAGTTTGGGGATCTCAGTCTGAGCAGTCAAGGTTGCATTTTGTGCAGACATTGTCAAAATGTACAGGCAGGTCTGGGTGAGTAAAGACCAGCGACAACTGCAGAGAATATTGTGGAGAAACGATCCTTCTGAAGAAGTTCAGGTTTATAATCTGAATACTGTGACATTTGGTCTAACTTCTAGTCCTTTTTTAGCAATAAGGTGTTTAAAGCAACTATCATTGGAGTTTAATGTGAGTCATCCTCAAGCTGCTGAGGTCATTGCTAGAGACTTCTATGTTGATGATTTGCTGTCGGGGGCCTCATCAGTAGAGGAAGCTGTCCAGTTGTGTAAGGATATCTCTAGTATTTTGCAGTCAGGGGGATTTGAGTTAAGAAAGTTCAATTCCAACAAAATAGAGGTGTTAACAGATTTGAAAGAAACAAATCAGTCTGAGGTTTTAAATTTAGGTGAAAATGAGAAAACCAAAACGTTGAGCCTTCATTGGAATAGTCATTCTGATTTTTTAACCTACAAGGTAGATCTAGTTTCAAGTGAGAGTGTGATTACTAAGCGAATTCTGTTGTCAGAAATTTCACAAATTTTTGATCCCTTGGGTTTGGTTAGTGCTAGTGTGATAATACCAAAAATTATTATGCAGAAACTTTGGTTATTAAAACTGTCTTGGGATGATGAGCTTCCAGACAACCTAGCCAAGGAATGGTGTAAGTTTAAAAGTGATTTATTCCTATTGAATACATTCTCCATTCCTCGGAGTGTTTGTGGTGAAAATGCTAATGTAATAGAGTTGCATGGATTTTCAGATGCTTCCTTGGTGGCGTATAGTGCGTGTGTGTATGTAAGGAGTATTGATGCAACTGGAGATATCCAGTCAAACTTGTTATGTGCAAAAAGTAAAGCGGCACCAATAAAATCGTTGACAGTACCAAAGCTTGAACTGTGTGGTGCACTTCTTCTTGCAAAATTGATTAAAGAGGTACAGTCTTCACTGACCTTGAAAATAAATGAGATATTTCTGTGGTGTGATTCCAGTGTGACACTTAGCTGGATAAGGTCACCTGCCCATCAATTTCAGATATTTGTATCTAACAGGGTATCTCAAGTTCAAGACTTGACAAAATCTGAAAATTGGCACTATGTTAAATCTGAAGAAAATCCTGCAGACTTGGCGTCTCGAGGAGTTTTCCCATCTGTGTTGAAAAACAATAAATTGTGGTTCCATGGGCCAGACTGGTTATTAAAATCCTTCCTATAGAAGAGATTTCTATTCTAGATGAACTTCCAGAACGAAGGAAAAATATGATGTCTTTATCTATTATAGAGAATGAACAGTTCTTACTATTTACAAAATATTCTGACATAACTAAGTTGTACAGGATATTTGCCTACTGTTTACGGGTTTTAAAGAATTGCAGATCGTGTGAACGTGATGCTGGTCCTTTGAGTTTGGTAGAGATAACGAGAGCAGAGAAATGTTTGGTGAGAATTGCTCAGAGGGAATGTTTTGGGGAGGAAATTAATGCTCTTAAGAAGGGAAAAGAAATAAAGAAAGGTAAGATTTCTGGTTTAAATCCTTTTCTTGATGAGGAAAATCTTTTACGTGTGGGTGGAAGACTCAAGTTAGGGCCTTATAAGTTTGATAAAAAGCATCCTTGTTTATTAGGAGCTAAGCACCTTCTTACCAAATTGATATTACAGTCAGAACATAAACAGCTCCTTCATGCTGGGCCGCAGATGGTGTTAAGTTCGGTGCGAGAGAGATTTTGGCCATTAGGAGGAAGGACTTTAGCAAGAAAGGTTGTGCATGGGTGTGTTTTGTGTGCAAAGGCTCAACCTACTTCTTTTAAGCTAAAAATGGAAAATTTGCCTTCCTCTCGTATAACTCCACAGCCACCATTTCACACAACGGGGGTGGACTACGCCGATCCATTTAACATTAAAATTGCACAAGGTCGTGGTAATCGTACTTACAAAGGGTACATTTGTTTATTTGTTTGTTTTGTTACCCATGCAATTCACTTGGAATTAGTTACCGGCTTATCAACGGAGGCGTTTATTGCAACTTTTAGACGATTTATTGCACGGAGAGGTAAACCATTTAAAGTATGCTCTGACAATGGTAAAAATTTCGTGGGTGCCCAATCAGAGTTGAGAGAATTGGGAAAATATTTGAGTGAAAATCAGGCAAAACTTGGGAATATAATAAATAATGAAGGAGTTCAATGGTCGTTCATTCCTGCTTACTCACCTCATTTCGGGGGACTATGGGAGGCAGGAGTGAAATCGGTGAAATTTCATCTGAAACGGGTGATAGGCAGCAATTTCCTGACTTACGAAGATTTCAGTACAGTGTTGTGTCAAATAGAGGCCGTCTTAAATTCACGTCCTCTCACGCCCATTTCTTCGAATCCTTTTGATCTTGATGTTCTAACGCCTGCCCTTTTCCTGATCGGCAGAAGAATTACGTCTTTGCCGGACCCAATAGTTACTGATATAACAGAAAATAGACTTGTTAGGTTTCAAAGATTACAAAAATTCTATCAGTTATTTTGGCAACAGTGGTCTAAAGAATATTTAGCTGAACTTCAACGACGTGTCAAATGGAAGTCAGGAGCTAATCAACTAAAGGAGGGAATGCTAGTGATGATCCGAGAGGATAACGTTCCACCGCTGTGTTGGAGGATGGGACGAATTTTGTCACTTCACCCTGGACAAGATAGAGTAGCCCGAGTAGCAACTCTACAAACTGCAGAAGGCGTAATCAAACGCTCTTTTGCCAAATTGTGTCCGTTACTAATTAATTAGTGTTACTTATGTTATGTAATGTTATTTTTGTGTCATGAACTTTAATAGTTACTTATTCTATTTTTTGTTCATATGTTTAATAATATTCAGGTCCTCTAAATGGATAGGTTCTTGTGTATTGGACGGGGTTCCTCCAAGGCGGGGGGCATGTTGTGTCTTTTCTTATTTGTAGGATAGCCATGAAATATAGGAATGACAGTTGTTGTCAATATTTTAAACTAGAATAAAGTTATATTTTCTTTTTGTGAAACACTAAAATGAACCAGCGAAATAGTGTATATTGAAATAAATACGATAGTACAATACGGGTCGTTTTATTAAATTAACAGCTAGTAAATAATAAATAATAATAAGGTGGCTGTAATAGGAATCCTACAACAAGGTTGTTTAGAACTATTTTTAGAAGCAATGCAATAAATAACGTTATGACACCATCCAAATATTCAAATTGTCAATCCGATAATCATAATTTTATTTTTGAAAGCTATCCTACAGAAATTATTGAAGATGATAAGGAAAATATTTGCCCGCATATCGGCCTTTCTGCGCAGATAGAAAACGTTTCAGAAAATTCATCAAGTTCGAGTGGAAATGACAGAGTTTCTAAAGATACTTTGGCAATTGAAAACTGTTCAGTAGTTTATTTTGCAGAATATTTAGCTCTCAAGGCTATTAAAAAAATTTAAATGTTATTACATTGTAGGCATTCCTACAAATAATGTTTTGGAAAGGAAGGCTCGTTTCTAACCTATGGCCCCCACCACTCATCAATTATTAGGCGCGGAGGCCCGCCAGTGAATTTGGTACCGGAGCATATGATTTTATGTGGGGGGCCTGTTTCTAACCAATAAACATGAATTACTTATATTGCATAAACAATACAACACAAAGACTGTAAATCACCAAAGTGGTCTTACAATCTTCACACATTTTGTTGATGTATGTATAAATGTTTTTGAAAAAAATGTATATGTATATTCTAGAAAAAAATTAAAAACCAGATAATGAAAAAGATTTAGGAAAATTAAAAAGCTTAATTTATTGTCAAATGTTTGCCAAATACATTATCAACAAGTAACTGACATACTTTTAAATTGTAAATTAGATAAATATGGAAAATAAAATTCTCAAAAAAATAAAAGTACAGTCGAACTGATTTAATTAAATTTTTTTTAGCTTAAAAAAATATGTGTCTTAAATAACACATGTATTTCAACAGCGTAAGTTGTTATACTAGAATTATAAAAAAAAAATGACATTAATCATGACCTTTAAAAAAAAATTAATAGATATCTGGTAATAATAAAAAAATTACAAATATTTTAAAAATGTAGAGTTCTTTGTGATCCGTCCAGTATAATTATATGATTGGCCTGACTAAAACAAAATAAGATGAAAGTCATGATTACTGTAAAAACCTTCTCTATAAATACACTACACCCATTTTTTTAAATTTATTTACATAATTTTTGTACAATACGAACAACTTCCAATCTCTTAATTAGTATCAGTATTTCTCTTCAAAATTCAAAAAAAGGTGACATAATTACAGACAGATGAATTCCTACTTTATTTTTCAACAAAAGTAAATTACTAGGATTAAACACTTTAATATTTCTATTTTTTTTAAATTGCTTTAATGTGTAGGACCCCTTACTCTTTTTACATTCACACAAATTTAGGTCACCTGAATTTCAGAGGGCTATTGCTTTGCTGACGTGGATGGTTAGTTATAAAATAAATGAAAGGCGATACTTATTTGTTGTAATAACTTATTTGTTGTAATAAATAAAAAACCGCTGCCTAAGAAATCACTACTTCCACATCCAAACTTCCTATCCAAGTCTCTTACACCGAAAATGCTATATTTGCATTCCACTATGTAGAAATAATTGTTTATGGAACTTTAATAATATAATATTTGAAATCTTGTACCCCAAAAACCCATAAAATGATATGCCACATCGGTAGTGGAGGTGGTGGTGGTGATGGTGGGGCTGAATGAAGTGAAAAAATGACTTTGGTTCCTGTATACACACTAAATCACAATATTTTTTCACCCCCTTTAATAATGGGTGGGGGTGGTAAAGGGGTGGTTAATGCCAAACATATTTTTGAGACCTTAACTCCTCTTATATTTACTAAATACCAATTTCATGGACTCTTACTTGCTTGATTTACTTATTTACCTACATTTACCCCAATTTACCTCAACTCTTCAATGCAATAAGATCAAAATATAATTTATTTCCAGATCTCGTTAAAATACAAACGTGTACCAAATTTCAAGTCAATATCTTAAACAGTTCCAGAGTAAACGTGCGCACAAAAAAGTTACAGACAGACAGAAATTTGTTTTTGCTCAAACTTAAAATCTCGACGTTTCATGACATTCTAAGCCTATTTGAACAATACAAATTTTCAAATAAAAAATTTTTTTTTGCGTTACCCAACTTCCATGACATCAGAGTGGTCTCCCACTACCAGCCACCTCAAGTCATGCTGCGAGATGCAGACCTGGAGGCCGTCCTACCCCCGAGGACCCAGACGGTTGCCATCGGCGACTTCAACGCCAAGTCCCCGTAATGGCACAGTAGGATAACAAACACTCGAGGACGAGAGCTACTGCGATTCCTGGGACAACACGATGGCAACCTGCTGATCCTTGGGCCGGACGGACCGACCCATGACAATGGTAGACACAGGCCGGATGTCCTGGACATTGCGATGCTGAAGGAGATGACCCAAAGCCGAAATCATCGCCATGATGGATGATTCCACCGAGCACAACCCAATTCTCCTAGAACTAGGAGAAAAGGTCGGTGAGAATGTTGTAGAACTCTCCAAAATCGACCTAAGTTGAAGACAGAATCAAAATTCGACTTAGGCAAAAGTTTCATTTAAAGACATTTTTAAGAGTCTGCAGAGGCACAGATCAGTCCATAAGGACCGTTTTGGGTTCTATAAGGTGTTGGAAATGACCAGGTGAAAATTCGAAGAAACACCGAATTTTCACTTAGGAAAAATGTTTTTGGTTCAGGATATGAGAGCAAAAGTATATAATGACAGAGATTTATGAATAATATACTTTTTTCAAAGGTACCATAAATTGGACTTTGAAAAATAATATTTTTGAAAGGGCGTCGAAATTTAGCTCAAGAATCGATTTATCGAAAGTACGCCAAAATTTCACTTGCAGACTAATTTTTCAAAACTGCGTCGGAATTTGGCTTGAGAATCGATTTATCAAAAGTACGCCAAAATTTCACCCGCAGATTAATTTTTCAAAACTGCGTTGAAATTTGGCTTGAAAATTGATTTTTCAAAAGTACGCCGAAATTGGTCTTAAAATAGATTTTTCAAAAGTACCACAAAGTCAGTTTAAAAAGTACCACGAAAATATATTTCGAAATATTTTTTATTTTTTATTCCTCCACCAAAGACATTGACCTTTGATGTACGGTCATTGAAAGCCCAATTCTAAAGTATGAGCATAAAATTTTAGCCATGCACTGTATCCAAAAGGCAAAATAGAAGATTTTGACAAAGCCGGCGTAGTGCCGATAAGCAAAAATTGATAAAAATCAATGCACATGTACAAGGCCGGTTTCTCGCATAGAAAGAGTTGGAATTGACTCAGCGGCTCGCAATTTGGTCGAGCGCGTTGAGTAGTCCAGACAAAGCAATGGTAGGAAAGCCAATAGCAGGGCTTTCCAAATGACAAAGTTACAGAGGAAAACGCCTCGTGCATAAAAACCAAAAATTCAATTTTGCCTAAAAGTTGCTGTCATATCGATAATATTGAACAACTGCATAGGAGTAAGTAAATTGTGGACTTATCGAACGATGTTAAACTTATGCAGTTATAAGTCCTCACGAATGTGTTTGAGTACGTGAACCGCCACGATACAAGAACTTTAAAGCTAAGTAGTCTCTAGCGAAACTAAATTCATTTAGTAAAACTTTTTCAAGTTAAAATCAGTCAGCCGTAATTATGAATTACAAATAGTCTCAGACTTCTCTAAAAAGCTCGCATTTTGATTCTGAGAAGGTATGGATGAATCTTTTCTACCTAATCGATCGTTAGCGTAAGCGCTCTCGCTTGTATGGTCTGAAAGCCATTACCTTGATTAGGGAAGGCACGATTCTTATCTTGAGAATTTTGTATAACCATTTCTGTTAAATAAACGGATTCTTTGTACTACTGTTTCTTAATTGATCTTGAGGCCTGTTGACGGTCTATAATCCCTGGAACATTTGTATCGAAAACCGGATGTGTCGAGTTAATTCACATTAACACTCGACCTTCTGGTTGCTTTACGGAGGTTCGATAGGGATTTTTTTTATGCGTTTTTTGAGAAATCCCTGAGGGGTAGAATCCGTTATTAGCAGATCAAAACGTGGATACCGCGTACAAAAATTAAACCCTCCGCAGAGAAATTCTTCGGTTGGGATTTTTTTATGCAAAAATCCAGAAAATTAAGAGGTACCTAAACCCCTAACGAGGGAATTCATGTCCAGAGAGAGTGTCATTACCGATCTGTGGTAGTGCAGCCTTGGTTCATTATCCGGCTATCGAAGTGCATCTTATCTCGAACCCTCCTGGGAGGTAGAAGAACGGGGTAATACGCGACTGGCTCCCCCTGAAAAATAAATTGGTGTCGCGTCATTTTGACCGGTAGTGCGTTCTTCTACAAGAACACGACAACATTCATCAAAAGGAGGACGGACTGGGAATTGTTCCGTGCAATACTGCAGAGGGACATTGCACAAATTCCCAGACTCGAAACCGAGGTAGACGTGAAGAGGGCCATCACCTCCCTGGAGAACCAGATCCAGGCGGCACTGAGGGAAAGTACCACCGAAACGGAGATGAGACGAGCGCCAGCGCCGATGGAAAACCTCCCAGAGGATACTAGGCAGCTGATAAGGGATAGACGAAGTGCGAAGAGACGGGCCCAGAGAACCAGACTCCCAGAAGACAGGAGAGAATACAACATCCTGAGCAGGAGAGTCAAGGCTGCCCTCCAGGAACACAGACAAGAAGGATGGCAGCGCCACCTGGAGTCACTGGACACACAGGACAGAAGTATCTGGACCTCCCAACGGGCCCTGCGAAACCGGAGGACACCCATGCCCCCGATCCACGGAGAGAATGGTATTGTCTACACTCGCCAGGATAAAGCCGAGGCATTCGCCGACAGCTTGGAACTGCAGTGTAGGGAAAACCAACTCGATGATGAGGACGAGGACTGGGTGAACGACGTGGAGCGCAGGGTACGTCGGATGAACCGCCTGCCAGATGACGACCACATCCTTCCGACCACCCCCGAGGAGGTCAAGGAGATCCTAAGGAGCCTAAAATCCAGGAAGGCTCCAGGATGTGATGGCATTGGGAACATCGCCGTCAAGAAGCTACCCAGGAAAGGAGTAGCGGCGATGGTCAACATCATCAACGCAATGTTGAGATTGAGATATTTCCCTTCCAGGTGGAAGAAGGCCGACGTCATAGTCATCCCGAAGCCAGGTAAGAATCTAATCTTTCCCTCTTCTTACAAGCCAATCAGTCTCCTCCCAGCAATGAGCAAGGTAGCCGAGAGAATCATCCTCAAGAGGATAGCCGAGAAGACAGAAGAACTGGGCATCCTCCCGGACGAGCAGTTTGCCTACAGGACAGGGCACTCCACCGAACTCCAAGTGCTCCGCCTCACCGAGGAGGTCACGAAGGGGTTCAACCAAAGACAGGTCACAGCAGCGCTGTTCCTGAACGTTGCTAAAGCCTTCGACAGGGTCTGGCACGATGGTTTCCTAGCCAAAATGATGAGTATGGGTTACCCCATTGCACTCGTCAAGCTAGTGAGATCATACCTACACCGGAGACAGATGAGGGTAAAAATCGTGGCCAAGGTGTCCACGTACAGAACAATGGAGGCAGGGGTCCCCCAGGGCTCAGTGCTCTCCCCGCACTTGTTCTCCATCTTCACCTCCGACCTACCACGGGCGCAGAGGACCTCCATGGCCCTCTACGTCGATGACACAGCCCTGACAGCGAGATCCTGGAACGCAAGGATAGCCACCAGTAACCTCCAGGAGGCGGCCTCCCTCCTAGAGGACTGGTGCAACAGATGGAAGGTAGCCGTCAACTTCTTCAAGAAGGTAAGAAAACAAAACCCCACAGGTCACGTTTCCATGTTTGGTGAAGACATCCAATGGCACGATACCGCCAACTACCTTGGCGTGATCATGGACAAAGGCCTAACATGGAGACGGAACACAGAAGCCATCGTCAAAAAGGCCAGGAGGACGAGAGCTCTAATCTACCCGATGACGGACAGACAGAGCAGACTCAACCTGAGGAACAAGCTCACGCTTATCAGGTCACTCATCCTGCCCCAACTGATGTATGCTTCGGTAGCATGGGGCTACCAAGCGAAAAGCTACCTTCAACAGATCCAGAGAGTGGAGAACGTCGCCCTCCGGATAGCAGTCAACGCACCCTGGTTCGTGCGCAACGAGGATATCTTCAGGGACTTGGAGTACACCCCAGTCACCGAAATCATCAAGGAGAGAGCCAAGAAGATATACGCCCTTGCCGAGGAGCATAAGAACTCGCTGGTCAGGTAGGCTACTACCTATGACCCCGCTGACACTCCGAGGCATAAGCGGCCGAAGATGCAGATCCTGGATAACGAGTGAGTATAAAACATACCACCGTCCGACGAAGCAACCCCATGGAAGAGACAGGACGATCACCTAACCACCCACCCAAGACCTTGCGGGTACCGGACAAACTACCGTCCAGTACCTGTAGTCACCCTGGCTCCGGGCAGACCGAAAATGCTACCAAAGCAGTTAGGTCTGCCCTTCCTCGAGCTACTCAGCTCATCCTTACCCTACCGATGATCCGGATGACAGGATGTCAATTGGCATTCTGTGTACCGTCAGTCACTCCTGCCAAAAACCCAAAACACCCAACTGACTGATGGCTACCCCCCGGGGGGGGGGACAAGCTGGCGAAGAAAAGAAGAGCAAGACAGAAGAACGCCAGAAGAGGCCTTAGCCAACAAGGTCCAACGAGCCAGGACCCAGGGAGGTGGGCCGAAATCGTCTGCACTGCTCACATACAGCGATGTATTGGGGTAAAGGGCAATAGTCCTGCCCGGCCCCAGTCATCCGAGACCGACATCTTTAGCCAAGAATATTGGCCCAACTTCCACTGGATGTGGAAGTATATAATAAATTTGTATTGACAGACTTATACGAGAAATACTTTGAATTTATTCGGTACATCACTCATATCGGTCGCTGCAAAATAAATTTCGTTGAAGTTAGCTTCAGATTTAGATTTACTTTTTCCCCAGATTCATTTTATTACAGTCGACCGAACAGTCGACCAATCAAATAATACTAAGAAATATAAAATTAGTGCATGTACTTTTCCAAAGTATTCAGTTACTTAAATAAAATGCAAAAGTAAAGAAAAATGTCATTTTACAGTCACAACTAAATATATATAAATATTGAATCAATAAACGAGAGTAAATCGTTTGTTTCTAGCAGTTATATACACTTATTACTGTGTCGTTTGTTCAATATTTTATTAAATAAACAGAGAGCATTACACATAATGGGAAGGGAGGTGAAATCAACCCTTATGAAATGCATTTTTTTGAAAATCACATAAAATATAGGTTGTTGTTTATTTGAGATAATGCGCTGGTGTTATCTTCCATTTGTTGTTCAGTTACATACTTATATGTTTTTAGCTACGAATTATGTGCTATACTTGTTAGCCTATTTCCAGCTTTTGTAATCGTAAAATAAAACGTGCACTTGGTTTACAATAGGTACCTACTTATCAAATAAAAAATTATTGTAGGAGTGTACATAAATTGTGAACAAAAAATTCAGTAGGTGATTATCTACTTAATAAAAATAATAATTCAAACTCATATGTCCAAAAATGCTTCTGTAATGAAACAATTTTTTCGACTTTTATTACATTTTGCCCGAAAAGCGTAATTGTATATTTTCCCATACATACTTAGGTACAAATAACCATAGTGGACGAAATGTCGACCATTACATATTTTCCAAATAAAATTAAAGAAAAAATCTACATTTCGTTGTCCATCATTCTGACTAGCAGCGGGTGACTTCAATATGCATATTTAATTTACTGTATCCACCACATATCCCAAATAACCGTAGGGGCCAAAATATCGACCGTTACATACTTATTTTCCAAAAAAAATGAATGAAAGAAAATCCTATTTTAGTTGTCCATTATTCTGAATAGCAGCGACTGATAGTAATATGCATAATTACCTTACTTTCTCTACCGCATGTCCCAAATAACCGTAGAGGGCGAAATATCGATCATTATATATTTGGGGGTGATTGTAATATGCATTCTAAATTTACTGTATCCACCATATATCCCAAATAACCGTAGCGGTCGAAATATTGACCGATATTTTCCAAATAAAATAAATGAAAAAAATCAAATATTCGTTGTCCATCATTCTGACTAGCAGCGGGTGATCGCAATATGCATATTTAATTTACTGTATCCACCATATATCCCAAATAACCGTAGGGGCCGAAATATTGACCGTTACATATTTTCCAAATAAAATGAATTAAAAAAATACAACTTTCGTTGTCCATCATTCTGACTAGCAGCGGACGATTGCAATATGCATACTTAATTTACTGTATCCACGATATATCCCAAACAACCGTAGGGGCCGAAATAATGACCGTCACATATTTTCCAAATAAAATGAATGAGAAAAATCAAACTTTCGTTGTCCATCATTCTGACTAGCAGCGGGCGATTGCAATATGCATACTTAATTTACTGTATCCACCATATATCCCAAATAACCGTAGGGGCCGAAATATTGACCGTTACATATTTTCCAAATAAAATGAATGAAAAAATACAACTTTCGTTGTCCATCATTCTGACTAGCAGCGGACGATTGCAATATGCATACTTAATTTAATGTAACCACCATATATCCCAAATAACCGTAGGGGCCGAAATAATGACCTTTACATATTTTCCAAATAAAATTAATGAGAAAAATCAAACTTTCATTGTCCATCATTCTGACTAGCAGCGGGCGATTGCAATATGTATACTTAATTTACTGTATCCACCATATATCCTAAATAACCGTAGGGTCCGAAATATTGACCGTTACATATTTTACAAATAAAATGAGTGGGAAAAATCAAACTTTCGTTGTCCATCATTCTGACTAGTAGCGGGCGATTGCAATATGCATACTTAATTTAATGTAACCACCATATATCCCAAATAACCGTAGGGGCCGAAATATTGACCGTTACATATTTTCCAAATAAAATAGCTGATTAGTTGCTTGAGCTTAAGTTATTCTGTAGCACCAACACTGTCAATTTTCTCCAACAAAAATTGTTTCAATTAGTTAAGTAAGTGTAGAATCACAGTGTGTCTCCGAATGTTGCACCACACTCTTATAAACTTTCTTATTTTTGCTTTGCCGAGAAAAGTCATTCTTTACAAAAAGATTTGCTTGTCTTAGGAAGTCATAAACAATTGCCAAACAAGACAAATTTTACAGGGTATTCTAAAAATTAGAATATATGAAATCGACTTTTTTTATATTTCTTACTTTTTTACATTTTTATTGAAAATTTTATTTAA
The DNA here is from genome assembly GCA_936432065.2 of Rutpela maculata. Classification (NCBI taxonomy): domain Eukaryota; kingdom Metazoa; phylum Arthropoda; class Insecta; order Coleoptera; family Cerambycidae; genus Rutpela; species Rutpela maculata. The sequence continues at coordinate 32,363,143 of OW386294.2, read as the reverse complement.
CAATGTTTTTTCAATTATAAAGAAAAGCTTAAATTATATTTTATTCAACCAAGTTGAAAATTATTCTACATGTAGACCTACTAGTACACATTTTTCTAATCTTTTTCTATTTTCTTCATAGGCAGATGAGATTACATCAACTAATGCCATGGATGTCAGTGTAATAGATATTTATTCGTATTTTGTATTTTCTATAAAAATATTAATTACTAATTATTGAATTATGCTAACTCTGTTCCTTATAAATACGCAATATAAGTATTTAATGAGAAGTATCCAGATGTTAAAGTAAAGTGGTTCGCAAAGCAGTACGTAAATTAATTTATAAATCTGATTCCACACTGGGAATGCAAAAAAATAAAAAAAAAAACAAGAAACAATTAAATGAAGATAACGCTGCCCTTGTAGTTTTAGAGTCTGTACAAGAATACCCAATTAGATGGTCGTTAAGGAAAAAATCAATAAAAAGTATTAGCAAATCTCATATTCAGAAGATTTTAGCCCACAACAAATTTTATGCATTCAATCTTAAATTTATTCATAAACTTCTAGTTGGAGATGATGCTCGTCGTTTGGACTTTTGTTTAACTACTTTCCTACGGGTGAGAAAATTTAGCAGATATAAGTAGATCATTTCATCTAAACATTTTTTCGCGGACGAATCTAGTTTTACGACTAATAGGGTAGTCTCTTCTCAAAATTGTAGATACTGGGCTCAGGAATATCCTAATTTTCGAATTGCCACTAATATTTAACAGTTTAAAAAAGCAATGAATGGAAATTTAAATCAATATTTAGAAATTTTTAATAATATTGTTTTGGGCGAACTGGGCAATGAAAATTTCGAATTTAGAAGAAAAATATTTTTTCAGCAAGATGGATGCACATTCTACAATTCTAGTTATACAATGGTTAAACAATCACTTCCACGACGTGCGAATTGGCCGCTATGGATCAACAGCATGACCAACTCGTTCGCCAGATCTAATCCCGTTTTATAACTTCTTATGGGAGTATTATACGCAAACGATTTCGAACACGACGTAGATTTATTAAAGCCAAAAATGCTGTTGCAACCGCAAACAACCGCAAACAACCGCAAACAACCGCTAACAACCGCAAATGAAGATATCATCTCATCCGTCTATAAAGAATTTAGAAAAAGATTAGAAAAATGTGAACTAGTAAGAAGTCATGTTTGATAATTTTCAACTTTGTTGAATAAAATGTTATTTTCTTTTTTTTTTAATTGTTATTTCCTTATTTTGCCACTAAACTCCGTATTTAAGCTTTTCTTCATAATTGAAAAAACTTTTTTAAATAAAAAATTTCAATAAAAATGTAAAAAAAAAGGTATTTTGCTTAAAGTCAATTTCATGTTTCCTTGTGACTTCCTAAGACAAGCAAAAGTTTTTATAAAGAATGACTCTTTCTCGACGAATACGAAATAAGAAAGTTTATAGACTGGGCGGCACGTCGCGCGTCGGCTGCATAAAACCCTACCTCATAAGATACATAAATGAAACCACCATGTAGCGAAAAATAGCATGATAAGAGCTCTGAAAAACATGAGGTTGCTATATCCTTGCCTGGAAGGTACCTCGTGGTTTATAAATATACACCCATTTTTACCCCAAATTTACATTATAAGATAAACGGATTATATATTATATGTAGCGATAAAAGCCAGTTAGATGAATAAAAAATCAGACATTTGCAAAAGGTTGAGGGGGTTGGCGATCTACAATTGAATTAGAAAACTTTTTTTCGCGATCCGCTATAGCGTTTTTGCGACCGGCTCGGTTGGCTTCAACGTCTTTGCGCCACATTAAATCGGATTTTACGTTAAAGAACGCTGCAAGTGCCGTAGTCAGTCGCGAAAAAAGTCTTTTATTCCAATTGTATATCACCTCCCGTCTAAGAAACCGTATTTTTTATATATCTAACTGGCTTTTATCACTACATAGAAATTTAATTCGTTTATCTTATGATGTAAATTTGATGATGTAAAAATGGGTGTATATACTTTTTACTTAGGAACCGCGAAGTAACTTGCAGGCTAGGATATGGCAACCTCGTGTTTTTTAGAGCTCATATCATGCTATTTTCGCTACAAGATAGTTTCATTCATCTATCTTATGAGGTAGGGTTTTATGCAGAGTTTATTAGAAGAGTGCGGTACACATTGTATAAACATGTTTGTTTAATTTTTTTCATATACCTAAATATATATATTTCAATAAAATATATTTTAAATAGACCTAGCTATTGTATTTTGTTTTTTATATAAATACCTGCATTATTTCATCTATATCTAACAATTTCTATTTACAAAACCAAACTTCACCAAACCAAATTTAATTTAGAGGATATACCTATCCAAGCAATCTAAATAAAATTTATATTCTTTAACACTACAGAGGTAATGCCAAGTACATGTCTTACATGTTGATCCTATTGGTATAAGATTCAGCTAAATGTCTGTAACTGTATATAAAATGAATTACTGGTTCAAAAAAGTTATTATTTAATTTCATATGAAAAGGCAGTAAAAAAATTAAATGTCGTAGAACTACAAAGTTGTTAAATAAAAAGTAATCTTTGAGGCTGTTAATTGTAAATTAGGTTCTTTCCTTTAGTCGCATTTCATAATATAAATTATGTGAATTCATCAATACCCTGTCAAAAAATCCTGTTAAAACTTATAAAAAAAAAATGTATAAGTTTTTATAATTTTTGATGTGTGTATTTGAAATGTGTTTTAATTGTAAATTCTCATAAGGTATCTACTAGTATTGATGAGTTGTTATACTATATTTAATTAAAAGTTTTTATAGTGTTTTGAATATAAATTCCCAAATGATATCTATTAGTATTGATGAGTTTTTATAGTACATGTAATTAAAAGTTTCTATAGGTTTTTGTAGGTTTGTATAGTGTTCTGAATATAAATTTCCCATAGAAATTCTATAAGTATTAATAGGTTTTTTTTACAGATTTTGGTTGTGTATTTGGAATATATTTTTAATGCCAAATCCCATAAACTTACATAGGTAAGTAATTATTATTTACTTACTATTAATATTTCAAATATCAATAGTAATATAGTGGTAAACACTAAATACTGCGTTCTAGCCTAAACGCAATTAATTAGTTAGCAGTAAAAGAAACTGTTTCACTTTTAATTTAACAAGCCCACTATAGTTTCTTAGGTCACATTAGATTAAATATGAATTAGCGACATGTATAACAGCCCCCTCTACTGGAGGCTGGAGTATGTAACACTAAACTTTCATTAGTTTTAATTATGTATGTGTGTGTTTTAAATGTACATTCCTCGTATGAAACCTATTAGTATACGTAAGTTTTTATACTATTTGATATACAAAGTTTTTTTATAAGTTCTAAATGTGGTCTGATGTGCGGCTATTTGAAATGTGTTTTTAATGTGAATTCCTTGCTTGAAGTTTATCAGCATTTGCATATTTTAATAGGAAATGCGAAGTTTTTATAATATTTGCTGCGTACAATGGGTTTTTAATGTAAATTACCTATATGGAGTCTATCAGTAGTTATATGTATTAGTATATTTAAGTTTTTATAGTATTTGAAATACGAAGTTCTGAATATGGTTTGATGTGGCTATTTGAGTTGTGTTTTTAATGTAAATTCCTTACCTGAGGTCTCTCTGCATTCGCATATATTAATAGGAAATACGAATTTTTTATAAGATTTTCTGCGTACAATGGGTTTTTAATGTAAATGTCCTATATGGAGTCTATCAGTAGTTATACGTATTCAGGGTAATTGAAATAAGAAGTGCTATAGATATTTTATATGTATTTGAAAAGTATTTTTAATGAAAATTCTCCATACGAGGCCTATCAGTATTTGTAAGTTCTTACATGGTGTTTGAAATACGAAGATTTTAAAGGTTCAGATGTGTCTAAGTTCTTGAAGTATTTGAAATGTGTTTTGAATGTAAATTCCTTGCCTGAAGTCTATCAGCACTTGCACGTTTTAATAAACACGAAGTTTTTATAAAATTCAATGAGGATATGCAATGGGGTTTTAAAGTAAATTTTCTGAATGAAGTCTATCAGTATATTTATGGTAATTAAATTGGGAAGTTTTATAGGTTGGTTTTTATATGAATTTGAAAGATATGAATGTAAACTCTCAGTACGAGGCCTATAAGTATTTATAAGTTTTTATGGCGTTTGAAACACGAAAGTTTTATAGATTCTGTGAGTTTTAATGTATATTCCTCGCTTGAGGTCTTTTGTAAAACTTGTATGCTTTTATGGGAATAAGAGGGTTTTCTAAAATACAATGTGTGTATATACTCATAATGGATTTTAATCTTACAATGGATTTTAATGAAAATTATATGAAATCTATTGTATTGGTAAGTTTAGTTTAGTAAGTATTGTAACTTTTTTAGGTTGACTACTATTGAAAGCCCATAAAAACTTTTCAAATTAATAGTTGTAAATAATACTTTTCAATGGGTGCACTGAGAAATCCCTATTAAATTCTTATATAAAACTAAACTAATAACAACCCTTCGATATACTAATTATTTCTTATTAAATGTTATAAAATTCATCCCTGGTTTCCTGATGAAGCATTATTAGTTTTACTACTGTTGGAACCCCATGAACACTTATCAAATTAATAGTTGTAAATCATTAATAATACTTTTTAATAGATGTCTCTATAAATCCTTATTAAATTCTTATATAAACTAAACTGATATGGACCTATGAAGTCTTATAAAAATAAGTACAAATATATTCTTATAAAAATGTATAAAATGCCTACTAGGAACACCTTATGGTATATCTTTTCAATTTCACTACTCTTCAGATTCCAAAAAAACTCACAAAAGAATTCGATAATACCTTATTCATACTTTTTAAACATGCATCCTTACACGTTTCCATTAACTTCTTATAGAAACTAAACTGATATATACCCATGAAGTCTTATAAAAATAAGTACAAATATATCCTTATAAAAATGTATAAAATGTCTACTAGGAACTCCTTAGTATATCTTTTCAATTCCATTACTCTTCAGATTCCATAAAAAGTCACAAAAATATTCGATGTAATACCTTATTAACACTTTTTAATACGTATCCTTATAAATCCTCATTAAATTATTATATAAACTAAACTGATAACAACCCCTCAGATCTTACAAAAATCATATACTAATTATTTCTTATAAAAGATTACAGAACTCGTATTTGATTTTACTGATGAAACCTTTTCAGTTTCAACACTATTCAGATCCTATGTGAACTTATCAAATTAAAAGTTGTAATGCCATATAGAAACTTTTTTTAGTATAAACACTTATGGAAATATACCAATAACAACGTGGGTATTCCAACTCAATTAAGACTCCTTTTGATAGGTACTTATTCATCCCAATATAATTTCTATTTGGCAAAATTAATGTACTGTATAAAACCTTATAAACCAGATTGGCTCTTGTGATTACCCATAAAAAATTTATAATTATTTATAAGTTTGAAATAGGATTTTTTGACAGGGTAGTGACGAACAGAAACGAGTGTTTTCCATTTTTGTCTTGACAAAAACATCTAGAAATTCCACGTGAATTGTATAAAACGGAACAGATAATTTTAACATCTAGGATAATATTTAAAAGCCATTATTTCATATGTTCTGTTAAATGCAAAATGACCCAATTCATCAGGGTTCATGACATAAATTTATCTGGTACAAAAATTACTAACTTTATATTGTAACTTGTATTTTATATAGACGTAAGTAAGCTTAAACTACTTACTAAATTTTGTGTAATTAATTAAATAGCATTCACTACCTAAGTCCACATGATATGCAATTCCTTATTTATTTTAAATTTAAAAAAATATATAGCCCGCTCTTTATTAATTTTTGGTCGCCTAGTGTTAGAAACAATTTAATTTTTCCGATATGCATCATGAATTACGTACGTGACGTATTTAATAACGACGTCTTTGATCACTACTTTGATGTTACTTGGATTTGCCGTCATTGTCGAGAATTGTGGTGATTCATCATATTATTTTGTTGAATTATTCTTTCGCGACGAGAAAGGCAAGATCAAATATGATTTTAAACAATTCGTCGTTACTGATGATTCGGTAATGTTCTACAGAAAAACGCATTTGTCTATTATTAATCGCCCCCATTATTAAATTTATTTTGTCCACATTTGAAAATAAATAACTTCAATGTGTAAAAACTTTCCAATAAAATAAACAAACACTGAATGAAAAGGTAACAAAATTATATATATATATATACATAATATATACATATATATATATATATATATATATATATATATATATATATATATATATATATATATATATATATATATATATATTACTGAATGAATAAAATAGAAGGTACTTTCATAGACTGTTTTCAATCATAGGGGACGTGCCGATAATAGTACAGTAACTAGGACGGAATAATGTCATATGAAACGAATTTCGTTCGTTCTTGGCAACTTTAAAGTAAATGCGTCAAAGCAAAGTTTCAGTATTATGCGGGGGCTTGCTAATTTATAGGGGATGCCCCCCCAAAAAAAAAAAACATCGGAGCTGAAAGAGAACCAAATTTTGATAAGAAAAGGTTTAACGCAACTTTTCATATACATTGATGATAGTCTTTAAGTTACAACGACTCCAAAATTGAGATTTTAGCTTGAGAAAGAGGTATTTCAAATAGGCTTTCGGGAAATAACTCGACAACTCGAAAGGTATTGAGCGAAAACATACTAGAGACAAATAGTTGATAAAACCAAAAGTGCACACCCGTAAATTGTTTTATCCAATAACCCAGTAAACATTAATGTAACTTTACCTCTCTGAGAGGTAAGATTAATAGAACATTTTTATATAAAATATTTTACATAATTTTACATAGCATATACGTAAAATAATATCATATTTAAGTCATCATATTAACTTAATTACTTATACACAAGTTTACATATTTAAAAAAAAAAAAGTGCTACATAATTTTACTTAAAAATGTTTACCTACTTCATTTTGCGACATCGAAGTCATGGAACGCGTCAGTGTCACGCTCACGCAGCACGCCAGTGTAAAATGATCTGAAATCTAACGTTTGTGTTTTTTGATCATTTTTGTGAAAAATTGTGGATGATACGGCACGGTAGCTCAATCGGTTAAGGCGTATTGAGTGGCGAATAAGCTGATCGACTCGCTACCGCGCTCTGGGTTCGACCCCCAGCCCCGGTATTGACAACACCGGTGGGTGTGGATTTATGTCTGCGTTTTTCCGGACAGCCTTGGCTTTCGATTTGGGGGTTGTCTACTATCTGTGGTGTGTTTATGTTTATGTTATGTCTTTTAATAACTTTGATGCAGAACTGTGAACCATAAAGCGTTGCGACTTTTTTAAATATTATTTTATTTGGACGTTTTATTAGTGTAGAGGTTAGGTGCAAACATAAACATGCCCTCTTGTTTGCGAATTTGATGTACCATTTTCCAGTGAATGACCCAAAAGTAAGTTTGTGTTGTACCGTTTTTATAAAGTTATTTATTTAAACGAAACGTAATCTTTTTATAGGTTAGAATTATTTCACCGGCAATCGTTATTCTCGACAGACAATTATATCATTACATGGATTTTGTTACGCAAAAGCTGTATGTTGGTGCTGTTCCCACATTATTAACTTCAACTAAATCCAGCGTAAGAAGTTGTAATTCAAGGAAACCTAGATCTTAATAGTGACCAAAAGCTTTTGCGAAGTACTATGCATAGGTATGGTTATTGTTTACCGACATCTTATAGCACCTACTTTGTGTTCGTTATTGTATTGTACATTATATTTCAAGGTTTTGTTTGTGTAAAGTAGGCTAATATTTTCCTGCAATTTTTCTTTTGTCCAAAATTGGCTTCAGCACGTTGAAACACTTCAGAAAAATTAGATCAGAACCTTAGGACAAAACCATTGCCTCTTTTTAGGCGATAAAAGAGGTGGTAAAAACTGATAATTTTTTTTTAATATCATAATCGGTTTCAACATGTTAAAAAACAGGATTGCATGGTTCTGATCAAAAGCGCAGCTCTTTTGTTGTCTTGTGATTAATGATATTGCTTGTATCGCCATTAAAAAAATTAATTTGATCATTATAAAACTACCAAGAAAACTAGAATTGTCTGAACCTTTATGGTTAATTTTGTTTCAATAAATTAAGACAATTAAGATTTGTCATTATTAAAAATATGCTTCTGGTAGAAATAAATCATCTTGGTAAAGGACCTCGCACATTTTCTTATATCAAATGGCTCTCGGTGAATGTAATAGTATAATATAATTTAATATTTATACATAAAAAGCTTAAGAAACAGTAACAAGTTCGAAAATTGAATCGTTGATTGTGGTGTTAATTAACAATTTGTTTATATGACTGTTAAAGAAACTACTGTTATCATGGGATTCTCACAAGATTGATGCACTCGTCTACAACTCATGCATGAAAAATGTACTGCTTTACACACTTGTTGCATAAATAAGTAGGTATTTTAAAATTATTTAAAACAATTTTTTAGCAATTATTTAACAAATGCATTTTTTTCGCGCTTCACAGCTCCCAATTGGCGTAGAAAACCCCATTTTTTAAAATTGTTTCTTTTTTTATGATCTTTTGAAGCATTCTAATAATTTTTAATTGTTTAATTCTGAGAAAAAAAAATTCTTTATAAAAAATTTAAAATGATTTTAAATAGTTTAAAAAAATTGTGTTAACACCACTGAAGAGTAGAAGAAAAATCTACATTCTAAAACAAATTGTTCTATGACTTGATGCACTTAAACAGTCAACAAGTCAACGGTTCAATTTTCGACTTTGTTATTGTTTTTTTGGCGTTGTTATAAACATTTCCACTTGAAATTTGGTCTGATGATTTTGCAAAAAAATGTCTTAATTTTAGAGCGAAATTCAAAAAACCAGGATATTCTAAGATCTTTAGAGGTTTTAAAATTAATCAAGAATATAGACGCTGTGTGAAGTCATTCACTCCTAGTTGCATTTTCATTCCCCTTTTTTTCGGCAGTTATATGCTGCATACTCTTATGTTGAAATACTCCAATAGTCCCCAAATCACCATCTCTGGCAGATTAGACAAATCTGATTTTAAATAGCTGGGTTTTAACAGTGTAAACTCAACTTTGAGGCAGACTTTCGGATTGAATGACAGCACTTTGAGCACATCGGTTCATGTTTAAACTGAAACTTATCGGATCGACCTCAAATTTTCCATTCCATTGGAAGCTTGTTTTCATAAATTTTTGTTAAAATATATACATTATTATTTAAGTTATCATAAATTGTTTAATAACTTAACAAATTGATCAAAATAGTTTGCATCTAGTTTTCTTCACAATTTAGTAAAGGAATACAAGCTATATAACCAGATTTACTACACTATACAGGGTGCGCCACTTAAAACTCCCCAGACTTGTAACTTTTTTATTTTCGAAGCGATGACCATGTTGGGCACATCAACTTGTAGACATTTTTAAAGCCTTTAAATATCCATACAGAGTGATTAATTTTTTTTTTAATTGTTAAGAAAGGAAACTTAATTTCTTTGAATATTTTTTTACCTCACCCTCTACATGGACTGTGTTATTGTTTTCTTATAACGGTTTTAATTAGCTTCAATTTATGTTATTAAAATAAAAAAACTTAAAAAATAAAAAATTTGCAATTTCCTGCTTAGTACATTTTAATATAAGTTAGTTTTTAAAAATATTTTTTTTTATTTTTTGTTACTGTTTTGTTACGCTGAATATTGTTTTTAATATGTCTTTCACAGATAAAGCATAAAATTATTATTTACATTCCTTTCAAAGTAATTTAAAAAAAAAATCAGTTTGGAGTGTTTTTAATTCCCTTCTCTAAAACCAAAAAGAATTTCGATTATGACGTAATAATATAAATTGAACCTAATTAAAACCTTTATAAGAAAACATTAACGCAGTTCATGTACAGGGTGACGTAAAAAAATATTCAAGGAAATTAAGATTTATTTCTTAACAATTTTTTCAAAAAAATTTTTTTTTAAATGCTTTAAAAATATCTACAATTTGATGTGCCTTAAAAATAAGAAAACTATAAGCCTGGGGAGTTTTAAATGGTGCACCCCGTATATGAAATAGACTAATATTTCAATTTTTTTTCATAGGTTGTGTAACTGATGTTCAAGTAGCAAATGTCAGAGTGACGAAGGCTGACCAAAGAACGAGTACAATCAGAAACGACCCGAGAAATGCTTAACACTTATTGTAGATACTTAGTTAACTTGAATATAGATTAGTTACACAAAAGACACTAGTATTAATCTCTCCTAAATCAACAGTTAATAAAACAAATTAAATGAAATTTGAGCTTTACTAGGAATGCAAGGCAAGGTAGGTAGGTGGGTATATATCATTGGAGAAGAAAAAATATCGTATAGCTACTTTCTAAAGAACATATAGATGACAACGTCGAGGACAATGCCTAATGCCTGGTTTACCTACTGGGATACGCAGAGATTAAGATGGAATTGAAACTTTGTTGATACTAATTAACTTAGTTTAAACTGTCATTCAATTCGAGAATCTTTCCTAAGCTAATATATGTTGACAAATCAGACAACCATATCTTGCATTATATACTTTTTATCTCTTTTTGATGTAGCATGTATTTGTTTTATATACCTTCAAAATAGCACCCTATAGTTCTTTTTAAATATTGATACTAGAGAACTGGATTCTTGGAGTTAAATATATGAATATAAATTCCTCATGAATTGTCCAGAAAAATTGATATTCTTTAGGAAATAACTGGAGGAGACATCAACTTTTATTTTTAAATAGAATACCTCTGAACATTTTTAGAAAGTTAGATAACATAAATATATAGCATATAAGTAAATGCTACGTAAACTAAGTTTCGCAGAAGTAACGTGCTATGTAAAATGTGACGCATAATCATATGTGCATACTCTGCGAAATGTCAGCAACATGTGCATATGATTTTTACATAGTGAAGAGGTAACACTGTGACCTCACGGTATGGAACAAATGACGTAGCGTATATGTATATTCAACCACTTGCTATGTAAAGCATATGTAACTAATTTTATCTCTTTATGATGTAGCATATATGTATATTCAACCACTTGATAGTAACCTTATGCTACGTAACTTATATATTTTTTATCTCTTTATGATGTAGCATGTATATATTTTATCTACCTACCGTATGTTCAAAATAGCATATCCCAGCACTTTTTAAATATTGATACTACACAATTGGATTTTTAAAGTTAGATATATGAATAAAGTTCCTTATAAGTTATACAGAAAAATATATTTCTTTAGAAAATTACCGAAGTTGACACCAAGTTTTATTTTTAAATCGGATACCTTATTTAGAGAGCCGAGTAGTTTTATATTTTGAATGAAAATTTTTTTGTAAAAATGGTTATATTTAAAATATAAAACTATCTAACTTTCTAAAAATGTTCAGAGGTATTCTACTTAAAAATAAAAGTTGATGTCTCCTCCAGTTATTTCCTAAAGAATATCAATTTTTCTGGACAATTCATGAGGAATTTATATTCATATATTTAACTCCAAGAATGCAGTTCTCTAGTATCAATATTTAAAAGGTACTATAGGGTGCTATTTTGAACATTATGGTAGGTATATAAAACAAACACTTGCTACATCAAAAAGAGATAAAAGGTATATAATGCAAGATATGGTTGTCTGATTTGTCAACATATATTAGCTTAGGAAAGATTCTCGAATTGAATGACAGTTTAAACTAAGTTAATTAGTATCAACAAAGTTTCAATTCCATCTTAATCTCTGCATATCCCAGTAGGTAAACCAGGCATTAGGCGTTGTCCTCGGCGTTGTCATCTATATGTTCTTTAGAAAGCAGCTATACGATATTTTTTCCTCTCCAATGATGTATATCCACCTACCTACCTTGCCTTGCATTCCTAGTAAAGCTCAAATTTCGTTTAATATATTTTATTAACTGTTGATTTAGGAGAGGGGTCCCATTAATACTAGTGTCTTTTGTGTAACTAATCTATATTCAAGTTAACGAAGTATCTACAATAAGTGTTAAGCATTTCTCGGGTCGTTTCTCATTGTACTCGTTCTTTGGTCAGCTTCGTCACTCTGACATTTGCTACTTGAACATCAGTTACACAACCTGTGAAAATAATTGAAATATTAGTCTATTTCACATACGGGGTGCACCATTTAAAACTCTCCAGGCTTGTAGATATTTTTAAAACATTTAAAAAAAAATCTTTTTGAAAAAATTGTTAAGAAAGAAATCTTAATTTCCTTGAATATTTTTTTACGTCACCCTGTACATGAACTGCGTTAATGTTTTCTTATAAAGGTTTTAATTAGCTTCAATTTATATTATTACGTCATATTCAAAATCCTTTTTGGTTTTAGAGAAAGGAATTAAAAACACTCCAAACTGATTTTTTTTTTAAATTACTTTGAAAGGAATGTAAATAATAATTTTATGCTTTATCTGTAAAAGATATATTACAAACAATATTCAGCGTAATAAAACAGTAACAAAAAATAAAAAAATATATTTTTAAAAACTAACTTATATTAAAATGTACTAAGTAGGAAATTGCAAATTTTTTATTTTTTAAGTTTTTTTATTTTAATAACATAAATTGAAGCTAATTAAAACCTTTGTAAGAAAACAATAACACAGTCCATGTACAGGGTGAGGTAAAAAAATATTCAAAGAAATTAAGTTTCCTTTCTTAACCATTCAAAAAAAATCACTCTGTATGGATATTTAAAGGCTTTAAAAATGTCTACAAGTTGATGTGCCCAACATGGTCATCGCTTCGAAAATAAAAAAGTTACAAGTCTGGGGAGTTTTAAGTGGCGCACCCTGTATAGTGTAGTAAATCTGGTTATATAGCTTGTATCTCTTTGCTAAATTGTGATGAAAATTAGATGCTAACTAGTTTGATCGATTTGTTAAGTTATTAAACAATTTACGATAGCTTAAATAATAATGTATATATTTTAACAAAACTTTACGAAAACACGCTTCCAATGGAATGGAAAATTTGAGGTCGATCCGATAAGTTTCAGAAGTATACTGCTTTAAACATGAACCGATGTGCTCAAAGTGCTGTCATTCAATCCGAAAGTCTGCCTCAAAGTTGAGTTTACACTGTTAAAACCCAGCTATTTAAAATCAGATTTGTCTAATCTGCCAGAGATGGTGATTTGGGGAGCATTGGAGTATTTCAACATAAGAGTATGCAGCATATAACTGCCGAAAAAAAGGGAAATGAAAATGCAACTAGGAGTGAATGACTTCACGCAGCGTCTATATTCTTGATTAATTTTAAAGCCTCTAGAGATCTTAGAATATCCTGGTTTTTTGAATTTCGCTCTAAAATTAAGAGATTTTTTTTTGCAAAATGTAATAAAAAAATATGCTAAATAAGCCCATTAAATCATCACACCAAATTTCAAGTGGAAATGTTTATAACAATGCCAAAAAAACAATAACAAAGTCGAAAATTGAACCGTTGACTATTTAAGTGCATCAAGTCATAGAACAATTTGTTTTAGAATGTAGATTTTTCTCCTACTCTTCAGTGGTGTTAACACAATTTTTTTTTAAACTATTTAAAATCATTTTAAATTTTTTATAAAGAATTTTTTTTCTCAGAATTAAACAATTAAAAATTATTAGAATGCTTCAAAAGATCACAAAAAAAGAAACAATTTAAAAAAACGGGGTTTTCTACGCCAATTGGGAGACGTGAAGCGTTAAAAAAATGCATTTGTTAAATAATTGCCAAAAAATTGTTTCAAATAATTTTAAAGTACCTACTTATTTATGCAACAAGTGTGTAAAGCAGTACTTTTTTCATGCATAAGTTGTAGACGAGTGCATCAATCCTGTGAGAATCCCATGATGAAAGTAGTTTAACAGTCATATAAACAAATTGTTAATTAACGCCACTGAAAAGTAAACAATCAACGATTCCATTTTCGAACTTGTTACTGTTTCTTAAGCTTTTTTGTATAAATATTAAATTTATATTATACTATTACATTCACCGAGAGCCATTTGATATAAGAAAATGTGCGGGGTCCTTTACCAAGATGATTTAATTCTACCAGAAGCATATTTTTAATAATGACAAATCTTAATTGTCTTAATTTATTGCAACAAAGTTAACCATAAAGTTTCAGACAATTCTAGTTTTCTTCGTAGTTTTATAATGATCAAATTAATTTTTTGTTATGGCCATACAAGCAATATCATTAATCACAAGACAACAAAAAAAGGGCTGCCTGCGCTTTTGATCAGAACCATCTAATACTGTTTTTTAACATGTTGAAACCTATTCTGATATTAAAAAAAAATTTATCAGTTTTTGGTTACCACTCCTTTTATCCCCTAAAAAGGAGCAATGGTTTTGTCCTAAGGTTCGGATCTAATTTTTCTGAAGTATTTTGACGTGCTGAAGCCAATTTTGGACAAAAGAAAAATTGCAGGAAAATATTAGCCTACTTTACACATACAAAACCTTGAAATATATGTACAATACAATAACGAACACAAAGTAGGTGCTATAAGATGTCGGTAAACGATAACTATACCTATGCATAGTACTTGGCAAAAGCTTTTGGTCACTATTAAGATCTGGGTTTCCTTGAATTACAACGCTGGATTCAGTTGAATTTAATAATGTGGGAACAGCACAAACATATAATTGTCTGTCGAGAATAACGATTGCCCGTGAAATAATTCTAACCTATATAAAGATTACGTTTCATTTAAATAAATATCTTTATAAAAACGGTACAACACAAACTTATTTTTGGGTCATTCACTGGAAAATGGTGCACCTCTAACATAGGTATGTACACCAAATTCGCAAACAAGAGGGCATGTTTATGTTTGCACCTAACCTCTACACTAATAAAACGTCCAAATAAAAATATTTAAAAAAGTCACAACGCTTTATGGTTCACAGTTCTGCATCAAAGTTATTAAAAGACATCATCCACAATGTTTCACAAAAATGATCAAAAAACACAAACGTTAGATTTTACATCATTTTACACTGGCGTGCTGCGTGAGCGTGACACTGACGCGTTCCATGACTTCGATATCGTAAAATAAAGTAGGTAAACATTTTTAAGTAAAATTATGTAGCAAATATGTAAACTTGTGTATAAGTAATTAAGTTAATATGTTGACTTAAATATGATATTATTTTACATATATGCTATGTAAAATTATGTAAAATATTTTACATAAAAATGTTCTATTAATCTTACCTCTCAGAGAGGTAAAGTTACATTAATGTTTACTGGGATAATACATTTTGTTTACAAATATATGATAACACGATAAAAAGAGTAATCCATTGCGCCGTTATTGATTTAGAGTAAGTGAAACGGAAAAATAATGGTTTTATTATTTATCCAATAGACACCTCTAAAACTAGTGAAATCGAAAGGGAGATTTTTTCTTTAATTTTATTTGAAAAAATATAATGGTCGATATTTCGGACTGTTATTTGGGGCATGTGGTTAATACAGTAAGTTAATTATGCATATTAGGTAAAATCAGTCGCTGCTATTCAAAATAATGGACAACGAAAATAGAATTTTTTCATTCATTTTATTTGCAAAATATGTAACTGTCGATATGTCGGCCCTTACGGTTATTTAGGACATGCGGTGGAGAAAGTAAGGTAAGTATGCATATTACTATCAATCGTTGCTATTCAGAATGATGGACAACGAAAGTTTGATTTTTTTCATTCATTTTATTTGGAAAATATATAACGTCAATATTTGGGCCCCTACGGTTATTTGGGATATATGGTGGATACAGTAAATTAAGTATGCATATTGCAATCACTCGCTGCTAGTTAGAATGATAGACAACGAAAGTTTGATTTTTCTCATTAATTTTATTTGGAAAATATATTTCGGTCAATATTTCGGCCCCTACGGTTATTTGGGATATATGGTGGATACAGTAAATTAAGTGTGCATATTGCAATCGCCCGCTGCTAGTCAGAATGATGGACAACGAAAGTTGAATTTTTTCATTCATTTTATTTGGAAAATATGTAACGGTCAATATTTCGGCCCCTACGGTTATTTGGGATATATGGTGGATACAGTAAATTAAGTATGCATATTGCAATCGCCCGCTGCTACTCAGAATGATGGACAACGAAAGTTTGATGTTTCTCATTTATTTTATTTGGAAAATATGTGATGGTCATTATTTCGGCCCCTACCGTTATTTGGGATATATTGTGGATACAGTAAATTAAGTATGCATATTGCAATTACCCGCTGCTAGTCAGAATGATGGACAACGAAAATTTGATTTTTTTCATTTATTTTATTTGGAAAATATGTAACGGTCAATATTTCGACCCTTACGGTTTAGGGATTGCATTACCGGTTAACCGGTTAACCGGTTATTAGGATAAAAAACACATGACGATAATTACCGGTTATTTTAATATTTTACCGGTTATTTCGATAAATTCTGAATTTACGATATGTCACGTATTCAACGTTTCTATTTATGTCACTGACTAGTATTCACTAAAGACAGAGTGATTGTCCCAACACCGAGCACTTTTAACAATAAATAAATAATATTATAAAAAGTAAACTCCAAACACCAAGCCCTAAGAAATACAAGAGAGACATTGATAATATCTTGCGACAGAAAATTGAATATTTCACTGCCGCAAATATCCTTGGAATACATTTAGAATTATGTTATTACCAATTCTTATTAACTTATTGACCCACCAATATCGATTGAAGAAAGGCACCTTCAGCTGAGGTATTCTATGCACAAATATCAGTCGAATAACAGATATAGCTTTGAAAAAATAACCCTTTTAACAGGCTATTTTAAAAAATATATAGTATTTTTAGATTAGGTATTCAGTAAATGCCATATTTGAGTTTATGTTTATAATTTTTGTTATTTAAGTAAATATTTTTGTTATTTACAGAATAATTATTTATTTAAATTTGTTTCATTTATATTTTTTCCTTTTGATAAATCAACTTCTATATAAAAAAGTCTGTTTAACAGTCAAATTTTTGTCACTTTGACAGCGATAAAAAAGGAGCATCGTTTTTAATCACCGATAAAAATGCCTGTTCTTCAAAAGCAGAGTACATGTAGTAGTCGCACGTCACTTTGAAATCTGTACTGTCAGCTATAATTTTTAAGTATTGTGGAAACTACCCAGGTAGCAAGGGTACGTTATAATGACGTCAAAATCTGGTGATTCTGGTCAAAAAGACGTCAGGGCACTAAAAATCGACGACAGAATGACGTCTTATAAATGACATTAAAATGACGTGCTACACATCACGTCATATTGTCGTCTTTTTTTGGTGTTAAATTTATTTATATTTTATCGGATTACAAACTTTAAAACTCGCTAATGGCATTTTGTTATCGTAACCAGAGTGTAAAGTTTAAAAAAAAATAAACCGTGTCGTGAGGGATAAGTATTGGCGTTTTTATTCGAGGATATAATGTTTTTTAACATTATCCAAAATAATTTATATTCGAAAGAGTTTGCAAAAATTCGGCAGTTTATTTGTTTAAACTATATTTCTATCTATTCTTTTAATAATAAAATTAGATTAAAATGCATTAAAAGGCAAAATCTATCCGTTGCGTGTTCCAGTTCCAACTATAAAGTCTTTATGTAAGTAACCTCAGGAAGGTTGATTGCTGAGTGCTTAAGGCGTTGTCTTCCGAGTCATGAGGTCGGCGGTTCGTCCCTGCTCACTGCGTTTTTTTTATTGCGAAAAAAATTTTAGTTGTTTTTTTTTTAAGGTAATAGTTGCTTATTGGTTTTTTTCAATTTTAGGTCTGTTTTAGACCATTAAATATTCTATTTATGTTGTAGATGACGATATTACACCTTTACCGTTTTTTCTCCAACACGCTTCCCAGGTTTGTATAAAGTACCTACCTCACTTAAAACTTTAATTCTTAAAATAGTTGACTCCTGACTTCCCCTCCACCGCTCATCAAATTTGAGATAAGGAAAATTTTTTTTTTCGGATTTCTCCCTCTCTGCTCTTCAATTTCGAGATCTGGGGAAAATATATTTTTTTTAACGAACCGCCACTAATACTAATTAATGCAATCATTATGTTCAACAACTACTTGTACTTCTCAGGTGACACTGGTGACAGTTTAATTAAATTAAATAAGTTCTTCTTAATAATTATAAATAAATAAAAATACTAGTAACTCGAAGCGAGAACCTGAAAGATTTTCATATATTTTAAATAAGGCAAGAAATTCAATTTCACATAATAAAGACTTCATTCACCACAAGAAATACTGCTTTTAGCATCCGAAATAGCAATCGCCAAGATAGCTCAGTTGGTTGAAGCGTCAATACTGTAATACGGACAACGGGAGACGTGTAGGTTCGAATCCTACGGACCGCAATTGGTGTAAAGGTAAGTAAAAATGAATTTAATAACTTAATAAACATTATAATTTGCAGGCAACTCTTGTGAGAAAAAGTTGGAGTGATTGTAAACAATATTAGATATGTTAATGTAAATAAAATTACGGATGGCTAACAAACAAATTCATTAGAATAAAACTTATTTATGCATTAATTATTTTATTTTTATCAAGTAGATTACTAACTAGTATGTAGTTTTATATGTTCCTATTACTAAAAACCTGTGGGGGGATTACCAAATATAACCTGAAAAAGACGTCATTAGGAAGTCATTTTCACGTTTTATTTACGTCATCTAACTCGTCATTTCTCGTCACCCCTGACCATTTTTTCACGTCATTTTCACGTGCCTTTGCTACCTGGGTATACTGTACAATATGGGTCGTTTTCGGAAAATTATAATTATTTTTAATAAATTATTGTTGTTGTTCGTTCACATATTCTGTCGTTAATTTATCTTGCCAAAAAACACTCGAGCTTTTCTTTTATGGATAAAGGACCCCGCACACCATATAGGGGGATTTCTGCCTCCAGTCAAATTTAATCCAACCCACGTAAAAATGTTCTTTTGAACCCCCTGAACAAATGTTCAAATGCAGCCAGGTCCGAAAAGGTCTTCGTTTCGAGATATGGAGCCCTAAAGATCGTTCCAAATACGTTTTAAAATTGAAAAAATTAAATTAAAGTTGGCTTTGATATTATGGAAATTCAGAACTGCATAATTAATTCTTAAATAACACCATATTTCTTACTCATGTTAATGACCGACACCGTGGGTCTTCAAAGGCTTCGCTGCAGTTTTTTCAATTCAAGAATAAAGTTGTGATATTTTTTTTTTAAATAAAAAACTTCTGTTAAGTTCTGTGACTTAAAATCTTATGATGAATTATTGTTCTCCGAGCTTCCTAGGATTAGAATTGTTCTTTTTTTATCTGAACTTTCAGAGGGTATCATGTGTTTTATTTTAAATGCCCATTAAATGGGCAATTTAATCAGGTCCATTGATTTTTATTTGAACTATGATTATGGAATTTTCTGTGGTAATCTTACCTAAACAATTTCGATCAATAATTCGTGTCCACGTACTCAAAAAAATGCCGATATTTTTTGAAAAATATAGATGGATAGTAGGAAATTCAATGAATCAAAACAATGTCATTATTGACAAGTGAAAAAGAAAAAAAAAGTGTGAAATAAAACTTAATATTTCGTTGTTTTACTATTGATTTGTATGGAAACAGCAATAGAATTTAGTCATTAAGACAAGGTAACTTTGAGCGATATTGGATTTGGAATCCATATTTCGAAACGAAGACCTTTTCGGACCTGGCTGCATTTGAACATTTGTTCAGGGGGTTCAAAAGAATATTTTTACATGGGTTAGATTAAATTTGATTGGAGGCAGAAATCCCCATATATGGTGTGCGGGGTTCTTTCTTTTTAACTCAAAATTTTGCCAATCAGTAATTTTGCTCGAAAAACTGACATTTGACAAAATCGCTCGACCTCCGGTCTCGCGATTTTTTCATGTCAGTTTTTCTTATAAAATCACTAATTTGGCAAAATTATTTCGTTACAAAGAGAAATTTATCCGATAAAAAAAAGCTCTTATGATCTTACTGTTGATAAAAAACTTTTTGTTTGTTCATTATATTAAATATACGTATAAAAAAATGGTTTTTGTTAAATTTAGATAATTTTGTACATGGAAAAAGACAATTGCCATTTTCGCCACCCTAATCATCCATTCTAAAAATTACCGGTAAATACCGGTTAACCGGTTATTTACATTTTTATTTACCGATTTACCGGTTATTAAAACTTCCGGTAAATTGCAATCCCTACTACGGTTATTTGGGATATATGGTGGATACAGTAAATTTAGAATGCATATTGCAATCACCCGCTGCTAGTCAGAATGATGGACAACGAAAGGTAGATTTTTTTCTTTAATTTTATTTGAAAGATATATAATGATCGATATTTCGCCCTCTACGGGTATTTGGGACATGCGGTGGAGAAAGTAAGGTAATTATGCATATTACTATCAGTCGCTACTATTCAGAATAGTGGACAACGAAAATAGGATTTTATTCATTCATTTTATTTGGAAAATAGGTATGTAACGGTCGATATTTTGGCCCCTACGGTTATTTGGGATATGTGGTGGATACAGTAAATTAGATATGCATATTGAAGTCACCCGCTGCTAGTCAGAATGGTGGACAACGAAATGTAGATTTTTTCTTTAATTTTATTTGAAAAAATGTAATGGTCGACATTTCGTCCACTATGGTTATTTGTACCTAAGTATGTGTGGGAAAATATACAATTACGCTTTTCGGGCAAAATGTAATAAAAGTCGAAAAAATTGTTTCATTACAGAAGCATTTTCGGACATATGAGCTTGAATTATTATTTTTATTAAGTAGATAATCACCTACTGAATTTTTTGTTCACAATTTATGTACCCTATAATAATTTTTTATTTGATAAGTAGGTACCTATTGTAACCAAGTGCACGTTTTATTTTACGATTACAAAAGCTGTAAATAGACTAACAAGTATAGCACATAATTCGTAGCTAAAAACATATAAATATGTAAATGAACAACAAATGGAAGATAACACCAGCACATTATCTTAAATAAACAACAACCTATATTTTGTCATTTTCAAAAAAATGCATTTCATGAGGGTTGATTTCGCCTCCCTTCCCATTATTTGTAATGCTCTCTGTTTATTTCATAAAATATTGAACAAACGACACAGTAATAAGTCTATATAACTGCTAGAAACAAACGATTTACTCTCGTTTATTGATTCAATATTTATATATATTTAGTTGTGACTGTAAAACGACATTTTTCTTTACTTTTGCATTTTATTTAAGTAACTGAATACTTTGGAAAAGTACATGCACTAATTTTATATTTCTTAGTATTATTTGATTGGTCGACTGTAATAAAATGAATCTGGGGAAAAAGTAAATCTAAATCTGAAGCTAACTTCAACGACATGTGGGACACTACCCACGGGGTGGGGGAATTTTTTGGCCGGTGGGGGGTGATTTCGCGGGGAGACTTGGGGGGGGGGTTACTTGTGGTATATAGTAGTGTAAATATGGTAAGTAGTTAACACTCTAAATTTTCTTGTGTTGAAACAACAACACTGGCACTGCTTGAAGTGTCAACACAAAGTATCAGCACAATTGTGTCATGTTTCGTTTCATTTCCTAAACTGCATGAGAGCGTGCGCTGTCCACAGCCACTGACGTGATCCGTAATACCGCACACGGAGCCTCAGCTCCCGCCATCTTGAGTGTTATAAAGTGTCACTGAGCTATACAAGCTGTTTCAACACATGTGACACACCGAAACGTGTCAGCACAAAAGCGCCATTCAACACAGTGTTGCACATCTCTAATGGTAAGTCATAACAATGAATAATATGAATTATTAAACTAACATTATTATTACAATGGAAATGAAGAGTGTTATAACCACCAAAAACGCATTGTGTTAATATCGCATGGCCGGCGTATGGCGTATTAAATAAAATACGCGTTGCTACTCACAGTAGGCTAGAACCACCTTTAAATGAAATATGCATGCACTCTCTCAATTCCTACGGGAAATGGTAACTTTGTATGTCCTGAAACAATTCCCGTAAACTCTGAAATCATTCCCTTGGCCGTTTTCTTGAAAATTCATTTTTAATAATTTTTTTTGAAAACTAATTTTTTGCATTGGTAAAAAGTAAAATTAAACATTCCTATTCAGATTTAAACTTAAAGCAAGTTTGGAGAAATAACATACAAGAAACCTTCATGCTCGACAGCCCCAGACGTTTTGATAATAATCGGGTTATATAAACTTTCCAAGTGGGTAGTCAATTTAGACAAAATCATTAGATCTATTCCTATGTTATTTTGAATGACAGCAATTTTGGTTTACCAATACATCCGTAACCAATGAATAACAGTACTATTTGCGTAACTGGATTTGCTAGGGAAATCCGAGCGCCTCTACTGGCCGTCTGAGTAGACTTTCCATTCTCGAAGGATTACGTAGTGGACGTAAGCACGTGTTGTTCACGTATATAGTTCGCGACGATCATTTCGTTCAATCAGATAATAGGTGAGAATGAGAACCATACTACTGGCGATGGGCCGATGAAGACAACCCACAGAAGAGACATGACGATTACCGAACCACCTACCCACCACCCTGCAGGTACCTGACAAACACCCTTCAGTACCCGTAGTCACCTAACTCTGTGCAGACCAAAAGTGCTACCAAAGAACTTAGGTCTGCACTACCTCGAGCTACATAGCTCATCCCTACCTAACCGATGATCAGAATGGCAGGATATTTTGCGTACCGGTAGTCAATCCCAGCCAAAAATACCCTAAAGTTTACGAAGATACAGATGACTACCCCCAGAGGTGACAAGCTGGCGAAGAAAGATCATCAAGACAGAAGATAAAGACCGAAATTCACACCGCTCACATTTGTGAGTGGGGTTGATCTAAAGTAAGCTCGCCCGCCCCGCACGTGGCCGGTACAGGTCTACAGCGATGTACTAGGGTAAAGAGCAGTAGTCCTGCTCGACCCCAGACATCCGAGACCGTCATCACTGCCAAAGAATATTGTGAACATGATTGAAATCAAAGATCATGAAAAACGTACGAGGAAAATAGATATTGTCTTTGTCTATTGTGTAAACGTAAGAATCCGGGATTGAAGAAGAATTGATACTTAACTGATAGGTTGTTTGAAATATGTCCGGGTATTCAGAGACTTTAAAAATGTAGTAGATCTTTATTTTTATCAATGCAAAAAATCAATTTTCAAAAAAAAAATTAAAAATAAATTTTCTAGAAAACGGCCAAGGGAAGAATTTCGGGGTTTTCGGGAATTGTTTCAGGACAGATCAAGCTACCATTTCCCGTAGGAATTGAGAGAGTGCATGCATATTTCATTTAAAGTTGATTCTAGCCTACTGTGTACTATTAAGTTGGCGGAAGGTGTGGATCTGTCGTCGAAACCAAATTTAAGTTTACCAGTTATTAGACAAAAATTAATAAACGAAAATTGTGCAACGTGTAACAGTGAAGTTATAGATAGTGATGAATGTGTTAGATGCAGTTATTGTGACGATATATTCCATAAACAATGTGCTTCATATGAATAATAATAGTAATAATAATAATAATATTTATTTATGTATCAAAATATTTACATATACGATACATAGTTTGCATTAACATCAAATAAGTAAATAAATAAATATTGGGGTTCCATAAGGAAAGAATGTAATGCCTGCAGTACACTCTCGCCGAGACCGCTCGGCGAATGTCTCTGTTTTTAGTAATGTGAATGAAAGACATGGATATTTTTACAATTAATTAATTTTATTTATTTGCTTTTATCATGATTGGAAAATATTATTTAGGTATTAAGCAAATCACAACTTACACACTTTTTTATTTATTACGAAATTACCTACTTTCTGTATATTGTTGCCCTAATCTGGGCACGCTAATATACTAATTAGGTAAATATTTAAAAACACTAATTATTGGAGAATCAATCAAAACAACTACTCTTCTAGCTAATACTGACGAAGTATTGAATTACATGACATGATTCCTAGTATTTTAAAGAAAAAAATTATGTTGAAAATATATTTTCTAATAACGACATGGACGTTGCTGAAATTGCTGCTGCAGCTTATTGTGCGTTTGCATATTTTAATTATGTGCATATATACAAAAAATATAAAATTGAAAATGATGGTGGATGAAAACAATTCATCGAAATAGTGAGTGTTGAAAATTTAAATGTGATATTAATTATTATTATTTACCTCACTGTATAACAATGAAACATGCCTGAATTAATAAAGGGTGTAGCCGGTTAAGCATATGAAAAATGCCCATAAAGGAAATTACATGAAATGGACATCAAAATATTCCCTTGACTATACAAAAATATTTGTTACAATATTATTGCAGAAATCCAAATCAATAAAATTCTCAGAATATGTTAGTTATGAGGTAATCTTTGCAGAACGGCAATCAACCCCCTCATCTGTAGCCTAATAACCCAGCCAGACCATATTTTTAAATAAAATTAATAAAGTAATAAACAAATTAGCCTTATAAATGCTTCTAAACTATGTATGATGTTTTAGGGCACCAGATTTTAGGTTTCACAGGTTAAATTTACTTAATTTTTCTCCAAGAAGTATGGTTTCCAAACGTTTTTTTGTGTAATGTAGTACAAAAATTATGTTAACAATACATCATCGGAATGACAGAATGATTCTCGTCATCAGAATGACCTAATTACTAACAGTATAATAAACTTTCGAATTGATATGAAAATAAACAAATGAAAACCAAATAGAACAAAATTGTAATGTTTAATACCTATTTAAAAAAATGAAATAAAACAAGAAGTTACAAAATCTACTACGTACTTATTAAATATTTGGTTAAAAAGTGTGTCAATTTCATCGTTATTTAAAACTTTAAAATATTTTGATGAAATTGGAACCGGTGCATCTTTTAATTTGCTCAAAATTCCAGTGCATTCCAGCTCCTGCCTATCTTCCTTATTGAGCCAAAAGAAAGTTTTATTGTTTCGGGCCATGAACGAAACAAGAATCTTGGTACCAATTTCTGTCTGTCTGTAATTAATTCGTGCACAGAAGACACTGCACTATCACCCTCTTTTTGTTTCGTGAATTTTGAACACCCTGTACTTATATGAGTTCAGTTTGAAATAAAAGTCACTTTTCACGAGAGAAAATAAAATAAGTTTTTATTTTTGTTCACGTTCTCACAATACTTGATTTTTGTTGAATAGAACTTAATTAGAGCATTAGTTAATTAGTACGATTAATTAGAACGACAGGATAAGCACTAGAGTAAAAATTTGCCTTTGAATTTTGTCGCGTTTCGACGTAATATTTTTTTCTGAATTCATCTGGAAGATCTTTATGGTCGATAATTTTCAAATTTTTTCGTCAATTAGATAAGTTGCAACAAATTTTTAATTAACAATTGCCCTTTTTGCAAAAATTCAGCTCCCCCAGACAAGAGCAAGTAAGAATATACTAGGTGCCCTCGGCCTCGCGGCTTGTGTTCCCTTTGACTCGTGGCCAAAGAACCGACACAAATCGGAGCGTTAACGAGGCGAGGCGAGGCGAAGCGAGGGTGCACGGGGCGATGCGAGCGTAGCAAGTACACTCTCACCGAGGCGTTGCGAGGGCAGGCGAGTGCATTAACGAGACAAGGCGAGGGCACACGGGGCGATGCGGGAGCAGCAAGTACACTCTCGCGCTCGCCTGCCCTCGCAACACCTCGGCGAGAGTGTACTGCAGGCATAACATAAATAAGAATAAAACTTACATTTATGAATCAAAGAAAATATTCAAGAATTAGTAAGTTAAAACTTGTCAGCCATTCTTGAATATTGTCGCATCCATTCAGTGAATCTTATATCGAAAAAAAACTAAAAGAGATTATCTCTATTTACCTATATTCCCAAAACATAATACTAGAATTTCATTTTTATATTTATTGTTAAAAAAGAAAAAAAACGGAAAAAAGGAGAAGAGAAACAAAAACAAAAATACTTCATATTCAACAAATAATTTCTAAAATTCTAAGTTAACATCGATAAGCCAATCTGAAATAAATTTTTTGAAACTTTTTAATCTAGCTTTGGTTCTAAGTTCTTGGGGAAGCGCATTAAAAATTTTTTGTCCAATGTAATGATAATTTCTTTGTCCTATAGAACGTTGTGTTTTTGGTAAAATTAGCTGTTCTTTAACTCTAAATCGTGTAGTATGATCATGTGTACTAGTATTAACTAGTAGGTTGTATTTTGCTAAGTAAGTGAGAGCAGATTTATAAAATAATTTTTTTATACTTAATATTCGATACTATTGGTATATTAATTCGGAAGGATGGCGTGAATCTAGTTTAAATATTATTTTACGGATTCTTTTTTGTGCTACCTCTAGTGGTCTTATAGTCGTAGAATAAGCCCCTCCCCACCCTACAATTCTATATAAAATCAGTGATTGCACTAATGCAAAATAGGATGTCATCAAATTTTTGCTATCTAAAATTTGAGTTATTTGCTTAAACAAAAACATTAAAGATCTAATTTTTTTTACTAAATTTTGAATGTGCAAGTCCCATTTTAGGTTAGAATCTATTTCAATTCCTAAGTATTTAACATGTTCAGTACGTTCGAGAGCCCATGTACTGTTCCTAAAAGGTAAATGTATGTTTATTATATTGTTCCTAGGTAAGCCGTTTTTGTAATTAGCAAAAGGTAAGTAGCATGTTTTCTGTAGATTTATAGTCAACAAGTTGTTATGGAAGAACTCTATCATACTTTCCCGGCCTCTGGCGATCCGGTTTTCAACTTCCTCCCAAGTATTTCCTTCTACGAGTAGTATGGTATCATCCGCAAATGAAATAATTTTTCCAGAGCAATCTAGGGTGAGCAATTCATTTATATAAATTAAAAAGAGAATAGGCCCTAAGACCGTCCCCTGAGGAATTCCATATGAAACATTTAAAGTTTGGCTAGTACATTTGTCAATTTCTACCATTTGCTGTCTATTTGTTAAATAGCTGCCTATTAGGGAGTGCGCTACGCCACGAATACCAACACTATATAACTTTGACAAAAGCCTTCGATGACTTACTGTGTCGAAGGCTTTTGCCAAGTCTATGAACACTCCCGCGCAAGGTCTACTATTATCCAGACATTTATAAATATTTGAAGTTAATAAGGCGATTGCGTCATTAGTTGATTTATTTTTTGTGAACCCAAGTTGAAGCTTTGAAATTATATTATTTTTATCAAAAAAATCTACGAGCCTGACCCTCGAAAATTTTTGCTATATTAGATATGATACTGATTGGTCTATAGTTTTCCACTTTGTTTTGGTCCCCTTTCTTATAAATCGGTTTTATAATAGCCATCTTAAAGTGGGATGGACATTTTCCTTTTGTGAAACTTAAATTAATTATATGGCATAAAGGCTTTGAAATTTCGTTACATACGCATTTTAGTAGGCTAGTAGGTATTTTATCAAATCCTGGTGATGAGTCATTTTTACTTCCACATCCAGTGGAAGTATAGTAACGACAAAAAAATTTTTAAAAGTTTTTATTGTTCAAATAGGCTTAGAATGTCATGAAACGTCGAGATTTCAAGTTTGAGCGAAAAAAAATTTCTGTCTGTCGGTCTGTAACTTTTTTTGTGCGCACGTTTACTCTGGAACCGTTTGAGATATTGACTTGAAATTTGGTACACATATGTACTTTAATGAGATCTAGAACTAGATTATATTTTCATCTTGTTCCGTCGAAGGGTTGGGGGGTAAATTGGGGTAAATTTGGGGAAAATAGGTAAATCAAGCAGGTAAGAGTCCATAAAATTGGTATTTAGTATATACAAGAGAAGCTAAGGTCTCAAAAAAAATTTTGGCATTGGCCACCCCCATTACCACCATTATTAAAGGGGATGAAAAAAAATGTGATTTAGTGCGTGTACAAGAACCAGAAACCTCAAAATATTTTTTTACTTTATCCAGGTTTCAAAAATAATGAGTTTATATTAGTAAAATTGTGATTGTATTCTTCATTAATGGTTTGATTATTTATTAGTATAGTTTGTGCCATTTTTCCCCAACAGTAGCATAGTGAGTGTTAAAAATTTCAACAACTTTTTTTATATTTGTTTCAGGTATATTATCTTTATTTAGAATTTCAAGAGTTGTTGTTGTTCGTTTTATTAGTATACTCATTAATTGTTTGCCACAGTTTTTTACTGTTATTTTTATTTTGTTGTATAATGTTCTTGTAATAGTTACTTTTCAATTCTTTTGCTAAATTTACTATTGTGTTTCTGTATAATTTATATTGATTTAATATGTTCTCATCTTTGGTTCTTTTATATGTTTTATATAATATATCTCTTTTTTGTATTGACTGCAATAAACTGTGTAACCCATGACTTCTTTTTCCATTTATTGTTTATTATAATTTTATTTGTAGCTTTCTTGATATTATTTTCAAGTATATTTAAAAAGTTTTTTGTAGCCGTATCGGGATCATCATTATTAAAAACTGTATTAAAATTTTCATTGCTTAATAAACTTTTTAATTTTGTGTAGTTAATATATTTTTTTGTATTGTTGAGTTTTGTATTATTTTTTTCATCGTTTGATAAATTATATTGTAAAATTGTTGGATAATGGTCTGTTATTTTGGAATGTAGTACCATAGGCTTTAGTTTATCATATTTTACAAAATTACTTCTGAGAAATATGTGATCAAGACAGGTTTTTGAATTTTTTTCAACTCTTGTATATTTATTAATTAATGATTTGTATCCGTTTTCGTAGATTATGTTTAAATAATTATGCGAATCGTTAGAACTACCTAATATATCTATATTAATATCGCCAATTATTATATCCGTATCGCAACGTGGTATATTTTGTAAATGCGTTTCAAGTTCGTCAATAAAAAGCGAAATATCTATGGGATGCGGCCTATATATTGCTGTTATGGATGTTGTTTTATTACCTTGCTTAAAGGTGAGTCGTAAACACTTAATAGTAGCGATGGTGATTATATTTATTTGGAAATTGTAACATGTTTTTATATAGATTACTGCGCCATCGTTCCTATTAATATTACTTTCGCTACAAATTTTCGTATATCCCTGTATTTCAAACAGTTCCAAATTGGGTATTTTATGCGTTTCCGTTAGAACAATTACATCAAAAATATGGTTAAGTTTTTCAAGCACAACCTCAAGAACATTAAAATTTTTTCCCAAACTTCTAATATTTGTGTGAAATATGCTAAAATTTTCATTCTTATTTTGTAGTTTGTGGTATCATTTAGTGTTTCTATTTCTAGTGTAGGTATTTCAAATAGATTATTAAAGTCTCTCACGTAATTACCCATTAAACTTAATGATCTATTATTTATTACGTTAGAATATGAATACAATATATAGTATTGGTGATAAAATTTATATATAGATTTCAGAAATGGGTGAACTTTAATATAGAATAAATTTATAAAATGTATGTATACTAAAAAAAGCAAAAAAGGTAAACAAGAAATTGTATTTATTCAAACTTGAAAAGTTATCGTTTACCGGCCCTGGTAATTTTCGGACTATACGAGATTCTTTTTTTTTCTTTCTTGTAGCTTGATTTGTCAAGTCCTTTTTCATCACTGGCTGAGAATTATTTTTACTGCCACTTGCTTTATTAGTCGCTATTTCACTCTGTTGTATCTTATGTTGTTGGGTATCTTTATTTCTTGTTTGATTATCTTCCTCCTCTCGTTCTTCCTCACTAAGTTCCGAGGTAGTTTTTTCTGATTCTTCTATTTCTTTCAATTCTTGTGGAGTATACGAGGTGCTGTCTAATAACAGTTTATATCCTAATATTTTTGCTTCTTGGTTTTGTGATCTAGCTATCCGTAAGTGCTTTCTAAGCGTTCTTTGGTCCTCTCTATCTTCCAGACTCAAATCGTTTGCTATAGATATACCTACCATGTTCTTTAAGTTTTTTAAAATTTTCTTTATTATTAAACAAGGTTATCTTCTTTAGAAAAGAGATAAATTCAAGCACAATTGGAGGATTCTGAGATTTTCCTATCTTGTAAATATTAATATGATCTTCTGTAATATTCGTACCAAGCAGGTTATTTATTAGTTGTATAGTGCTTTGTAATAGGTCTGTAAGCTGATCAGGCTGGTTTTTTATACCAAAAATCACAACGTTATTTTTACGATTTTTTCTTTCCAGGTAGACGCACCTTTTTCTTAAAATTTTAACTTGTTCGTTGGTGTTTTCTATTTTATTTGTCAAACCTACTGTTGTTAGCTCAATCTTAGTTGTAATTTCTAACGTTTGCTTATTATTTGCCAGAAGAAATACGTTATATAGTTTTAACTGATCTTCAGTGAGGTTTCCTAGGTCATCCATATTATACTTTACAAAGGTAATATAAATATGGTCACTGGTGGAATAGTGCTTCTAACGCGAACAGTTTTTGTTCGAGTTTGTAGCGTACACGATAATAACCCTTATGGTTTTTAATTACTTAAAGCAATTCATAATATTTAACTAATAGTTCGTTTGTTTATTATTAAATTTTCGTACCTTTATATTTCCTGCTTGCATATAACTAATTATACAATTGCTAAGAGTTTGGTGAATTTTTATACACAGTAACACACTTGAAGAATGTAATAATTGGTTATGTCCCACATGCAAGAATAACAGTATGCAGAAACATATATTTAACATTGTATTATACCTAAAGAAAAACATGACTAAGTTAAATGAGGTAATTATAAAGCAGCAGGAAATCATCATAAGTCAAGGGAATAAAATAAATGATTTAGAAAACATTGTGCGAAATATTAATGATAACCCCAGCAAACACACTTGTAATACTTACATACTAATTATGTTTCATCTAAGGAAACATAGCACAAATATATAGTATGTATGTATATTTGTATTAATTAGCATATGTCTCATTTATATAGTTGTAAATTATATACACAACACTGATTAATATAAGTATTAATATTCTTACAACATACTGTTTATATAATTAAAAAATATACATATTACGTAATGTTTATGTAATTTTTATGAAGTAGCTAGGGCGTAATGACTATATCTTGCGTTTCTTTGAAGCTGTGGCATTTTTGAAGGTTATGTTATTTTTATTTATCAGATTTGTGTTTAACGTTAATGCAATGTAATGTCACACAGGTCAAGAATGAAAAAATATAGAGCCGATGAGTCAAACTTGTTTGTATAGAAATTTAACCAATATGCAAAGAAGAATTAATAGCATTTTAAAAACATAATAACAATAACTACAGGTATTTTAAGTTTAAGGATTCTGCCTCACTAATAAATTTAGAAATTGCAGGATCTTTTACATAAGGTAAAATCACCTGTATACCTAATATTATTTCTTAAAAGTCATACTACCATAACTATTTATCCAATATGTGTCTATCTCAATTTCCTATAATAAACTCAATTATTAGGTACCGATATCATTTAATAATATAAAATCCCGATACCCATTACTATAACTTTTTTCATTAACTTTGTTGGACACCCTGGTGGCGCAGTCAGTTAAGACGCTAGGATAAACGAGATACGTACATAGTAGACGTGGGTTCGAGGTAAGTAAAATTTTTTAATTATCACTATAAATAATGAATTTACGGAATACTAATATTAATTGGAGCATGATAGCGAAGGAATTTAAACGCGGCGCGGTGGTTGGGTGATTAAAAAGTGTTTATTTTCATCTATTTTTTTAACGGGCACATCAAGAATATGCAGTAGCATCAATGTAATATTAGTGCATGCCCAGCAAACAAAACTTATTGATATTATATAACCTAGTAGTAATGAGTTACATTAACAGTATTTATTAATGTTATGTTAATATTATGACATTTGTTATAAAATAATAATATAATCAATATAATAATATTGTAACATTTAAAGTTCAGCCAATATAACAAAGTTATATAACAATGTATAGTTTAATAATATTTTTGTTACATAAAAACTCTTATAATGAATATACCGTGCGTGTAATTTCCCATTAGGCATGTACATTCACGTAGCGCGAGAAATATGACAACACCGGCAGCCGTAAATTCGTCCGTTGGTGGAGCATCCAGCTCTGTTATTTCATTTCAGCCAGCTGGCACACGCGATGTTGTAATTCTTACTCCCCATGCCTAGCCCGCGACTACACACACGGTATAACTTAAATAATAAAAATTGTATAACTATTATGTTAAAGTTTCGTAAATTTATATTTAAAAGCGTTTGTGGTAGGGCGGCAGACTCGGGCATTCCGCAGAGGCCATTTTCTTCGTGTTTTCATTAAGCTAAGCCTAAAGAAGCTCAACGTCCCAGCATCCGAGCATCGGTATGTAGAAACTATAGTTGATTTAAATTTAGTTAATATTGGTGATCAGTGTGCATTGAAGATAAGCATCAGGTATATAAAATATATTATAATTTTTCTGTCTATCAAATAAAAATAAACTTTTTTAATTCTAACCTCAAATCAAAATATGGAAAAGAAAGGCATGTTTTAACACAGAGAACCAAATAATTGTTGAAAAATTAAAAAGTAAAGTAACTTAGTCATTTATCCTGTCACCAATTATCAGTGTGTAGAAATTTTGAAACTGAATACAATATTTTTAAAAAGAGTAATTACCATTAAAAGCAGTTTTTCTCTAAAGTAAACGACATTTCAAATTAGGTATGTATTTTTGAAGTGACCATCACCATTTTCATTTCGAATGTTCTTATATAATATTATAACTAAAGTTTTCTGAATTAAAGTATATTTGACGGTATTGTAATTTAAAAAATATGCATTGTTATTATATCGATTCCAGAAATAGTGGAGAGAAGCAATCCTTGAGATAATATTCATAGGATACTAATTTATTTACTAATGAATGTTCCACGAAATGCTCAGGAAGAGCTATTGGATTAGTTTAAAGCGTTGACCTGGAGGTTATCACGGCAAAGAAAGGTGAGGAACTTTAACTAATAACTATATGAATATCTTATTAATATTGCTATCATTGTTTCAGAAGTTTTTGTTGGAAGTTTTTCGTATGTGATGGAACATGAAATAGAACAGGTAGTATCAGAGTGGTTTTGCTTAGCAAAACAGAGGCATAAGAGGGAAAAGAAACACAAGGCATCTTTTGAGAGCAGAGGAATAACAAAATTTGTTAGGACACCTAGATTCTGTAGCTGTAGGTTTCTGGAAGCCAGTGTGTTCGTCTAGTTTGACTGGAAATTTGTTATACAGGTTTTTGCATAAGTATTCTTAGAAACGACAAAGAATAGAACTTACCAATTTAATAAAAACATCTAAATAAGCCTTTGTTAGAAACTAAGTAATTTCCAAGACACATATTAAGCAGATCAATGAAAAGTAATCTCAATTTATTGTTTTTTAATATTGTTTAGTTTTGCATAGACGTAATATTGTAAGTAACTATTGCAAGTTTTATCCATTTTTATACCACTGAACACAATTTACAATTTTGTTCTACATGAGTAATTGTATTTCGATGATATTTACATATAGTAAATTTAAAAGCACTGTATCTTGGAACTCATTAAGTTTCGAAAAAAAATTACAAAATTTTTGTGAATTTTGTGACTAGTCTAAGTTTGTCGATACATTTATAAAATGTCCTACCATATCGACTGCTTTGACAATGCTATCTTGGAATATTTTTTTGTCATAAATAATCGTAAAACTAATGTTATGCTACCACAGATAGCATATTTTTTGTTACATAGATTGGACGAATATTTAAAAATTTCGTTTTGTATATTTTACACGGTATATCTAAATTCATATCATAAATTTCGAGATGTGATTTTGTGTCCCAAGATATTTTTAAAAAGTTTATATAGACAAGAGTTTGAAATGCTTCCAAATTAAGCTGCGGACAGGGACGTCCGGTGAAACGTAGGTTAATCGTGTCTCAGTACTGAAGTATGGGACCTAAATAATAATTTAAGGCATGACTATGAAGACCAAATTAAGAAGTTTTTCAGAAAAGTTTGCGATTTAAATTTGAGACAAAAAATTAAAAAATGAGCTGCCTCACATAATCCGTTTTTGTGAAAATACTACTACTAAAATAATTTAAAAACTTTTTTTCAGAATAAGGGCATATCTGCAGATTTAAAATTTTGTTGAGTTTGAATTTTTTATTTATAAAATTTAAATAGGGTGTAATTTCGTAAAAAATCAAAATTTTTTGACGGGATGTGAAATCCTTTGAATTTTCGCTCTTATTCTGAAAATTAATATTTTAAAGTAGCTATGTCTTGAAAGTCTTGTTTGGGTTCCACAGTACTGAGATATGGCGAACTTATATAATTACACGAATTTAGATACACTGAATATTATTTAGTACATTGTTTATGTATGAAGTCAAGTGAATAATAAATCCATTCCACCATTGTGTAGCAGATGATTTTTATTTTATTTATTTTTTTATAGTTTTGGTAACATGTTATCTCTTCCAAATATAGATTTATAACTATCACTGCTTTTTTAATAATTACTTTTCAATTATATGTGTGTGTTTATGGAGTTAAAGTAATTTTCAAATATGCCAAAAATCACGTACAAAATGTGTTTGCAGTATTTCAAATTAACGATTTGTGTATTTAAAACTGAGTATATAGAGTGTTGCACTTAAGAGGGTAACAAATACCCTTATAACTTTTTTCCGATTTGAAACAAATTTTGCTCACATTAGAACAAATTAAGATTTACTTAAGGCTAAAAAAACATACCCTACAAATAAATGCAAAGACAACAGCGAATGTGTTTTTGCCATAAGTAGATGCTAATTTGTTCTCTATTTGAGTAAAACTTGCTTCAAATCTGGAGAAAGAAGTTATAAGGGTGTTACACTCTTAAGTGTGGCACACTGTATATTTGGTAACGGAAGTATGTACAGTTATATAACTTTTGATAAAATCATTATATAACATTCATAGAAAATTGTTATATCTGTTATATAATAATAACATTATAAAAGTATAAATATTATGTTGCTGAAACATAACTGTTATTATAACTAGTTATATTAATGTTATATAATATCTCAGTTAGTCTGAGTGGGAAATAGTAACATTAGCGTTATACCATTATTTTGTTTGTGTTACATAACTCGTTACATTTAAAGTTGGTAGGGTTATATAACAAAAATATTTTAAATATATAACGATGTTTGAGGTACATATAGATTATGTATCTAATAAATATAGCGTTTATGTAGCCTATACCTTTGGTTTTCCATGAATTAGGGACATGTATACTCTTAGTTTCCTACGTAGACGCTACACCAGACCTATTTTTGAAATGTATCTGTTATATAGACTCTATATGTTTGTGTTTGCTGGGGCCAGCCAAGAAAATAACCAAATCTAATTGGAAATGACAACAGAGGCAAACAATCTCAGCACCCAACAAACCTATATTCAAACATTTTAAGTAAAAACACATAGATGGCAACCACAACACATCCCTGTCAAAAAAATCTCATCAATCCGTATTGAAAATTATCAAAAATTAATAAGTATCTATGAGAACCTATATGGTCAATCAGTTTCTATAAGAGTTAGATAAAGTTGCTGTTGAAATAGTTATCAGTTTATATCAGAATAGACCAGCAAAACGAGTCAAGCCATATCCATTTGTAAATCCAAACATTTACTTATACCACATCAATGAGAATTTATGAGCACAGTATCTAATGTAATTCATGCGGCTTTCCATGATTAAAAGACAAGTGTTTCTTTAAGAAACGAGCTGCATTAGGTTAGAACAGTTTTGATTTGCAATTGAAGATTACAAATTACAATGTTTGAATAGGGATTTATGAGATCAGTTTCTATGAGTATTAATGTTTTTTTTTCAGTAATATATTAAATGTGTTTTCATTTGTTTGAATGGGTAAAAAGAAAGGTCAGTTTTCAACTGCAATTGCAAATACAAGTTACATCACTTTGAATGGGGTTATATGCGATTAATTTCTAAAAGTATTTATGCTGTTTTCCGAATAAAATTGTGATGAGGTTTAATCAGTAACAAATTGTTCACTACTTGTTATGATATGGTCGGAAATTCCAAGTACACATTTAGTATTCCTTCAAGAGGATTGATGAGAGCAGTTTCTACGAGTATCTATTTGTTGTTCCTCTAGTAAATTCCCAGTAAACACAAAACCTCTTCAACAAGTGCGAAGGAAGTTTTTTAAAGAAGTAAATCTTCTTATGAGACTTCTTACGCGAAGACTACAAACCTCACTGAGAATTACGAATGTCAGCCACAAACAACATCTTAAATATATTCTGTAGCAGTAACAATTCATGTTTGAAATGAGAAGTGTATGTACTACTACACCGAGTGATTTTTAAACGACTCAACAAAAAGTCTTACAGACCTCGCAATAAAATAGTTTTTCTTTTCTTTATTGTAGCGATTTATAATATATGCATAAATATTACTGTTAGAGTATGCATCTTTACACCTTACCTTAATCTTTTTATAACGTCACATAATACTCACAATGCAACTTCTTGTAGTAGTTTTTCAGTACTTCTTAATGACATCGCATTTAGATTTTATTGAAGGGTTACTTGCAATGTTACATAGTATTCTGAATAAGTAATTTCTGCAAATACTGCACACCATAATGCTTGACGTTTACTTCACCGACCAATATATTAAATTGGTGATAATAAAATGCTTAACTGTCGCTTGATAATACTATAACTTCATTTGCAAAACACACGTCCAGGGTAAATGCAATTTTGTGGAAAATACTTTAGTACACTGTTTATATAGCCCCAACGAACTACAAAACATATACAGGTTGGTCCAATTCCTATCGCAGAGTATTATTCTAGAAAATGGTGGAGGACTGGTTCAATTTTTTTTCCCTTTTACTCTTTCTTTCTTACTGCATCACCCTGTCAAAAAAATCTCATCAATCCGTATTGAAAATTATCAAAAATTAATAAGTATCTGTGAGAACCTATATGGTCAATAAGTTTCTATAAGAGTTAAGTAAAGTTGCTGTTGAAAATGTTATCAGTTTATATCCGCATTGACCAGCAAAATGAGTCAAGCCATATCCATTTGTTAATCCAAACATTTACTTATACCATATCAATGAGAATTTATGAGCACAGTATCTAATGTAATTCGTGCGGCTTTCCGTGATTAAAAGACAAGTGCTTCTTTAAGAAACGAGCTGCATTAGGTTAGAACAGTTTGGATTTGCAATTGAAGATTACAAATTATAATGTTTGAATGGGGATTTATGAGATCAGTTTCTATGAGTATTAATGTTTTTTTTCAGTAATATATTAAATGTATTTTCATTTGTTTGAATGGGTAAAAAGAAAGGTCAGTTTTTAGTCAGCAATTACAAATACAAGTTTAATCGCTTCGAATGGGATTATATGCGATCAATTTCTAAAAGTATTTATGCTGTTTTCCGAATATAGTTATGATGAGGTTTAATCAGTAACAAATTGTTAACTACTTGTTATGATATGGTCGGAAATTCCAAGTACACATTTAGTATTCCTTCAAGAGGATTGATGACAGCAGTTTCTACGAGTATCTATTTGTTGTTCCTATAGTAAATTATATAAGTCTTTATCAGTACAGATTCGGATTTAATTTAAATATGAAAATTATATCAGAATAAAGCAACCAAATATTTTAAACAGTATCTATTTGTAAATCCAAACATTTACTTATACTATCTCAATGAGAATTTATGAGAACAGTATCTAATGTAAAACGTGCGGCTTTCTGTGGTTAAATGGCAAGAGTTTCTATAAGAAACGAGCTGCATTAGGTTAGAACAGTTTTGATTTGCAATTGAAGATTCAAAATTATAATGTTTGAATAGGGATTTATGAGATCAGTTTCTATGAGTATTAATGTTTTTTTTCAGTAATATATTAAATGTGTTTTCATTTGTTTGAATGGGTAAAAAGAAAGGTCAGTTTTCAACTGCAATTACAAATACAAGTTTAATCACTTCGAATGGGGTTATATGCGATCAATTTCTAAAAGTATTTATGCCGTTTTCCGGATATAATTGTGAAGAGGTTTAATCAGTAACAAATTGTTCACTACATGTTATGATATGGTCGGAAATTCCAAGTACACATTTGGTATTCCTTCAAGAGGATTGATGAGAGCAGTTTCTACGAGTATCTATTTGTTGTTCCTCTAGTAAATTATATAAGTCTTTATCAGTAAAGATTCGGATCTAATTTAAATATGAAAATTTATATCAGAATAAAGCAACCAAATATTTTAAACAGTATGTATTTGTAAATCCAGACATTTACTTATACTATCTCAATGAGAATTTATGAGAACAGTATCTAATGTAAAACGTGCGGCTTTTCGTGGTTAAATGGCAAGTGTTTCTATAAGAAACGAGCTGCATTAGGTTAGAACAGTTTTGATTTGCAATTGAAGATTACAAATTATAATGTTTAAATAGGGATTTATGAGATCAGTTTCTATGAGTATTAATGTTTTTTTTCAGTAATATATTAAATGTGTTTTCATTTGTTTGAATGGGTAAAAAGGAAGTTTTGAACTGCAATTACAAATATAAGTTTAATCACTTCGAATGGGGTTATATGCGATCAATTTCTAACAGTATTTATGCTGTTTTCCGAATATAATTGTGATGAGGTTTGATCCGTAACAAATTGTTCACTACATGTTACGATATGGTCGGAAATTCCAGGTACATATTTAGTATTCCTTCAAGAGGATTAATGAGAGCAGTTTCTACGAGTATTTATTTATTGTTCCTACAGTAAATTGTATAAGTCTTTATCAGTATGCATTCGGATCTAATTTAAATACAAAAATCATATCAGAATGAAACCCCAAATATTTTAAACAGTGTCCACCTGTAAATCCAAGATAATATTATAATGAGAATCCATCACAACAGTATCTAATGTAACGTGTGCGGTTTTCCGTGGCTAAATTTTAAAATTATTTGCAATAAATAAGCTTTACCGGATTCGAACAGTTTTGCATTTCCAGATGAACAGTTTTAATTGTTAGGGATTTTTTTTTTCAATAAAATGTGTTTTTATTGGAAAATAAACATTACACAAAGACACTGATCTCATAGATCCCTATTTAACAATTAAAACTATTCTTCTGGAATTGCAAATTAAAACTGTTCAAATCCGTTAAAGCTATTTATTAAAAATACTTTTAAAATTTAGCCACAGAAAGCCGCACGCGTTACATTAGATACTGTTCTGATTGGTTCTCATTAAAATATATCTTTAAATGTTCGGATTTACAAGTGGATACTGTTTAAAATATTTGGTTGTGTCATTCTGATATAATTTTTGTATTTAAAGTAGATCCGAATGCATACTGATAAAGACAAATTTTCTATTGGAACAACAAATACATACTCATAGAAACTGCTATCATCAATCCTTTCGAAGGAATACTAAATATGTACCTGGAATTTGCGACCATATCGTAACATGTGGTGAACAATTTGTTACTGATCAAACCTCATCACAATTATATTCGGAAAACAGCATAAATACTGTTAGAAACTGATCGCATATAACCCCATTCGAAGTGATTAAACTTGTATTTGTAATTGCAGTTGGAAACTGACCTTTCTTCTTTACCCATTCAAACAAATGAAAACACATTTAATATACTTACTTATTACTGAAGAAAAAACATTAGTACTCATAGAAACTGATCTCATAAATCCCTATTCAAACATTATAATTTGTAATCTTCAATTGCAAATCAAAACTGTTCTAACCCTAATGCAGCTCGTTTCTTATAGAAACTCTTGCCATTTAACCACGGAAAGCCGCACGTTTTACATTAGATACTGTTCTCATAAATTCTCATTGAGATAGTATAAGTAAATGTCTGGATTTACATATAGATACTATTTAAAATATTTAGTTGCTTTATTCTGACATAATTTTCATAAATTAGATCCGAATGCATACTGATTAAAACTTATATAATTTACTATTGGCACAACAAATACATACTCGTAGAAACTGCTATCATCAATCCTTTCGAAGTAATACTAAATATGTACCTGGAATTTCCACACGTAACATGTAGTGAACAATTTGTTACTGATCAAACCTCATCACAATTATATTCGGAAA
Organism: Rutpela maculata; assembly: GCA_936432065.2. Classification (NCBI taxonomy): domain Eukaryota; kingdom Metazoa; phylum Arthropoda; class Insecta; order Coleoptera; family Cerambycidae; genus Rutpela; species Rutpela maculata. The sequence continues at coordinate 32,322,641 of OW386294.2, read as the reverse complement.
ACAGCATAAATACTGTTAGAAATTGATCGCATATAATCCCATTCGAAGTGGTTAAACTTGTATTTGTAATTGCAGTTGAAAACTGACCTTTCTTTTTACCCATTCAAACAAATGAAAACCCATTTAATATATTACTGAAAAAAAAACATTAATACTCATAGAAACTGATCTCATAAATCCCTATTCAAACATTATAATTTGTAATCTTCAATTGCAAATCAAAACTGTTCTAACCAAATGCAGCTCGTTTCATATAGAAACTCTTGCCATTTAACCACGGAAAGCCCCACGTTTTACATTAGATACTGTCCTCATAAATTCTCATTGAAATAGTATAAGTAAATGTCTGGATTTACAAATAGATACTGTTTAATATATTTGGTTGCTTTATTCTGATATAATTTTCATATTTAAATTAGATCCGAATGCATACTGATAAAGATTTATATAATTTACTATTGGTACAACAAATACATACTCGTAGAAGCTGCTATCATCAATCCTTTCGAAGTAATACTAAATATGTACCTGGAATTTCCGACCATATCGTAACATGTAGTGAACAATTTGTTACTGATCAAACCTCATCACAATTATATTCGGAAAACAGTATAAATACTGTTAGAAATTGATCGCATATAACCCCATTCGAAGTGATTAAATTTGTATTTGTAATTTCAGTTGAAAACTGACCTTTCTTTTTACCCATTCAAACATATGAAAACACATTTAATATATTACTGAGAAAAAAAACATTAATACTCATAGAAACTGATCTCATAAATCCCTATTCAAACATTATAATTTGTAATCTTCAATTGCAAATCAAAACTGTTCTAACCTAATGCAGCTCGTTTCTTATAGAAACACTTGCCATTTAACCACGGAAAGCCGTACGTTTTACATTAGATACTGTTCTCATAAATTCTCATTGAGATAGTATAACTAAATGTAAAGACTTATATAATTTACTAGAGGAACAACAAATAGATACTCGTAGAAACTGCTCTCATCAATCCTTTTGAAGGAATACTAAACATGTACTTGGAATTTCCGACCATATCATAACAAGTAGTGAACAATTTGTTACTGATTAAACCTCATCACAATTATATTCGGAAAACAGCATAAATACTTTTAGAAATTAATCGCATATAACCCCATTCAAAGTGATTAAACTTGTATTTGTAATTGCAGTTGAAAACTGACCTTTCTTTTTACCCATTCAAACAAATGAAAACACATTTAATATATTACTGAAAAAAAAACATTAATACTCATAGAAACTGATCTCATAAATCCCTATTCAAACATTATAATTAGTAATCTTCAATTGCAAGTCAACCTAATGCAGCTCGTTTCTTATAGAAACACTTGCCATTTAACCACGGAAAGCCGGACGTTTTACCTTAGATACTGTTCTCATAAATTCTCATTGATGTGATATAAGTAAATGTTTGCTGCTACATTCTGGTAGAAACTGATAAAAATTTCAGAAGCAACTTTACTCCAGGCTCCAGTAGAGGGAGCTGTATACGTGTAGCTAATTCATATCTAATCTAATGTGACCTAAGGAACTGAAGTGTGTTTGTTAAATTAAAAACAAAGCAGTCTCTTTCACTGCTAACTCATTCATTGCTTCTAGGCTAGAACAAGAACACCCGAGGAAATAAGGACTTTGCAGAATTTTGTGTTTACCACAATATTAGTATTTCTATTTGAAATATGCAATTTAAACTGTACATTTGTCGGCATGCATATCCAAATTAATACTAATAAAAAAGCAAAATGGAAGTTTACAATAAAAATACATCTCTAAAATATACAATTGAAACTGTACATTTGTTGACATGTATATCCACATTAATACTAATAAAAAACAATGTTGAAATTTACAATAAAAACATGTTGATAAATGGTGTGTTACATACGATAGATACTGGAGAAAGGACGGACTGGAACTCTTATGATATTACTTATAGAAAAGTTTAGAATCTCTTTAAAGTTGTATCTGTAATTCCATATGTTTACAGATATAAGGGCAAGGGTGCATTTGCAGACACTAAACTGTAGATTTGATGATGTATATTTCATATAAGTACTCATGAAAGGGCAACATGATAATTCCAAATAGCTCATTCGGAATTACTGTTTCATAACCGATTTAAAACTTAATAAAACAGATAAAATCCTGTCTGTATAATACTAATATAACTTATAGGAACGATAAAACCGCATCACTTTTTTTTTATAAGTTTCTATGTGGAATTTTTGGCAGGGATATCAATCAAAGTAGACAAATAAAGCAAAAACCAGCCGACGAACAAAAAACCAATAGCCAAGATAACAAAAATGTAAAAACATCAACTGAGTCAGAGATAAATAATCCACGACCTACATCAAACACGTCACAACAAAAACACACAAAAATACAAACATCAACATACAGTGGTATGCAAAATAAAAGGTTTACACCAATAATTGGAACGAGATCAAATATAACATTAAATGTTGTACCAAGAAAATTTGGTTTTTCGTGTCACGTGTGGGTACGGATGTGAGAGAAGATGACCTGAAAAAATGTTTAAATGATGCAGAAAAAGCAGATTATGTTGTTCAGTGGATGAAACCACGAGGCAGTGTACATACCTACAACTCCTTTAAGGTTGGAGTACCCAAAGAGCTGGAAGAAAAATGTCTGGACCCAAAATTTTGGCCCAACGGAAGCTTTGTTAACAAATTCCTTTTTTCAGCGAAGAATAGGAACGAAAATGCAAACAATAATTCTTTTTTAGAGTAACGGACGCAAAAAGAGTATGTAATCAAATTCCAAACAAATTTGAACTAAAAATTCTTCATTTAAATACACAATGTTTAAGAAATAAAGTAGAAAGGCTAGATTTAGAAGTGAGTAATCTTAAAATAAATGTTTTATGTTTAGTTGAGCATTGGATGGAAAAGGACGAAATTGTAATTTTAAATAACTACTCATGTGTAAAATGTTTCTCCAGAAACAAATTTAGGCATGGCGGCGCAGCTATATATGTGCAAAACAATACTAAACCAATAACAAAAAGTAGAATTGATTTAAGCAGTATTAGCTCAGAAAAAGATTATGAATTAGCAGCGATAGAAATACAACAAACTGAGAAAAATACAAATAATAGGTATTTTAATCATTACAATATACAGATCACCTGATAGTAATGCAGATATATTTTTTTCAACAAACTTGAAACTACATTAGAGAAAATTGACATGTCAAAATATAAACTGGTCATCACCGGTGACTTCAACATCGACTTTTCTGAAAATTCATTGAATAAGCGTAGATTAGAGTACATAATACAGTCATTTAACCTAACAATAGCCACAAATAGTCCTACAAGGGTAACAGATAATGGGTCCACTATTATAGATTATATACTTACTAACATCACAGAATCCGATTTTAATGCAAATATACAAGACCTAGATATTTCAGATCACAAAGCTATTGAAATGCATGTTAGAGCTAAGCTCCCTGCAATCAACAATAATCAGTACAAAAAAATTAGACTAGTGAACACAGAATCCATAAATAATTTTAATTGCGATATTGCGTCAGAGACATGAGAATCTGTGTATAAACATGAAAACCCGAACGAGATTTATAAAGAATTTTTATCAATATTTCTACTGTACTATAACAAACATTTTCCAACTAAGTCAGTCAAAAATCTATCAGGTGGTAGAAATAAATGGATTACTAATGGCATCAAAATCGCTAGTAAACATTTAAAACAACTTTACAAACAAAAGCGTAATAATCCCAATGACGAAAATCTAATTGAGTATTATAAAACATATAAAAAAATATACAACAAAGTAATGAGAGAAGCAAAAAAATTTCACTTTCAAAAACAAATATTAAATTCAGATACCGCGATAAAAACTACTTAGAAAATAGTAAGACAAAATACAAAAGAAAGTATGCCTAACCAAATAAATGAATTAAAAATAAATGAAAAAACAGTAACAGAGCCAAGTGAAATAGCAAATAACGCTAACAATTTTTTTATAAATATTGGCCATTTTCACGAAATAAAAACAAAAACTAATTCACACACCCACAAGATATTACATCAGCGATCATCTTTATTCTTAAGGCCGATTTTCGAAAAAGATTTGCTACACATCATACAAAACTTTAAAAGCTCAAATTGCAAAGATATTCATGATATTAGTCCCTACTTTGTTAAACAATGCTCGCGTCAAATTTTAACCCCTCTTACTTATTTAATAAATCAGATATTGTTTACTGGAATTTTTCCAGATGACTTAAAACTATCAAAAGTGATCCTTTTTTATAAGAAGGGCAGCCGACAAGATATCAATAATTACAGACCTATAGCCATTCTCCCAGTATTTTCAAAAATAACTGAAAAAATTATACACAATCAAATCGTAAATTTTCTTAAATCGCATAGCGCATTGAGACCAGAACAACATGGTTTCACAAAAAATAAGAATACTACCACGGCAATTTTTCAATTAACAAATGAAATTTTAGAGAACCTGGAAAATGGAAACAATGTGGTAAGCATCATGTTTGACCTGTCGAAAGCTTTTGACATGGTCAAGCATGATATACTCTTTGAAAAATTAGATAAATTTGAGGTACGGGGTACCCCACTGGATCTTATTAAATCCTATTTGTTAAATAGGAAGCAGTTAGTTGAAATACAACATTAAAATCAACAACACAGATCTACTTGGGAGAAGCTACCCCCGATATCTGTACCTTAAGGATCAATATTGGGTCCTTCACTGTTCTTGGTATATGTTAACGATTTGCCCTTACATATAGAACACTCAAAAATTATACTGTATGCTGACGACACCACAGCAATTCTTGGAAATAAGAATAAAATCATTCTACAAACAAAAACGTAACAAACAGTGAACAATATAGTAAGATGGTTAAAAGAAAAGGGCCTAAAGTTAAATTCTCAAAAAACAGAAATATTGCACTATTCTGCTCAAAATGACGTCTTTAAAATAAATGTAATTAACTCTGAAATAACATCAAAAAACAGCACAAAGTTCTTAGGTATCCATATAGATAATTATTTTAATTGGTACGAACAAATAGAACATATATGTACAAAATTATCAAAAGTTTGTTTCTCTTTGCGAACAATGATATTGTAGTACAGAGCAGATGGTTAACATATACTATGGATCATTTAATTCCGCTGTCTTATGGTATTGAATTCTGGGGAAATAGTACTAGAGCAATAGAAGTGTTTAGGATTTAAAAAAGGGCCATTAGGATTATCACTAAATCTACTAACAGACAAACATGTAGATATCTACAAAGTTGCAATTCTTGTTCGTAAAAATATAAATATAAATTTGTACCAACGTAATTCACAAAACCATACCTATGAGACAAGGCACACAACACAATTACAGCCAACTAAACATAAAACAACAAGATTTGAAAAAGGTCTTTATTACTCTGGAATTAAAATTTATAATAAACTTCCCAATCACATAAAAAATTTAAATACATTCACATTCACAAATTCAAACATTCGCTAAAAAAATATCTACAAACTCATATGTTTTATTCTGTACAGGACTACATACTTATATAAAACTTAGAATAGTTTTCCATAAGTGACTTTTGTGCATCTGAAACCATTTTTATATTTGTCTTTTAAAATACATGTTTTTTTTACACACCATTTACATGTACTTTTTTAACATATTTTTTAGGAAATTTTAATTAGCATTTTTTAAAACTGTTTTTAAATAAATAATAATAAGTATTTGTTATCAATAAACCCAATCTTATTCATTTGATGCTACACGTAGTAATTTAATTAATGTAGTAACTAGTATAATAATATATATCTTTATTTTTTACATTAAATATGCACCTGTAATAATACTTTTACAGCTACGTATAACCTAATTGTATTTTCTTTTGACTGCAATTTTAGACTTTTATCCTTTGTAATGTAACTGACGATGCCCATACTGTTGTAACAGTCTATGTTGGAAATAGAATTATCCTTGCCCCTTAAAATTAGGCAACATAATATACACATGATTATGAATTTTTTAAGGATTGACAGTTTAGTATTAATTTTGTAAAAGAAACGTCACTTTTTATAGAAGTTTAAGAAATATATTGTTTATTTGGAAAGTAAAGAGTTTCTTGATTACTAAGGAGATTTTTAATTTATTCGAAGTAAGTTTTTTAACAGTCTAGTTGGAAAATAAAGATTATTCTATTCTATTCTATTCTATACTTGCTTACTAGTTCTATTCATGAGAAAGTTGCATGAGTTTGCTGTTTGTTTCATTCCTACCAAACTGTGTAGCTTGACAATGCCTTGAAAGAGGCGATAAATAACAATGTAGATAAATTAGACACCTACACATTTTTTTTATCATCTATTCATATCAATTATTTACAAACAATATCCGCTTGCAAGTTCAGCATATTATTTCCTTACTCGGTGGTGGGAGTTTATAGTTTCTGTATAACTTGACAATGCTTCTTTCATTATTGTGATAAATAACAATGTAGATAGAAGACACACATTTTTTCATTTCAATTAATTCATTTAGTAAATTATTACCTTACTCATCCATTCTTATCAATTCTTCGCAAACAATATTCACTTGCAATTTCAGCACATTATTTCCATATTTAAAGCTTGATTTTGTCAGAAATGCACTTAGTTTCAGTCTCACTTTTCTTGCGTTATTTGTTTACTATAACAAATTATTAAAAATGTGCACAAACAAGTTTTTCAAATAACAAACATTCCGATGAACTTTATGAAGACATCTCATTTGAAGAAAAAGTGTGTGAGCGAATGAACTCAATTCGCTCAGCTGAATCTGTGGATTCTGATTTGTGCATCACTAAAGATGATCTAGCAACCATTCGGCCCATTTTTGAGGCAGCCCCATCAGCATCACATCAGAGAACAGAGGTTGGCTGTTCTGAGGAAAATGAAGATGACTCGGAAGAGCGCTTCACAAATTACATACAACAAATTAAGAGGAAATGTAATGTTCGTGATGAAGAGATTGATGGAGCTAAAACTAAATTCATGTAGGAGGTACGGAAGGTGTTAATAATTGTGGAGTCAGGGAGGTATGCTCGACACTGCCAAATTCAAAAAAGTACTTTGAAGAGGAAAATTGAAGAAAGACAACAAAAACTAGCCGATTTACATTCCCATCTGAAAACGAAGGAGAATGAAATTGAAGCGAATTTGGAATATGTGAGAGACTTTGTGGTAAATTTTCCGTTTAAATAAAGTATTTTTTTCTAATTGCTTTTTTAAATTTATTTTAATTAATATTATTAATACTTATTAATATATGTGTATTTCTTTAACATAATTTGTATTTACAAAAATAAATGTGTATTTTTGTTTTCTTATTAAAACTCTAATTATACAGGGTGGTTCAATAAAAGAATTATTTATTTCTTAAATAAAAGAAGACACATTATTATTTGTTTTTTTATTATTTCACCACATAAAAGGTATTATCATAAATATTTACAATTATTTAACATAGCATAAATCACCCACATTTTTGAAGCCTCCATTTACATACATGACACCTGGATTGTGAGTCTGGTGGGCCATCCACATGACAATGCCATTCTGGTCGGTTATGGTGTACGAAACAAGGTAATTGAATCCTTAGTTTAAAATCTTGTGTATATTCTCTTCAGGGACCGAAACCGAAATTTATTTCGGTTCGGTTTCGATTACGGTTAACCGACGTACACCATTTTCGATTTTCGGTCACGGTTTCGGTCACGGTTTCGGTTTTCAAAGCAGCATCAATTCGGTTTTCGGTTAAGGTTTCGGTTTTCCAGAATCTCACATTCCGGTTTTTGGTTTCGGTTATGGTTAGGGAAAATTCGTAATTACGGTACGGTTTTCGGTTAAAATTCTTGCTTGCAGGGACTGAAAATGAATTTTTTTCGCCTCAGTTTCGGTTACAGTTTTACCTAAAGTGCACCATTTTCGGTTTTCAGTTACGGTTTCGGTTTTCCAGAATCTCTCATTTTGGTTTTCGGTTTCGGTTAGAAAAAAATCGTAATTACGGTGCAGTTTTCGGTTACGGTTTCGGTTCGGTTACGGTCCTTGATTCTCTTGGTAATTTAGACCATGTGTGAAGAAGTTCAATGGGGTTGACTTTTTCAATCAGATATGTTAATGGGAAATGTTGTAGCTCTTCCCCGGTAAAATCATACAAATTTTTACCATGCTTGTGTTCTTTTATTAATTCGTTTGTTTGACAGTGTGAGTAGATCAGTGCTGGATCCATATCTTACGTAAAATCCTTACAATTGATTCGGTAACTAACCACGAAAAACACAGTGTGATGTCGTAAACTTTTACACCCGACACATCCATACACCGATGAGTATAATGAAGTCTATGGAATAGTGGTAAAATATGTACTACTTAACCTATGACATCTCCGATTACCTTCGTCCATGGTAATGTGAAGGGAAGGAGGTTCAGAATTATAGTAGCGGTGTGAGGTAGGAGGTTTGAATTATGGTGGGAGAGATTTTCATGTATTCATATTTTTACATCTGATACACATCCATACAGACGGCCATAATGATAAAGTAGTAAAAAAAGTACTGCCTAACCTGACATTTCCGATTACCCCTTCCCTGGTAATGAGATGGGGAGGGGATTCTGAATGGTGGTAGGGATGGGAGGTGTGGGGATGGGGCATGGCTTATAAGAAAGTAGAGGGGGGTTCTGAAAAAGTGGAGGGGATGGGGCGTGGCTTATGAAAAAGTGGAGGGATTCTGAACAGTGGTGGGGATGGGGCGCGGCTTAGAAAAAAGTGGACTACTAACTACTACCGTAGTTAACAAACTTATAAATTTGATCGTTATCTACTTTAAATTTCGGATACTTTTGCGGGAAACTGAATGTTTCGTTTTAACTTTGTATACCAATTATCTTGGTCTGCCTCAGTAACTGTAATATAGAAAATTGCTCGCGAAAGTGCGTCTGGCACCACAAGTGATATCCCCTTACAATGTATCACCTCAAAATCGTAACCTTGTAAACGTAAAGCCCAACGAGATAGTCTACCAGAAGGATTCTCTAACTTATAAAGCGATTTCAACGAATAATGATCTGTAATGACTTTAAATGTCGTTTCTTCGATATGTGCGCGATATTTTTCGATTCCAAATAGTACCGCGGCGCATTCAAGTTCGGTAACAGAATTTTTGGATTCCTGTGCAGCAAGAGCACGACTAGTATATCAAATAACACGTTCCCAATCTTCAAAAAATTGAGTTAAAACACAAGAAACGCCGACTAAAGGTGCATCGGTCTGCAAAACAAATTCTCTACTAAAATCGGGACAAGTGAGTAGCCTTGACTAAACATTGTTTTACATCTCTAAACGCTATTTCATAATCGGAAGTCCATAAAAATGCTTGATTTTTCCTAGTCAACTTGTTTACAGGAGCAATACGAGTCGCGAAGTTAGATGTAAATCGACGGTACCAGGATACCATGCCCACAAATCTACGTACATCCTTAACATTTTTAGGTGTAGGATAATTCAACATACAAGCTACCTTGTCGGGGTCTGTATGCAAACCGTTTTTGTCTACTACAAAACCGAGATATTTTAGCTCAAGATGCATAAATATGCATTTCTCTCTATTAACTGTTAAACCCCCAGCTATAAGTTTTTCGAAAACTTTTCCTAAAACTAACAAATGTGAATCAAAATCAGGCGTTGTTATAATTATGTCATCTAAGTACACGAACACAAATGGTTCTAATTCTGCACCCAGCACGTTGTCGTCCACGAAACGTTGCAAAGTTGCTGCTGCATTATGCAATCCGAAAGGCATGCGCCTAAATTGATATAAGCCTCGCCCTGAAACCGTAAAAACTGTTTTCTTGCTGCCCTCATCAAGTTCAATTTGCCAATAAGCACTTTTAATGTCTATAGATGACAAAAACTTAGCGTCGGGTAACCTATCTAATATTGAATTTACGTAAGGCAGTGGGTATGAATCTTGCAGTTACCATGTTAACATTCCTAAAATCCACGCAAAACCTATAATCGCCCGATGATTTCTTAACCATTACGACAGGACTAGACCATGCCGAATTGGAAGGTTCTATTACACCTAACTCCAACATGTTATCAATTTCAGCATTAATTATTTTCTGAATACAAGGCGACACATTATAATACCTCTGCTTTATTACTGTCGCCAGTATCAATCACATGCTTTACACCTTTTGCGGAACCTAAACTCGAACCCATTTCATTAAAAACAGTTGAAACTAGTTTATTTAAACGTTGATATTGTTTATCACTAGGTATATTTATCGAAATATTACAAACATTTTTAAATTCATCTTTGTCTCCAAGAACTATTTGAAAAATCTGACACGATGTCAATGTCTCGCCAAAAATCTATGCCAAAAATTATTTCTACGTCTGTCCAAAACGACCAAACATTGTATGACTTTTAACTTACTATTTAATATTAGATGAAGTTGTCTTAATAGTGTGAGGGGTTATGACGTTATGAAGGAAGAGGAATGAATAGGCCTGGCAAGCAGATCTCCTGTCTTTACTCCTCTACATTAATATGAAAGAGATGATATCGATGTCGGCATCTGAAGACGCATGTAGACGTAAACCGTTAGACTTATTTTTAACTCAAGACCGCACTTAGAGATACCGCAGTCGCGCAGTCGAGCTTATACTGTCAGGGTGAAGATATAATTCGATAATTACTTTATATTTCTTTATTTGGTAATGTGTTTTTGAAAATATTTTTAGTAAGTTTTGCTCTCGGTTTTGTTACCAATTCATGGCAGTGCTTTGGGGGGTATTGTAAGTGTAATATAAAAACTAGCTGACCCAGCAAACGTTTTGCCATATAAATTATAAATTTTTGTCCAAAAAATAAAAACAAAATTTCTGGATAGGGCCACCCTTATCACCTAGGGGTATAAATATTCTCAGACCTACCAAATTTACACAAAAAATTTCATAAAAATCGGTCAAGCCGTTTCGGAGGAGTTCGATAACAAACACTGTGACACGAGATTTTTATATATTAGAAGATGTTTCGACCGTGTGAGGCATCTACGTCTACATCTAATTGTGTTTGTGAAAATGAAAGTGATAGTGATAGAAAATCAAAATCCATCAGTGTTTTCAGTAAAAAAAAACGAGTACATTTGGACGTGGACGGAAAACAAATTTGCTTAAATGTTTACAATAGTATTTTGGAACGAAAAACTAATGACCCTAATTTGTATGATTTAGATGTAATAGGTGAAACGGCATCTCTGACAAAAATTCCCCATTCGACAATACACAAACTGGTGAAAGAAGGTGCCCTTCCAAGAAAACAATGATTCGATGCCGGTAAATAAACCCATTTTTAGCAAAACTTTTAAAATGTGTAGTTTACGACGCGTATCGGAAAAATGAAATTCCAACTCTTGACGTGATAGACAGAAAACTAGAGGAAGTGGATTATCCTCTAAAATATACTAAAAGAACTTTAGGAAATTGGATGAAAATAATTTAAATATCAAACTATTAATAAACGAACGGCGATTATGGAAAGTAGACGAATAGTAGATTGGCGAAATTCATATCTAGAAGAAATAAAACAACTCAGGGAAAATAGACCCATTTATTATCTAGATGAAGCTTGGTGTGATACTCATGATACTTTAAAAAAAGGATGGACTGATGGATCTAAGAAATGTCAACCAATCTCATTGCCCCCTAATAAAGGGACTCGGTTGATTATATTACACTGTGGATCAGTTGAGGGATGGGTTGATGGTGCATTGAAACTGTGCGGAAAAAAAATGGAAGACTGTAATGTGGATTATCACAAGAACATGAAGGGAAAAATATTTGAGGAATGGTTTGAAAATACCCTAATTCCAAAATTAAAACCGAACAGCGTTATTGTTCTTGATAATGTGAAATACCATTCGAGACAAGTCTATAAAATTCCTAACAAGAGTTCTACTAAGGCGGAGTTACAATTTTTTTTAAAGAAACATAATCTCTAGTATGAGGAAAATTATAATAAAGCATAACTCTTGGAAGTCCTGCGAACGAAAAAATTTGAGAAGTATGTTATAGACACTGTAGCGGAGAGATATGGCCACAAAGTGTTGAGATTACCGCCATATTTCTGTATTTTCAATCCGATTGAATTAATCTGGCGTAAATTGAAGAAAAATATCAGAAAAGGAAATACTTTTCAGAAATTCTACAGAAAAGTTGTAGAGTTAATTCAAAATGAAATGTCGAAAATTAGTTACGAAAGTAATTAAAATTGAAGATGAATATTCAAAAATTGGTCAACTTCATATAAACGGTGGAAATAAATTTATTATAAATTTGAATGTAATTTTTTTTTTGCGAGGAGGGGAAACCCACATGGGCTGCCTATCCCAACTAGGAATAGGTCTGAGTGTCGGCCTCCAACTGACTAAAACTCCTCCTCTTAGGGCTCGTCTGTATAGAATACTCCGAGGGCACTGCACCATCCTGGGCTCATTGTGCTCGCCCTGTTTTTTAGTTTTTAGTTTACACTGTCCATTTTAATATTCCTGTGTCACTGACAAGGTGATACAGGTCTGAAAATAGACGAGTCTTGATGGTTTCCGGGTCTGTTTGTGTTTGCCCGTAGATATTATACCTTCTGCGGGCCAATGCCTAGCAGTCATGTATACTATGTTCTACAGTTTCTGGTACCTTACCGCACAGTCTGCAGTTAAGGTCGCCAGCAAACTTTCCAATTAGATGCAGGTACTTCTTAAAGGAAAAGTGTCCCGTCAGAAGGCCTGTTATGGTTCTCAACTGAATTCTGTTCCTTGTGAGTAGTTCTTAAGTTTGTTTTGAACATGGTCCATTGATAACCTGATGATACCTGATGGTACCTGATGATGAGTGTTTTTTCTCTTTTTTTCTTGCGAGGCGTGGTGGCATTTTTGACTGGAGGGTCTCATGCAGGAGTTGTTTGCTCTTGATGGAGCTTGGTGGTTCCAGCCGTTTTCGAGAGGGCTGCCGTATAGATCTCAAGGGTTCTTTGAAGGAGGACCCAATTTGGGGGGGAGGAATTGTATTTGTTGAAAAGCGTGCTTTGGTGACGTCTTAGTTCTGTAAAAATGTCAAATTAATGAAATTGTACGTAAATGACGTCACCAAGACACATTTTTCAGTGGATGCAATTTTTTTTTCCAAGGAATTTTTGAGATCTCTGCGGCAGTTTTCTCGAGGGTGGTTGGAGTTGTCAGGTCGAGTGTGCCTTTTTTGCGTAGAGGTTGCTCCTGCATGAGATTTTCTGGTCAGGGGTGCCACTGCGTTTCGTAGTGGGAAAGGAGAAGGAGTGGTCATCATCAGGTGTGGCTCATGGGGCGCCCTCCACAGGCTGCCGTGATGTGGTGCACAAATTGTTGTTTCTTAGCCTGGAAAATGTTTCCTTGCCGGATTGGGAGAGGATCGGTTGGGAGGTGGTTGAGATGTTGCAGGGGAAAGGAAAAAAAGTTGCAATTTTGACACCCTTTGTCTCTTTCCGCAGCAACAATTTGCTGAAGCATGTTCGGTTGTGTCCTCATATTTTGGTCCACAGAGTCTACTCTTGAACTGTGGCCTGTTGTTAGTGGTCCATCCTGTATATTGTTTTATATCTATATGATGTTTATGTATATTCATGATGTATTAGTCTTTTGGCTAAATAAAGGATTTATATATATGAGTATTTTCCCATGTCGATTTCCCGGAATATTTCTCCAGTCGTGGTTGTGTTTACTCTTGAGCCAGTCTTTAATTACCCTTCTGGCTGAGCCTCTTGTGATACCCAGCGTGGGTTCTGGGCCATAGAATATGTTAACTGCTCCTTGTCTAACAATTTCATCAGCTTTCTCGTTGCCCTCTGTATAGAGGGCAACGAGAGGTATGTCCCGGCACCCAGAGTAGTCTTACTCTGTTCCGCTCACCCAGAATTTTGAGCTCTTCGTGGCAATCCCAAACCAGTCTGGAAGACACTTTGTTAGAGCTAGTGCCCCAAGTGCCGGCTGACTGTCTGTTGCGATTGAGATCTGCTGGTTCACATATCGTCGTTTAACATTCTCGCGTACACACTCAAGTATAGCCAGAATTTCTGTCCGGAATACAGTGGAGTGTCGTCCAAAAGAGAGACTTATACTCTCTCTCGGCCTCACACCATGTATTTCTGCTCCAGCTCCTGATTCCATCCTGGATCCGTCAGTATAGCAGACCAGGCCTCTGCGTAAAGCATCAGGAGTACCTGTCATCCATTCCTTCTTATCTCCAATGGTGATAGTGAAGGGCTTGTTGAATGTAATTTTTGGTGTCATATAGTCCGATCTCATGCTCAATAGAGGATCCGCTACAGTGTTTATTATCCTCATGTGCCCCGAGTTACCTCCAAGAGGAGTCGGATTCTGAGAATTTTGTAACCTGTAGGTAGGCTCCCATTCTGGCCTCCCCCTGAATCACAAGACAGTAGAGGGAGGTCTAGTAGGGTCTCCATGGCTGCTGTTGGGGTGCTTTTTATTGCAGCTGTAATTCCCAGGCAGGCCAGTCTTTGCACCCGGCTCAACCTGTTCGCTGCTGTGGTTTGAGTGACCTTAGGCCACCAAACTAAGGCTGCGTATATGATGGTGGGTCTTATTACGCTGGTATAGAGCCAGTGTACCATACCAGGCTTAAGCCCCCATCTCTTGCCATACAATCGTCTACATGTTGCCAGTATGGCAACAGACTTATGTATTACTCTGTCCAGGTGTTGGTTCCAGGTAAGTTTGGAGTCTATAATGACTCCAAGGTACTTTACCTCCCCCGACATCTGAAGTTGTGTGTCTTGGAGAACTAGTGGACCCAATCCCTCCAGGTTTCTCCTTCTGGTGAATGGAACGATGCTGGTCTTTTGAGGACTAATTTTCAGTCCCTCCTCATCGGTCCATTTCTTTACCATATTCAGGCTCTGTTTCCAGTAGCTTCCAGTTTTGTTCCTAGCCATTCCTCAGGTGATTGATCAATTATTGTGAATCCAGGAAAGTGCACGAGGAATAATTCCTCCATTGTTTCCTTGCCTGTCTTGGTATATTTGTTATATAAAATTATACGCTTATTATAAAGACTTAGTCATAACAAACCTCCACATGTATATCATATTACATGATAACGACTTCTCTTATTAATCGCTTATCTTAGAGATATTATATTTCACCTTTGTTTCTCACATTTTATGCTGACTGTCGCATTGCATTTCCTTTGTTCTATATTTTGCTTACTCAGGTTCTGTATGTTATAAATACGACTAGACATGCTTTGTAGAGTCAGTTATTAAACTCACTTAGAATGAAACACTTCTAATTATTATTATATTCCTTCTCCAAGAGCCAACGTTGGCTCCACTTAAGTAAATAAAAGTTTTTAAAAGGTCATTCATGTGAACCGTGATCTAACATTGGCGCAGTCGGTAGGATCCGTAAACATCATCAGAACAAGAAGCCTAACTGGTAGTGAAGCGTAAGAGAATAAGGAAAACATCTGCAAAAGGTGCCTAACTAGTGCGTGTACATCTATTAGAACAAGGAGACCTTCCTCACTGGTGGTGGCGGATCCCAATCCCTTGACGGACGAAGAACCTACTCATGGAGATGAAATTAATGTAAGTCATTTTAAGAATCATCTCGTTATTTTATTTCATATTACAATTATTATTTATCACAATTATTTACGTGTATTGTACCGCTAATACACTCGGCAAACAAGCCAGTTCTATTATCAAAGAAATCCTGTACAAGCTACAACGCAACACTTTTTTATTAATCTTAAGTTATTTACTTTCGTATTATACTGCTAATACGAAACATTGTGTATTATACAGCTAATATACAATCCATTTACGCACGCAACGTAACAAGCTAATTTAATTTATCGTATCATACCGCTGATACGCAACCAATTTTTGTCCAAGTAATTTCTAAATACAAAAAGTAAAATGCCAGAGCCAGTTCAACCAGTGCCACCGGCACCAACCGAACAACAACTACAACAACAACAACAACAACAACAACAACTACAACAACAACAACCACAACCAGAGCAAATTGAGCCTTACAAGCTCTCTGAGATATTTTCGTTGATACCCGAATTCGATGGCAATGCCATTAATTTACAAACATTCCTCAACTCCTGTCATTGCGCCCAAAGCATGGCAATTGGAGATCAAAAAATTCTTTTGACCGTCCACATAAAAAATAAATTGAAAGGCAAAGCTGCCGAATTAATAAATTCTCGTAACCCTGGCACCTGGCCAGAAATCAAAGCACTATTGGAAACCCACTTTGGGGATTCCAGAGATCTAACGGCCCTGATTCAGGACCTGCAGCGCATTCACCAATTGCCAGGTGAATCAGCTCTAACATTTATTTCGCGTTTACAAACGCACAATGCTAAAATGCACGCCGCAGTGCAAAAGCAAAATTTAACCACAACGCAAAGAGCTGCACAATCAGATCTCATCGAAACGATGACCTTAAAACAATTTATTAACAGGCTTAGAACCGAATTTAGGCCGCATCATACGTGCTAGCAATCCTCCTAGCATACTGAAAGCCGTAAGCAGAATTCGTAGAGAGCTACAACTCTCTTATTTCGAACAACAGAAATTTCCGAAAAATAGTCCGGTCAAAAATCCCACTTTACAACAAAAACGACCCATTTCAAATTTCCAACAAAAATTCTGTTCATTTTGCAAACGCAATGGACATGTCATAGGCGAATGCCGCACAAGGCAACAATCGCAAACAATGCCGTCAACTTCGCAAAATTTCCAACGACCAAATTACTCAGAAAATTCAAGTTTCCAAAACTTTTCACAAAACAATCAATTTATCCAGAGGACATTCCCTCAAAACGGCCAACCAAATCAACCACAGCAAAACAGGCCCTCAGCCATAAGGCCGAACCCTAACTTCACACAACAACGACCATCCGCTATTCAGCCTAACCCGAATTTCAACCGTTTCAATCAACAAAAGGCTCATCACCTAAATTATGAACCTTACGAAAACCAATGTGATTATAACCAATACGACGACTACTCTTTCGACAATTATCAAAATTGCCAAAGTCAAAATGAATCGTATGAAAATTATAATTTTGAAACCAATCAAAATATCCAGGAGAATTATACCGCTAATTCTCAGAACGAGCAATACGAGGATTATACTGCTAATCCTCAGGATTTTCGCCTAGATCCGGAGTACCCCACGGATACTCCAACACAACAAACAGACCAATTTGAACCAATTACGGAACTAGAAATTCAAGTACAAACTATGAACCTCAACGACAGTTTCGACCCAATGCTGAATTTCCAAGAACAAACGTTCATGTAAATACGCTTTCCCGTACCCTATTAACTGTAAATTCAAAGAACCTTTACTATATGAAGGATGCAACTGGTAAATTTAAAATTCTAATTGACACAGGCGCAGGTATATCAATTTTTAAACCTAAAACAGCTGAAAATTACAGGCGTAGATCTCCTGAAAATGTAATCATACAGGGTATCACTGATCAAAAAATTTATATCAACGAATCTGTTCTCATCCCCTTTTCAGATGAGTCACACAAAGTTTATATCTATAATCTAGATATAAATTTTGATGGATTATTAGGCGCAGACTTCCTAGAACATTACGAATGCAAAGTAGACTTTAAAAATAAACAACTAGTCACAAATTTCAAAACCGTACCACTATTTAAAGTCACGGAAGAAACTATAGTAAATTTACCTTTACAACCAACTATTAATTCTAATATAAAAAATTCAAATTTAAGCAACATCAAAAATTTAATTTCTATTGAACCTCGTATGGAAAAAATTTGTAAACTAAAATGTAACCTGCGAAATACCGAGGCTATACTGTTAGCCCAGGAAAATGAGAAAGTACGCTTACCAAATGCAATTGTCAAAATCGACCACAATGGAGAATTTTTAACTTCAATAATAAACGCAAACGCTATTCCAAAAACCATGAACTTTTCAAACCTTAACCTGGAACCAGTACAAAAATTCAAGTCAATTTTTAACTTAAACGCGCAAAACTCTGACCAACAACTAACGACGGACAGATCCTTCGAAATCAGGAACGAATTGCGCTTAGATCATCTAAACGAAGAAGAGGCCGAAATAGTAACGCAGTTTTGTTTAGACTTTCAAGATATATTCTATTTAGGAGACAATTTGACCTTTACTAATGAAATCAAACACCCTATTGACACCGAAAATTCCCGACCGATATTAACTAAATCGTATCGATATCCTCAGGTCCATAAAGAAGAAGTTAATTCCCAAGTATCGAAAATGTTAAGTCAAGGTATTATTCAACCCTCAATCTCACCTCGGTCCTCTCCTGTCTGGGTAGTTCCCAAAAAACTGGACGCTTCTGGTAAACAGAAATGGCGCGTCGTAGTCGACTACCGCAAACTCAACGAGGTTACAATTGGTGACAAATATCCTCTGCCCAACATTTCCGATCTTTTAGACCAACTTGGCAAATGCCAATATTTCACAACCTTAGACTTGGCTTCTGGTTTTCACCAAATCGAAATTAATCCCGCAGATATTCAAAAGACTGCTTTCACAGTTGAGAACGGTCATTATGAATTCGTGCGAATTCCATTTGGACTCAAAAACGCTCCATCAACTTTTCAAAGAGTTATGGATAACATCCTGTTAGGTATTCAAAATGAACGATGTCTCGTCTACATGGACGATATTATTATTTACTCTCCTACAATTCACGAACACATTTCCCGTCTAACTGAAGTCTTTAAACGCCTTCAAAAAGCCAACCTCAAAATTCAACCAGACAAATGCGAGTTTCTCCGCAAGGAAGTCGCTTATTTAGGACATCTCATTACAAAAGACGGCGTAAAACCGAACCCTTCGAAAGTTGACGCTATTTTAAATTTTTCTCAACCGAAAAATCCAAAAGAAATTAAATCATTTCTAGGCTTAGCCGGATATTACAGGCGCTTTATCCCTAATTTCTCCAAGATAACCAAGCCCCTAACAAAACTACTACAAAAAGACATACCATTTCTCTTCGACAATGATTGTATAAATTCTTTTCAAAATTTGAAACAAACATTGACGACAACTCCGATATTAATCTATCCTAATTTTGACGAACCTTTCGTTCTAACCACTGATGCGAGCGCATTTGCCATCGGCTCGGTGCTGAGCCAGGAGCCTATTGGCAAAGATTTACCCATTGCCTATGCTTCTAGAACCTTGTGCAGTGCAGAAACTAAGTATTCAACGATTGAACGCGAGCTTTTATCGATAGTATGGAGTGTAAAGCACTTTAGACCCTATCTGTCCGGTAGAAAGTTCAAGCTTGTAACCGACCACAGACCACTCACCTGGCTATTCTCTATAAAAGATCCAGGAAGTAGACTTGCCCGTTGGCGACTCAAACTAGAAGAGTACGACTACGAAATAATTTATAAACCCGGCAAAATCAATAAGAACGCGGACGCACTTTCCAGAATCAAAATTAATCATTTTTCCGAATGTACCAAATTCTATTCAAAGGTTCTAGCCGCGAATGACGAAGAGTCAGACAACGACGAAAACCCAGACGATAACAACGAAATCACTAACGAACAAATTTCCCGAGAATTTGAAACTTTCACCAACCTATATAAAACAACATCTTTAATAGACTATTCAAAAATCAAAGCCTCAAACAAACAACTCTTATACCGAGAACATAAAGATATTATAACCTTCTTCCAACAAAATAACTTACAAGACCTACATCACAAAATTATTGAGGATATATTCGAAGAAAACCCCGAATTTCATAACGATAAAATCAATATTGTATCAAGCAAAACAGTCAGACATAGGAGATATTTTATCATTACCCTACCTTTTGATATCGTTATTGAACATTTATTTTTGGTATTGTTTAAAAACCAAGATGTTTTAGATCTCTCTAAGACATACTTTGTTGAAAATAACTTAGACCTCCCCATTCTTGAAATCCTATCATTCATCTTTGCGGAAAAAGACTTAAAAGTAGTAATTTGTCAAGATATCGTCAGAACTGCCGACGAAGATGAAATTCCAATTATATTGGAGCAAAATCATTTTGGTAAAAATAATCTACACCGTGGAATAAATGAAACGATTCGAAGAATTAGAGAAAAATACACTTGGCAAGGTCTAACTAAAGACGTTGAAAATTTTATAAAAAATTGCGAAACTTGCCAAAAGACTAAAGTATGCCGGAAAAACCTTAACAACCCTCTAGTAGTCACAGAAACCCCAAGAACACCATTCGAATGAATTAATATCGATTTATTTGAATTCCCAACTCGAAATTACGCTTTAACTATTCGCGACGAGTTAACTAAATTTACACAAGCCTATGCAGTCCCGGACAAATCCGCAAAATCCGTCGTAAATACCTTGTTGTTATACTTTCAACATTACGGTACCCCGCTAAGAATCCATTGCGATTACGGTGGCGAATTTGACAACCGTTTGCTCAAAGATCTCTGCACCCTCTACGACATAAAACTGACGTATTCAAGCGTAGGACATCCCCAATCGAACGGATCCATAGAAAGATTTCATGCTACTCTAGCTGAAATGATAAGAATTCATAAAACTGAAAATCCGAACGAACATCCTTTCACAATTTTACCATATGCAGTAATATGCTATAACAATTCAGTAAATAAAACACACGGTTTCACCCCATACGAACTTGTATTTGGACATACGTCCAACAGACCACCTGAAACTTTGTATAACCAAAAAGAGTTAATAACCAAATACGTTAGGGATTTAAACAACAGAATATCCCACTACTATAAAATAGCCCGTAGTCGAACGCAAGCTCAAAAGGAGAAAGCGAAAGTTCGCTTTGATAGAAATGTTCCCCAAAAACGACCCGAATACAAAATAGGTGACTTAGTTTACGTAAAAGAATCACAAATCAAAAACAAATTGCAGAACAAATTTAACGGTCCCTTTAAAATAAAAGAACTTTTCCAAAATTCTGCTACCTTATTAAATCTCGAAACGAAACAAGAAACTAAAGTAAATTTTGATAGAATGAAACCATATACTGAACATTAAATTTATTTTCAGGTTTCTCCTGCTGTTCGGATCAGCACTCTGTCAATACAAAATTACCCCGATCAATAATACTGTTGGTGTATACTACCACCAAGACACGGACATCGTGGTGACAAATGACAAATGGACTCTGCTAGTGCATAAAAACATTTCATCCCCCAAAATAGCTTTTGACAAAAATCAAAATATCTTAGACAGAATCTTGTACACTCTCAATAATGGTGATCACAAGTCAATTATTTTTATGAGTGAAATTAAAACAGACTTTAACCTTTTGACACAAATATCCAACTCTATAAAAACAAAATTTGACGAAATCTTTTCAGACACAAAAAGATATAAACGAAGAATACTTAACGGTATCGGTACAATATTCAAATCCATAACTGGAAACTTAGATGCTGAAGATAGCCAGTACTATACTAATTGTATAAATAAACTAAATAACGACGAACATCAATTGGAAAACTTAATCAAAAATCAAATTTCAGTTACAACTTCTGTTATTAAAAACTTCAACTCGACTATACAAAAACTACAAATTGACGAGGAAACGTTTAACAAAGATCTCGAAGAAATCGAACACACAATTCAAACCATGACTCAAGCTATCGAGGCTGCTCACATAAAACTAAAATTCATATACATTTCCGAACAACTAATGGCAAGCTATTTCTATATCGAAGATAATTTGAACGACATTTTGAATTCAATAACATTTGTCAGATTAGGAATCATTCACACTTCAATCATAACCCCTAATCATTTGGTAACAGCATTACAAGAAATTTCACAGAGCTTACGAAGGAACAATTTGCCTCTCCCCATTAAATTATCGGCAGTTGCTAAGTATTTGGATATTATTGAATTACAAGCGTTTCAAATGTATTCTAACTTAGTATTTGTTTTAACAATACCACTTGTTGAACCCCAAAATTATAACACCTATCGCCTATACCCTATCCCGATACTTGATAACAGAACTGGTCTACATCACATTTTATCTATTTCACAAAAATATATCGCGAGAGATGATGATTCTTTGATGTACATACCTATACAAAATTTGAAAGAATGCAAACCACTTTATTTTGGAACCAAACTATGTTCTAACCTGTTTGCATATCCTATCGACCAAAATGCCATATGTGAAGCCAGAATACTAAAACCATTGCCAAAACTTCCAGAGAACTGTCAAACTTCCTTCATTATTAGTCAGGGATACAACGTCCAAGAACTTGAAGACAACACATGGCTAGTAATTAATTCCGAACCACTTCACATTACCATCAACTGTCCAAAGAGAGAATCCACAACAGAGTTAATCAATAAAAATTCCATCATCAAACTACAACCAGGATGTTACGCCTATGCAGGCATTACTAGAATACAAGCCAGTGCCAAAGACTTTTCCGAAATTAAGGACAATTCACATCCTATCCAAATTCCTTTTGAATGCTGTAATCACATGTCCGACAAAATCGAAATTCCAAAATTAAAACCACTCATATTAAACAATCTCGACGTAGAAGATCTAGATATTGCAAAAACCAAATTGGACCAATATTCCAAAGACCTGGATGACCTCATAAACGAGCCTTTTGTGACCAAACACGTATCTTGGTTCACGTATTTCATAATCACTCTCATCATCCTGTTAGTTGTACTTTACATAACTTGTAAATGCAGAAGAAGATGTAGAGCATTGCGAATCCAACCCTCAACGGACAACCCTCCTTCACCTCCTTCAGAGCGAAGCAGAGTATTCACCAAATTTCCAAGACTTATCCCTCCAAGAAAGCGACCCGGTATTAAACCTCAAGAAGAAGAGGACATCGAGTTAACATAGACTTTCATATGTGGAGTTTTACCTTTGTCTATTAATTTAGACCATTGTATTTTATTCTTATTACATTTATGTAATGTATTACTCACTTAATATTATTATCATTTACCAATTTTAACTTTATGTATTTTATTATTTTGCTTTGTATTCATTCAACATTGTTTCAATTTATTTTGCATTATATTCATTTAACGTTTCTAACAATTTTCAAAAGTTGCTGCATAACATCAACTTTTTTATTAAGGGGGAAGTTGTTATATAAAATTATACGCTTATTATAAAGACTTAGTCATAACAAACCTCCACATGTATATCATATTACATGATAACGACTTCTCTTATTAATCGCTTATCTTAGAGATATTATATTTCACCTTTATTTCTCACATTTTATGCTGACTGTCGAATTGCATTTCCTTTGTTCTATATTTTGCTTACTCAGGTTCTGTATGTTATAAATACGACTAGACATGCTTTGTAGAGTCAGTTATTAAACTCACTTAGAATGAAACACTTCTAATTATTATTATATTCCTTCTCCAAGAGCCAACGTTGGCTCCACTTAAGTAAATAAAAGTTTTTAAAAAGTCATTCATGTGAACCGTGATCTAACATATTGACCCGTCTCAGTTAAGAGAGAGTTGGTTATGCCCCGATTGTCCTTGAAGAGAATTCTCTGGAGTCTAGAGCATTCCGAGATAGTTTCTATACTCTCACAATGCCTCCTCCAGGAATCTCTCTTGGCCTTTCTCAGTGCTCAGTTGTACTCAGTCAAAGAGGTCTTGTAGTCGTCCCAGTTTGCTGATATTTTTGCAATATTAAATTTCTTTCTTACTTGCCTTCTCATTGTGTCGAGGTGCTTGTTCCACCAGGGCACGTTCCTGGTGGATCTCCTCACCACTAGAGGGTAGTTGTTCTCGTATGCAGAGATAATTGCGTTCTGTATTTGTTCCGCAGCTACTTCCACATTCTCCTCGCTTGTAACACTGGTTGCAACCCCAGCAAGTCCCTTGGCAAGGTCTTCCCTGTATCCTTCCCAGTCCGTCTTGCGTGGGTTACGATATGTTTCGGTTACACGGTCCACTCCCGTTATATTGAATTTTATGTGTCTGTGGTCCGAACAACTTTCTTCCTCAGACACATGCCAATTACTAATTG
The DNA here is from genome assembly GCA_936432065.2 of Rutpela maculata. Lineage (NCBI taxonomy): Eukaryota > Metazoa > Arthropoda > Insecta > Coleoptera > Cerambycidae > Rutpela > Rutpela maculata. The sequence continues at coordinate 32,298,375 of OW386294.2, read as the reverse complement.
AGTTACACGCACATGATGTTCCTATCGTTAAATCTAACACTTCTTGCCTTCGTCTATTTACAAATGTCAGAGTATTCCTTTTTTTTTTGTGGAGAAGGGAAATCTCAATGACGCCCACCGCATAGAGTCTATCGCGGCGGATAGTGCGAGACTTAAACCTCGCTAAAACCCCTTCCATTCTTCGCTCGACATCCTGGAACCGTCCTTAGACATTCGTCAGAATGCAGATTTTGACTACCATCTTTCCTTTTAATTTGCAGCCTGAAGGTCGCGCTCCTCCTTTTCTTTGGCCTCCATTATACTTTTCAACATTTTTTTCGTGGTCCTCCAGTTTTCTCTCGATTCTAACATCAGGGGGATTAAGTTTTCCACTGTTAAGACTACTCCCAACTCTAAGTGGGCTTGCCTCCTGAGTTCTACCCACCTTACGCAGCGGAAAATTGTATGCTCTGTAGTGTCCTCCTCAGCGCAGTACACGCACACGGCATCAGCCGCCTTGCCAATTCTCCTCGTGAACTTCCTGAATGATCCATTGCCAGTTAATACCTGCGACAGGTGGTAGTCCGTTTCTCTGAACTTACAATCGATCCATGGCTTTAATTGAAGTATAACCCTCTTCGTCCATTGGGCCACTGTTTCTTCCTCATCCCATCTCTCCTGTCATCTCCTAATTGTGGCCTCCCTCTCCAGCTTCCTTCTCGCAGGCTGATGTCCCTCCCCCGTACTGTGAAGTATCCTTCACCTCCATTATACTTTTCAACATTTTTTTCGTGGTCCTCCAGTTTTCTCTCGATTCTAACATCAGGGGGATTAAGTTTTCCACTGTTAAGACTACTCCCAACTCTAAGTGGGCTTGCCTCCTGAGTTCTACCCACCTTACGCAGCGGAAAATTGTATGCTCTGTAGTGTCCTCCTCAGCGCAGTACACGCACACGGCATCAGCCGCCTTGCCAATTCTCCTCGTGAACTTCCTGAATGATCCATTGCCAGTTAATACCTGCGACAGGTGGTAGTCCGTTTCTCTGAACTTACAATCGATCCATGGCTTTAATTGAAGTATAACCCTCTTCGTCCATTGGGCCACTGTTTCTTCCTCATCCCATCTCTCCTGTCATCTCCTAATTGTGGCCTCCCTCTCCAGCTTCCTTCTCGCAGGCTGATGTCCCTCCCCCGTACTGTGAAGTATCCTTCTCTCCTCCACTAGTAGGTCGATCGGGGGGATGTCTGTTATCACCTGGATTGCCTTCGTGGAGGTGGTTTTATACGATGACGCCACCCTGATCAACATTCTCCTTTGGCTCCTTTCCAACATCTGTTTGTACCTTCCTATTCTTAATGCCTGATGCCAAACCGGTGCAGCATACAGCAGGATAGGTTGTACCACATTATATAGCACGAGTCTTTTCGTGCTACCTGGGCCTCCTATATTTGGTAGTATCCTGGCCATTGCCCTCGCCCTTTGTTCTGCCTTGTTGCATGTCATTCTTACATGCTCGCCGAACTTTCCTCGCACGTCTAACACTATCCCAAAGTACTTCAACTTCCTCGCTGAGTGTATTTGTGCAACTTTCACCTTGAAGCTAAGAGTCTGTTTGTTCCTGTGTCCCTTCAGCATTATTGCCTCCGTTTTTTCCGGAGCTAAGGACAGCTTATGTTCGTTAGCCACGCATCTATCTTCCTTAGAACCTTATTTGTCCTAAGTACCAACGTTCTTTCGTCATCCGCGAACGTTAGGACGGCTAGGTCGTCCGCGAATGCTAGCGCCTTCGATTTACCGGTAGCCATAATCTGAGCACCCCATCGTAGAGAGCATTCCATAATGTCGGTCCCAGGACCGAGCCCTGTGGCACCCCCGTTGTCATATCGATAAAAGTTTTATCTACTTTTATCTTTCGATTTGCGAAATAGTCTTCGATAATTTTTACTAAGTATTCGTCCACCCCTCTTCTCCTAATTTCTCCTATTATTACGCTCCAGGCAGCCGAGTTGAATGTGTTTCTAACATCCAATGCTACTAAGGCGCATAGCTTGCACCTTGTTGTTCTGACCTCGTTTTGGATGCACTCGACTGCTTGGATTGTCGACTTCCCTTTTCGGAATCCGTATTGTCTATCTGAAAAACCTTCCCCTTTTTCTATTTATTGCACCAACCTGTCCCCGACCAGACACTCATATAGCTTGCCCAGGGTATTTATCAGACATATTGGTCTCTGAGAGCTCGGGCTCTCCATAGGCTCTTTGCCCTTCCACAGTAGCACCAGTTTCGCCTTCTTCAATTCCTCAGGGACCCTGCCTTCTAGGGCCAATTTTTTCATCAAGTCTACTATCATATTTGGTGTTGTTTTAAAGGCTTCCACCAGCGCTTCCGCCGGTATCCCATCGAGGCCTGGGCTTTTTCTGTTTTGAGGTTGTCAACCGCGTTTGCTACTTCCTCCTCGCTGAACGGCGGGAAATCTGTGTTCTGGCTCTCGCCTGGGCCACTGATCAGCTCTCTGTGGGAAGAGCTGAACAGCGATCTCCAGTTTCTTTTCTGCCGATAATTCGTATGGCGTGACTGGACCTTTCAGCTCTCTTGTGGCTATTTTGTAGCCCTTCCTCCATATATCTGTCTCCAGATCTTGACACAGCTGACTCCAGTGGAGTTTCTTTGACGCCTTAATTAGCTTCCCTAATGCAAGTTTTGCATCCTTGTATGCCTGGTGTCTCCTTTGCCTTTCTTCGTCGGGGAGTCTACCAGCCCTACTACTGGTCGCATCTCTTCTTGCCCCAATGCAGGCATCTCTGGCTCTTTCAATGTCGGCATTCCACCAATAGGGTAACCTTGCTGGGGTCCTATTTCGTTTCACCAGGCTTTTTTTGTAGGCCCTTTTTATAGACTCCGTCACGGTTTCCAGTGTTTGGTCCTGGTTTTCCAGCTCTAGCATGCCCTGTTCAAACTCTAGTCTGAAAGCTTCTTTATTCATCACCGGTTTTGTCCTACATTGCTCATTTTGCCTCCCCTTTTGGGCCTTGATAGCAAAACCTATGAACTTGTGATCGCTTAGGGATTCATCCTCCTGGACACGCCAATCTATCACCCGTTTGGCTACCCCCTGGGTTGAATACGTGACATCTATATAACTCTGCTGCTCCCCTCTCGTCCAGGTCGTTAGGCATTCGCTGAGGTATTCCTCTCTCCTATCCCATACCGGGGAGCTCCATTGCGGCGATTTTGAATTCAAGTCTCCTAGTATAATTTTCTCGCCTGGCCAATTCGCTACTATATCCATTATATCATCTATGTATTTCTTAAATACTTCAAGGCGTGCGTTTGGGGAGGCATAACAGCACACTAGCGAACATTCCTTGATGTCAATGACCAGGAAGCCTGCTGCCGAGAAGACCCTTTTACTTTGAAAGTTTCTGTTAACCCGTTCGTTATATTCCCACATCCTTGTTTTTATCCTTCAGCCACCTAGATCCCTTGAGCCTGGTCAAATTTGGCTCAGAGCCACTATGTGCCGCAGCAAAAGCCATATCATGGGCCCGCTGCCTCCGTTCCAGGTTTGCCTGCAAGATTAGTATATTACTTGTTTTACTCATAATTGAGTGTTTTGTTTGGGTCCTCCCCCCTTCCTTCCTTTACTTTCCACTATTTTTTTTATAGTGTTCGCATCTCATCGAATCGGCCCTATGTCCGCCTGCGTTGCACGTAGTGCAGTGTTCATCTTTTTCGAAGTATTCCCTACATGTACTATGTCTAAATTATATTCCATAATGAATTCAAAAAGTGACTCACCTCTTTGATTGGTGTTGGTGCTCCCCCAGACCGTGTGATGCGTGTTTTCATCACATCCTATGATGACCTGAGATCCACTTCCTCTGCAGCTCATCACCAGTTCTTCCACGGCCCTGGCTGGTGGTGGTTCGGGGTTACTGCCACTAGATCCCTAGAACAGAAATTAGTTAATGACATTGCTCACTATTAACAATTATGAGTCTCGGTGGTTCTACTGGAAATCAGTTCTCCACCGACACCCTTCAACCCACTTACCTGTCCCTTGTGAACCCAAGGTTCTTGGATCAGTGCCACATCACACTCCTGCATCACTTTAGCAAGGACCGCTGTGGCCGCCTTGCTATGATGCAGGTTGATCTGCACCACCTTCATCCTGAGTGGGTCTTCTTCCCCCCTCTTTCAGTCTCTTGAATATTACCCTTCCCAGGCACTAGTATGGCTTGAAGACCAGACCTTCAACCACTTTAGCTGAATTTTCGTGCAAGGAGTAGGCCAGCGTTTGCCCCTTCTGCTCTACTTTTTGGCTCATCAGTAGCCAGTTCTCCGTGTTCAAGCCTGCATTTTGCTTCTTGAGTCGGTCCCTGACCATTGGTTCTTCGGCTGGCTCAGGAACTCAGACGAGAAACTTAGGGCGCTTCGGGAGGTCCTTGATGTTGACCTCGGTCAAAGACATCGCCTCCCTCAGCTCCCCCATCCCCCGTACCGCATTCATAAGCCAGTTTTCTGTGGAGGTGATACTGAGGATCCCACCCTCAAATTTTGGAAACCGCTGGAACCGCGGAGCTGCCCCCCCTAGAGGGGATGGCATCTATGGCGGCCACCAGCTTGTTCTGAATTAGGTCCGCTTGCTTCTAACTCAGCATGGTATCAGGATGGTTGACATGAATGAATGAATGAATGAATGAATGCTTTATTCAGCCTGAAGCTGTTTAACTTACAAATACCTAAATGTACAATATTAAAAACAGCCATCCGGATGCCAGTCATCACATCTCTGTAGAAGCCAGACCGCGCTGGTGCGCTCCTGACCCTTTTGGGATTGGGTTTGGCAGGGGAGTCCGACATTGGTCTCTTGGAAGAGACCGGAACTGCTCCCTTGCCCTTTTCGATTTTTTACTGTGGCCGTGGTCTTTGTGCCGTCCACGTGCCCGCAGCCATCTTTCTGGCTTTCGTGAGCTGCTTTCTTTGAGCCCCCGAAAGTCTTTTGTTGGTAGAACTTTCCCTAGTCAAGTCTGCAGGAGCTGCTTGACTGGTACTGGCTCTTTCGTTTGCAGTGCAGTCCATTACTTCCTTTACTGTGGAGGGGACGCTCCTTGAGGAGTTCCCCTTTTTGTCTTTTGTTTCTATAAGTTCGTCCATACTGTTCCCACGAGTAGGGGGGAAGGGGTGGTCGCCGCCACGCACGGTGCGCCCTGCGTGCGTGGAAGACATTGATACAACGGGGTGCGTCATGTGCCCCAAGGTTTGTCGCTAGTAGCCGGCCTCCCCCCGACCATGCATCCCCACGGCGCGCACAATAACTTGGGTCCAAACCCAATGGCATAAAAACTTCCCCAAGGAAGTTTTTATGGTGGTTCTTCATCCCCCGTTAGGGGATGGTAACAAGAGTTCTATTAAGGCGGAGTTACCCCTCCGAGGAGTAGTGTGACCTTGTCGTGGTGGAGGGGCTTAAGTAACTGCAATGATTCTGAGAGCGATGCCGGCGGGAGTCTGGTACTCCTGGCAGGGTCACCCATGCCGGTAAGGTCAAAGATGAGCGGAGAAAACTAAGGACGACTCAACCCAAGCCAAGCCAAAGTGGAAGATAACGTGCCGAAGGCTGAATGGCCGCAGGGTCAAATGCGGTCGCAAACGTTTCCCTGGGGGCACCAGGCGGAACCCCCTTGTATCCCACGCATTACTCGGTCATGCGGGGCTCTGACCGAGCGGACTTATATTTTTCTAGCTACTCGTGGGAACTATATGGAAAGTTCAAAAAAACAAAAACAAAAAAAGGTAGTGCAGGCTAAAAGGCCAGAAGCAGAACCAGAAGGCCAGATGGCTGCGCAGGCTGTAGAGCCAAAAGCGCAATCAGAAGGCCAAACGGACGTACTGAAGGCCGACAGCCCGGGAACCACCAAACCCAAAGATCAGCACGGTGCTAAGGCTGAAGAGCCAAGCACATCTCGATCCAAGGGTAGCGTTAGGGTCAACTCGATTGAAGAGGTTGACCTAATGTCAGACGACGAAGTTCACTTCGAGCGTCTGTCAGGAGCCGCTAGAAAGAGGCTCCAGGATCGGACCAAGACAGGTCAAGATTACATACAGGCCAAAAGGGCCGTAATCAAAGAAAACTTGGTCAGATTCCAAATAGGCCAATTACAGGTGTTTGGGAAAACACCGTCCGAAAAGGGGCAATTGTGGACCTTCTCCATGGATAAACAGTCCATGGAGGAGCTCCGTAAAATGGATATGAGTTCCTACCCTGCCCTTCGCAACTACTGAGCGACATAGTTGCCTATTGCGGAGAAAGGAACCTTCCAATGATAACGGGATGTGATGCCAATGCACACCATATGGTATGGGGAAGCACCAACATCAACACAACATTATGGAACATTACAGTTCATTCTAGGTGAAGGGTTACTAATAGCCAATACAGGCAAAAAACCTACTTTTGTTACTTCGGTACGTAAAGAAGTCTAAGATATAACCTTATGTACGAGTAATATAAGCTCTAACATCATAAACTGGCCTGTGTCAGAAGAACCATGCACATAAGATTTGACATTATGACCCCTTCCCTGACAGAGACAAAGTTCAGAAATCCCCTAGAGACCAGCTGGGAAGGTTACTTAGAGTCCCTCAGAAGGCACCTGCAGGGAGCTACAGCATCTGGAAGGGATGTAGGGAGCCTTGAGGTAGCAGTGGAACAGGTAAGCGAGGCCATACTGGCTGCTTACCAGGAAAACTGCCCAGAGAAAACAAGGAAAAACGGGGGTAAAACAGTCTGGTGGAACACACATATGGAAGGCCTCAGAACCGAAGTGAGAAAACTGTTCAATAAGGCCAAATCTAAACAAGACTGGGATATCTACAAAGCCAAACTCACACGGTACAACATAGAAATCCGCAAGGCCAAAAGAGACTCATGGAGGAGGTAGACCCCATTCTGGGAATGTCCACGGACAGCATGGTCCCAAAGTATAACTTCTATAAAAACTTTCAAATCAAAATACCAGACAGAGAGGATTGGAAGAATGGCCCTCCGATATTAGCACAAATAGTCTGGTACACGGACGGCTCCAAGACAGAACATGGAGTAGGAGCTAGGATTTACGGGATAAGGTCGAAAACGGAAATCCCGATAAGTCTAGGAATACATGCCACAGTATTTCAGGCAGAGGTGGCCGCTATACAGTGGTGTGCAAAGGAAATAATGAGGCAAGGAACTGTCAACCAGTCAATTGCCATTTTTTCCGACAGCCAAGCGGCGCTAAAGGCAATCGATTCCATGCAGGTCGACTCAAGACTAGTATGGGATTGTATTAACGTCCTTATGGACCTAGGAAGTCAGAATAAAGTGACCGTGGCATGGGTACCAGGATATGAGGGACACAGGGGAAATGAAAAGGCTGATGAACTGGCTCGGGAAGGCGCATCTAATGCCCTGGTAGGCCCCGAACTCTTTTGTGACGTGGCTAAGTCATGCAAACGATCATGCATTAATAAATGGGTACATGACAAATCTCTAGAATGGTGGAAGAGTTTCCCGCGACAGAGACAGGCTAAAGAGTTCATTAAAGAACGGTCGGCCAAATTAACGGAAGATCTACTATGCCAAAATAGAAAGGCCATTAGGATAATAGTGGGTCTTCTAATTGGACATTGTAGGCTCAATAGGCATGTTACGTGGCCGAAATAAAAATTGGGTTTTTAAAAACAATTTATTTCACGCAACAAAATAATTACAATATTTACTTTTTACATCGAAGTTCAGAACGACAACTGAACAGTATAACGTCTAAAACTACACTCAGCTTTGAAATAGCATTTGGGGGTATTTATAGTAAACTCTAAACTAGCTACATTTCAAAAGTCACGTAGGCAGATTCTAGAATAAGTAATTATAAAAATAGGGGAACTTATCTAAAGAGGGTTCGCCCTTTGGACCCTAAAGTTTATCTAATCTAGCGGATGTTTACATCCTTTACATTTGAGAGCTTAAAAGTATCATTAAAACACCTATGACATATTTATGGTAAAAGCTACTTAAAACAGGAAATGGGGCTACATCTTATGAGGGGAAGATTACTTATTTTTATAACTATCGATGTTTTAGGGTGTAACAGGCATATGAGTCTAATGGGCCTGGCAGATGATGCAACATGTAGATTCTGTCAAGAGGAAGAGGAAACCTCAGTACATGTGCTATGCCATTGCGAAGGCCTAGCCAGACTGAGATTCCAAATACTTGGTGAGGAAAAACCAAGGGCAGATAGCTATACTAAGGAGCCCCTATCAGGCTATGGAGTCTGGTACAAAAGACAAAGCTGGATAAGGAACTCTAAGTGAATTAGATTAGGAGCGCCACAATAGATCCAAAGGGGTCGCGGTGGCCAAGGCCAAGCGGCCAGCTCCTCCCTTCAATCTAATCTAATCTAAGGTGGAGTTACAATTTTTTTTAATAGAACATGATCTCTAGTATGAGGAAAATTATAATAGAGCACAACTCTTGGAAGTCCTGCGAACGAGAAAATTTGAGAAATATGTTATAGACACTGTAGCGGAGAGATATGGCCACAAAGTGTTGAGATTACCGCCATATTTCTGTATTTTCAATCCGATTGAATTAATCTGGTGTAAATTGAAGAAAAATGCCAGAAAAGGAAATACTTTTCCGAAATTCGACAAAAAAGTAGAAGAGTTAATTCAAAATGAAGTGTCCAAAATTAACAAGTAAGATTGGCAAAAAAGAATTACGAAAGTAATTAAAATTGAAGATGAATATTCAAAAATTAGTCAACTCCATATAAACGGTGGAAATAAATTTATTATAAATTTGAACGTAGACAGTAGTTCATCTGAAAATGAAGAAGAGGGTGGAAAGGACGAGGATTCAGAGGAAGACGCGATGTGAGGTGAGGAAAAGTAAAGCGATGTGAAGCGTGGAAGTGTATTTTGTGATATCCACTGTATTATTTATTTCCATTTCTGTGTTTTCGTAGTGCAGTGAGGTGAGGTAAAGTGAAGTGATGTGAGGTGAAGAAGTGAATTTTGTGATATTCACTGTATTATTTATTTCCGTTTTTGTGTTTTCGTAGTGCAGTGAGGTAAGATAAAGTGAAGTGATGTGATGTGAAGTGAAGAAGTGAATTTTGTGATATCCGCTGTATTATTTATTTCCGTTTTTGTGCTTTCGTAGTTCAGTGCTTCAGAAACATTATTCTTCAATATGTTATTATTTATTAATGTTATTCTTTTTATTTTTGCAATGATTCCTCTTTCTGTTTTCATTGTAGTAATAACTTTACTATTACAGTTAATTTTTAGTTTATTTATTGAGAGAAATATATTTGTTTCTGTTACTATTTTTAGAGTATATTTTTTGTTTTTATTTTGTTTTTAAAGGTTTCTTGTTACTTTTTAAATAATCACTTTATCCTATATTAATATTCCATACCCATCCTTTTCTGGCGAGAAATGCTCATACCCCCTCGCGGTTCTTGCTGGGTAGTTACAATTTATATAAAGCGAACTGTATATACTTTGTAACTACTATAGGTGTAGTCATCACTACTTTTATTTCAAGTTAATACTTTTTTGTACATTGTTGCTAGCTAAACTGAGCACAAATCCAACGGCGACTTGTGAAATTTAGATTGGTCATATCTAAGTATTGACTCATAGGGACCCAAGCCATACTTTATGGCACCACTACCATGATAAAATGAAGCAGTTTTGCAATAAAAAAAATTTATCGAATTTTGCAAAAAAAAGTTTTAAAAATGAATTGAACACCACACAACAAATGGGTTTTTGTAAAAAGACTTATTTAAATTCTATTTAATATTGTTTTCCTCCTTTTTCGAAAAAAAAAATTAATAAAACTTAAATGAGTCTTTTTACAAAACCCCAGGGTGTTCAACTCAAACTGCTTTATTTTATCTTGGTAGTCATGTCACAAAATATGGCTTGGGTCCCATGACTCAATACTAAGATATGACCAATCTAAATTTCACAAGCCGCGGCTGACAAATACCTTCATTGAAAAAGTAAACGAGCGAACAATATAGTTAAATCCGGCTCTGCGTTCTGCACCCCTTGCCTCTCAACAACAACGACTAGATAAGCGGTACTTTTCTATCGCTATTCCGATTGAGCCAACTATAAATTAACTAAACCTAAAACCGTACAGTATTCCCCATTAGCTTCCTTAACCGAATTTTTACAAGTTTCTAATCCTAAGTTAATTAAAATTACGTAATTTTTCCCAACCAGATTCACCCGACTGTTATGCCCCTGAATCAAGACATTTACACTAAAAATCGTTACTGTTAGATATGGACGTGGATCCTTATCTACTGAACAAAATAAACTATACTATCCTTTTTGTATTCCACTTGAACAAAAGAAAGCCAAGCCTGCCACGAACTATTAGTGGGAACTGGGTTTGTAAAATCATTCACGATCGACGACCGGCAATACGATGACCGTTTAACCCGTTTTTTGAACATTCACAGGAATATTCTGTCACTCCCGATTTACCGCACCTAAAGCAAAATGATTTGTTTCTAGGTTTATTACATTCTGTAAATTTATGCCCATGAACATTACAATTCCAACAAAGTATACTACTAAGATTCTGATTTGACCTACGGCTCCGAGATATGGATGGCCTAGAAATTTGATTGTTCTGTATATTATAATTATAAAGTAAATTTGGTTCTAAAATGCTAACTGGACGCGTATTTACTCGTCGAGTCGTTCATCTCCTAGCAGCCATGTTTTTACTTGTTTCTAAATCTTGACAGATCACTTGTAATTTATCTACACTATCAATCTGCTTGATATGTAAACCTTCACGTTCAATATATAAAGGATCCAAGTTGCTATGTATAATTTCAATTTTTTCTTGGTCAGTTAATTTCGTTTTTAAATGTCCAAAATGGTTTAACATACAAGAAAAGAATTCACTAATGCTTTCGCTGGCACCTTATACAAGTTCATCAATTTCTCTCATTAAATCTTTTTGAAAATTGTATGGTAAATAATTGTCGCGTAGTTTATTAACAAATTCTGGCCAGCTATGTATTTTTTCTTTAACAGATATCTGAACCAACTAAGTGCTTTTCCGGTAAGCAAATCATTGTATAGTTTGATTTCTGATACTCCTCGCGAGATTTTATACTCTTCACCTCTCTCTATGAAAGCATTCACACATAAAGCTTCTTTATCGCCAGAAAATCGTACATCCCACTTATAAACAGGTACTGACTTGTGACGTATTGCAGGAATTTCGGGAATTGGAGGCGCTAAATTAATTGTTTAATTTTCATTACCTTCTGCTAAACTCATTTTTTCAATTTCCCTTAAACGCGTATTTAAATTAGCTATACTATTTATTAATGCGTCATTGGGAGGTGTAAGCCTCTTTAATCTCTAAATTAAATGTTTCAACTTTGTATCAACAAACCGTGCCTCATTACTGTATAGCTTCGCTATTTTGCAAAGTAATTAATTTACTAAAAAGGTCTCAAAAAAAAATAAAAGGCTATTTAAAAAAAACTAGATCTTAAAGGTAAAATTCAACCAAAGATAAAAACCTATTACTATATGGCAAATTTAGACTTATTACTTCAAATGAATGAAATAAAAAACACTAATTTATTAATAACAAAATTTATTAACAAAACTGAATGTCGGAGAGCATTGAGACAAAATAGGTTGTGGTGTTAAATAAAAATTGTCCTGACGATTAAAAAAAACAACAAATATTTACATAAAAGGTACACACAGAGAGACAAATATAACTGTCTAAAATATAAAGAATAAGACATTAAAAAATGAGAGAGTAAATGGAGATTGGCCAATTCCCCAAGTAGAGTAGGTACTAAGTTAAAACAATTTTAAATAAATAATGATTCATTCACGTACTGAATAAAGAGTCTCAAACAAATGGTTTACGAATGAATAATTAAATATTCATTTGACTAAACATCACAAGGTAATATAAGAGGATTTAACAAAAAAGGTACAAAAGGTATTCAAGTTAACAAATATAAAAATAAAAATGGTGTTTACACATACACACAGACTTTAAATTTTAACGAAAAGGTATAAACGGTATTAAAGTTACCAAATATAAAGGGTACAAAATAGTGATTACACAAACTTACATAAATTGTAAAGGTAAATTCTTCGCACTCACGAAAGTCTAATTATGCAAAGTCTAATTATGCAAAAATTAACCAGATCAGAAAGATAAAGTACATAAAGTTATGGAAACGTAATCGTACAATTTACGCACTACACTAGCGAAAAAGTGTAGAGATGCCAAGCTGAAGTCTCTCTCAAGGGACAGGAAAAATGTTTGTCTACTTACGAAATTTCCAGAACATAAGTCCTGTAGACACTAAACACATGATCGCCATCACATTAATAGTTCTGCAGCAGGCACAGGTATATCCCAAGCAGCATTCAAAGTGATGGGAACTGGCATCTGAGGCATCGGAACTTTAATATAGTAGGAATGACATAACTGTTACTAATTTTGCGACTTCAGGGTAATATTCACTTCGTGGTATGCATTTGTAGTGACAATTATGTAGATTCTACTGAATTTAGGCATTGAATAGTTATAACACTTTCAAGTAACTGCTGGAGAATCTTCAACGTCGCGGATACTACTCTGCATTACTTTTAAGCATCCTCAACTGCTAAGTGAAAATTGGTAGTAATGCCGACTGCACAGCTTTACCAAAGGACCACTTCAAAGTTGTCTAACTTATTACCCACTAAACACGAAACATTTATGAAACGTTTCGAAAGAATTGTAATCTGGAAGAAATGAAACATTTCCTAGAAACATATTTGTTTATATTTTTGACACATTTCAGAAATTCATAATATTTGTTATTTTGCAGAAACATTTCATATACTTTGTTTTGTCGGTAAAACAAATATGAAATAATGAATTCAAATGATATCAGTAATAATATGTCCATTCCCCCGCGATTTTTAAAATGCCTTGTTTGTAAAATTACAACTATTCTCGACTTAGATTCCGTCTGGAATACTTGGTTATTAATAAGTAATTACTCGAAAACTAGATGTCAACGAATAATATGTGGAGAATATAATAATATATATAAAGATCTGAAATACCCATTGATATTTGTAACCTCTGCAAACCATGAAAACTATAATATAATCGTCTCCATGCGGCAACTTGTGGAATTACATTTATCGAAAAACGCGAAGGGAAAGTATGCGATCGTTTACGATCGATACGATTCTGTCTATTTGTTAGCAACTAATTAGTAATTATAATTACTGAAAATCTCAACTCCAAATCGAGATGTCAACATATGCCAATATTGGTACGTTATTGCACAGAATACACCAATTAAAACGTCAAATTGTAGGAATCCATTCATTAAAATGAGAAACGAAAACATACGACCGATGACGATTCTAACATGCAAAAGTTGACGAGCATCTGAGAAACTAGCCGCCACCAACGTCAATGCCATTTGCATTTTGCTTTTATTAGTTTCATCTTTTATGCCTGGAAGGACACTGCGTGCATCAAAAATAAAAAAATAGTGCGAGTGTCGCGTCAGTTAATTACACAGGTCAACATTTGATCTAAGCGGGAACACCGCACGCAGCATAGGCTACAAGGGGTTTTGGGGTCGCTGATTACGATGAGAGGGTCAGTTAACCGCCATCACGTCAGGTTCAAGGTCATTTGAAGGTCAAATGCAGGAAAACATGGAAAAAATCTGAAAAAAATCATGCATATGTTTTTGAGGTCAGGGAATCCAAATCCGAGGTCGGATAAGCTCTGTGAGGTCAAGGTCAAATCCATTGTAAGATTAAAATCCATTGTAAGTATATACACATTGTATTTTAGGAAACCCTAGCAATATACATTAAAAACTCACAGAATCTATAAAATTTTCACGTTTCAAATGCCATAAAAACTTATAAATACTTATAGGCCTCGTACTGAGAATTTACATTAATATCTTTCAAATTCATATAAAAACTTATAATACTTCGCAATTTAATTACCATAAATCTATTGATAGACTTCATTCAGGGAATTTACTTTAAAACCACATTGCATATCCGCATAGAATTTTATAAAAACTTCGTGTTTATTATTAAAACGTGCAAGTGTTGATAGACTTCAGGCAAGAAATTTACATTCAAAACACATTTCAAATACTTCAAAAAACTTAGACACGTCTGAACCTATAATATCTTCGTATTTCAAACACCATATAAGAACTTACAAATACTGATAGGCCTCGTATGGAGAATTTTCAATAAAAATACATATAAAATATCTATAACACTTCATATTTCAATTACCGTGAAAACGTTTAACTATACTGATAGACTCCATATATAGGAAATTTACATTAAAAACCCATTGTACGCAGCAAATCTTATAAAAACTTCGTATTTCCTATTAATATATGCAAAAGCTGAGAGACTTCAAGCAAGGAATTTATATTAAAAACACATCTCAAATAGCCACATCAAACCACATTCAGAACTTATAAAAAACTTTGTATTTCAAATACTATAAAAACTTAAATATACTAATACATATAACTACTGATAGACTCCATATAGGTAATTTACATTAAAAACCCATTGTACGCAGCAAATAATATAAATTTTTTTTTCCTATTAATATACTTATGCAAATGCTGATGGACCTCAGGCAAGGAATTTACATTAAAAACACATTTCAAATAGCCGCACATCAGACCTAATTTAGAACTTATAAGAAAAACTTTGTATTTCAAATACCATAAAAACCTACGTATACTAATAGGTTTCATACGAGAAATATACATTTAAAACACACACACACATAATTAAAACTTATGAAAGTTTAGTGTTACATACTCCAGCCTCCAGTAGAGGGAGCTGTTTTACATGTCGCTAATTCATATCTAATCTAATGTGACCTAAGAAACTAGCTTGGGCTTGTTAAATTAAAAGTAAAGCAGTTTCTTTTACTGCTAACTTATTAACTGCGTTTAGGCCAGAACGCTAGAGGAAACAAGGACTTTTGCAGTATTTAGTGTTTACTACTATATTACTATTGATATTTGAAATATTAATAGTAAGTAAATAATATTTACTTACCTATGTAAGTTTATGGGATTTGGCATTGAAAATATATTTCAAATACACAACCAAAATTTGTGAAAAAACCTGTCAATACTAATAGAATTTCTATGGGAAATTTACATTCAGAACACTATACAAACCTATAAAAACTTATAGAAACTTTTATTGCATGTACTATGAAAACTCATCAATACTAATTGATATCATATGGGAATTTACATTCAAAACACTATAAAAACCTATAGAAACTTTTAATTACATATACTATAAAAACTCATCAATACTGGTAGATACCATATGATAATTTACAATTAAAACTCATTTCAAATACATACATCAAAAATTATAAAAACTTATACATTTTTTTTAATAAGTTTTTATAAGGATTTTTTGACAGGATAGAAGCACGACAGAAACGTTCTAGACTCATTGCAGAAACTCAAGATCTCCTACCTAAGAAACGTTTCAATGAAACATTTCAAAAGACACGTACCCGACACATTTATGAATATTTACAAAAATGTTTCCGACATCTCTGCATATAATGAAAAATATGAAACGTTCCTGGAACTGTTACAGAAACGTTTCAGATATATCGTAGATACTAGAGATGTCCTACCCAAGAAACGTTTCAAAGAAAAATTGCCTTCAGGAAAGGTCGCTATAAATCAGAGATGTGCTGAGGAAACTTTCCATATTTAATAAAAGTCTGTAAAAGTCATGTAAATAATATAATTGTATGCATTTATTTAGGATCAAAATGAAGCTTGCATCATCACGAATCAGATTTCACCATAAAATAGACTATTAATATACCCAATGGAAAGGTTGAAGGAAAACTTCCTGGAAACTTTCGGAGTTTTCAAAACGGAAAGTTTCCAGGAAGTTTTCCTTCTAACTTTCCATTGGGTATATTGATAAGCTATTTTATGGTGAAATCTGATTCGTGATTATGCAAGCTTCATTTTGATACCAAATAAGTGCATACAATTATATTATTTACATGACTTTTACAGACTTTTATCAAATATGGAAAGTTTCCTCGGCACATCTCTGCTATAAACATTATGAGATAAAATTTCAATATCACCTAATTAATTGAACTTTATTATCTAATATCGAAATTGAAGTCAGTGTAAAAATAAACAATAATGAATTGAAATATATTTTTAGGCGACTTCAATGACAATATTAGGTAATAAGGTTCAATTAACTGGGAGACGGTAAAATTTTATTTCATAATTTTTAGCGACCTTTTTGGAAGGCGGTTCAATTTTTTTTTTAACTTTTTGGTGTCTTCTTTACTTATCTTCACTGAGCTGTCGGTCCTATCAATCTTTCCTTGGGATTTAGATGTCTACAAAAAATAAATAAAATTACCCAGTAGATGCAAAACAAAACATGTATTAGAAACACTTAAATATTTGTAAACTGTAAATATTTTAAAAAAACATACTATATAAATATAAAAATCTATAACAAAAGTATATCTTATTCCTCCTTAAAGTAAAATATCAACTTCATAAATCTAGTTGGCAGTTGGACTCAAAAGAGGTTAACCATTATATTGTCTTGGTCTTCTATTTGATGAACCTCAACCAGGCCTGATATGAGCCATACCAATACTATGTTTTCGAATGTTTTATTCATGCTGGTACTAAGCCTTCGTCAGGGACTGAAAAAGTCATAAAAACAATCACAAATTGAATGTACAGAGAACACAAACACCTTCTATGAACAGTTCTCGTCCATTGCTGAAAAAACAATGTATCTCTCAAACACCACATCATTTTAAGTATTAATAACACAGGTCAACATTTGATCTAAGCGGGAACACCGCACGCAGTATAGGCTACAAGGGGATTTTGGGGTCGCTGATTACGATGAGAGGCGGTTAACTGACCAACCGCCATTACGTCAGGTTCAAGGTCATTTGAAGGTCAAGTGCAGAAAAACCCATGGAAAAAATCTGAAAAAAATCATGCATATGTTTTTGAGGTCAGGGAATCCGAATCCGAGGTCGGCTAAGCTCTGTGAGGTCAAGGTCATTTATAGACATTTGATCTAAGCGGGAACACCGCATGCAGTATAGGCTACAAGGGGTTTTTGGGGTCGCTGATTACGATGAGAGGGGTCAGTTAACCGTCATCACGTCAGGTTCAAGGTCATTTGAAGGTCAAGTGCAGAAAAACCCATGGAAAAAATCTGAAAAAAATCATGCATGTGTTTTTGAGGTCAGGGAATCCGAATCCGAGGTCGGCTAAGCTCTTCTGAGGTCAAGGTCAACTGAACCGGATAGTGAGACAACTCCGTTGCCCACCGTCACCGCGTGGAGGTGCCCTGGGTGCAACCACACATACATTTTCATGTAATCTTTTGTTTGGTTAATTTGGTTTAGTTTGGTTTACTTTGGTTACTCATCTGTGATATGTGCGTGAGTGAACTCGATGTTTCGAGCGAAAGTGCGTAAAATAAGTATGAATGATATATCAGCTCGTTAAACAGTTGCATATACATAAAAATATATAGACACGGGCAAGAAGCAAAGGTGTGTATACAAAAAAACATCAAGAATGACAACTAAAAAACGTTATCCGTTAAAACGTTTTTTCGCACTTGACCTATAAACACCTTCACCATGACCTAATGGAGCTCAGCTGACCTCAGATTCGGATTCTCTCAACTCAAAAACATACGTATGAATTTTTCAGATTTTTCGAACCGTAAATGCCGACAACACCTCAAGTGACCTTGGAATAACCTACAAATGACCTTGACCTCAGAAGAGCTTAGCCGACCTCGGACTCGGATTCCCTGACCTCAAAAACATATGCATGATTTTTTTCAGATTTTTTCCATGGGTTCTTCTGCACTTGACCTTCAAATGACCTTGAACCTGACGTGATGACGGTTAACAGACCCTCTCATCGTAATCAGCGACCCCAAAAACCCCTTCTAGCCTATACTGCGTGCGGTGTTCCCGCTTAGATCAAATGTCTATAAATGACCTTGACCTCACAGAGCTTAGCCGACCTCGGATTCGGATTCCCTGACCTCAAAAACATATGCATGATTTTTTTCAGATTTTTTCCATGGGTTTTTCTGCACTTGACCTTCAAATTACCTTGAACCTGACGTAATGGCGGTTGGTCAGTTAACCGCCTCTCATCGTAATCAGCGACCCCAAAATCCCCTTGTAGCCTATACTGCGTGCGGTGTTCCCGCTTAGATCAAATGTTGACCTGTGTTATTAATACTTAAAATGATGTGGTGTTTGAGAGATACATTGTTTTTTCAGCAATGGACGAGAACTGTTCATAGAAGGTGTTTGTGTTCTCTGTACATTCAATTTGTGATTGTTTTTATGACTTTTTCAGTCCCTGACGAAGGCTTAGTACCAGCATGAATAAAACATTCGAAAACATAGTATTGGTATGGCTCATATCAGGCCTGGTTGAGGTTCATCAAATAGAAGACCAAGACAATATAATGGTTAACCTCTTTTGAGTCCAACTGCCAACTAGATTTATGAAGTTGATATTTTACTTTAAGGAGGAATAAGATATACTTTTGTTATAGATTTTTATATTTATATAGTATGTTTTTTTAAAATATTTACAGTTTACAAATATTTAAGTGTTTCTAATACATGTTTTGTTTTGCATCTACTGGGTAATTTTATTTATTTTTTGTAGACATCTAAATCCCAAGGAAAGATTGATAGGACCGACAGCTCAGTGAAGATAAGTAAAGAAGACACCAAAAAGTTAAAAAAAAAATTGAACCGCCTTCCAAAAAGGTCGCTAAAAATTATGAAATAAAATTTTACCGTCTCCCAGTTAATTGAACCTTATTACCTAATATTGTCATTGAAGTCGCCTAAAAATATATTTCAATTCATTATTGTTTATTTTTACACTGACTTCAATTTCGATATTAGATAATAAAGTTCAATTAATTAGGTGATATTGAAATTTTATCTCATAATGTTTATAGCAGAGATGTGCCGAGGAAACTTTCCATATTTGATAAAAGTCTGTAAAAGTCATGTAAATAATATAATTGTATGCACTTATTTGGTATCAAAATGAAGCTTGCATAATCACGAATCAGATTTCACCATAAAATAGCTTATCAATATACCCAATGGAAAGTTAGAAGGAAAACTTCCTGGAAACTTTCCGTTTTGAAAACTCCGAAAGTTTCCAGGAAGTTTTCCTTCAACCTTTCCATTGGGTATATTAATAGTCTATTTTATGGTGAAATCTGATTCGTGATGATGCAAGCTTCATTTTGATCCTAAATAAATGCATACAATTATATTATTTACATGACTTTTACAGACTTTTATTAAATATGGAAAGTTTCCTCAGCACATCTCTGATTTATAGCGACCTTTCCTGAAGGCAATTTTTCTTTGAAACGTTTCTTGGGTAGGACATCTCTAGTATCTACGATATATCTGAAACGTTTCTGTAACAGTTCCAGGAACGTTTCATATTTTTCATTATATGCAGAGATGTCGGAAACATTTTTGTAAATATTCATAAATGTGTCGGGTACGTGTCTTTTGAAATGTTTCATTGAAACGTTTCTTAGGTAGGAGATCTTGAGTTTCTGCAATGAGTCTAGAACGTTTCTGTCGTGCTTCTATCCTGTCAAAAAATCCTTATAAAAACGTATTAAAAAAAATGTATAAGTTTTTATAATTTTTGATGTATGTATTTGAAATGAGTTTTAATTGTAAATTATCATATGGTATCTACCAGTATTGATGAGTTTTTATAGTATATGTAATTAAAAGTTTCTATAGGTTTTTATAGTGTTTTGAATGTAAATTCCCATATGATATCAATTAGTATTGATGAGTTTTCATAGTACATGCAATAAAAGTTTCTATAAGTTTTTATAGGTTTGTATAGTGTTCTGAATGTAAATTTCCCATAGAAATTCTATTAGTATTGACAGGTTTTTTCACAAATTTTGGTTGTGTATTTGAAATATATTTTCAATGCCAAATCCCATAAACTTACATAGGTAAGTAAATATTATTTACTTACTATTAATATTTCAAATATCAATAGTAATATAGTAGTAAACACTAAATACTGCAAAAGTCCTTGTTTCCTCTAGCGTTCTGGCCTAAACGCAGTTAATAAGTTAGCAGTAAAAGAAACTGCTTTACTTTTAATTTAACAAGCCCAAGCTAGTTTCTTAGGTCACATTAGATTAGATATGAATTAGCGACATGTAAAACAGCTCCCTCTACTGGAGGCTGGAGTATGTAACACTAAACTTTCATAAGTTTTAATTATGTGTGTGTGTATTTTAAATGTATATTTCTCGTATGAAACCTATTAGTATACGTAGGTTTTTATGGTATTTGAAATACAAAGTTTTTCTTATAAGTTCTAAATTAGGTCTGATGTGCGGCTATTTGAAATGTGTTTTTAATGTAAATTCCTTGCCTGAGGTCCATCAGCATTTGCATAAGTATATTAATAGGAAAAAAAAATTTATATTATTTGCTGCGTACAATGGGTTTTTAATGTAAATTACCTATATGGAGTCTATCAGTAGTTATATGTATTAGTATATTTAAGTTTTTATAGTATTTGAAATACAAAGTTTTTTATAAGTTCTGAATGTGGTTTGATGTGGCTATTTGAGATGTGTTTTTAATATAAATTCCTTGCTTGAAGTCTCTCAGCTTTTGCATATATTAATAGGAAATACGAAGTTTTTATAAGATTTGCTGCGTACAATGGGTTTTTAATGTAAATTTCCTATATATGGAGTCTATCAGTATAGTTAAACGTTTTCACGGTAATTGAAATATGAAGTGTTATAGATATTTTATATGTATTTTTATTGAAAATTCTCCATACGAGGCCTATCAGTATTTGTAAGTTCTTATATGGTGTTTGAAATACGAAGATATTATAGGTTCAGACGTGTCTAAGTTTTTTGAAGTATTTGAAATGTGTTTTGAATGTAAATTTCTTGCCTGAAGTCTATCAACACTTGCACGTTTTAATAATAAACACGAAGTTTTTATAAAATTCTATGCGGATATGCAATGTGGTTTTAAAGTAAATTCCCTGAATGAAGTCTATCAGTAGATTTATGGTAATTAAATTGCGAAGTATTATAAGTTTTTATATGAATTTGAAAGATATTAATGTAAATTCTCAGTACGAGGCCTATAAGTATTTATAAGTTTTTATGGCATTTGAAACGTGAAAATTTTATAGATTCTGTGAGTTTTTAATGTATATTGCTAGGGTTTCCTAAAATACAATGTGTATATACTTACAATGGATTTTAATGTAAATTATATGAAATCTATTGTATTAGTAAGTTTAGTTTAGTAACTTTTTTAAGTTGACTACTATTGAAATCCCATGAAAACGTTTCAAATTAATAGTTGTAAATAATACTTTTCAATGGGTGCACTGAGAAATTCTGATTAAATTCTTATATAAAACTAAACTAATAATTAATAACACTTCAAATCTTATAAAAACCATATACTAATAATTATCTCTTATTTAATGTTATAAAATTCATCCCTGGTTTCCTGATGAAACATTATTAGTTTTACCATTATTGAAACCCCATGAACACTTATCAAATTAATAGTTGTAAATCATTATTAATACTTTTTAATAGATGTCCCTATAAATCCTTATTAAATTCTTATAAACTAAACTACTATGGACCCATGAAGTCTTATAAAAATAAGTACAAATATATCCTTATAAAAATGTATAAAATGCTTATTAGGAACTCCTTGGTATATCTTTTCAAATTCATTATTCTTCAGATCTCAAAAAAAGTCACAAAATGATTTTATGCAACTCCTTATTAATACTTTTTATAAATCCTCATTAAATTATAATAAAAACAAAACTGATAGATCTTACAAAAACCATATACTAATTGTTTCTTATAAAAGATTACAGAACTCGTATTTGATTTTACTGATGAAACCTTTTCAGTTTCAACACTATTCAGATCCTATGAGAACTTATCAAATTAAAAGTTGTAATGCCATATAAAAACTGTTTTTAGTATAAACACTTATGGAAACATACCAATAACAACATGGGTATTCCAACTCAATTAAGACTCCTTTAGATACTCATCCCAATATAATTTCTATATGGCAAAATTAATGTACTGTATAAAACCTTATAAACCAGATAGGCTCTTATGATTACCCATTAAAAATTTATAATTATCTATAAGTTTGAAATAGGATTTTTTGACAGGGTAGAAACGTTTCATGTTTCAGTACATGCATTTCAGAAACATTTCCGGAACAGAAAAATGTTTAGTGGGTAGTGACATCTCGAGTAAAAATTAGGTTATTTCTACGAAGATAGGGGCTTTGAAGTTATTTTTACTACTCCTCACTAATTGAAAATGACTTAAAAGTTACATACACCTTGAAAATCTACTATGAAGTAATATTAACTTTTAAGGCAATTTATATAATTATTGGCATTGAATAAAATGGCGCCATCTGAAATGCTCAGTAAAAGCGAAATAAAGTTTATCGGCACTCGTCCACGTTTTATAGAAAACTAAAGAAACAGTTAAACAGTAGAAGAAATAGTGATTCTTCAGAATATGATGCAAACATGAAAGATTATTTCGCCACAGCAAAACCATCATCTTTGGCAATAAGTGCAAAAGTGTTCCCATCAACACAGGGAGAAAAGTAATCGAAAACTATAACAGTCTGCAGTGATATTAGTGATACTGTGTACTGCACGAAAGTTACAACTTGTCTTTAAAACATAGATTGATCCATAGTTCAGTTAGTGATCCACTGAGCATATTAAATGAATTTGCCGATTAAAAACTCCAAATTTAATAAATATTGTGTCGATGAAGAACGGACAATTTCGGTATACACGGCATAAGACATTGTTTGTGTACAATAAATTGAACTGAATATATATATACAAAAAAAAATAGCAAAAAAAATATATTTCTTTTCTAGAATATCTCAAAAGTTATCAGTGAGGACAAAAATAACAGTTTACAACACCATTATCCAACCTCATTTCGATTACTGTGCCAGTCTATTATATTTCTTCGATTTAAATAAAATAACTTCCCTTCAAAAACCACAGAATAGAGGAATGAGAGTGATTTTGAAATGCAGTCGATATACCTCAATCCAACATATGCTTTCTTCTCTTCAGTGACTGTCTGTAAAAGATAAATTGCTTTCCATGGCTATGGTATTTATTTTCAAAATTTTAAATAACTTAATACCCAAGTATTTAAATAAGTTTATATTTTATGCAAACCAAATACATCAACACCACAAGAAATAACAACAAATTTTATATACCAAGGCAAAATCTAAGTCAAACTAGGAAAATTATGTTAGTAGAGGTCCTTAGCCGATATATAAAATGTGTTGTGACGTAGCAGCACTTTGCTATAAAAGAGTGAGAGGAGTTAACGTGTAATCATTCTTAACGTTCGACTCGTGTAGTAACGTAGCAAAGATGTATACGTGTATTTGTGGTGCTAGTTTTACGCGAGGTGATAATATGCGACGCCATCAGAGGTCGACTTTCACATTTAATAATGGCCAGAAATTTATGTACTAATTTTCGTTATTTTCCCAAATTTTATTGTACATTTGAGCCTATTGATACCGTCTCTCGCGAATTAATAGAGTATAACTGGTTGCATAATAGCAGTACCTAATGGCTTACTTTGGTCATTTAATATACTTTGATACAGGTAGAATGGGTGAGTGCGTTCAGATATTCATTAAGAGAGTGCATTGCAAAAACGCCCTTGTAAAGCTTCTACAATGGCCAGTATTGTTGATTAAACCTTCTTTGGTGGGTAGATTTATGAGGGGACGGCTTTCAGAGTATATTATGATAATATTTGTGGATATAAACGAAGTTAGGAAAATCTATTCTAGTTGTGGGGTGCGCCGTGGAGTAGAAATTCTGAACGTACCGAGACGGAAGACAAGAACTTGACATTTTGATAGAGGACATTTTCTTCTTGGTCATTTTTCCTTTTGCTGCTTGAAGATTGAGTCGTCTGAATACGAGTTTTAGCAATATTGTAAGTTTTGCTCCATTTATGGGATTAAGTATTCATCACGACAAGATTAGTTGTATTTTCATTTGGTTTGGAGTATCGTTTTGGGAAATGCAGCTACGGATTTTCCGGATAAAGTCAATTTTCAAAGCACGTGGCATCGTCTGAATGCAAGATTTTGGAGTGCCATTTTGACGGCAAAGGACCTCTTTCAGCCCACATCACATCTCAGGTACGTCTCTGAAAACCCACTTAAGGTTGAAATAGATTTGTAATTTAGGTTATTTATTTTATTGCAGGGCTGTTTGTTTGTCTGTTGATTTGTTCGTTCGTTAGTTGTTTATTGTTGAGTATATTACAAGTATTGGGATCTATTTGTTGGTTTATGGCTATTTGGATGGACACCTTATGATTTTACTTGGACCTGTTACTGGTATTCCACGTGAGCTTTTATGTCACATCCTACACTTTACGAGGGACTTCCAGCCTGACCTTAGTTTCAACTTCTAGTCCAGATTTTGGTGTCTAGATGGTGGATGATTGACTGACATGTTGGGTATGTATGGTACTGGGATCTCGGTACGTTACCTTAGACTCTACGTAGATGGTCTACCACCTGCGGCTGTTATCACCCTGAATTACGCTACCCTGGTAGGACGGGAAAAGGTATTCAGACACTACCAAAGGTAAGCGGAATCATATTCTCTATAACGAGGGATCCGGTACATCTACTCAACGTCCACGTCCATTTTCAAGGAATATTGATAATATTTTGCTTGTAACGTAAATCTCAGTAACACATTAGATTTCAGTAATATTTGGTACATTTTGTGTATCGTTACTTCACTCACTTAATAGCATTGCCTTATTTCACAAATAGATGTCAATAATTTTAAGTAATTTTATGTTTTAACGTACCTTGGGTCAATTGTAGTTTTTGTCACGCTTCTGGCATATGACCTTTTGTACATTTTTAAAGGATTTATTATTTTGTAAGATATTTTGTGTATATTAGGTTAAGCGTGTGGGCCCCACTTATTAGAATATATTGTGACACTTGTACTGCGTACCGAGTTATCGGTGATAATTGTGAAAGATTTTGTACTACGTACCCTGATATTGTATTAAATGTTAAATTAGAACGACGTTGTCTTTTATATCTGACCACCTACACCACCCCAATTATCGAAGCCACCCCCAAGGACCTGAGTAGTCGGCCGTGTGAGACTTCCTCCTCACTAGCTTATTGCAGAGGGGGTACTGCACGTAAAATATTAAAATTTTGTTCAGGACACATGGTGACCACCCTTCCCTGCTTTCGAGGTTTAGCAGCCTTTGGGGCCCCCTTTTATAAGTGGGCCTAGGCCTCTGCAACAAGAGGCAAGCATGTAAAAACTTAAATCAAGATGGTCCTTCAGAAAAACGGCCAAAAGTGGATTCAAACCCTTCAACGTCTACAAGCTTGCAAACGTGTAACAGCTGTAATGTGACTCTAACAGCTAATCAGATGCAATCTCATAAAAGAACATTGCAACATAGAACAAACTCATGTGTACCTTTGATGGATGGTGTACAAATTGTTCGAAGTGCCTTCAAATATAGAATTATAACTTACCGAGTGCACAGTGAAAATGAGAAATTAGACTATATAATATTTTTCAACGAAATTAGACCTAAAATACTAAATTTATTAGAAGAAGTGCTGTTACTTCACAAAACAGTAAAAATAAACATGGAGACGTTTGCCAAATACATATTGCAAACTCAAGAAATATCAGAAATGAAATCATTTAATACTCCTAATAAGATTTTGGACCAGAGTATGGATTTAGGCAACTTTCTCGATACCTTTGTAGACATGATGGTGACACAAACTACAAAGTTCCAAGAACGTGATTCCGGTGTGTAAATATCTATTGATGTGTAGAATAATGATTAATAACTGCATATTATTTTTTAGGATGGGCCCTCGAGCAAATAAAATTTGTTGAAATAAATGTAAATAAGTACAGTCCACTGGGTGGTTCATCATACATTAAACTACCAAAGTTCATAGAAAATAAAAAGGCCATAGTGAATATAGAAAACCAGGATCAGTATTGTTTTGCTTGGGCTGTAACTTCAGCGCTGTACCCTGCAAATGGTCGAACATCTGACATGTCATCTTATCCACATTATTCAAGAGTTTTAAATTTGACAGGTATGGATTTTCCAGTTAAATTGCGGGATATTTCAAAATTTGAAGAATTGAATAATATATCGGTTAATGTATATGGTTTAGAAAAGAAATTTGAGAATAATAGAGTAAAGTATGATGTTGTCGGACCTTTGCGTTACTCTGAGAAAAAATTGCGTATGCATATTAATTTGTTATTAATTTCCGCGGAATGTGATGCGGATCATCATTGTACGGTAGACTGTGCCAAAACTCACTATTGTTGGATAAAGAATTTATCTGGGTTAGTTTCACATCAAATTTCTGCTCACGGGCATAAAAAATATTTTTGTGATGGATGCTTGCTGTATTTTAGTAATGAGCGTCAGTTAATGCTTCATCAGAAAAATGATTGTAATCATATTTATACAACAACACCATCGACACAATTTCGGATTGATAAATATCGGAAACAGGTACCGGAAGATATATTAAAATTTGAAAATTTTGAAAGGCAAATGCAAGTACCATTCGTAGTGTATGCTGATTTTGAATCTATTCTGAAACCAATAAACACATGTGAGCCAAATCCTGAATTCTCTTACACTAACAAAACTTTCAAACATGAGCCGTACTCCTTCGCATATTTCATAAAATGCTCTTTTGATAATTCTATTTCCAAGTTTGAACTATACAGAGGATCTGATGCAGCTAAAGTTTTTGTATCGCGTATAGAGTCTGATTTAAGAGAAATTTATAATATATATTTAAAAGATATAGTTCCAATGACTTCTCTGACATCATCGGAGAGAGAAAATTTTAATAATGCAACTGTTTGCGGTATATATGAGAAACCCTTCGAAGAGGGCGATGTAAAAGTTAAAGATCATTGCCACGTCACTGGTAAAATAATATTCGGTGCTGCTCATTCTATCTGTAATTTAAATGATAAAATACCAAATTTTCTTCCGGTTATATTTCACAATATGAGCGGATATGATATACACCTATTTGTGAAAGAGTTATGTTCTCATAAAGACAAAATTGATGTAATACCACAAAACAAGGAAAAATATATATCTTTTACAAAACACCTTTATATGCATGATTATGTTAACAGCAGAGGAGAAAAGAAAAATAAATTTTTAAAATTACGATTCATTGATAGTTTCAAATTTATGTCGGCATCACTACAGAATTTAGGTGAAAATTTAACCGATAACCAAATGGTTATGACTAGAAGCTTTTTTGCTGATAATGTAAAATTTAATTTAATGCTACGGAAAGGTGTATTTCCATACAGTTTTGTGGATAGTTTAGAGAAGTTAGATAATAGAAATTTGCCTTCCAAGCAGGAATTCTATGATAACTTAAATGAAACACATATATCAGATGAAGATTATGAAAGAGCTAAAAATGTATGGAGGTTGTTTGAGTGTCAGAGTTTGGGCGATTATTCAGATGTCTATTTAAAATCAGATGTGCTTCTTTTATGTGACGTATTTGAAAATTTTCGCAAAATTTGTCTAAATAAATATAAATTGGATCCAGCTCAATATTATACAGCTCCAGGCTTATCTTGGGACGCTATGTTAAAATTGACAGGAGTGGAACTAGAACTATTAACAGACATTGACATGATTCACTTTTTTAAAAGGGGTATACGTGGTGGGATAAGCCAGTGTTCAGAAAGGAAGCATATTGCGAATAATAAGTTTCTACCTAATTACAATCCCAATGAGCAGTCATCATTTATTACTTATCTAGACGCCACGAATTTATATGGACACAGTATGTCTCAGGTAATACCTACAGGTGCATTTGAGTGGTTATCTGAAAGAGAAATTATCGATTTAGATGTTACCAATATTTCAGATCAAAGTGCACGCGGGTATATTTTTGAAGTGGATATACATTACCCTGAAGAGTTGCATGATTTACACTCAGATTTGCCATTCTTAGTGGAAAACGTTATACCGCCTGAATCAAAATCAAAATCAAAATCATCGAAATTAATTCCAAATTTGAACGATAAAAAGAGATATGTTGTACACTACAGAAACTTAAAACAAGCCATTAGAAATGGTTTAATGGTGTTAAAAACACACAGAGTGCTTAAATTCAATCAGTCGCCATGGTTAAAAAAATATATTGATTTGAATACAGAAATGCGAAATAAAGCAACCAATAAATTTGAAAAAGATCAGTATAAGTTAATGAATAACGCGGTTTTTGGTAAGACAATGGAAAATGTCGATAATAGAAAAGATATTAAGTTAGTTACTCACTGGGGTAATCAAAGAAAAACTATAGGTGCAAATGCACTAATAGCTCGTCCAAATTTTAAGTCATTCACAATTTTCTCCGAAGATTTTGTAGCAATTGAAATGGGTAAATTGAAAGTCCTGTATAACAAACCAATATACGTTGGCTTTTGTATACTTGAATTATCGAAGACGGTTATGTATGACTTTTTTTATGATGTTATTAAAAGTAAATTCGGCAATGATGCATCGTTGTTGTACATGGACACAGATCCGCTAATTATTAAAATTTTTACCGACAATTTTTACAACTTTATTGTACAAAATCCCGAAAAATTTGATACGTCTAATTATAAGGAAGAAAATAAATTTAATATTCCAAAAAATCCATCAGTGCTCGGAAATATGAAAGATGAGTTCCTTGAGGATCCCATTATCAGCTTTTATGGTACGGAGGCAAAAGCTTATTATGTACAGTCAGTCCGTAATGGGCTAAAGAAAGCCAAAGGTGTAAAGAAATCGATTATTAAAAAAGAATTAACGGTAGACGACTACAAGAAAGTCGTTGAACAAGGCGGTTTAATATTTCGAAAAATGAACACATTTAGAAGTCATTTACATGATATTTTTACAGAGATGCAGAATAAAGTAGCTCTTTCTCATCATGACGACAAGCGTTTCATTATTCCTAATACAACAAAGACTTTGCCTTGGGGACATTCTGATATAAGATTCTTTCAAAGTGAGCCAAAGCAAAACTTTGAGTGATGCTTTACTTGCAGCAATAGCAGAGTTAAGTCAGTCTAATAATACTTTTAATACTTAACGCAAAGATCGGCAAACATAATACAAAACTGGAAAATTCATCCCAATATTTTACTTAATCATGGTCAATAATTGTAACAAATGTATGTATTCTCTTATTATTCGTTAATAAAATTTTTATATAAATTGTTTTGTTTTCCTTATTATCTAAGTCCTCTCAAAATAAGTGGTATATTCACTATTTAAGCTACTACACCACTTTTTTAACTAATAGTGCATATAATTGAAGTTTGCTGTTCGAAAAGAGCTCTGCTAGGACATCTAGTCTCCAGCGGTAGCGTTAGTCAATTGAAGTTTGCTACCACCTTTAGTAAAAGTTGTAGTGCTCTGCTACTGCATCTAGTACCGCTTGCTATAATAGTGGGCGTTAGTTAATTTCAACCAATAAGAAATAAGAGTGGGATTAATTTACAACCAATGAGAATCAGGGTGGGGTGTGGAGTAGGGGAGTTGGTGGGTTCTACGTTAGCGTCACTGACGCTGAGGAGGAAGTTCTTTTCGTCTTCAACTTTCAAGTCGATCAGACGTGTTCGTGCTTTTCAAGCTTTAATTCTTGTTGAGTTTTGTATTCCTTTGTGGAAATTTCTCTTAAAACAAAAAATGGAAGGTGCAAGAAGGTCTCCATCACCAATTGTGAATACCCTGTCGGCGATGGCATTCTTAGCTAACTACCGACCATCGCAGGATGATGATGTGTTACCCACGAGCAATAATGGCGGCGGCTCACAACGGCTCCCGGCTTCCAACGACTTTAGCGACATCCAGGTACTTTCTTATTTTAATTAAATCAGAAAGTGTGTAAGCTGTGAAATGCTTAATATCTAATTAATATTTTCTTTTCAGGCGGACATCTATTTAACCGGTGACGATCTTGACAACATCGACCCAGCTTTTTTGCGTCTCCTGGATGATGCTGAAAACGCGCCTCAGTCTGTCAACCAGGGTCAACCAGGGAGCAACAATGTCGGAATCGGTGTGACTGCAGCGTGTCAGGGTGAGTTGAGTGTGCCGAAAAAAAATCTCGCTCGGTCTTCGCCTACTGTTACGAAGAAGGTATTCACCGATGATGATGATTCTGATTTTGAACCCTGCTCGAAACCCAAGAAAATTAAATCAGCATCTTCGTCATCGAAGAATAAAGTTGACGATGCACAGTCAAGCCCTTCAAAGATTTCTCTACCTGCGAGGGATGGCTTAGTGGTCAAGGCGAAACCCTTGGCCTCTAAAAAATCCAGCAACAAAAGGACGCAGGTAAGGAAATCTAAGAAGGGCGATGATAATTCAATTCTACGCAACATTTTAAATGAGCAAAAGTCTGTGCCAGCCCTTCTAAGCCCTATTAAAGATAAGCCTAAAAATTTAAAATTTGACACATCAAACAAAGGCAAAGGGCTAGTAAATAAAACTGCTCCAAAAAAGTCGGGTGTGAAAAAGATGACTGTGCCTCGTAAACTTACCGGTAACAACGGTTTAGAACAAGCCACGTGTTCTAAACCGGTGAGACCGGAAATTCGTAAGAGTACTCCGGTTGTGAATCGGAATGAGTCCGATTCAGAACCGGGGATTTTTTCTCAAGCCGACGATAGGAGTATCGTTAACAGTTTCGCTAAGCTGTACGCGAAACTTAAAAGAGAGGCAGCGGAAACAATGGCGGCTCGACAAGGCGATGCGCGATTGATTACCTCTGCTCGAGATATGATAGAGCGGGGTAATACCATACTGGGAGAGGTAGAAAATCGCAGGATCGCCGGCGAGCGAATTAAAAAGAGATTGAGGGAGATTGAGAAAATCTTGAATATCTGATGAGACTTTTGCTCATTAAATATTCAATTTTTTCCCGCGTGTGAATGTGTGTGTGTGTGTGTGTATGAAATCGGGTAGGATAATTTTAAGCATATTTTTAGTATTGTAATTTTAGGATAGTTTTTAAGTGAATTAAAAAAAAACTAAAAAAGTCTTTGTTATTATTAGAGTAGTTATTTGTATATATATAATTCTTTTTTTTCATTTTCTTTATAAAAATTTTATATAATAAATAATTCTGCAATATCTGTTTTTTTTTCCATGTTTTATTTAAATTAAATGTATAAAGTTAGGTTAAGAAACCTAGGCATATATACACATATATACCTATATTTATACAGATCATTAAAAAGACAAAATTTCCTCAAGGTTACGCAGGAGAATGCGTTATTTGACTAAAAATTACAAAATTTTCGCTGCTACTAAGCATGTCTAGTCGTATTTATAACATACAGAATCTGAGTAAGCAAAATATAGAACAAAGGAAATGCAATTCGACAGTCAGCATGAAATGTGAGAAACAAAGGTGAAATATAATATCTCTAAGATAAGCGATTAATAAGAGAAGTAGTTATCATGTAATATGATATACATGTGGAGGTTTGTTATGACTAAGTCTTTATAATAAGCGTATAATTTTATATAACAACTTCCCCCTTAATAAAAAAGTTGATGTTATGCAGCAACTTTTGAAAATTGTTAGAAACGTTAAATGAATATAATGCAAAATAAATTGAAACAATGTTGAATGAATACAAAGCAAAATAATAAAATACATAAAGTTAAAATTGGTAAATGATAATAATATTAAGTGAGTAATACATTACATAAATGT
Organism: Rutpela maculata; assembly: GCA_936432065.2. Taxonomy (NCBI): domain Eukaryota; kingdom Metazoa; phylum Arthropoda; class Insecta; order Coleoptera; family Cerambycidae; genus Rutpela; species Rutpela maculata. Next base: position 32,266,276 of record OW386294.2, on the reverse strand, counting down.
AATAAGAATAAAATACAATGGTCTAAATTAATAGACAAGGGTAAAACTCCACATATGAAAGTCTATGTTAACTCGATGTCCTCTTCTTCTTGAGGTTTAATACCGGGTCGCTTTCTTGGAGGGATAAGTCTAGGAAATTTGGTGAATACTCTGCTTCGCTCTGAAGGAGGTGAAGGAGGGTTGTCCGTTGAGGGTTGGATTCGCAATGCTCTACATCTTCTGCATTTACAAGTTATGTAAAGTACAACTAACAGGATGATGACAGTGATTATGAAATACGTGAACCAAGATACGTGTTTGGTCACAAAAGGCTCGTTTATGAGGTCATCCAGGTCTTTGGAATATTGGTCTAATTTGGTTTTTGCAATATCTAGATCTTCTACGTCGAGACTGTTTAATTTGAGTGGTTTTAATTTTGGAATTTCGATTTTGTCGGGCATGTGATTACAGCATTCAAAAGGAATTTGGATAGGATGTGAATTGTCCTTAATTTCGGAAAAGTCTTTGGCACTGGCTTGTATTCTAGTAATGCCTACATAGGCGTAACATCCTAGTTGTAGTTTGATGATGGAATTTTTGTTGATTAACTCTATTGTGGATTCTCTCTTTGGACAGTTGATGGTAATGTGAAGTGGTTCGGAATTAATTACTAGCCATGTGTTGTCTTCAAGTTCTTGGACGTTGTATCCCTGACTAATAATGAAGGAAGTTTGATAGTTCTCTGGAAGTTTTGGCAATGGTTTTAGTATTCTGGCTTCACATATGGCATTTTGGTCGATAGGATATGCAAACAGGTTAGAACATAGTTTGGTTCCAAAATAAAGTGGTTTGCATTCTTTCAAATTTTGTATAGGTATGTACATCAAAGAATCATCATCTCTCGCGATATATTTTTGTGAAATAGATAAAATGTGATGTAGACCAGTTCTGTTATCAAGTATCGGGATAGGGTATAGGTGATAGGTGTTATAATTTTGGGGTTCAACAAGTGGTATTGTTAAAACAAATACTAAGTTAGAATGCATTTGAAACGCTTGCAATTCAATAATATCCAAATACTTAGCAACTGCCGATAATTTAATGGGGAGAGGCAAATTGTTCCTTCGTAAGCTCTGTGAAATTTCTTGTAATGCTGTTACCAAATGATTAGGGGTTATGATTGAAGTGTGAATTATTCCTAATCTGGCAAATGTTATTGAATTCAAAATGTCGTTCAAATTATCTTCGATATACAAATAGCTTGCCATTAGTTGTTCGGAAATGTATATGAATTTTAGTTTTATGTGAGCAGCCTCGATAGCTTGAGTCATGGTTTGAATTGTGTGTTCGATTTCTTCGAGATCTTTGTTAAGCGTTTCCTCGCCAATTTGTAATTTTTGTATAGTCGAGTTGAAGTTTTTAATAACAGAAGTTGTAAGTGAAATTTGATTTTTGATTAAGTTTTCCAATTGATGTTCGTCGTTATTTAGTTTATTTATACAATTAGTATAGTACTGGCCATCTTCAGCATCTAAGTTTCCAGTTATGGATTTGAATATTGTACCGATACCGTTAAGTATTCCTCGTTTATATCTTTTTGTGTCTGAAAAGATTTCGTCAAATTTTGTTTTTATAGAGTTGGATATTTGTGTCAAAAGGTTAAAATCTGTTTTAATTTCACTGGTAAAAATAATTGACTTGTGATCACCATTATTGAGAGTGTACAAGATTCTGTCTAAGATATTTTGATTTTTGTCAAAAGCTATTTTGAGGGATGAAATGTTTTTATGCACTAGCAGAGTCCATTTGTCATTTGTCACCACGATGTCCGTGTCTTGGTGGTAGTATACACCAACAGTATTATTGATCGGGGTAATTTTGTATTGACAGAGTGCTGATCCGAACAGCAGGAGAAACCTGAAAATAAATTTAATTTTCAGTATATGGTTTCATTCTATCAAAGTTTACTTTAGTTTCTTGTTTCGTTTCGAGATTTAATAGGGTAGCAGAATTTTGGAAAATTTCTTTTATTTTAAAAGGACCGTTAAATTTGTTTTGTAGTTTGTTCTTAATTTGTGATTCTTTTACATAAACTAAGTCACCTATTTTGTACTCGGGGCGTTTTTGGGGAACATTTTTGTCGAAACGAACCTTTGCTTTCTCTTTTTGAGATTGTGTTCGACTGCGGGCGATTTTATAATAGTGAGATATTCTATTGTTTAAATCTCTAACGTATTTAGTTATTAATTCTTTTTGGTTGTACAAAGTTTCGGGTGGTCTGTTAGATGTATGACCAAAGCTAAGTTCATATGGGGTAAAACCGTGTGTTTTATTTACTGAATTGTTATAGCATATTACTGCATATGGTAAAATTGTGAAAGGATGTTCGTTCGGGTTTTCAGTTTTATGAATTCTTATCATTTCAGCTAGAGTAGCATGAAATCTTTCTATGGATCCGTTCGATTGGGGATGTCCTACGCTTGAATAAGTTAATTTTATGTCGTAGAGGGTGCAGAGATCTTTGGGCAAGCGGTTGTCAAATTCGCCACCGTAATCGCAATGGATTCTTAGCGGGGTACCGTAATGTTGAAAGTATAACAACAAGGTATTTACGACGGATTTTGCGGATTTGTCCGGGACTGCATAGGCTTGTGTAAATTTAGCTAACTCGTCGCGAATAGTTAAAGCGTAATTTCGAGTTGGGAATTCAAATAAATCGATATTAATTCTTTCGAATGGTGTTCTTGGGGTTTCTGTGACTACTAGAGGGTTATTAAGGTTTTTTCGGCATACCTTAGTTTTTTGGCAAGTTTCGCAATTTTTTATAAAATTTTCAACGTCTTTAGTTAGACCTTGCCAAGTGTATTATTCTCTAATTCTTCGAATCGTTTCATTTATTCCGCGGTGTAGATTATTTTTACCAAAATGATTTTGCTCCAATATAATTGGAATTTCATCTTCGTCGGCAGTTCTGACGATATCTTGACAAATTACTACTTTTAAGTCTTTTTCTGCAAAAATGAATGATAGAATTTCGAGTATGGGGAGGTCTAGGTTATTTTCGACAAAGTATGTCTTAGAAAGGTCTAAAACATCTTGATTTTTAAATAATACCAAAAATAGATGTTCAATTACAGATTCGATATCAAAAGGTAGAGGGATGATAAAATATCTCCTATGTCTGACTGTTTTGCTCGATACAATATTGATTTTATTGTTACGAAATTCGGGGTTTTCCTCGATAATTTTGTGATGTAGATCTTGTAAGTTGTTTTGTTGGAAAAAGGTTATAATATCTTTATGTTCTCGATACAAAAGTTGTTTGTTCGAGGCTTTGATTTTCGAATAGTCAATAAAAGATGTTGTTTTATATAGGTTGGTGAAAGTTTCAAATTCTCGCGAAATTTGTTCGTTAGTGACTGCGTTGTTATCGTCTGGGTTTTCGTCGTCGTCTGACTCGTCGTCTGACTCTTCGTCATTCGCGGCTAGAACCTTTGAATAGAATTTGGAACATTCGGAAAAATGATTAATTTTGATTCTGGAAAGTGCGTCCGCGTTCTTATTGATTTTGCCAGGTTTATAAATTATTTCGTAGTCGTACTCTTCTAATTTGAGTCGCCAACGGGCAAGTCTACTTCCTGGATCTTTTATAGAGAATAGCCAGGTGAGTGGTCTGTGGTCGGTTACAAGCTTGAACTTTCTACCGTACAGATATGGTCTAAAGTGCTTTACACTCATACTATCGATAAAAGCTCGCGTTCAATCGTTGAATACTTAGTTTCTGCACTGCACAAGGTCCTAGAAGCATAGGCAATGGGTAAATCTTTGCCAATAGGCCCCTGGCTCAGCACTGAGCCGACAGCAAATGCGCTCGCATCAGTGGTTAGAACGAAAGGTTCATCAAAATTAGGGTAGATTAATATCGGAGTTGTCGTTAATGTTTGTTTCAAATCTTGAAAAGATTTTATACAATCATTGTCGAAGAGAAATGGTATGTCTTTCTGTAAGAGTTTTGTTAAGGGCTTGGTAATCTTGGAGAAATTAGGGATAAAGCGCCTATAATATCCGGCTAAGCCTAGAAATGATTTAATTTCTTTTGGATTTTTCGGTTGAGGAAAATTTAAAATAGCGTCAACTTTCAAAGGGTTCGGTTTTACGCCGTCTTTTGTAATGAGATGTCCTAAATAAGCGACTTCCTTGCGGAGAAACTCGCATTTGTCTGGTTGAATTTTGAGGTTGGCTTTTTGAAGGCGTTTAAAGACTTCAGTTAGACGAGAAATGTGTTCGTGAATTGTAGGAGAGTAAATAATGATATCGTCCATGTAGACGAGACATCGTTCATTTTGAATACCTAACAGGATGTTATCCATAACTCTTTGAAAAGTTGATGGAGCGTTTTTGAGTCCAAATGGCATTCGCACGAATTCATAATGACCGTTCTCAACTGTGAAAGCAGTTTTTTGAATATCTGCGGGATTAATTTCAATTTGGTGGAAACCAGAAGCCAAGTCTAAGGTTGTGAAATATTGGCATTTGCCAAGTTGGTCTAAAAGATCGGAAATGTTGGGCAGAGGATATTTGTCACCAATTGTAACCTCGTTGAGTTTGCGGTAGTCGACTACGACGCGCCATTTCTGTTTACCAGAAGCATCCAGTTTTTTGGGAACTACCCAGACAGGGGAGGACCAAGGTGAGATTGAAGGTTGAATAATGCCTTGACTTAACATTTTCGATACTTGGGACTGAACTTCTTCTTTATATACCTGAGGATATCGATACGATTTAGTGAATATCGGTCGGGAATTTTCGGTGTCAATAGGGTGTTTGATTTCATTAGTAAAGGTCAAATTGTCTCCTTCTAAATAGAATATATCTTGAAAGTCTAAACAAAGCTGCGTTACTATTTCGGCCTCTTCTTCGTTTAGATGATCCAAGCGCAATTCGTTCCTGATTTCGAAGGATCTGTCCGTCGTTAGTTGTTGGTCAGAATTTTGTCGAAACGAACCTTTGCTTTCTCTTTTTGAGATTGTGTTCGACTGCGGGCGATTTTATAATAGTGAGATATTCTATTGTTTAAATCTCTAACGTATTTAGTTATTAATTCTTTTTGGTTGTACAGAGTTTCGGGTGGTCTGTTAGATGTATGACCAAAGCTAAGTTCATATGGGGTAAAACCGTGTGTTTTATTTACTGAATTGTTATAGCATATTACTGCATATGGTAAAATTGTGAAAGGATGTTCGTTCGGGTTTTCAGTTTTATGAATTCTTATCATTTCAGCTAGAGTAGCATGAAATCTTTCTATGGATCCGTTCGATTGGGGATGTCCTACGCTTGAATAAGTTAATTTTATGTCATAGAGGGTGCAGAGATCTTTGAGCAAGCGGTTGTCAAATTCGCCACCGTAATCGCAATGGATTCTTAGCGGGGTACCGTAATGTTGAAAGTATAACAACAAGGTATTTACGACGGATTTTGCGGATTTGTCCGGGACTGCATAGGCTTGTGTAAATTTAGTTAACTCGTCGCGAATAGTTAAAGCGTAATTTCGAGTTGGGAATTCAAATAAATAGATATTAATTCTTTCGAATGGTGTTCTTGGGGTTTCTGTGACTACTAGAGGGTTATTAAGGTTTTTTCGGCATACCTTAGTTTTTTGGCAAGTTTCGCAATTTTTTATAAAATTTTCAACGTCTTTAGTTAGACCTTGCCAAGTGTATTTTTCTCTAATTCTTCGAATCGTTTCATTTATTCCGCGGTGTAGATTATTTTTACCAAAATGATTTTGCTCCAATATAATTGGAATTTCATCTTCGTCGGCAGTTCTGACGATATCTTGACAAATTACTACTTTTAAGTCTTTTTCTGCAAAAATGAATGATAGAATTTCGAGTATGGGGAGGTCTAGGTTATTTTCGACAAAGTATGTCTTAGAAAGGTCTAAAACATCTTGATTTTTAAATAATACCAAAATTAGATGTTCAATTACAGATTCGATATCAAAAGGTAGAGGGATGATAAAATATCTCCTATGTCTGACTGTTTTGCTCGATACAATATTGATTTTATTGTTACGAAATTCGGGGTTTTCCTCGAATATGTCCTCGATAATTTTGTGATGTAGATCTTGTAAGTTGTTTTGTTGGAAAAAGGTTATAATATCTTTATGTTCTCGATACAAAAGTTGTTTGTTCGAGGCTTTGATTTTCGAATAGTCAATTAAAGATGTTGTTTTATATAGGTTGGTGAAAGTTTCAAATTCTCGCGAAATTGGTTCGTTAGTGACTGCGTTGTTATCGTCTGGGTTTTCGTCGTCGTCTGACTCGTCGTCTGACTCTTCGTCATTCGCGGCTAGAACCTTTGAATAGAATTTGGAACATTCGGAAAAATGATTAATTTTGATTCTGGAAAGTGCGTCCGCGTTCTTATTGATTTTGCCAGGTTTATAAATTATTTCGTAGTCGTACTTTTCTAATTTGAGTCGCCAACGGGCAAGTCTACTTCCTGGATCTTTTATAGAGAATAGCCAGGTGAGTGGTCTGTGGTCGGTTACAAGCTTGAACTTTCTACCGTACAGATATGGTCTAAAGTGCTTTACACTCCATACTATCGATAAAAGCTCTCGTTCAATCGTTGAATACTTAGTTTCTGCACTGCACAAGGTTCTAGAAGCATAGGCAATGGGTAAATCTTTGCCAATAGGCCCCTGGCTCAGCACTGAGCCGACAGCAAATGCGCTCGCATCAGTGGTTAGAACGAAAGGTTCATCAAAATTAGGGTAGATTAATATCGGAGTTGTCGTTAATGTTTGTTTCAAATCTTGAAAAGATTTTATACAATCATTGTCGAAGAGAAATGGTATGTCTTTCTGTAAGAGTTTTGTTAAGGGCTTGGTAATCTTGGAGAAATTAGGGATAAAGAGCCTATAATATCCGGCTAAGCCTAGAAATGATTTAATTTCTTTTGGATTTTTCGGTTGAGGAAAATTTAAAATAGCGTCAACTTTCAAAGGGTTCGGTTTTACGCCGTCTTTTGTAATGAGATGTCCTAAATAAGCGACTTCCTTGCGGAGAAACTCGCATTTGTCTGGTTGAATTTTGAGGTTGGCTTTTTGAAGACGTTTAAAGACTTCAGTTAGACGAGAAATGTGTTCGTGAATTGTAGGAGAGTAAATAATGATATCGTCCATGTAGACGAGACATCGTTCATTTTGAATACCTAACAGGATGTTATCCATAACTCTTTGAAAAGTTGATGGAGCGTTTTTGAGTCCAAATGGCATTCGCACGAATTCATAATGACCGTTCTCAACTGTGAAAGCAGTTTTTTGAATATCTGCGGGATTAATTTCAATTTGGTGGAAACCAGAAGCCAAGTCTAAGGTTGTGAAATATTGGCATTTGCCAAGTTGGTCTAAAAGATCGGAAATGTTGGGCAGAGGATATTTGTCACCAATTGTAACCTCGTTGAGTTTGCGGTAGTCGACTACGACGCGCCATTTCTGTTTACCAGAAGCGTCCAGTTTTTTGGGAACTACCCAGACAGGGGAGGACCAAGGTGAGATTGAAGGTTGAATAATGCCTTGACTTAACATTTTCGATACTTGGGACTTAACTTCTTCTTTATGGACCTGAGGATATCGATACGATTTAGTGAATATCGGTCGGGAATTTTCGGTGTCAATAGGGTGTTTGATTTCATTAGTAAAGGTCAAATTGTCTCCTTCTAAATAGAATATATCTTGAAAGTCTAAACAAAGCTGCGTTACTATTTCGGCCTCTTCTTCGTTTAGATGATCCAAGCGCAATTCGTTCCTGATTTCGAAGGATCTGTCCGTCGTTAGTTGTTGGTCAGAATTTTGCGTGTTTAAGTTAAAAATTGACTTAAATTTTTGTAAAGGTTCTAAATTTAAATTGGAAAAATCGACAGTCTTCGGGATGACATTAGCATTGATTATTGTTGTTAGAAATTCTTCGTTTTCATTTACTTTAACAAGAACATTAGGTAAACGGACTTTTTCGTTCTCTTGCGCTTGCAAAATAGCGTCAGTGTTTCTAAGGTTACATTTTAGTTTATAAATTTTTTCGGTACGGCCGTCAATTTGGATCTTATTTTGATTAGGGTTGTGGTTTGATTGGATTTTGTCGTATTCGGGTTTCGACGAATCGTCGGTTACTTTGAAAAGTGGGACCGTTTTGAAATTGATTAATTGTTTATTTCTTATGTCGACGATACAATGATAGTGCTCTAGGAAATCAGCTCCTATCAGTCCATCAAAATTGATATCTAGGTCGTAGATGTAAACTTTATGTGGGTCGTTATCCGTAAAGGGTATAAGAACAGATTCATTAATAGTAATTTTCTGATCGGTTATACCTTGTATAATTACATTTTCTGAAAATCTCCGTTTGTAATTTTCCGCTGTTTTTGGTTTAAAGATAGAGATACCTGCACCAGTATCGATTAGAATTTTGAATTTGTTTGTGACGTCTTTAATGTAGTATAGATTTTTTGAATTTACGGTCAACAATGAGTGTGAAAGCGTTTCTACATGAACCCTTGTTCCGGGAAGTTCAGCGAAGGATCGAAACTGTCGTTGAGATTCATTGTTCGTATTTGATTTGTTATTTGGTCGAATTGGTCTGTTTGCTGTGGTGGAGTATCCGTGGGGTACTCCGGATCTAAGCGAAAATCCTGAGGATTAACAGTATAATCCTCCTGTGGCGTTTGAGAATTAGCAGTATAATTCTCGTACTGTTCATATTGGGAATTAGCTGTATAATTCTCTGAAAAGCTTTGAGCGTTTTCTAAATCGTAATTTTCATAATTGTCACTTACATTTTGATAATCGGGTGAATAGTCATTGTATTGATTATTATAATCACATTGATCGTCATAAGGTTCATAGTTCAAATGGTGCGTTTTTTGCTGATTAAAGCGATTAAAATTTGGGTTAGGTTGGATAGCAGAGGGTCTTTGTTGATTGAAATTCGGGTTTGGCCTTATGGCTGAGGGCCTATTTTGCTGCGATTGATTTGGCTGATTGTTTTGAGGGAATGTCCTCTGGCCAAATTGATTGTTTTGAGAGAAATTTTGGAAATTTGGGTTTCCTTGATAATTTGGTCTCCGGAACTTTGATGTCGATGGCAAAGACAGTTGCTGTTGCCTTGTACGACATTCGTTTATTACATGTCCATTGCGCTTGCAAAATGAACAGAATTTTTGTTGGAAATTTGAAGTTGGTCGTTTTTGTTGTAAAGCGGGATTTTTGACCGGACTATTTTTTGGAAATTTCTGTTGCTCGAAATAAGAGAGTTGTAGCTCTCTACGAATTCTACTTACAGCTTTCAATATATTTGGAGGGTTGCTGGCACGTATGATGCGGCCTAAGTTTGGTTCTAAGCCCGTTAGTAAATTATTTAAAGTCATTGTTTCGATGAGGTCGGATTGTGCGGTTCTTTGCGTCGATGTTAAATTTTGCTTTTGCACTGCAGCGTGCATTTTCGCATTGTGCGTTTGTAAACGCGAAACAAATGTTAGGGCGGATTCACTGGCAATTGGTGAATGCGCTGCAGGTCCTGAATTAGAGCCGTTAGATCTCTGGAATCCCCAAAGTGGGTCTCCAATAGTGCTTTGATTTCTGGCCAGGTGCCAGGGTTGCGTGAATTAATTAATTCGGCAGCTTTGCCTTTTAATTTATTTTTGATGTGGACTGTTAATAAAATTTTCTGGTCGTTAATGGCCATACTTTGTGCACAATGGCATGAATTTAAAAATGTTTGTAAATTAATGGCATTGCCATCGAATTCGGGTATCAACGAAAATATCTCAGAGAGCTTGTAAGGCTCAATTTGCTCTGGTTGTGGTTGTTGTTGTTGTTGTTGTTGTGGTTGTTGTTGTTGTTGTAGTTGTTGTTGTTCGGTTGGTGCCGGTGGCACTGGTTGAACTGTCTCTGGTTGAGCTCTATCTGGCATTTTGCTTTTTGTATTTAGAAATTACTTGGACAAAAATTGGTTGCGTATCAGCAGTATGATACGATAAATTAAATTAGCTTGTTAAGTTGCGTGCGTAAATGGATTGTATATTAGCTGTATAATACACAATGTTTCGTATTAGCAGTATAATACGAAAATAAATAACTTAAAATTAAATGAACTTGTTTCGTTGTGTTTGTAAAGGAATGGATTCACTTTGACAAGAGAACTGGCTTTGTGCTCGAGTGTATTAGCAGTATAATACACTTTTAATAAAATAAGTTGCGAAAATAATAAAATAGTAAAATGGTACGAGATGATTCTTAAAATGACTTACGTTAGTTTCGTTTCCATGGGTAGGTTCTTCGTCCGTCAAGGGATTGGGATCCGCCACCACCAGTGAGGAAGGTCTCCTTGTTCAAGTAGATGTACACGCACTAGTTAGGCACCTTCTGCAGATGTTCTCCTTGTTCTCTTACGCTTCACTACCAGTTAGGTTTCTTGTTCTGATGATGTTTACGGATCCTACCGACTGCGCCAATGTTAGATCACGGTTCACATGAATGACTTTTTAAAAACTTTTATTTACTTAAATGGAGCCAACGTTGGCTCTTGGAGAAGGAATATAATATTAATTAGAAGTGTTGCATTCTAACTGAGTTTAATAACTGACTTTACAAAGCATGTCTAGTCGTATTTATAACATACAGAACCTGAGTAAGCAAAATATAGAACAAAGGAAATGCAATTCAACAGTCAGCATAAAATGTGAGAAACAAAGGTGAAATATAATATCTCTAAGATAAGCGATTAATAAGAGAAGTCGTTATCATGTAATATGATATACATGTGGAGGTTTGTTATGACTAAGTCTTTATAATAAGCGTATAATTTTATATAACATCGATAGACCAAGCCGATGGAGAAGCAGATCTGCTGGGCGGCTCGGCTTCCATGGACCAGCTACCACTATCTGGATCCTCTTGATGCCCCAAATCTTCGTGGTGGTACACTAACACCACCCAGCTGCTGCTATCAGGACCATTCCCATCGTAGGAGTGCGCAACTCTAACATCGTACTCCCAGAAAGACAATGCTGTTTCTGTGGATTCGCTGGAACTCACAACATTTTCTTGGGAAGCCATTTCTCTTCCAGCTATGCAATTTAACTGAGGAACAAACGGTGAGGAGTTTCTCATATAAGCACACCCCCACTCCACCACAACCAACATAAACAAGACTTAAGATAATTTTAATCCGTTTCTGCATCGGATACAGACGGTGAACTTTCAGAGGATACTGCTTCTGAGGAAGTTTCGCGGTATCCATTTGTAGTGCTATCGGCCGGACCCGGTGGCTCCTCTGAAACCCACGATAAATATGAACTCCACTCACCAGTTTCAGTATCTTGGTATCTTACTACTTCGCACCATATCAATGGTACGACATTCGATGACATCGAGTCACTGGTAGAGGAGACGGTTGGATCTTGGATTGTATCCATATTAAATGCAGAAACTCAAATGAAGAAGAATATATTAGTTCCTACTATTAAGTTGATTTACCCCCACTTTATTTTACTCTTCAAATATAAAATAAAAACAAACATTTTCATAAAATAGATATATTTATTTACAAAAAGAAACATATTTATAAGTATTATTTACAAATTGAACTAAAAATGAACCTAAGGACTAATATACATTTATTTACTTAAACTGAACTATTTACATATTTACAATACTAAACTATTTACAATTTAAGTTTTTTATTATTATTGCAAATGTTGCAGATCTCCACTGGCCTGATTTGGTACAGCGGATCTCTGCAGCATTTACAATAATCCCTCTCCCCATCCGTCAGACGTGTTGTGGCGTGGTAGTCAACATGCCGGTGTAGTGCTAGGTCAACACGTCGCTGGTAACCTATGTAGCATCCATAACATAGATTATACTCTGCACCATCCCTTGTATCCACAGCCACATATGTCATGGTGGTGCAGAATATTTCGTCTCTGGGGAATCCTCTTAGGAGATACTTGTTCGTGAGCTCTAACTCCTCTTCATCGTCCGATGCATCCGCAACGATGCCATCATCGTCAGGATCAGCTGCTCCCTCTTCAAGTACGATACCATCATCGTCTTCCTCTTCTCCTGCGAGAACCTCCTCTTCGGCTCCAGCAACTTCCCCCTCGGCTCCAACAGCATCGGCATCGACAACGCCTTCGACACCAGCCACATCTGCATCACCCTCATCGTCGCTCCACATATTGTTGATGAGGTCCAGTTCTGCCAACCAATCAAAAAATTGCAGGTTGGCACATCCTCTGGGTACACCAGCCATGAAGTTTGGTACAGCAGCCATTGTTAGTGTAAAAAAAAATAGCGTAAACGTAAAGATTCTTTAAAGTGTTGAAAGTCTACTGACTCATATCGAGCTCCTCCTCGTTTATATGTAACGGGCGACGCTATGACCTTGGCCTTGGATGGCATGGCAAGCTATAACCTAACAGTCCAAATTGTGAGACGCGTTAGGGAAGCTGAAGAGTGACCTTGGTCTTGGATGACGTCAGCGCCCTCAACATCTATTAAATGCGAATGAATACGAAGAAGAGCACAGTTATTTTCTGCTTTCGTACTGCATCTACTATAAAGTATTAACAAGTGTTAAAATGCCTTTTCCAAAAGAGTGGGAATCCAAACCAACCATTGCCGCATACCCATATAGTACGTATAACCAAATTGTGTGTCATAATTGTTACGTGTCCTGGCCGAAGGAGTACATGAATTCATGTATGGGATTGTGTAGAAAATGTAGAGAGGCGAATCCTGTGTCAATTAAGAAAAGCCAAGGGGTTCGAGGAAGAGATTCAGGCGAACGCCAAGAAAATGAATGCCGCAAGTGTCTGCAGCTGTTAACTCGCACAAATTTCGGAGTAAGCAGAGATGTTTGTGATGTGTGCAAGGTGGACCATCCATTAAGGCAGCGGTGTCTCTCTTGTGATAGGTATAAAGACGATTGTTGGAACAATGTGTGTAGGATGTGTAGAGAAGATAAAATATTGTGCGAGAATGTTGGTCATTTTTATGGGAGTTTTGTGCATCACGAAAGAAAATTCTGGTGTTTTAAACAAGAAATCCAGTTGTTAAGGCATGAGATTAATTCATGGAATTAAGGCATGGAATTTTATGAAGATGTAAAATTTCTTTCTTTATTGTATTTGGATTTAGAATAATTTATATTTTGCCAATAAAATATGTTTAAATAAATTTGTTTTTTTTTCTTCTATTAACTTACTGAAATATAAAATGTAAATAATGTTACAGTGAAATAAAGAAAATAATGAATTTAAGACATTTAAATAAAACACATTAATGTCGTATACATATTTTATTACTATACTACTAATGCACAAGTAAATATATAATTGATTATGTATATTTTACAATGTTTAAAATTTAATAAACTACACAACGTCCATTTTGTCAATCCAAGAGTTGTGTTCTTTGGAAAGCCCCATCCATTTAACAAATATTCTGTTTCCTTTTTTCCTTAACACCTTTTCCACTAGATATATATCGGGATATTTAGTTTTTTGTAACTCCATTTCATAAAAACATCCTTTAATTGGTTGGCCATACATATCTTGAAGCTGATAAGTTGTTGGGTTAGTTATGTTTATTTTAACAATTTTAAAAAGTTCAGTTGAAAAATTGACTGTAAAACCTTTTTCAAATACACCTTTGTATGCACTTATTCGAACTACGTCACCAACATGAAACTTAGGTTTTAAAGCAATCCTAATATTATCATAAGCACTCAATTTTGTGGATGGTTTTACATCAGCAGGCTTCATACCAATCGTGCGATGTACTTTGTTATTGTACATATTTGTAACGTTGGCTAGAATGTCGAACCATTTGTATTTACCTCTAGCTGAGAATTCTTTATATAACCAATTTTTTAATGTCCGTATCACTCTCTCTACAACTGCTGCTTTCTTTGTACTATACGTCGAGTAATGATTAATGGAATGTTGTTTCATTAAAGTGGAAAAGTGTTTGTTGTAGAATTCGGTACCCTGGTCGCTTTGAATATTCTTAGGTGAGTAGCTTGATTTTTGCAAAATGCTCCTCATGCCCTTCGTAATTTCAATTGCCGTTTTATTTCTTAAGAGTCTTGTCCACACATATTTTGAGTAGCAGTCAATCACTACGAGAATATATCGATAACCTTTATTCTCATTAGCATATGGCTGCATTTCAGCCAAATCAATTTGCCATAAATCACCGTAACCCTTGATGATTGTTCTTCTTCTGCGAAAATTTTTACGGGGTAATCTGTGCAGTTCCTCCACAATACCCCTTTTTGTACTACTAATTTCCATGATAACTTCTTGGTTCCAATGGGGGAGGATACACCTAACTGGTAGATGTTTACCAATAGACTAATTTCTAATAAGTTAATTCTTCTAATTTAACAAGTTTCTCAATTAAATTATTAATCTGTTTAGTATTTAGAGTAACTGCATTTTCAACTTCTTCATGTTTTTTATCAGTATATTTTTGTATTTGTTCATTAACATACTTTTTCATCGCTGCAATAATTTCTTCTTTTTTCTTTGCATTTTATCATCAACATACTTTCTCACAGCGCCACTAACTAAGCCAGCTTGATCATTAACTTTATGCATTTGCTCATTAACATACTTTTTCATAGCTCCACTACTTAAGTCAGTTTGACTATCGACATACTTTTTCATTGCTGCAACAATTAAGTCACTTATCTCATCCATAGCCTTGTGGATGTCCGCTAAGAATGTAGCAAATCGATTCTCAACATAGTTACGTGTTACACCATCTTTACTATCTACTGGTTCTCCAATGTTCTTTAAACGTTTATTCTGGATATCAAAGTGATTATCTGTGGTGAGGTTAAAGCCAAGACCTGGTGGACCGCGTACGACTAATGATTTATTAGCGCCGCCTCTTCTACGTCCAAACTTGTCAATTGTGTTGTGAACAGGTAGCATTTCTGATTACATCTGATCTGATTTAAGTATTTCACAATATATTATACTTCCCAATTAGATATATTCACAGGGAAATTTAATAAAATCAATTTTTCTTTTTTTATTTAAATTATTACTCCCTACGTTGACACTCCTTACTGGAATTAAATTTAATTTCGCTAGAAGATTATTTTTTCTTCTCTCATTTCCTCCAACAAACTAACTATTTCATTGTTAACACCACTGTTACCTGCCATTTTTGAACTATACAGCAGACGTAGACGATCCACCAACTCTTTCGGTTTATTCCAATAAACATAATCCACACCTCTACTATTGTATAATTTCTTAATAGGCATACCCGAACCTTTTCTAGATCTCGTCATTACTGTAGGAGATAACAGTGGTTTTATAATTTCACTGAATTTCTTCCATTTCATTTCATTCAAACCCAGACTTATATCATAACGGTTATACGGTGCTTTTGTCTTATTTAATATTTGCCGATATATTTCACGCTCTTCATCTCCGATAAAAGTCTCATCACTACGTAGAACTGATGGATGTTTCATAAATATTACATCATACAACTTAGAACTGCCAGGATACTCTCCCACTCGCTTATTACCATGCCACAAGGTGATACGTCCACCAGAAAAGCGTATTTCGCTATTACCCATTAGTAATTTATCTGTGTTGGGATCTAGACGCACACCGTATACAGTATCATATTTATGATTGCCAAACTTCAAATTTTCTACATGTTGTTTGATTACATCATCCTTTTTTTCTGCACTGCTAAGACTACTTTCTGAACCTGGGGTACTCATTAACGATGATCTCGGTGGCGTTTCCATAAAATATGCTTGACTTGCATTATTCTCATATTCATCACTAGTTTCAGGTGTTACTTTAAATGTACTAGTACTAGCTCTTGCACCCCCTGGTGTTTGTGTTGGCTTTTGCGTCTGTGTTGGCACATTGTTTTGTAATTTTACCTTTGAAGCGGATGATAAGACTTTTAAAGGTGTGGTTATAGGTTCATATATCTTCTCCAGCGTTAATTTATTCTCAGCATCTCTATTCTTGAGAGAATTGAATTTCTTACGTACGGAGTCGGTAGCCTCAACTAATTGACGTTTCAGACTTATTTCAGCTCCCACATCTCTAACCATATTAGCTTTCTGCTTAATTTCGCCGATGTACTACCGACGCAGTCTGCAGATCGATTGAAGTCCTAATTACAATTCCTTATGGATATATGAAACTATCAAGTCCTTTCCTGTATCTTCCCTCATTTACTTCTCTATCTTTGTCAATTACAAGAAACCCATATCTTTCTTTCCAACATTCTGCACACATTTCTTGAAATTTCTTAAAAGATACGTCTGGTGAGACATGATCAGAAAAAATGTGATGTAAATTCATGTCATCCTGCTTGAACAATGCTATAAAATTTGCGTTGTCCCTCACTAACTGCTTTGGCACGCGAGAATATGTTTGTGCCAGATAAAAACAATCTACATTTCTATGGCGACCCATTGAGAAAAACGCACGAATTACATCTTGTTTTTCACATATAACATCATCAAATATAAATATAGAATCAGGTTTAGCGTCGGATGGCTGCACTATATCCGCATTATTACTGAAAGTGTAAAATCCCAATCCCTTAATAGGCTCTAATATCTTGCGCAAATACTCGTACTTGGGTTGATATAGAGACTTTGAATATAGGTAAATGTTTGCAAAACGAAGTCCAAGGGGATGAGTAAGCAGAGATATCAGTAAATTTGTCTTTCCACAGGCACTTGGGCCGATTAATAGTCCACGAATAGTTGAGGGAAGTAATGGTCCATGGCGCGATTCGACTTGCAACCCACATCCAACTTTTTCGTCTAAATTGTCTACAGCAAACTTCTCTCTCTGCTTCACAATACGCATTGTAGCACGGTTGAAGACTATATAAATAGATGTATGCATTACAATTGTTATTTAAATGTTGTCAGTCAAACAGCACACAAGTAAAAACCGCCATCGTTTAAAGGCTGGTAAAGGAGTAATAAATTCCCTAATAAATAAGCTTCCACTTGAACTGCATTTACCGGGAGGTTATCAGTACTGTGGCCCCGGTACTAAATTACAAAAAAGATTAGCGCGAGGTGATCCAAGTATAAATAAGTTGGATTCTGCATGCAAGCAACACGATATTGCATACGATCAAAACACGAACGATTTAGCTGCCCGACACAAAGCAGATTATCAGCTTGAACAAGCTGCTTGGAAATGAGTTAAATCCAAAGACGCAGGTATAAAAGAAAAGGCTGCAGCGTGGTTAGTTACCACCATAATGAAGGGGAAACAACGTCTCGGTATGGGATGTATGTCAACAACACCTCGTACTACAAAAAGAAAAAATATAATTAAAAATAAGAGTAAAAACAGGAAGAACGTTAAGAATGTAGCATTCGGTGCTGGAATAGTGCGCAAGGTACGTGATGATCTACGTAAGGTCGGTGGCAAGCGATCTATTGCTAACGATACAAAAAAAATTTCTCAAATGGCGCTTCAAGCAGCACGGCGTCACATGAGGGCGGCTGGTGGAAAACGCAATATTCGTACACCTCGCATAATACCGATTCCGAAAGTTGGTGGAATTCTACCTTTAATACCTATTTTTGCTGGATTATCAGCGTTAGGTAGTTTGGCTGGAAGTGCAGCTGGTATAGCCAAAGCTGTAAATGATGTTAAAACAAGTAGAGAGGAATTGGCCGAAAAAAATCGTCATAATAGACACATGGAAGCGATTGCTCTAGGAAAAAGTGGCAAAGGATTATATTTGAAACCGTATCGTAAAGGTCTGGGTCTTTATTTAAAACCACAAAGTTCAAAAAACTACTAGACACCCTACCTCGAAGACCTCTCACCGACATCGATCTTAAATATTATGCTGAGAAGATGAAGGTACCATATTTTCGAGGTATATTTATGCGTGACAATCTACCAAATTCTGGACCACATCATAATGAATCTGCCATCATAAATTTGGATAGTATAGATGGCCCTGGAACACACTGGGTGGCATATAAAAAACGTGGCAGTTTAGTCACATATTTCGATAGTTTTGGCGATTTACCCGCGCCAAGAGAATTAGTCCTGTACTTGCTCAACGGTTCAATGTCTACAGATAAAATCTACTATAATTATGAGCGCCAACAAAATATCAACACAGTGTGGTGTGGTCATTTGTGCTTAAAGTTTCTTTCTTCAAAAAATTGAATAAAAACTTTTCAAATGGAATCTGTAACACTATCAATGGATCGAGAAGCAATTAAACGGATGGGTCACTCATTGATTGCTTTCTCTAGACTGCGCAGCTTATTGAAGATGAGTAAACAGCAACTTTCAGATATGCCCAAAGAGGTAATGATTGCATGTGCCCTAATGAAATTGCGTTAGTGTGGGATAAGTTACCCAGACATCTTCAGGGTGACATTGATATTTTAAAATATCAGTACTGTCAAGAACATTATTCTAATGATGAAAATAATATCGATGTTAATGATGGCTCACCACCTCGAAAAATATTTTGCTGCTACTGTAAAGTGCACGAGGTGAACGTGGTGTCAAATAATGACATAAATGTATCTCCATCACACCACAAAAAAAGAAGATTAATCCACAACAATTGCTGTAAATCACAATAAATTCATGCAGCAATCTCCAAAAACATCAGTCATGTCACACACCTTCACTTTATCAAGCCGCTCAAGCGTGCTCAGTGCAGAATTTTATCCACCCATTGAACTAGATATGGGTAGTCGATATGGACTGGGATTAATTGGATTTTATTCATACAACTCTATATTTAATGTAGACGAGACAAACAATCGTTTTTGTTATAGAGAGCGTCCAAAACTACCCCTCGTATACAAGCATATACCATATGGAGCCTATGAAATTGATGAAATATATCGAGAAATACTGAAAGCTATACCAGCTGATACAGAGGAAGAAAAAGAAAAATTATTCCGACTACGAGCAAACAACAATACGCTGAAATGTGAAATTTGGTCAAAATATGGAATTGACTTTTCACAAGCAAACTCTATTGGCAGTCTGTTGGGGTTTGAACCAACATACTTACATCCAAACCAGATTCATGAATCGACACTGCCTGTTGATATTATGAAAGTAAGAATGGTGCGTGTGAATTGCAACATTATTTCCGGAGCGTATCTGAATGCCCTAAAATCTCACACACTCTTCGAGTTTGATATTGATGTTGAACCTGGATACAAACTTACCAAGGAGCCAGCTAACATCATATATTTGCCTGTTAGACCTGAAGGACGCCAGTTTATCGACAACATTACTCTGCACATATTGGATGACAATGGAGATTTAATTAACTTTCGAGGTGAAAAGGTGATTGTGAAGCTAGAATTGAAACAACCAGATGCAATTAAATCATCCACTGTAGACATAAAAATAGAATTTGAAACACGAAAGACGAAGTTCCCTGCACAAACTCGTGTATATGCGCTTATACTTCATGATACATATTTAAGATACAGTGCACTGGATGGTTCAGTTCAGTCTGGAATTGCCGGAGCTAAATAAAACTTTCTTTTATGATGTCATCATTAAGCAACGAATTTCCTACTTTGATTGTTGACTTACAAGGATTTCAATATAAAGAGAATGTGTTTACAGTAAAAGAATTGGCTGTGGTGTGCTGTAACACTAACCAGCAAGCACATTACTTTTTCAAGCCACCGTATCCTTTTTCATCACTAACCCGAGGTGAACAGAATCAATATCGATGGCTACAGAACTACTACCATGGCGGTGTAAAATGGAGTGATGGATATATTCAACTGTCAGAATTTCCGATGATACTTCTACGGCTTTGTCAAAATACAGCTAATAATTATGGATGTAATGTATCACCACAGGATGTTATAATTTTATGCAAAGGCAGACTAAATAAAAATATTCTACTACATCATCTAAGATGGAATAAAATCATAGACCTAGATGACTGCTCCCCCTGCATACCTAGTCTCAAATCTTTGAGTGTACCAAGATGTATGGAGCATATTCAGCCCAACAATAGTCATTGTGCTCTTGCAAATGTTCATTATCTTAATAAATGTATTGTAGATTTAGATATAAAATTTGAATAAACATCTTTACGTATATTCATATTTAGTATTAATAACATATTTTTTTAGATATGTAGCCAAGAAATAGGGAAATAAAAAAATATAATCTAGTAATGTGTTTCATTTATTTCATTTTTATCCTTACAATAAAATATAGTTCAATAATGCATTTTAATGTACATCAATTACAATTTTACAATAGTTGTGTAATTCTAATTACTATACATATTCACCTCAAAATGAAAAAAAAAACAATAATTGATTAACTACTAATTGAGTTGTCTACAGCTTCTTCATCAGATTGGTCGAGTTGATATTTTTCAATAATTTTTTTAGGTAGATATTTTTCTATATCATATAGAAAACGTTTTAAATCTATTTGTACCATTTGTTCACAAAATTCTTCTAAATTTAAAATACCGCAGGAATATTTGCCACACAGGTTAGCACCGGTATTATACATTTCAGAATCCTCCTTAAGACGTTCAACTTGTTCAGCATCGAAGCAGAAATTTAGATCATAGTTTATAGCATGCAGAGAATCCATACTTAGATCGCTCAGTTGACAAGACAATTTATCAATGGCCGAATCAATGTCTTCCGCCCTTGTCCACTTTTGTGCCGAATATTGCATCCACATATTTGTTGGTTGTGGTAAAGCTGGAAATTAAATAAATAGATTTAGAAAAAACATAAAAGAGAAATTATAAAATTACTTACATAGGTGCTACTGATGAGAAGTAAATAAATTGAATCTAAATACTTGTGGTAACTTACTACAACTAAGCCTGATTCTATATGAGCTAATGAGTGATCTAAAAAAAGATAATATTTTGTAATACCGCAGCCATTCTTTCACTATACCCTATTTACTAACTAGATAATATTTTAAAACATTTACATATTTTCAGACATATTTAATCAATAAGTTTGAATTTTAATAGTGACCTCGATTTGGCACCGGCATATATGGGAGAACTCTGTCCTAAATACGTCAACGCGTATTTACCGTTAGATGAATTTATTTCATCCATAAATGCACTTACAAGTTCTGCAATACGTTTAGGTAAAAATGATTTAAAAGTAGTATTTGTATCTTCGTCAAACAAATTTACTAAAATCGATTTACCAAACCGTGTATTAAGCATCATCATTTTCTTTATGATGTAAACTTTATTTAAAGTTGATGATGAAATAGGTTTTAATTCTAAAACCTCCGTGTCTTCAATGATACGTTCATTAAGAACTGATAAATTGATATTGGTATTCATATTTAAACAATTGTATACAGTGAAAGAATGCCAACTAATTATATTACAAAATTTTTTCTTACTTGAAATACTTAAGATCACAACACTACCAACTTCTTAACTGTAGCCGAATCAGACTAAATATGATTTTGCTCTTACAACGCATTCTCTTTTATGGCAACGTGCTGCTACGTCACAACACATTTTATCCTTGACAAACGTGTTTTCGAGGTCAAGCGACGTGGTGCAAGCCTAACACAAGATCAGGCAGTGTCTACATTTCAGGGCCGCTTACACCAACCAGGGTCAAGGCCACGAAGGCACAAACTATTTGTGCTTAACAAACGTACTTTTTCAAGGTCAAGTGATATGGTACAAGAGCGTGCACAGCCCAAGGACGCCCTGCCAAAAATGCCAGATTAAGACTCATAAAAAAATATAAACAATTTATAAGTCTCTTTAAGGATCTATAAGCTTAATCTGTAATATATAAGTATGTGATATCTGTCGTATACACTTTATACAAAGTTTCATGATTTTTCATGAGTTTCTAAGGCTAACTGAAAATATACGAGTTTTAATCAGACAATACAGTTCTAATTTTTTTGTTTTCTATGAGTTTTTAAAAGACAAGACATGTTTTAAGGTTTTTACGAGTTATAACAAGATAACACAGTTTGAATTTTTATCGTTTTCTATTAGCGTTCGTTAGACAAGAAATTATGGGGGATAAACGAGTTTTATTAAGACAATGCAGATCAAATTCTGATAGTTATCTATGAGTTTTTATCCAGCAAAAAATACTTAAGAATTTATGAGTTTTTAGAAGAAACTGCAGTTCTAACTTCTATCGTATCTTATCAGTTGTTCATCAGTATAGAGGTTTGTAAGGGATTTGGAGAGTATAGAGTCTTAATATTTTATTGAATCCTATAAATTTTTATGAGACATATAATTCATCTTTTTGTACGATAATACAGTTCTAATTTTTTTGTTTTTCATGAGTTTTTACAAGACGAGAAATGTTTTAAGGTTTTTATGAGATATAACAAGATAATACAGATTGAATTTTTATCGTTTTCTATTAGCGTTCATTAGACAAGGAATTATGGGGGATAAATGAGTTTTATTCAGACAATGAAGATAAAATTCTGACAGTTATCTGTGAGTTTTTATCTAGCAAAAACTACTTAAGAGTTTACGAGTTTTTAGAAGAAAGTGCAGTTCTGACTTCTATCGTATCCTATCAGTTGTTCATCAGTCTAGAGGTTTGTCAGGGATTTATGAGTTTTAGAAGGTATAGAGTCTTAATATTTTATTGAATCCTTTAAGTTTTTATCAGACATGCAATTCTTATTAACATTCGTGTTTATGTAGGATAATACAGTTCTAATTTTATTTGTGTTCTATGAGTTTTTACAAGATGATTAAGTATTACTTACAATACTTACTAAACTAAACTTACTAATACAATAAATTTCATATATATTTATATATTTTTAATGTAAATTTCTAGTACGAAACCTCTTAGTATTTGTAAGTTCTTGAA
Source organism: Rutpela maculata (assembly GCA_936432065.2). Classification (NCBI taxonomy): domain Eukaryota; kingdom Metazoa; phylum Arthropoda; class Insecta; order Coleoptera; family Cerambycidae; genus Rutpela; species Rutpela maculata. The sequence continues at coordinate 32,243,345 of OW386294.2, read as the reverse complement.
GTATTTGAAATGTGTTTTGAATGTAAATTCCTTGCCTGGGGTCTATCAGCACTGGCACGTTTTAATAGGAAACATGAAGTTTTTATCAGAGCCGTGGAGAGAAAATAAGGGCCCGGTGGAAATTTTTTTTTGAAAATTGATAACGGGGGAAGGGAGAAATAAAAAATAAAAAATTGGCGAGCGGAGAGTGTAGAAATAATCCGAAGAAATTTTTAAAATATGCGAATAAAAATTATAATACAAATTTTCGACGTTTCAAAACCAGGCCCCCCAAACAAGCCCGAAGCCCGGGACCGGGAGAATCACCCCCACATCACCCCCCTCTAGACAGGCCTGTATAAGATTCTATGAGGGTGCGTTAATATGCAATGGGGTTTTAATGTAAATTCTCTGAATGATGTCTACCAGTATATTTATAAGTATTTACGGTAACTAAATTGCGAAGTTTTATGGATTTTTATATGAATTTGAAAGATATTAATATAAATTTATCAGTACGAGGCCTATAAGTATTTATAAGTTTTCATGGTGTTCGAAATACGAAAATTGTATAGATTCTGTGAGTCTTTAATGTAAATTCGTCGCTTGAGGTTTATTGTAAGACTTTTATGGAAATAAGAAGGTTTTCTAAAATACAATGTGTATATATTTACAATGGATTTTAATGTAAATTATATGAAATTTATTGTCTTAGTAAGTTTAGTTTAGTAACCCAAGTAACAATTTCAATACCTTTTAGATTTATTGAGGTTTTATCAGAGTTTTAAAATTGATAAAACTCTTATAAAACCTTAATAAACCTAAAAGGTGTTAAAATCGTTACTTGGGAAGTATCTGTAAGTGATACTTACTCGTCTTGTAAAAACTCATAGAAAACAGAAGAAAATAACTACTATCCTATAAAAACACAAAATTTAACAAGAAAACCTATAGGATTCAATAAAATATTAAGACTCTATACTCTCCAAAACTCATATATCTCTCACAAACCTCTAGACTGATGAACCACTGATAGGATACGATAGAAGTTAGAACTGCAGTTTCTTCTAAAACCTTATAAATTCTTAAGTATTTTTTGCTGGATAAAAACTCATAGATAATTATCAGAATTTGATCTGAATTGTCTTAATAAAACTCATTTATCCCCTATAATTCCTTGTCTAATGAACGCTAATAGAAAATGATAAAAAGTCAAACTGTATTATCTTGTTATAACTCATAAAAACCTTAAAACATTTCTCGTCTTGTAAAAGCTCATAGAAGACAAAAATTAGACCTGTATTATCCTACAAAAACACGAAATTTAACACGACTTGCATGTCTCATAAAAACTTTTACAATTCAATAAATATTAAGACTTTATACTCTCCAAAACTCATAAATCCCTAACAAACAACTAACCTTAAAACAGTTCTCGTCTTTTAAAAACTCATAGAAAACAAAAAAATTTGAACTGTATTATCCTACAAAAACACGAAATTTAACATGAATTGCATGTCTCATAAAAACTTACAGGATTCAATAAAATATTAAGACTCCATACCCTCCGAAACTCATAAATCTCTTACAGAAAACAAAAAAATTAGAACTATGCTTACAAAAACACAAACGTTAACAAGAATTGCATGTCTCATAAAAACTTATAGGGTTCAATAAAATATTAAGACTCTATACTCTCCAAAACTCATAAATCCCTAACAAACTTCTAGACTGATGAACAATTGATAGGATACGATAGAAGTTGTAACTGCCATTTCTTCTAAAAAATCATAAATGCTTAAGTATTTTTTGCTGGATAAAAATTATCAGAATTTGATCTGCAGTGTCTGAATAAAACTCATTTATCCCCCATAATTCCTTGTCTAATGAACGCTAATAGAAAATGATAAAAATTCAAACTGTATTACCTTGTTTTAACTCATAAAAACCTTAAAACATTTCTCGTCTTGTAAAAGCTCATAGAAGACAAAAATTAGACCTGTATTATCTTACACGAAATTTAACACGAATTGCATGTCTCATAAATACTTTTACGATTCAATAAATATTAAGACTTTATACTCTCCAAAACTCATAAATCCCTAACAAACAATTAGACTGATGAACAACAGATAGGATACGATAGAAGTTAGAATTGCAGTTTCTCTGAAATATTCATAAATTCTTAAGTATTTTTTGGCTGGATAAAAACTCATAGATAACTATCAGAATTTGATCTGCATTGTCTGAATAAAACTCATTTATCCCCCATAATTTCTTGTCTGATGAACGCTAACAGAAAACGATAAAAATTCAAACTGTATTATCTTATTATAACTCGTAAAAACCTTAAAACATTTATTGTCTTGTAAAAACTCATAGAAAACAAAAAACGTTAAAACAGTATCGTCTCATTAAAACTCGTATATTTTCAATTAGCCTTAGAAACGCGTAAAAAATCATTAAATATCTATAACATTTCGCTTTTCAATTACAGTGAAAACGTATAACTACTGATGATAGACTCCATATAGGGAATTCACATTAAAAACCCATTGTACGCAGCAAATCTTATAAAAACTTCATATTTCGTATTAATATGTGCAAGTGCTGATAGACCTCAGGCAAGGAATTTATATTAAAAACACATTTCAAATACTATAAAAACTTACATAATTATACTAATAGATTTCATATGAAGAATGTATATTTAAAACACACACACACATCGATTAAAACTTATAGAAGTTTCGTGCTACATACTCCAGTCTAAAGTAGAGGGGAGCTGTTATACATGTCGCTAATTTAGATCAAATTTAATGTGACTTAAGAGACTAGGTTTGTTAAGTTAAAAGTAAAGCAGACTCTCTTACTGCATTGTGGTTTCATATATATTATCACAGTGTCTTATATATACTCAAAGGGAAGTATAGAGACAGATCATTCAGGTTTCAGTTTCCAGATAGATCCCCCATACATACCATTCTGGAACCACATGAAGCCTCATATATTCCATTGTGGTTTCACATACATTCTTACAGTATCGTATATATGCTCATAAAGGGAACTCCTACAATTGGATAGATACAGATCATTTAGACTTCAATTCTCATATAGATCCCTATAAATACCACTTTGAGACCACATTCAGTCTCATAAATACCAACGAATTCCATTGTCTTTTCCGCATACATTCTCAAAAGATTTCATAATTACCAATTCCTATTTCTAGTGAAACCACTTGAAATCTCATATATTCTGCATGCTTGTGAATAGGGAAATTCCGATAAACTATAATAACAATTTATCTGGATTTCCCGTTGCTTTTACATAAAAATCTATGCGAATTCGCAGTTTCCTGTCCATCAGTTAACGTATACAGATTCTTCACAATCATTTCTGGAATTACCATTTTGAACTGATTAAAGATGTATATGCAAATCCTGTTATAAACTGGTAAAGTTCGATGAGGGACTATAGGAAATTACAGTTTCACTATCCAACTCAAATCTTATAAATCCAAATATATATATTTTTTATAAGTTTCTATGAGCCATTTTTGGCAGGGCGCTTACGTCATCCAAGGTCAAGGTCGTGACGTCACACAAAGTGGTGGGGGGAGGCCCAATATCGGCTAAGGACCTCTACTTATGTTATATAAAGGCCTCGATCAATATAACAAATTGCCAGAGGATGAAAAGAATCTATCTCTCTACCTGTATTCAAACGTAAAATTGTAAGCTACATAAAGTCGATTGATTAACTCCACTTGTTTTATATAGGTATTTTTTCCTCGTTATTTTTTAATTTATTTGTATATGTATTAGTCTGAGTGTGTAAGTGCGTCTATTATTTACTTATGTATAAATTATGATTCTTTGTAATTACATTAGAAAAGTGAATTTGTATATTAGAATTTTCCTATTCAAATAAATACTTACTTACTATTTTTTGAATGAAATTAAATGTAAACTGATCACTAAAATATGAAAACTCATGTATTTTTTCCATTATTATTATTACACACCATACGTTAATAAATATATTTACAAGACATACATTGTACATCGTTTTCAGTAAAAAAACAAATATTTTATTTGCACAAATTTATTAACAACTTAATTAATATCAGATAATAAAAAGTACTTGGTAAAAATATAATAATTGTTATTTTTAATCCACATTCGTCTCCTTGTCCACATCACACACAGTGACACTCCGTGTTGCCAATTAAAAAAAAAATTACCTATCTCGTATCTGCCAATTGTACCAACATGAAAATAAGTTGATAGCAATAGTTACCAAGATCTTATACCGTCATTGGTCCCATTTGCTACATCTAGGTAAATATAACTACACAGTGAAATTGTTGTAGTTCCCGTCACCACTTTTAAAGTAGCAACAACTATAACGCTGGTGGCATCTGCTACTTTATGGGAAATGTAACTTGTAGGGAAATAATTTTGGTTTTTGCAACCTCCTAAGTTACTGCAATTAAAATCGCCAGTTTTCTGTTGTTGAATGAAGACGCCATATTGACACAGATAAAAATATAATTCAATAAAAAATTTCTTTTTATTATGGTCATTTACAAATATGTTTTCTAAATAGATTATTACTTTATAATATATAAAATAAAAAAAAAACGTTTTCCATAAAAAATTTTGCAGTTTTGCTTGTACACATAATTTTTGCAAAAAAATTTTTTTCCGAAAAAACCATTTTCTCGAGGGGGCGTCTTTTTTATCGAAGCATCATGATAACATTTTACAGAAAACAAGTGGTGGTTTTAATATCCACACCCAGGGTAAATGCAAAACATGATTTATAATATATATGCTTACGCATGTTGTATATAATCACCTTAACTTGGACCTTGGACATATCATGTGCTCAAACTCAGTAAGTCATTAATTTGCTATTCGAATAACAGAGAGCCAAATATATAGTTTGCGCTCTCATTTCGGTCAGCTGAGCTGTTCCAAAAGTTGGTCATTTCTACTACTTGGTTACATCCCGTTTACGTAATAACCTAGTCCTCGACACGGTAACGGTAGAAGTACCGGAATAGTAACTTGCTACGTAATTATTATTCCCCATTTTGGTGAATGCTTAGTAGAAGAATGGTTTCCATTACGTAACAATCCTTAGTTCCGGAAACCTTTAAAGTTCCACTAATGGTAACTACTACGTAGAAACTACTAAAATTGCTGCTTGGGATATTTTGGTATACATCACAGATTCACTAAAATGTTGTTTTAAACTTTACTTCTAATAAAACAAACATAATCCTTTAACAAATTCTTCAGAATATGCCTGTATTTATAACACAGATTAAGCAGTAACTAAATACCATAATTACACACTAAAGGTTCAAATTCTAGCCATTTTTAACTGACACCATCCTCCCGGCTTAAAGCCGATATGGAGTGTGTCCCACCAAATCTAACCTCCCAGATAGCACAGAGACGTCTTTAAGAAGTCTTAAAGACGTCTTCCTTAGACATTCACGATGTCTTAAAGACGTCCGTGTACGCCTTACAGACGTCTGGAAGACGTCTTATTTAAGCCTTATGTTACAAATCGCGACGTCTTACAGACGTCTTTTCGAGGTTCATTGTTGGTCTAAAACAGACCTAAAATTGAAAAAAATACATTTGCATATTGGTTTAATAAGCAACCTTTATAAAAACCAACTAAAACTTTTTGGAATTATTTTAACGAAAAAAAAAACGGAATCAGTAGGGATCGAACCGTAGACCTATTGACTCGTAAGTGAACACTTTAATTCCGCGGCCACTGAGCGGTTGTAATTTGTTCTCTTAAAGACTCTATAGTTAGCAAATGCAACGACTAGATTTTGCTGGACAAATCGGCTGTTATTTATTATGTTATCATTAATCTTTTACTTATATTTAATAATGTCATTAATAATTTATAAAAAAAGATTAAAATTAAATTATTAATGACAAATTACTACAAATACACAAACAAAATACACTGCACATGTTACAGAAATATCTGTCAAGTATAAAGAAAAACATCGTAAAATTGAAAAAACAGTTCTGTTAACATTTTTTTTGCTTCTATTGGGCAATGCTAACATTGACATCGTAATTACGACGTCTTTAAAACATTTTTAAGATGTAGAAATCAGACATCTTAAAGACGTCTTCAAGACATCTTTATAAGGAATAAGACGTTCAGACCTAAATAAGACTTAATATGGACGTCTTAAAGACGTCTTGTGCTATCTGGGCTCGTTCCACTCAAATTTTATATTTATATGGCCCCCCCACGGAGAGGGTGCAAAGATCGCGTCAGTGTTGATAGTCACCAATCAGATTTTTTCGTGCATCCGCAATACCCTCTGGGTTCGACCCTCCAGTCCCGGTATTGACAACACCGGTGGGTGTGGATGTATGTCTGCGTTTTTCCAAATGTGTAACCCTCTTCCGAACAGCCTTGGCTATGAATTTGGAGGTTGTCTACTATCTGTGGTGTGTTTTTTGTTATGATGTCATCCCTCCATCGGATTTTATTTGCGTTGCGGGACCAAGCAACAACTTTGCCACGTAATTTAGGAAATATTCTAGAACGCTGAATTATAAACAAAATCAAAGGCTGGAAAGGGACGGCGTCAAATTTATTCTATAAAGTCAACAAAAATAAGTAAATCCTATAATAAAATACAAAATACCGTAATTTAACGAATTCTAATCAAAATTTAAAAATGACCGTTACAACTGTTTGTTGCCCTGACCATTTAAATATGTCTCTAAATCTGTTAATTTCGGTTACATTTATCGACTTCTTCGAGCACATCAGGTATAAATGTATCTCATACTACGAGTTCCCCAAAAGATTCATTATGTATCAAATCTTTTAATTTTTTACGCACAGATCAATTTGTTTCTGACGTAACGTCAGCGAACCCTCTGACCTTTAACTCGTATTCTAATTCGTCCCTAGTTAATCGATAAAGATCCATTATAAAAGAGTGTAAGAAAATAGCCAAGAAAAATATACGCAAAAAAAATTTTAAAAAAAATTAGTCAGATCCCAGATAGCATTTATTATTCCGCGAATGTACATTTTGCATTCCCAATGTTCTAATTGCATTCTGTACTTACCATGTATGTTCCCTCAACATTCCCATATAAATAATATTTTCACATATACAATATGATTATACATACGATATAAATGGAATATACAGAAAAGTTTATGTTCACAGTCGCATATACTGTGTACACGTATCAGGGAACGTTCTTCGTGTATGTGTTCATGTACATCGTATGGACATTCGTCAATGATTTTATCTGTATAATACAGGTATATTTTTTGTAGAAATATTTGCATCGCCCGAGCGCCGCGCCGATAGTAATATCATCAAAAGTTCAGCACTTTTAACTCGAACGCTGATTGGTTCGATTTTTGAACTAAGTAATAAAAATAAACCTGCATCACAACTGATGAGACAGCAATGCTAGTTTTATAGTACCTATCTACCTACCTACAAAAATAATTATGATGTTTCTCTATCTATATAGATCTGGTTTAAGTACATTTATAATCATCCCCTGTGTGGTGTATGACGTTTTATAAATTTTAAATCGTTCGTCAATATTGTATATATGAAATACGTTTTAAATTTTGAATCCAGACTTTAGATTTATGATCGAATATTAAATAATAATGAATATGAAATATTAAATAATAGTGAATGAAATATTAAATAATAATGAATAATAATCCTTTTTTAATTTATGTACCGTGTTCAATTAATTAGTAACTATCTCGGTAACTATCGGCATTTCTTAAGCAGGTAGTTCAGACTTAGAATGGTTATTTAATTACATTTTATCTTTTATATTTAGATTTCCGTTTTCCATGTCATTACAATCCCCTTGTAGAATTTTTTAAATGCGCGCCACGGTCCTTAGATTAGTGCGCTTGCTCATCGTGCTCTAGCAGACTACGTCACGCTTCTGCTGTCAAATGTCGATTTCAATTTGTGTTTTGTTTTTTGTTTTCCCGTGATTTATTAATTAGTCCAAGTATACATTAATTGCATTGCAGTAAGTATTTTACAATTATTGTATACAATATAACTACCACATAGTTTTGTTGTCATTTGCAGATATTTTATATTTAGACACTAAAGTTTAATGTGTATCCCTTTGTACATATTATACTAAGCATACCACCTATATTAGTTATAATAATTACGGCGTTTGTAGGTATCGATTTTTTGGAAAAAAAACTGAGGTGGTCTTTATAATGGTCTCGGTCCACGAAAAGGAAGCTTGGTGGTCACCATTCAAACGGAAACAATTTGACTGATCATTGAAAAACAGGAGAAAACCCCCCAGAAACGTGGACACTTTACGGGGTGTTTAAATCTTGTTTTCAAGAAGGTAGGTTCGATCTATTTCAATATTAAGGAGCTTTTGTTTATTTAAATCACAATCATTGAATTTGATTACAACGTACGAGTTGTGATAGGTATTTATTTGTAGTAATTTGCTTTATACCTATTTCAGAGGATTATAGAAGAGCTGCAATTAATTGAAAAGAGCAGAGATCACATCTGATGTAAGAGTGAACAAAAACAAATCAAAGGACTATGTACAAAAAACACGTTATTCCTCCCGTCAGATGAACATAATGATATCGAAGAACATATTGGAAGCCGTCGACTTCCCAAGAAATTTTGTCCATACTAGAAGTTGAAAGAAGATATGTTCTTTTAATAACTCTGGTAGGCATTTAAAATCAAGTACTTACCTAAAATTTCGAATGTTGAACTTGAACGAATTTCATAGGTATGAAAAAGAAAAATTAATAAAAGCCACACTTCGATTTAGGTGTAAAAACTTAAGTATTGTGGATATTTATTGTCAGCAAATGTGGCAATGAAGTGTTTATGCCTAAATCGATGTGTGGTTTTTATTAACTTTTCTTTTTCATCTAAAATTCATTCAAGTGAACGTTCGAAACTTCAGGTACATTTAAAATCGCAAGCATAAATATTTCCGAATTCCTAAAAAATACCTCTGTTTTGTAGGTAAAGGACACCGCACAAAACAAATGAAATAGAGGGCACAGTCAAATGGGCTGAAAATGCAGAATGTCTGAAAATGGCCAGTTTGAAAGGTCAAAGATCAGGAATATCGGTATCCACTAATGTCATAGTTGAGAGTATTATGTGACAACGAGTTGTTTAATGTTGTTATTCATATTCATAAGACCGGAAATGCCGCAGGTTTCATGAATGAGGTGGTGATTTTTTTTAAGTTCCTGTGCTTACTTTAAAGTGAGGGTGTGCATGTGTGTGTGTGCGTAGTGGGGGGGGGGGTTGGTTAGCGTGCGTGAGAGAGTGAAAGTGTGTTCCTATCAAAGAGTTGTAATGTATAAGCAGTGGACAGCGCGCAAACGGTGTGAGCATTCTCATCCTTCTCACACAGTTCGTTCTCTCTTTGTCGCACAGTACATGAGGGGCTGTGTTGCTCTGTAAAACAGAGTGGAGAGCAAAGAAGAGGGTACGAGGTGTGCGACAAGGACAAGGATGCTCGCGCCGTCCAGCAAATCAACGGCTTATTTCCTCTAGTCAGAACTCTTTGGTTCATATGTGCAAATACATTAGAATAACAACATTAAACAAATCCTCATCATAATATGATACTCTCAACTATGACAGCGGGTACCGATATTCCTGATCTTTGACCTTTCATATCTCAAAAACTGGCGATTTTCAGATATTGTGCCCATGAAAACTTTTGATCAGGATATTATGAAGTACAACATACTACATTTTCAGCCCATTTGACTTTACCTTCTTTTCCATTTATTTTGTGCCTGCCGTGTCCTTTATGATAATATCAATTTGTTTAATTTATGTTTGATCAGTTTTATTTTTTCTGTAAGATCTTTGTAAGATGTTTTTATATTTTTCAACTTTATCATAGCCAGTTTTTAAAGAGAAATAAGTACCTATTCAAATATAATACAATGTATTTTCTTTTGTAGTTGGACTAGCACGTGTATCTCCTCCGCTGGACAGGAAGGAAATACCTTCTCCTAAAAATTGGAAAAGCCAAAAGAAAGTATTCAGCCAATAGGATCAGTCACAGATGATGTGTTGAGAATGAATAGTGGACTTTCGCAATTACAAGTATCACCATCGGCAACACCTGGACACTGGTTTTGAAAATGTAAGCCCTCCAATTTTTACTATTTTTTATTTATTGACAAAAAAAATCGTTATAGTAAAATATGACAGTTCATAAGTTGCAAAGAAAATTTTTTTGTTAAAAAAAATCTCAATTGAAATTTTTGTCATAATTGTTTTTTATTATTGCAATTCATTTTTGTAACAAAAAATAAAAATATATTTAAAGTAACAACTGTTTTATTTATACCTCTTCCTAAATAAAATCATGTTTTGTTCTTGGCAATTTAAAACACGATTTGAAATAGATAAAACTTTAAGGTAATGTAATATGATCATTAGATTTTTTCATAAATAACACGTTAAATATGATTTTTAAGCTGAAGTTTTAGAGTGATAAATGTTTGATCCATTTTAAAATGGTTTTTAACAGATCTTATTAACGTAAAACTATTTTTTTTACATATATTCTTGGACCTTTGTAAAGTATTGTTATAGCAAATACAGTTTTATTTAAGTTTATTTGTATTTGTATTTGTATGCTCCATTCAATAAAATTTGATGAATAAAACATTTGACTTTAGTTGAAAAACTAATGGGAAAAACAAATTTTCTATGCATATGTTCCACATTTACTTACATAATATTCTTCACAAGGAATGTGAAATGTGGAAAATTAGAATAAATACCTAATAATTGACTGTAACAATTAAACTTTAAAATTAGATGTTGGATTTATTATATGCAAGTACTTCACTCATATCGTGTATTCTCTTGAGTTTAATTATTATAATTTATTATTTGCTGTAATCATAGATGAGTCGCTGCGTCATACTGAACATATTCAGAATGAAGCAGCGACTCATCAATGATTACAATAAGTAATAAATTATTATAATAATTAAACTCTGAAGAAAATACTTGGCATGAGTGAAGTACTTATAGCTGCCACTGATACATAATGTTCATTCCTACAATATACATGTATCATAGATTTATGATCCATGTGTAACATATCAGGCACCTACGGTTTAATTCCTACGAAGGTAGTACTCATATACCGTGAACATGCAGTGTACATTGTGAATGTAGGATGGACCTTCCTCCTTTATACCTCATGTATCTATCAGTATATCAATGTACGTTTCTGGTTCATATCAAGTTCCGTTTTGGTCTATGGGTACGTTGTAGGAATCTTACTCGTATTTCGAGAGGCGGTCATCTGTACGTCTCCCTGCCAAAAATGCCAGATTAAGACTCATAAAAAAATATAAACAATTTATAAGTCTCTTTAACGATCTATAAGCTTAATCTGTAATATATAAGTATGTGATATCTGTCGTATACACTTTTTACAAAGTTTCATGATTTTTCATGAGTCTCTAAGGCTAACTGAGTTTTAATCAGACAATACAGTTCTAATTTTTTTGTTTTCTATGAGTTTTTAAAAGACATGTTTTAAGGTTTTTACGAGTTATAACAGTTTGAGTTTTTATCGTTTTCTATTAGCGTTCGTTAGACAAGAAATTATGGGGGATAAACGAGTTTTATTAAGACAATGCAGATCAAATTCTGATAGTTATCTATGAGTTTTTATCCAGCAAAAACTACTTAAGAGTTTATGAGTTTTTAGAAGAAAGTGCAGTTCTGACTTCTATTGTATCCTATCAGTTGTTCATCAGTCTAGAGGTTTGTCAGGGATTTATGAGTTTTGGAGGGTATAGAGTCTTAATATTTTATTGAATCCTGTAAGTTTTTATCAGATATGTAATTCTTATTAACATTCGTGTTTTTGTAGGATAATACAGTTCTAATTTTATTTGTTTTCTATGAGTTTTTACAAGACGATTAAGTATCACTTACAATACTTACTAAACTAAACTTACTAATACAATAAATTTCATATATATTTATATATTTTTAATGTAAATTTCCAGTACGAAACCTGTTAGTATTTGTAAGTTCTTGAAGTATTTGAAATGTGTTTTGAATGTAAATTCCTTGCCTGGGGTCTATCAGCACTCGCACGTTTTAATAGGAAACATGAAGTTTTTATCAGAGCCGTGGAGAGAAAATAAGGGCCCAGTGGAAATTTTTTTTTGAAAATTGATAACGGGGGAAGGGAGAAATAAAAAAAAAATTTGGCGAGCGGAGAGTGTAGAAATAACCCGAAGAAATTTTTAAAATATGCGAATAAAAATTATAATACAAATTTTCGACATTTCAAAACCAGGCCCCCCAAACAAGCCCGGGACCGGGAGAATCACCCCCGCACCACCCCTCTCTAGACAGTCCTGTATAAGATTCTATGAGGGTGTTAATATGCAATGGGATTTTAATGTAAATTCCCTGGTAATTAAATTGCGAAGTTTTATGGATTTTTATATGAATTTGAAAGATATTAATATAAATTTATCAGTACGAGGTCTATAGTATTGTCAGTACGAGGCCTATAACTATTTATAAGTTTTCATGGTGTTCGAAATACGAAAATTGAATAGATTCTGTGAGTCTTTAATGTAAATTCCTCGCTTGAGGTTTATTGTAAGACTTTTATGGAAATAAGAAGGTTTTCTAAAATACAATGTGTATATATTTACAATGGATTTTAATGTAAATTATATGAAATTTATTGTATTAGTGAGTTTAGTTTAGTAAGTATTTGGAAGTGATACTTAATCGTCTTGTAAAAACTCATAGAAAACAGAAGAAAATAAAGCTACTATCCTATAAAAACACAAAATTCAACAAGAAATACAGGTCTCAAGAAAATCTATAGGATTCAATAAAATATTAAGACTCTACCCAGCAAACCAAACCACATCATTTTAACATCATAATGATGTGATTTTTGCAACAGTGACGTCGTCATTCTTGTTTGCAACCACGTGGAAATGCCGTCACAATGACGCTAAACGGCCGCACTCAGCCACGTCGTCAAAAGTGACTTACTTATTTTCCACTTTTCAGCCACATCAGTACCACTCATTTGTGATATAGATATGATCATATTGTGTACAAAAAATATATATTATAACAACTTGAATGTTACCGCCCAATTACTTTTAAAATAAATAAAAAGAATCTATATTGCAACAAATAAATCTACTTTTATATTACGAAAAAATAGCTCCATTGAAACTTAAAAATCACTGATTAAAGATTAATATTTTATATCCGGCTCCAAAAAATGATGAATTTTTTAATAAATTATATGTTTCCTCATTGAATTTTTTGTTGTTTTTTTATCGAAAAAAATTATTTCATTAAAGTCGGCTGACATTTTATACCTTGCGTGTGATTTACATTCTGAAAAACTTTTCTCATTTTAAAAAATAAAGATGAACTTATATTATTTCTTAAATATTTGTTTCAAAATCCTCCTGCATACCTAAAATTATTCTCGTTGCATAATATAGTTACATATATAATTAGCTGTATATGATAATATAATTTTAGATATACAGGGTGATTTGTAAACAAATATTTAAGAAATAAGTACACCTTTATTTTTCTAAATGAAAAAAATAAAGAGAAAAGTTGTTCAGAATGTAAAATCATACACTAAGTATAAAACGTCAGCCGACTTTGATGAAATAATTTTTTTCGATTAAAAACAATAAAAAATTCAATGAGGAAACATAATTTATTCAAAATTAATCATTTTATATTGCCGGGTATAAATATAAATCTTTCATCGTTATTTCATTGAGTTATTTTTTTCGTAATATAAAAGAAGATTTATTTGTTGCAAAATAGATTATTTTCATTTATTTTAAAATTAACTCAGCGGTAACATTCAAGTTGTTATAATATACATTATAAAGCAACATAATTTATTCACAATTCATTTTTATTTTAATGGCTTACTTCAGACAAAACATTTCATCAAAGTAGCCTGATATTGCTGAAATTTTACACAAAAAAGTATATTTCACATTCGCTTTACTTACCTTTTCCTTAAATTTTTCTTGATATTTCGGAAAATATATAAAAAGGCAGTTCATACATAATCGTTTGATATTTGCTTATAAATCGTTCACATATCCCTAGATTTTAATCATTTTATAGCACATATATTACTCACTAAAGTGGGGTCCCAGAAAATGTCTTTAAGTAAAATAATAGAAATTAGATTTAAAAACATAAAAAGTATTAAATAAATCTGAAGTGATCAATGAAACAAACATTTCCGAAACTATATATATTCAAGATATGATTACAGGTATGCCTTATAATATAAATTCACCTAGCTATTTCTTTCTTGATCTTCTTTGATCCCTATAACGGATTAAGTGTCACAATTATCTCATAGTCAAAGTCTGCTGTGGCTGGAACTATTTTTCATACCACATCTAAAAATTTATAAAAAATTATTTATCACAGTTTAAAAATGTTTAATAAGATTTGGTATCATTTATGTCAGTAAAAATAATATTAAAAGTTGAGTGTTGGTAGTGGTAATTTCGAGTTCAACCACACACTCGTTTTGTTATTAAAGTACTTCCACATCCAGATTTTCTATCTCTAATAACGAAAAAATTTTGTATGTGGAAATAATTGTTTATAGAACTTTAATAATATAACATTTGAAATCTTTAATAATATATCATTTGAAACCCATAAAACGATATCCCACACGGTAGTGGGGTGGGGGTGGTGATAGGGGGGTAGTAGTGGAAGTGGATGAAGTAAAAAGAATATTTTGAGACTTTTGATTCTTGTACACACACTAAATCACAATTTTATTTTCATCTCCTTTAATAATGGGGTAGGGGTGGTAATGGGGGTGGCTAATGCCAAAAATTTTTTTTAAACCTTAGCTTCTCTTGTATCACTAAATACCAATTTTATGGACTCTTACCTGCTTGATTTACCGATTTACCCCCTATTTACCACATTTTACCCCCCAACCCTTCGACGGAATAAGATGAAAATATAATCAAGTTCCAGATTCCGTTAAGTACATATGTGTACTTAATTTCAAGTCAATATCTTAAACGATTCCAGAGTAAACGTGGGCACAAAAAAAAGTTACAGACTGTTGAGAATTAAATGTAATTATCGAAGAATTTGCGCCTAGTAATTATCAATCGTAGGTTCGACGATATTTTATTGAGTATTATTAGTTGCCTATCATTTTGTGTCAGTTAAGATTGCCCCCACCACTAGATACTTAGATAGAAGAATATAGAAACACTCGCGTGCTAGCAGTCAGCCAGAACAGACGACGCGCGTTCTAGAAGTCAATCAAAATAGACGACTCGCGTTCTAGCAGTCAACTAGAAATAGAAGACTCGTTGTGGAAGTCAATATTTTAATCTGTTGTGTGTGCGTGATTATATGTAACATTTAGAAGTTAGAAAACCCCAGGAAGATTGCTCCACTGGAACAGCACAGAGGCCTCTGAACAAGACATTCATCACAACCCCGGAGCAGGAGGATCCAGAAACAGTACACGTGGTAAGCTCGCTTAACTGACCTAATGTTCATTTTATAGTTACTTTATTTACCTATTAATCCCAAATCAACTACATAAAGGAAAAATACAGTCTGCTTAGCTCTACTGAGCTTTTGTTATATTAATAACGACCATTTTTTGGTGCCTTCGACCCTGATTGATAATTAATAGGTGAATATATTAGTGTGAAATTTTAGATTAGCGTTCTCCATTTCACGTTTTTTGTTAGATGGTCGGTTAGCATTCAAACTGTTAGCCAATGACAGAGTAGCTGCCAGAGCTCTCTAAATAGGAACTACTTTTCGTTGTACGGCGCAGTCGCAGCGTACGCGTGCCACGCCGTTCGAAGTAACAGCTGATTTAGATTTACATGCAAGGAGACGACATTGCATTCATTTTGTTCTGTTTACCACAATCAAAAATATAGTTTGAAAACTGATTATTTAGCATTGGGTTAAATAATTCAGAAGTAGATAATTTTAACTTATAATACTGCTGGTTAACATTCAAGCAAATATAGTTATAGTGTTATAGTGCGATTTTTAATCCATTCTGTTTGTTTGTTTACATTAGCAGTTAGTAGATTCCGCGAAGTTAAAATTTCCCCGTCATATACTTGTTTATATGGTGAATCCAGTGGTAAACTGAACTGTTTAGATATTGTTATTTCAGCTAATAGTCGTGGAATGCAATATTAATATCCCACTGTTGAGGGGTTAAATTAGTCAATTATAGCTAGTCAGAGGTACGGTTTTTGTAGTATAAATTTATTCTGAAATATTTCAGTGATTTATAACCTCGTACCCGTGGATAGAGATCATTTTCCTTTTGTTCATACATAGTGTAGTTTGTAGCGTCAAGGGTTGCTTGAGGTGTTCTCTCATATGGGAGCACTTTTAGACTTTTAGATTACCTTTTCGTAACTCAAGTTTAGAGATTAGTGTAGATACTTTGGGAATCGCTTAGAGGGTTGTGTTATAGTGGTAGTAAAACACAGTTTAGTCAATCATAGAAAATAGTTACGAAATTATAGTTCAATTTCATTGTAGAAAATGTCAGCCGCAGACAAATTGAAAAAATACAGGGCGTTTCAGACATCTGAAATAAATAGATTGCAAGAAATTCATGAGATTTGCGAAAAGGCTTTAGCGGATAAAAAATATCATACTGCCTTTAAGTCGAGATTTGCACAATTGGAAGCTATTAAAGGGGAATTTGATAGAAATTATTCGGGTATTTTAAACCTATTAGCGCTTGATAAAGATGCAGATTTAGATGCTGAATATGCAATATTACGTCGTTTTGAAAAACAATATTATGCTATACAGACGGCACATACAGATCTTTTTGAAAAAGATGATAATAGGAGGATGTCGCTGTTGCATAATACTACTTCGGTTGTGCCTAGTCATATTAACCTTCCGAAAATAGAGTTGGCGAAATTTTCTGGAAACATTAAAGCTTTTCCCTCTTTTATTCAGCTTTATGATGCCTTAATTCACACAAATGAGAGTTTGTCAGACATTGAAAAGTTTAACTATTTACTGTCTTCGTTAAAAGGGCCGCCTCTTAGTATGGCTCAATACTTGCCGATGTTAGCGGGCAATTATAAGGTTGTATATGATAACCTGGTGAAAAGATATTCAAATAAGCGTTTATTAGCTAATGCTTATTTTTCTGAGTTAGAAAATGCTCCAAAAATTTCGTCAGATAGTGTAGTCGAACTTCGTAAACTTTTAGATAGTTATCAAGAAAACTTAGCAGCTCTTCGTAATTTAGAATTTCCAGTTGACCACTGGGATTTTATTCTTAGCCACATGCTCATGAAACGTCTTGATGGTGCGATACTTACGCGGTTTGAATTGCACCATGGTAGTACGACCACTATACCCACTTATGCGAAATTAGTAAAGTTCTTAGAAAACCATTGTGTCACATTAGAACAAATGGATCAATCTTCCTCTAGATTAAAAAATAAAAAGATAGATATTAGTAGATCACCACACTCTAGTAAGCCACAGCATAGGTCTGCCTTCTGTGCTACGGCCTCGAAGCCTGCTCACAGCCTAGATTGTTGTTTATGTAAATCATCCCACGTAGTTAACAAATGTCCACAGTTTATAGAAAAAAATCCTCAAGAACGTTATCAATTAGTAAGACAGTTCCGATTATGTTTGAATTGTTTGAGCGCTGCACATAGCATCAAACAATGTAGCTCAAATTTTAGATGTCGAACTTGTCATAGTAAACATCATAGCATGTTGCATTTTAGTAGAAAGACTGAGCCACAGGCTCCTAGTACACCGGTACTAGAGTCGGCTAGTCATTCCCGCGCGGAGGAGTTGAACCCCGCCGGTAGCGCAGGTCCTAGCACCTCTTTTAGTTCCTTGTCGGGTTTCGTGCGTAATAAAAATGGAATTTTATTATCCACAGCTCTTATAGAAGTTAGAAATAGTAGGGGGATTTTTGAAAAATGTCGGGCATTATTAGATAGTGGAGCGCAACTTAGTTTTATTTCGCAAAAATGTGCTCATAGATTAGGAATTCGTCAGTTTGACACGTCAATGTCAGTTCAAGGGTTATGTCAGACACCACTAGTGTCTCAAGCCTCCGGGGTAGACATTACTTTGCGACCGGTTGGTAAACCTACTCCGACATTCGACCTGAGTGCTACAGTTTTGCCAAAAATCTGTTCAGATTTGCCTTCAGCGCATTTAGATATAGAAGCGTGGCCGCATCTGTGCAACGTCACTTTGGCGGACCCCAAATTTAATTGTCCAGGCCCTATTGACCTACTTTTAGGCGCGGATATTTTCCCGTTACTTTTAACTAGTGGGAGGATTCTAGGCGCAGAAAATACCCCTATAGCTATCAATACGGTGTTTGGATATATTTTAATGGGGAATACACAGCAACCTACTCCAATAGTAAATTCTTTCTTTTGTTCAGTAGATAGTAGTTCACTAGAAAATTTAGTTACAAAATTTTGGCAACTGGAAAGCATCCCAGAACATTCCAGGCTTTCTCCAGATGACGTCATCTGTGAAAAGCATTTTTTAGATAGTCATTGTAGAACCGATAGTGGAAGGTTCGTAGTTTCTCTCCCATTCAGGGATAATAGTGTGTTTTTTCCGAACACAAAGCAGCTAGCTATTAATATATTTCTTTCTTTAGAACGACGATTAGTAAAAAATCCGTCGTTGCATTTAGAGTATTCGAATTTTCTTAGGGAATATTTAGAATTAGGTCACATGGAACGACCCAGTGAACACGGATACATACCTGGTATGTTTCTCTTACATAATCTATTCAACATGTTATATCCAAGGATGTTGGATGTATGGTAAATGTAAGGTACATAGACCTTAAAATTTCAGCCACAAAAAAAGTCATAGCCATGTAATGGCAACATAACTTGTAACATACTCATATGTGGCAAATATATAACATACATGTAAAAGACATATATTGTATTTCAAAATATTTACCTTAAAATATGTTCTGATGTTACATGTGTGCTATATAACATGCAATTTCCGTGGTATATGCACAAGGGGGTAGCAAATAATATACAGGGTGTCCCCAAATGGGGTTACCTATACCACAAGTGGACCTAAATTTTAGTTTTTCGACAGTCACTAAAAAAATTTTGTGTCTTAAAGAAATACGATGTGTTAAGAAAATGTACTTTTTTTTTTTTAAATTTCAAAAATATGAATTTGACCCAAGAGCAAACTACCTTTACTTAGTTTTCTCATTTTTAAGGAAAATGCAATTTGAAAAAATTGTTTATTAAATCTTGTTTAATACGTCTTTTTCCCCAATGCCTCACCTCAGTTTTCGTATTTTTCCGTAACGGATACTAAAAAATTTAGGTTTATGAAAGAAAAGTATTTCAAATGGCTTTTTTATTAAAAATGAAAAATAAAGGTAGTTTACTCTTAGGCAAAATTCATATTTTTGGAATTTTTAAGCACCCTGCTCCTTCATAAAAAAAATAATTTTTTTTAAAATAAATCGTATTTTTTTAAAAATGCGGAAATTTTTATAGTGACTTTTTGTCCAAAAATTAAAATTTTGGTCATTTGTTGTATAGCTAATCCCATCCGGGGACACCTTGTACTACTGTTACAATATGGCTTAAGTAAGGAAAAACTAGATGTAAAAAAAGGCCAATCTAAAATAAATAATTTTTATATTCATAAAATATATATATCATAATAATATATTAATCAAAGTCATACAAGAAGGATACGGTCATTTATATAATGAGTTAATCAAAAATAAACCAACTGCCAAATTAATAAAGGAACTAAATGCCAAATTGCATATTCTCTAAACTATATAGTTTGTTTATTACAAGCAAACTTTTCGTTAACAGAAAACATAGAAGATAAAATAGCTGAAGAAAAATAACATAAATAGAAAAAGTTAGCTGATTGCAAGCTATGTAATAAGGTAAAAAAAATAAAGAAAAGCCTGACAATATACATATGAATCATTTTCATTCCGCTATAAATTACGAAGAAATAAACATTAGCATGATTACTATAGAGACAAGAAAAGTGTATAAGTTTTTGGTAAAACAGTACAGCTTTATCTTACATTAAAAGAAGTTTCAGGGAAAAAGGTAGACATTAAAAGCTTAATGAAGTTTGTTCCAAATGATGCTCGGACTTTTACAACATTTAAAAACTGTGGATTTTGAGGGTGACGTTGAAGGCTACAGTAACACTGATTTTGATATAGATGTAAACAAACAGTAGAAACGAAAATCGCAGGCATATTAATGAGAAGTACGACACTGCATTTTCTAAGTGTCTATACACCTACATACACCAAATATACTATTTTTGACAGTCGAGTTATTATTATATTATCTATATATTAAACACAGGTAATTTTTAGTTTTATTACTTATTTACTCTAGTGACTGAATAAATGCTTTTTTGAACTATATATTTAACATCCGATTAAAGTTTGGTTTAATGTATGGTTATCCAAATTTAATTGTACCAAATATCAACTAAAATTCTGAACGAAAATAGTTAATGAAAAAACAAGAATTCTTCAATTATTCAAAAAGGAGCTAAAAATTTATTAGAAACAAGAAAAATTCAACAAACGTGACAATAATACTCAGATAATGACGAAAACAAATTTCCTATATAATAAAAAATTTTACTTACAGACAAACCTGTCGGCATGAATTTGCAAGCAAACTAATACTTAAAACTTAATTATCTTAAAACTATTTTTTGGCGCCTGGTTTCCTTTTTTCATACATATCTCAATAAATTATGGTACAATAACTGCTCCAGCTTCTTGTTTTCTCTCTGTAGCCTTTGCTTTGACAGTCTGAACCACTCACTAGCGATGTTCTCAAATTCTTTTTCACAATGTGGGAACGTTTCGTTAACAGCAGCTAGAACAATAGTTTATGACAAAATTTTATAACTTTTTTGTGTATTATTTACTTAAAAGCAATTTCTAACTGTTTTAGAAATTCTTTGTCTTTACCTATAGGTACCAACAATATGTTACATCGTTGCCCAAGGACTTTGTTTCCATTTATTACTTATATAAATGTGTAGTTTTAATGATTGTGATTATACAATTTAAGCTACAATAAAGCACCTATAATTTTTCTGTGGCTTGAGCTTATTTAAATACATTAAATTTCAATTTCAAGATTGGGAAATATGTCAATAAAACTCCAACAAATAAGTAGGTACCTAATAAGCGATTTAACACTGCACCGAGGTGCTAATGATTTACACTTCTACGTACTTACCTACAATAGTTTTGATCTCTGAACTTGATTCCACACACAAACAAAGACGATATTTTTAACATGTTAAAAACGCACGCTAGAAGTCACGTTGCACCTCCTTTAGGGTCACTTGTGTTAGGTTAGAATTTAGAATATTACGATTAGTTTATTTTGTTAGATATAGTTAGGGATATTTAAGTTAATTTCGTATCCTTTTCTAGCACGAACTATGTAATACAGAGTGCGAAAGAGATGTCCTATAATAATTTTATAACCAGATTTACCGGGAAATTTAAAACATCACAATATTAAAATGTTATCCAACTGTATGAAGATACGGGATTATTAAACTAGTTTTTGATTGGCGAGTTTTATTTTTTGTTATTAGATACATAAAAAAAAATAAAACGGCCGGTAACACTAATCACTATTTTAATAAATTTATAGAGTATTTAAACGAATAAATCATCAAGTATTATATAGGCACAATTACATTTTCATTACCACTTAATGGCAACTGAAGACATTTTTGTTTAATATCACAAGCGTTAATTGGTAAAAGAGCTTCTTATTTTCATTGGGCATGCTATTATTATGTTGATTAAACTACACTGGTCACTGATGTCATGGGCGCAGCCAGGGGGGGAGCCATGGGGCCCGGGCCCCCCCCAAGCCGTCTTCCATGAGCCAAAAAATAAAGAGGCAGTACAAAGCAGTATCTAAATTATCCCTTGAAATAAATATTTTGTAATTAATGCCAATATTATCTAATAGAGGAATCTACATACACATCCGTTTTCAACCATTTTCTGAAAATTTTTTCTCAGCCTCTGGGGAGGCCGGTTCTATTGGCCCCCCCCCAGACGAATTTTCTGGCTGCGCCACTGACTGATGTTATAACCTAACTATAGCAGCTACTACACCAAAACAATATACATAATATATATACTTAACCAAACTTTTTTGACATTCCATATGTAAGCTAGCTTGTTTCACGTTTATAGTTTACCAAATTACATGATTAAATATATATGTGTAATGTAATTGTAGAAAAACTTAAAATATCCATGATGATCACAAAATATATAAATGTTATATCTGGTGTAAACATATAAGATGGGTTGATGTGTAATATGTAGCAATTATCTAAATATCACATATTTTAATGTTATCATTTAACACACAAGCAATATAACTTTAAACGTACATACTGATTACAGAAATACATAAATGTTATATAGCTGATAAATACACATAATACTTGTTATTGTAATGTAGCAGTTACGTAAAAATCACATATTTTAATGTTATTATTTAACAAACAGGCAATATAACTTAAAATCTACATGATGATAACAGACATACATAAATATTATATGGCATGTAAATATACAAAATACTTGTTATTGTAATGCAGCAGTTATGTAAAAATCACATATTATAGTGTTTGTATTTAATAAACAGGCATGTTTGTTAATAACTTAAATGTATATAGCTTTTGAAGATGGTTTATATAATAGAGATATATTTGGTAATATGGTGTGTGTTACTGTAGAAGAACGCACTACCGGGCGTCAAAATGACGCGACACCAATTTATTTCTCAGGGGGCGCCAGTCGCGTATTACCCCGTTCTTCTACCTCCCAGGCGGGTTCGAGATAAGATGACTTCGGTAGCCGAAAAGCGGGACCAAGGCTGCACTACCACAGATCGGAAACTACGCTCTCTCTGGACCCGAATTCCCTCGTTAGGGGTTTAGGCACCTCTTAATTTCCTGAATTTTTGCATAAAAAAATCCCAACCGAAGAATTTCTCTGCGGAGGGATTAGTTTTGGTACGCGAAAATCGCGTTTTGGTCCATTAATAACGGAATATATTTCTCAAAAAACGCATAAAAAAATCCCTATCGAACCTCCGTACAACAACCAGAAGGTCGAACGTTAATGCGAATTAACTCGACACATCCGGTTTTCTATACGAAAGTTCCAGGGATTATAGACCGTCAACAGGCCTCAAGATCAATTAAGAAACATTAGTTCAAAGAATCCGTTTATTTAACAGAATTGGTTATACAAAATTCTCAAGAAAGAATCGTGCCTTCCCCAATCAAGGTAGTGACTTTCAGACCATACAAGCGAGAGCGCTCGCGCTAACGATCGATTAGGTAGAAAAGATTCATACGTACCTTCTCAGAATCAAAATGCGAGCTTTTAGAATCATTTCAGACTCTGGGTAAATGAATAATTAAGGCTGACTGAAATTAACTTAAAAAAGTTTTACTAAATGAATTTAGTTTCGCTAGAGACTACCTAGCTTTAAAGTTCTTGTATCGTGGAAATTCACGTACTCAAACACATTCTGAGGACTTATTACTGCATAAGTTGAGTGGCGTTCGATCAGTCCACGACTTACTAACCCTTATCACAGTCGATTAATAATATCGATTTGGCAGCGTCTCACCTTCGAGCGACTATTAGGCAAAATTGAATTTTTGGATTTTTATGCACAAGGCGTTTTCCTCTATAACTTTGTCATTTGAAAAGCCCCGTTATTGGCTTTTCTACCATCGCTTTGTCTGGACTACTCAACGCGCTCGATCAAATTGCGAGCCGCTGGGTCAATCCAAACTCTTTCCATGCGAGAAACCGGCCTTGTACATGTGCATTGATTTTTATCAATTTTTGCTTATCGGCACTACGCCGGCTTTGACAAAATCTTCTATTTTGCCTTTTGGATGCAGTGCATCGTTAAAATTTTATGCTCATACTTTAGAATTGGGCTTTCAATGATCGTACCTCAAAGGTCAATGTCTTTGGTTGAGGAATAAAAAATAAAAAATAATTTAAAGTATATTTTCGTGGTACTTTTTAAACTGACTTCGTGGTACTTTTGAAAAATCCAGTTTAAGACCAATTTTAGCGTACTTTTGAAAAATCGATTTTCGAGCCAAATTTCAAGGTACTTTTGAAAAACTAATCTGCGGGTGAAATTTTGGCGTACTTTTGAAAAATCGATTTTCAAGCCAAATTTCAAGGTACTTTTGAAAAGTTAATCCGCGGGTGAAATTTTGGCGTACTTTTGAAAAATTGATTTTCAAGCCAAATTTCAAGGTACTTTTGAAAAGTTAATCTGCGGGTGAAATTTTGGCGTACTTTTGAAAAATCGATCTTCAAGCCAAATTTCAACGCAGTTTTGAAAAATTAGCCTGCAAGTGAAACTTTGGCGTACTTTCGATAAATCGATTCTTGGGCCAAATTTTGACGCCCTTCCAAAAATATTATTTTTCAAAGTCCAATTTATGGTACCTTTGAAAAAGTTTATTATTCATAAATCTTTGTCATTATATACTTCTACTCTGATATTCTGAACCAAAAACATTTTTCCTAAGTGAAAATTCGGTGTTCCTTCGAATTTTCGCCTGGTCATTTCCAACGCCTTATAGAACCCAAAACGGTCCTTGTGGACTGATCTGCGCCTCTGCAGACTCCCGAAAATGTCTTTAAATGAAATTTTTTGCCTAAGTCGAATTTTGATTATGTCTTCAACTTAGGACGATTTTGGAGAGTTCTACAACACTCCCCTCCTTTGGTTGAATCTTTTCTACTCATCGATTGCCTTTAATTTCCATATTCACTTGTATGTCTGTATGCCTTCATTTGACGGTCTGACCTATGGTACAGATGTTTTTAAAAATAACGGCCTTAATTGGGGCAGACGGCTGATTCGCCTATCTAACTTAAAATAAATACATTTTTTAAACAATACGACAAGTTGATACAACATTTTTATCAACTTAATTACACCCGCGTCGAGGTGCGAAGCGAAGCGAAGCGTAGCACAATTTTGATTAGCGTCCACTCTCACTAACTCGTTGCACTCGCTTTTTTGCCTTGGTCTCGCTCTTGCTTAACTTCGGTCCTTTCTAGAAGAGGCTGTCTATATCTCCATGCCGCAGCTTGGACGGTCCTCGCCTTTGAGTTCCAGACTTCACCATGCCGCGCCCTTGCGACAGGCTGGGTCATCTTTCCATTTTTGCACATGGAAAATGCAGTTCTGCAACTAGATTGACTTTTTAGCAAGTCGTCGACTGGAACGCGTCGACTAACAAACACAATGTGTTGTTTTTAATGAAATATTTTTCTAACATGAATTTTGTTAACTTATAATGGTTAGAAATTGGTTCTTCGTAAGGTAGATTGAATCGGCTTACGATACTCGTGCGGTCATCACTACTTTGTGAAAAAAGTATAAAAAAAAAAATTGAAGCGTCTTCTTGAGCGAAGAACGGCTTCTGAAACTCGTCTCGTAGTTTCTCCTTCGTAAGGTAGATTAAATCGGCTTACGATACTCGTGCGGTCATCACGACTTGTGAAAAAAGTATAAAAAAAATTGAAGCGTCTTCTTGAGCGAAGGACGGCTTCTGAAACTCGTCTCGTAGTTTCTACTTCGTAAGGTAGATTGAATCGGCTTACGATACTCGTGCGGTCATCACGACTTGTGAAAAAAGTATAAAAAAAAAATTGAAGCGTCTTCTTGAGCGAAGGACGGCTTCTGAAACTCGTAGTTTCCATTTGGGGTATACGTTAATTTTGTTGACTTAAAATGATTAAAATTGAAGTTGTCTTCTTGCATAAGAAAAACAGCTTCCGAAACTCGTACTGATTCGTACTTATGCCTACGTCCATTACTCGAACTTGGCGGCTCTCGCTCTTGAGAAGCTAGGCTTACCGGATCGCGCTCTTGCGTCGGGTTCGCCGTCTTTCCATGTCTGCTCATGGAGTAGACTTTAAATTTTCGATTTGACCGCATATAGGTCAAAACCGCCACTTAGAATTTTGAGAAAAAATATAAAAAAAAGCGAAAACGGCTATTAGCCGTGGTCGACCTCAGAAATATCTAGAGGTGACTCTTCTATATCTGGCTCATCTCGAGCATCTTCGGGATCTCGACTTATTACATCCGGCTCATCTTGAGCACTTGCGGGAACATTGATTTGAACTAGTGTGGTATCGCTACGTCGCTCTGACCTGGGCGCGATCTCATTGTCTGATGAGGAAGCGTCGTCACTAAGATGAATTTCATCCGGACTATCTTCTGATTCTTCAGACAATTCCAATTCAACATCGGGGTCTCCCTTAGGTGCCGGCCTGATGGCATCGACATGTAATCTCGTCGAAGTTACCCCCTTGTGAATGAGGTAAACTTCATTGGACAATCTCTTTAAAACCTTGTGTGGCCCACTCCACGACGGTGTGAAGGTATGATCCTTCCTGATCCTTTTAGTCATTACCATATCTCCCACTTTATATACGACCGGCGTTACCGCCACTTTGGGCGCGTAACGCCATTGGTAATTTGTTTGATTTTTACGAATCTCTTTGACTCTTTCAAGGCGGGGAACGTCCGCTTGATTACGACGTTCTTGTCTATAAGCGAACATATTCCAATCACCAATCTGCGGTAATTCATAGCCGAGCACTACGAAACTGGGCGTATGCCCCGTAGCGGCGTTTTTTCTTGTTCTCAAGATATATGCCATCTGACTAACATGTCGATCCCACTCGTCGTTGGGTGAACCATATAATAAGGTTTTTAAGATCTTCTTGGCTTCTTGCACCCTCCTTTCTATTGGATTGGCCTGTTGGTGGTAAGCTGCTGTGAAGAATCTTTCAATATTGTTACGTGTACAGAACGTATCGTAAAAGCCGGAATTGAAGTGGCCTCCCTGGTCGGAAATGATGACCCTCGGAACGCCATATCTCGCCACTAGTTCCTCTTCGATAAATTGTGCTATTGTTTTTCCACTGACTTGGGTGAACGCCTTGGCTTCGACCCACTTACTAAATACATCCTCTACCATTAATATATATCGGTTATCTGCATCTTTGGTTCGCTGAAGCGGTCCGATTACATCGACGCTTAGAACTTCGAACGGATGCGATGGAGCATGGCTTCTGAGAGGAGCCTTCGGTTGTGATTGTCTGCTTTTTACGGAATTACAAATAATGCACTCATTTAAATATTTGTTAACTAGTCTCGACAAATTATTAAAATAATAGCGGCCCGAGATGATTCTAACAGTTTCATCGCGGCCGGGGTGACCTACTTCCGGTCGGTCGTGAAAATGAGATATTACTCTCATGACCATACGTTTTGGTACGTATAATTTTTCTATAACATTTTCGCCTCTCGTCCAAAGTGTGCCGCCTATCACTTGTCTTGTATTGACGAATTTCACCTCTGCCTCGGTTTTATCTGCTTGTCGCACTAGAGTATTCCATCGTTCGATTTGGTCTTGGATATCTCTGGAGTGCGTTTGCGCTTCTCTGACCTGATCGTTTAATTCCAATGTGGTAATCACTGATATTCGTTCCTTGTACGAGAATTTTGGTGGGTACATTCTCTCCTCTTCGTCGTCTGCTTCGACGTTTGGGCCTTGAGGATTTCTGCTCAAATAGTCTGCCAATATATTTTCCTTGCCGGGACAATGTTCTATTGTGAAGCTGTATTCCTGAAGTAATAATGACCAACGTGTAAATTTCGTTTTCTCGTCCTTATGCTTATTTAACCATAGTAAAGCTCGATTGTCGGTTTTGACTATAAATGGACGGTCTGCCAAATATATTTTGTATTTCCTTATATAATTAACGACGCTCAAACATTCCAATTCATTGATATGGTATTTTCTCTCCGTCGGAGATAACGTATTACTAGCATAAGAGACGATGTGCTTCTGGTCATTATCCCCCAATTGATATAATACTGCAGATAATCCTATTAAGGATGCGTCCGTCTGCAGTATGAACATTTTATTGAAATCTGGCCGGTGCAGTCCTAGAGGTTTATTCAATACTTCTTTTAGTAAAATAAAAGCTTCTTGGGCTTCCGGATTCCACTTGAAGCGCCAGTCTTTCGAGAGTAGTCGGGTCAAGGGCTTTGTAATTATTGCAACATTAGGGATATATTCACGTACCCAATTACATAAACCAAGGAAACTCTGAAGCTGGCGCCTCGTCGTAGGGGCCGGATAATTTTGTATCTGTAATATGTGTTTTTCTAATGGTTGAGTGGTGTTGGCATTTATTTGATGCCCGAGATAGGTTATGCTTGACGTGGCTACTACACATTTTTCCGGTGACCCCTTTAAATTATGCAAACGCAGGCGTTCAAAGACGGCTCTCAGATGGTTTACATGCTGTTCTATATTTTCACTGTAGATGATAATATCATCGAGATATACTTTGCAGAAATGATGCAAGTAGCCGGTCAATACGTCTCTTGCCATAAATTTTTGGAATGTACATGGAGCGGTCTTCAATCCGAAAGGCATCACGTTAAATCGGTAAGATGCTCCATCTAATGTTGTAAACGTAGAATAGTTTTTTGACGACTCCTCAAGAGGGATTTGCCAATATCCGCTCTTGAGGTCCAACACCGTAAATATGTTGGCGTTTCCTAGATCCTTTATACTCTCGTATATCTTTGGTAAGACGGATGCTTCGTCTTCCGTTACTTCATTTAAGTGACGATAATCAATGCAGAAGCGAGGCTTCTTGCCGGGCCTTTCAATTATAATGGGAGGCGAACTGTACTGAGCGGTACTCGGTTCTATGACCCCGGCTTTCAGCATCTCTTCAATTTGATCGTACATAACTTTTTTCTTAGAAGGAGACATGGGGTAGGGTTTGATATTGAACGGGCGGTCATCTTTAATTTTTATTTTATGTTTTGTTGTCACCGTGGTAGCTTGGGTAGGCACCGCGGTGAACAATTCAGCAAATTCCTCGAATAGAGGTTTTAAATTATCGTTTTCGATGATCAGTTCTTCGGGAAGCCGGCATTGCTTCCTTGCCTGATGTGCCGCTTGATTCCAGAAGACGGTTATTCGCTCTTCGGTGCCGACGTAGACACATTTACGTTGATAATCGAATACGACATTGTGAGCATATAAAAAGGGGGCTCCCAGAATGAGCTCTTCGTTTAAATTTTGAATGACCTGAAACGTGGTCTGAAAGGGTACATCTAGTACATTAACGTTTATGGTCGTAGTCCCGAGGGATTCTACTAAACCATCGCCACAAGCCATAACAAAAGTTTGGGGAGCTGTAAGTTGATCAATGTCGTTCAAAAATTTCGGTTGGATAATATTCCTTGTCGAACCTGTATCCAATAAAGCGTTAACCGCTCGATTATTAATTATAATCTTAATGCGAGGCAGAGGGAAAGCGTCGTTGGTTTGATTGATAGATTCTAATGGAGTGAATCGGTGGGGAGATAGGTTGACTTCTTGATCCTTAAACAGGTAATTAAGGTCAGGAAGGTCATCGAAGTTTTTTAATTTAAACTTCTTGCTTCGGAGCTTCCCCGAGGGTCGCTTCGAGCCTGCTGGGGCCTGGTAGGCGGGGCTGGTACAGTTCGGCCTGGGCCATCGCCTCTGACCCCCGCTTGGTTTCCCGTATTCATATTACGATAGGGATTGTTTGGGCATTCCGCATGAAAATGCCACTGCTCCGTTGGGCAATATCTGCAAGGGCGATACGGGACTCGGGAGTTCCTTACGTCTCCAGTACCCCTTCTCGGTATATCCCCTCTAGGCAGCGAGGAAATATTATTTGCAAAATGCACCCTTGGTGCTGGCGGATTATCTCTTCTTTGAGATCCATTGAATGGTGTCCTAGATGCACCAAAGGAACTGGAGGACGGCTTCGCTAATGCGGAGGGTTCCGTTCTCCAGTTACTGCTCGATTGCTGATTCCCTTGAGCTGAAGCGGTAGAGGTGGACGCTTCTCGGTCTTTGCTTTTCTTTGCATTTTGCAGAATCTCGAATTCTTTATTCTCATCCATGATTTTGGCCATTTGTTCGGTCATCGTCACTAGTGTATTTGTATCTAGTATGACGGCACTCTTTAGGAGCATTTTCATATCAGGTCTCAACTGATTGAAGATGGTAGCCGCCTTCATCGCCTCCGGCTTAAACGGATCGATCCTCTTGAAGAGGCATACCTTCCTTGAAATAAATACTGACGTATTTTCCTCGGCATCTTGTTTCTTGCCATATAAATTAGCTACTGCTTCGGTGAGTACTTCACCTGAATCATAACGGCTTCTGAACCGCTCGAGGAATAGAGGATACGTGGTAATTAGGGTTCGATATTGTTCGAACCATTTCTTAGCATCATCTTTGAGCTGTTCTGATATTTTATATAGTCGGTCGTTATCCTGCGTAATTCGTACTCGGACGAAAAATTCCTCCATTTGATAAATGAAGGTTTCAGGGTCTTCGTGTTCGAAGCCATGAAATTCCGCATTTGGATGCTTCGACCGATACTTATGCTCGTGCGTGGCTTCGCTTAGAGCTTTGGCAAGACCTGCTGCCATTTGGGCGAACACTTGTTCTGAGGAGGGCTGTATGACTCCTTCAGTGGTACTCGGGCCAACCCCCGAACTACCCAGTACATCCTCCGCGCACGGCCTCTCTAACCCTCTAGAGACGTTGTCCATCACAGATGTCGGCTCGTCGTAAAACTGGAAAGGCGTTGATTCATCCATATCCTTTCCAGAAAGCCCTGCTGACTAACAACGCCCCACGTTGGGCGCCATGTAGAAGAACGCACTACCGGGCGTCAAAATGACGCGACACCAATTTATTTCTCAGGGGGCGCCAGTCGCGTATTACCCCGTTCTTCTACCTCCCAGGCGGGTTCGAGATAAGATGACTTCGGTAGCCGAAAAGCGGGACCAAGGCTGCACTACCACAGATCGGAAACTACGCTCTCTCTGGACCCGAATTCCCTCGTTAGGGGTTTAGGCACCTCTTAATTTCCTGAATTTTTGCATAAAAAAATCCCAACCGAAGAATTTCTCTGCGGAGGGATTAGTTTTGGTACGCGAAAATCGCGTTTTGGTCCATTAATAACGGAATATATTTCTCAAAAAACGCATAAAAAAATCCCTATCGAACCTCCGTACAACAACCAGAAGGTCGAACGTTAATGCGAATTAACTCGACACATCCGGTTTTCTATACGAAAGTTCCAGGGATTATAGACCGTCAACAGGCCTCAAGATCAATTAAGAAACATTAGTTCAAAGAATCCGTTTATTTAACAGAATTGGTTATACAAAATTCTCAAGAAAGAATCGTGCCTTCCCCAATCAAGGTAGTGACTTTCAGACCATACAAGCGAGAGCGCTCGCGCTAACGATCGATTAGGTAGAAAAGATTCATACGTACCTTCTCAGAATCAAAATGCGAGCTTTTAGAATCATTTCAGACTCTGGGTAAATGAATAATTAAGGCTGACTGAAATTAACTTAAAAAAGTTTTACTAAATGAATTTAGTTTCGCTAGAGACTACCTAGCTTTAAAGTTCTTGTATCGTGGAAATTCACGTACTCAAACACATTCTGAGGACTTATTACTGCATAAGTTGAGTGGCGTTCGATCAGTCCACGACTTACTAACCCTTATCACAGTCGATTAATAATATCGATTTGGCAGCGTCTCACCTTCGAGCGACTATTAGGCAAAATTGAATTTTTGGATTTTTATGCACAAGGCGTTTTCCTCTATAACTTTGTCATTTGAAAAGCCCCGTTATTGGCTTTTCTACCATCGCTTTGTCTGGACTACTCAACGCGCTCGATCAAATTGCGAGCCGCTGGGTCAATCCAAACTCTTTCCATGCGAGAAACCGGCCTTGTACATGTGCATTGATTTTTATCAATTTTTGCTTATCGGCACTACGCCGGCTTTGACAAAATCTTCTATTTTGCCTTTTGGATGCAGTGCATCGTTAAAATTTTATGCTCATACTTTAGAATTGGGCTTTCAATGATCGTACCTCAAAGGTCAATGTCTTTGGTTGAGGAATAAAAAATAAAAAATAATTTAAAGTATATTTTCGTGGTACTTTTTAAACTGACTTCGTGGTACTTTTGAAAAATCCAGTTTAAGACCAATTTTAGCGTACTTTTGAAAAATCGATTTTCGAGCCAAATTTCAAGGTACTTTTGAAAAACTAATCTGCGGGTGAAATTTTGGCGTACTTTTGAAAAATCGATTTTCAAGCCAAATTTCAAGGTACTTTTGAAAAGTTAATCCGCGGGTGAAATTTTGGCGTACTTTTGAAAAATTGATTTTCAAGCCAAATTTCAAGGTACTTTTGAAAAGTTAATCTGCGGGTGAAATTTTGGCGTACTTTTGAAAAATCGATCTTCAAGCCAAATTTCAACGCAGTTTTGAAAAATTAGCCTGCAAGTGAAACTTTGGCGTACTTTCGATAAATCGATTCTTGGGCCAAATTTTGACGCCCTTCCAAAAATATTATTTTTCAAAGTCCAATTTATGGTACCTTTGAAAAAGTTTATTATTCATAAATCTTTGTCATTATATACTTCTACTCTGATATTCTGAACCAAAAACATTTTTCCTAAGTGAAAATTCGGTGTTCCTTCGAATTTTCGCCTGGTCATTTCCAACGCCTTATAGAACCCAAAACGGTCCTTGTGGACTGATCTGCGCCTCTGCAGACTCCCGAAAATGTCTTTAAATGAAATTTTTTGCCTAAGTCGAATTTTGATTATGTCTTCAACTTAGGACGATTTTGGAGAGTTCTACAACATTACCTTGACAATCTCTCTTTGAGACGTAACAGCCATATGTGTGTTCACTGGGGAGTTTCTGACGAAACCGTCTCAGACAACGCATTTTATATTCCACACCATTGTGTACTCAGACCAGAGAGCCCCACGACAAAGTTGCGAGTAGTATTCGATGCGTCGATGAAAGCCTCCAATGGCATTTCATTAAACGATAGTTTGCTTGCTGGTCCGAAATTGCAGAGAGATATAGTCACAATTTTATTGAATTTTAGATTACATAACTTTGTTTTCACCGCTGACATTAAACAAATGTACAGCCAAATATTAGTTAATCCTAATCAAGTAGATTATCAGCGTATAGTTTGGCGATTTTCACCTAGGGAGGAAATACAAATTTTTAGATTATTAACGGTTACGTGTGGGGTAAATTGTGCACCCTATTTAGCAATTCGAGTGTTGCAACAATTGGCGGAGGACGGTGCTAGTAGATTTCCGTTAGCTGCCGTCGCATTAAAGGTAGACACATACATGGATGACATAGTTACGGGCAGTGATACTCTCGAGGAAGCTACTCTCTTGCAAAACCAGCTGATCGGTTTATTAAAAGAGGGTGGTTTCGAACTGCGCAAGTGGGCGAGCAACGATGCGTCCTTGCTTTCCACTTTACCTTCTTCTCATTTAATGCATAGTTCGTTATCATTTGACAAGGAAGAAAGTTTAAAGATATTAGGGTTAAAATGGTATCCTGCCAACGATGTGTTTTCATTTAATGTGCAAACACTTGACAAATCTTGTACCAAACGTAGCATCCTTTCAGAATTAGCTAGAGTTTTTGACCCTTTAGGAATCTTAACGCCTGTCACATTTTTTACAAAACATTTAATACAGCGCCTATGGTGTTTAGGTTTGGGATGGGACGACACTCCACCTCCGGATATTTTGCGAGCTTGGCAACAGTATCGTGCAGAGCTGTCACGGCTTTCGGACATACATTTAGCTAGACGTATAGTAGTGGGTGATTTACGCTGCGAACTTCACGGGTTCTGCGATGCTAGCGAGAAAGGCTATGCAGCAGTAAGTTACATTAGGGCCCTAGATTCGGATGGTAACGTATCCTTGTCGTTCTTATGTGCCAAGTCTCGGGTCGCTCCACTCAAACGCATTTCTATTCCTAAGCTGGAGTTGTGCGCCGCTGTATTATTAGCCGATTTATTATCGTTCTGTCTCTCTGTATATAGTAGTAAAATTCAATTTCATAGAGTTTGTGCTTGGTCGGATTCCATGGTAGCGATTTCTTGGAGTTAGTAATCGTGTAGCACATATCCAAGAAAAACTGTCTCCGACAGCGTGGTATCACGTTTCTTCTTTAGAAAATCCCGCCGATTGCGCATCCCGGGGGTTATTCCCCTCGGAATTAGTCCACCATTCGCTATGGTGGGGGGACCCGATTTTTTGTACCGTCGCGACGAATTATGGTTAGAAAAAGAGAGTAATGTATCTGTTCCTTCCGAAGCCTTGGAGGAAGAACGGAAAATTACTCTAACTACTTTAGTCGATTCAAACATTTTAGATGAACTTTTAGAAAAACATAGTAGTTTAGAAACGATAAAACGAGTAGTAGCATACATGGTGCGTTTTATTCGTAATCTTAGAAATCCTAGTCAACGCCACTTAAACAATTTTTTATCTCTTTTAGAAATGCGAAATTCCATTTTCGTTTTAGTTAGTCACGTACAACGCTCACATTTTAGTCAAGATATAGTAAGGTTGAAAAAGCGACTATCGCCGTCAAAGCCTTTGAGAAGATCGAACGTATTTTTAGATGAACAGGACATTTTACGTGTAGGCGGTCGGCTTTATCATTCTCAGTTGGGGTTTGATAAAAGGCACCCTATACTCTTGCCGCGTTCCTGTCGGTTAACGCAGCTTCTTATAGAAAATGTTCATATTAAGTACCTACATGCAGGGCCACGGACAGTACAGTCGATTCTAGCTCAACAATTTTGGATATTGTCGCCGAAACGGGCCATTCGTAGCGTCTTGACGAAATGTGTAAGGTGTTGGCGTACGAACCCTACACCTCTCCAACCCCTTATGGGAAATTTACCTGCAGTTCGAGTGTCACAATTGAAACCATTTCTTCACGTAGGCGTGGACTACGCTGGTCCACTAATGATTACTGTGGGTAGGGTTCGGGGAGCTGTGGTTAGAAAGGCGTATTTGTGCTTATTTGTTTGTATGGCCACCAAGGCTGTGCACTTAGAATTAGTCTCGGACATGACCGCCGAGGCTTTTTTAGCTGGATTACGGAGATTCGTCGCAAGGCGAGGTAGATGTAGTAAAATTTATAGTGATTGTGGATCAAACTTTGTGAAAGCTCACAAAGAACTTAGTAGTTACATGAAACTGGCCGCGGGCCAAGTAGCGATAGATTGGCATTTTAACGCGCCCTCGTCACCCCATATGGGCGGTTTATGGGAGAGTGGTGTTCGTTCAGTAAAAACGCATTTAAAGAGGGTCATAGGGGAACAAATATTAACATATGAAAAACTCTATACGGTTCTTGTACAAATAGAGGCCATCCTCAATTCGCGACCCTTGACTGCGCTTAGTTCGGATCCAAATGACTTGTCTGCCCTGACACCAGGTCATTTCCTTACTTTAGAGCCATTGACGGCTGTTCCGGATGCAGACGTTACCGGTATTTCGTTGTCACGACTTAGTCGCTGGCAATTATTACAAAGAATGCACCAGAGTTTTTGGGTGAGGTGGCATTCCGAATATTTGCATACTTTGCAACAAAGGGGAAAGTGGTTAGACCCGGGGAAAGCTATTTCACCTGGTGTTTTAGTGTTGATAAAGGTAGAAAATTTACCCCCTTTGCAATGGCAGTTAGGCCGCGTAACAGAAACTCATCCAGGAGCTGATGGTATAGTCCGGGTGGTAAGCGTACGAACGAGCACTGGCATATTCAAGCGACCAGTTGTCAAACTGTGTCCGCTGCCTGTCGATTGACAGCGTTTTAGTTAGTAATTTAGTTTTTCTCGTTTATTTTTAGTTTTTTTTGTTAGTTTAGATTTGGTAAAATAACTCGTATTTTGGTGAGGGGAATGTTGAGAATTAAATGTAATTATCGAAGAATTTGCGCCTAGTAATTATCAATCGTAGGTTCGACGATATTTTATTGCGTATTATTAGTTGCCTATCATTTTGTGTCAGTTAAGATTGCCCCCACCACTAGATACTTAGATAGAAGAATATAGAAACACTCGCGTGCTAGCAGTCAGCCAGAACAGACGACGCGCGTTCTAGAAGTCAATCGACGCGCGTTCTAGCAGTCAATCAAAATAGACGACTCGCGTTCTAGCAGTCAACTAGAAATAGAAGACTCGTTGTGGAAGTCAATATTTTAATCTGTTGTGTGTGCGTGATTATATGTAACATTTAGAAGTTAGAAAACCCCAGGAAGATTGCTCCACTGGAACAGCACAGAGGCCTCTGAACAAGACATTCATCACAACCCCGGAGCAGGAGGATCCAGAAACAGTACACGTGGTAAGCTCGCTTAACTGACCTAATGTTCATTTTATAGTTACTTTATTTACCTATTAATCCCAAATCAACTACATAAAGGAAAAATACAGTCTGCTTAGCTCTAATGAGCTTTTGTTATATTAATAACGACCACAGACCGACAGACAGAAATTTTTTTTTTTGCTCAAATTTAAAATCTCGACGTTTCATGACATTTTAGCCTAGCTGAACAATAAAAATTTTCAAAAATTTTTTTGTCGTTACCATACTTCCACTGGATGTGGAAGTAATTAAATTTAATTTTAATAGCTTACATCTTTAGAATAACTTCATTGACACTATTGAAAATATAAAAAAGAGGATGACGATTGAAAATAAACTACTATTTTGTAAAACATGAATTAGCAATAAAGATACGAATTCAGAATTTGATTCTAACAGGGCATGCAGAATACGGTTCTAAAATTATTTGAACTTTGTATCACTCTTGATTCGTGGACACTATTTGAATTCTATCTCTAGCAAAATAATAAAGTTTAGATGAGACTTAAAATAAGACACTAAGTATACACTAAATTAAAAATTAAGCAAAAAAAAACTGAAGGTGAAGTTTTTCATTACCGAAACGAGTATTTCAATATGAAACAATAAAGAATATATTTTTTATAGAGCCTTATTATAGCTACAGAAAAAATTGGTAAAAACAGCAGTTTGCACAAAATTCAAATGCAAAATGTCTAAGATTTTAGAACTTATATAAACTTACCATCTTTTCTCTCATTATACTGCCACTGCCAGAAGCCCCACGAACGAAGATAGTTTTAATTGTCTATTATAACATTCTAAAATAGAAAAAAATGTATAAGTACCTAAATTATTCCAGTTAAATAGGGAGGATTAGAGGAAAAAAACTGATACCTAAAGTTTTGAAACTTGGCAGAGATGTTCATTAAGGCCCACTGTTTAAACATACTTAAAGTCGTCAACTCTATCTCTTACGCTCGCGCCGCCTCTTGAAAAAATGGTGCTCAGATTAAGTTTTTTTTCTTATATCTCGCTAACCATTAGAGATATCGAAATTAAGTCTCCAATAAAAAGTAAAGCTTATAAAATTCTCTACAAAAAATGTAATATAATATTTTCCCGTATCTATTATTATCATCTTCTAAAATAGGAAATTACATTTGATCAACACATTTCTAAACCGGAAATCACTCGTAAAAAAAATACCAATAACTATAAAATATCCGTCGAATATCTGTTTGTCAGTGTCAGTTTGTTCATCTGTATCTACACTTTTTGTGAGTATGATAATTTAAAAGAGAGGAATCCAATTTTATTGAAATTTGAACAGTAAGTTAGTGTTAACTAAAGGAAGAACTCTATTGATTTTGAAAAAAATCGATTAGTAAATAAAAAAAGGCATGTGAAGAGTGTTGTAACACCTTTGATAATATGCTAAAAATACAGAGATACTGCACAGTATACTGACCAACGTTTCGACAATCAAGATGGTATCATCGGGAGATCATTAAAATTGCAAGTATGTCACTTAAACTTACAATCATAACATACTTACTGATCATTTTTTTTTAAACGCTGTGGTTCTTATAGCTAACACTAATTTATTGTCCAAATTTCAATAAAACCAGACTTTTCTTTTTTAAGTTATTTGGCGTACAAGAGACATGACGGACGGAGAGGCAGACGGACAGACGAACGGACTGACAGAAAAGACATTTTGAAAGTTGTCCCGTATTTTATGACAATACAATGATATATTTTTATTATATATGAGTGATATTCACAATTGTTGAAACGTGTCGATGAAATGCATATAACACTTTTTGTGCAGAATTTTATAAGCTTTATTTTGTATATAAACCTAATTTCGATATCGCTAATGGTTAGAAAGATATAAGCAGTAAACTGAATCCGACCGCCATTTCTCCAAGATGGTGGCTCAAGCGCAACAGTTTGGGCTGGGGACTTTTAGTATGTTTAATAGTAGGTAAGCCTAAATGAACATATTTGCCAAATTTAAACACTTTATCAGTTTTTTTTCGTCAAACGTCGAAATTTGTTCTAATTTGACTGGGGTATTTATACTATAGATATAATTAGACAATCCTCGGATTCGGGTACTAAAATAATATACTAGATCAAAATAAAATGATGGGTAATAATTAAAGCAAATATCATACAATATGACTGCATTTTGTCGTCAATTGGTAAGTAGGTAGGTATTTAAATCAAAAATAACCTAAATATGCTCTCTATATATTTATATTTTATTTATCTCTTTTTTATACTGTTCTTATAAATATAATGAAATTTAAATATAAAAGTGTACCTATATTTTACCAATTAATTGATAGCACACAGAAGGTACCTAATAATCTCGTCGAATATCAAATGGGGCACGCCGCATGGATGACATGGAGACAAACACTGTACCTATTGGTATACCTAATGTGGTACAAAAACTAAATTATGAATTCGAAAGTATTCTGTAATTGAAAAATAAATAACCAGTGTTAACCAATATATTATGTTAAATGATAAATTAGTTTTTTTCCTTGAATTTTAATGATGTCATTCGATATGTCACCAAACATGAAAATTACAGGCAAGGTATAAAATAAGAATATAAAATTTCATAGTAACAATGTAGCTAATACAAGTAGGTAGTTACCTTTACGTAAAAATGTGTTGATATTTACCAAACCAAAACCAAAAACATTAAAACTAAAGTTTATTGACGTCAACGTCGTTAATACAACACAGACAAGTGTAAACTGGAGATGACAGAATGACAAATGACTGGAGAGCAGAACAAAGACATTCCAGTAGTAGTACTAGACTAGTGGCGCTGCCGGCGGTGGTCGCTATTTAGTAAGAAATGGTGATACCAAAGTGAGTGGTGGCTCAGTTAGTTACATCCACGTTTTAAAATGTATCATTAAAATGATGTGGTGATTGTGGACATCCCAATCTCCACTGACATGGGAGTGGTTATAATGTGAACGTTCTGAAACGGTCCAAAGAGTGTCATCACGGTGATGTGATGCTTTGCCATTTACAAAATCCACTAAAATGTGAGTGGCTATAATGTGGATGTGGCAGAGTGTGTTTACTGGGTATACTCTCCAAAACTCATATATCCCTCACAAACTCTAGGCTGATGAACCACTGATAGGATACGATAGAAGTTAGAACTGCAGTTTCTTCTAAAAACTTATAAATTCTTAAATATTTTTTGCTGGATAAAAACTAATAGATAATTATCAGAATTTGATCTGAATTGTCTTAATAAAACTCATTTATCCCCCATAATTCCTTGTCTAATGAAAGCTAATAGAAAATGATAAAAATTCAAAGTGCATTATCTTGTTATAACTCATAAAAACTTTAAAACATTTCTCGTCTTGTAAATGCTCATAGAAGACATTATCCTACAAAAACACGAAATTTAACACGAATTGCATGTCTCATAAAAACTTTTACAATTCAATAAATATTAAGACTTTATACTCTCCAAAACTCATAAATCCCTAACAAACAACTAGACTGATGAACAACAGATAGGATACGATAGAAGTTAGAATTGCAGTTTCTCTTAAAAACTCATAAATTCTTAAGTATATTTTACCGGATAAAAACTCATAGATAACTATCAGAATCTGATCTGCATTGTCTGAATAAAACTCATTTATCCTCCATAATTTCTTGTCTAATGAACGCTAATAGAAAATGATAAATATTCAAACTATATTATCTTGTTATAAAAACCTTAAAATATTTCTCGTCTTGTAAAAGCTCATAGAAGACAAAAATTAGACCTGTTTTATCCTACAAAAACACGAAATTTAACACGAATTTCATGTCTCATAAAAACTTTTACGATTCAATAAATATTAAGACTTTATACTCTCCAAAACTCATAAATCCCTAACAAACAACTAGACTGATGAACAACAGATAGGATACGATAGAAGTTAGAATTGCAGTTTCTCTTAAATATTCATAAATTCTTAAGAATTTTTTGCTGGATAAAAACTCATAGATAACTATCAGAATTTGATCTGCATTGTCTGAATAAAACTCATTTATCACCCATAATTTCTTGTCTAATGAACGCTAATAGAAAATGGTCTCATTAAAACTCGTATATTTTCAATTAGCCTAGAAACACATAAAAAATCATCAAATATCTATAACATTTCGCATTTCAATTACAGTGAAAACGTATAACTACTGATGATAGACAGGGAATTTACATTAAAAACCCATTGTACGCAGCAAATCTTATAAAAACTTCATATTTCGTATTGATATGTGCAAGTGCTGATAGACCTCAGGCAAGGAATTTACATTAAAAACACATTTCAAATACTATAAAAACTTATATAATTATACTAATAGGTTTCATACGAAGAATGTACATTTGAAACACACAACGATTAAAACTTATAGAAGTTTCGTGCTACATACTCCAGCCTAAAGTAGAGGGAGCTGTTATACATGTCGTTAGTTCAGATTTAATCTAATGTGACCTAAGAGACTAGGTTTGTTAAATTAAAAGTAAAGCAGACTCTCTTACTGCATTGTGGTTTCACATATATTATCACAGTGTCTTATATATACTCAAAGGGAAGTATAGAGACAGATCATTCAGGTTTCAGTTTCCAGATAGATCCCCCATACATACAATTCTGGAACCACATGAAGCCTCATATATTCCATTGTGGTTTCACATACATTCTTACAGTATCTTATATATGCTGATAAAGGGAACTCCTACAATTGGATAGATATAGATCATTTAGACTTCAATTCTCATATAGATCCCTATACATACCACTTTGAGACCACATTCAGTCTCATAAATACCAACGAATTCCATTGTCTTTTCCGCATACATTCTCAAAAGATTTCATAATTACCAATTCCTACTTTTAGTGAAACCACATGAAATCTCATATATTCAAATAGCTTGTGAATAGGGAAATTCCGATAAACTATAATAACAATTTATCTGGATTTCCCGTTGCTTTTACATAAAAATCTATGCGAATTCGCAGTTTCCTGTCCATCAGTTAACGTATACAGACTCTTCACAATCATTTCTGGAATTACCATTTTGAACTGATTAAAGATGTGTATGCAAATCCTGTTATAAACTTGTAAAGTTCGATGAGGGATTATAGGAAATTACAGTTTCACTATCCAACTCAAATCATATAGATCCAAATATATATATTTTTTATAAGTTTCTATGAGCCATTTTTGGCAGGGCTCTCTGGGCCGTTACTTTCTGTTAACGTTAAACGTGGTTAAACTTTAACCGTCTGCCAAATCATTGAAAGTACAATTGTTTCCATGGTAACTGAATTGGTTTGACCCACCGTTAACGTTTAATCGGGATTATTCGGGATCGAAAGTACCGGCCCTCTGACATTCAGATTTTCTACATGGAATACAAAATGAATATTCATTCTTATTTCCATGGGTACATAAAGTACGTTCCGAGCACATGCTCTGAATGTAAAAATGCTATCTGGGATCGATCAAATTATTGTAAACGAACAGTGATAAATATGTAAAGTATTTATCTACACAAAACAATAAACAAAAAAAAAAAAATTACGCCTAATATGTGATACGAATATTTTCCAATTAACCCTCATATTTTGTTTAAGAGGCAATTTGCTCTACACTCGTAGGCAGTGGCACAGCCAGAAAATTCATCTGGGAGGGGCCAATAGAACCGGCCTCAGAGGATGGGGAAAATTTTTCAGAAAATGGTTGAAAACGAATGTGTATGTAGATTCCTCTATTAGATAATATTGGCATTAATTACAAAATATTTATTTTAAGGGATTATTTAGATACTGCTTTGTACTGCTTCTTTATTTTTTGGCTCATGGAAGACGGCTTGGGGGGGGGGGCATGGCTCCCCCCCTGGCTGCGCCCATGCTCCGCGGGGTTAAGAGACGAAGAACATTCCACAAATTCCAGTAAAGAGCGCCTTCGGCCAGGTGCCTCGCTGTTTTCTACAATATTGCAATACGCTCAAAGGGAAGTTCAGGTTCGTACTACATAAATTGTACAATGCTGATACACGCAGTTCTGCTCTTTCCACTTCCTTGTCTTTTTTCACTATTGTTTATTGTCTCCTATTATTCTCCAATAACATATTTCCTATTTTGCTTAACAGGCCAATCTAAACATATTATTGCTGCTCATTGCTCAATTTTACTTCCACATCCACTGGTATAACGACAAAAATGTTTTTAACATTTTTTTCTACACCTATTTAATTATATGACAATTATTAGCATTTTTTTGGTGAAAAATCGTGCTTATAATTCACTGTAGTGAATCATCGATTCATAATTGCAACTGCATCCGGCCAATCACAAATACAAATTCAATAATCAATGTTTCGCTGATTCAATGATATTTTAAATCGACCGCGATCAACTCTTGCTGCTCCGGCTGACAATCACCTCGCGTGACAGTGACACGTGTTTGTTTACGTTTTCGACTTATTACGAATAGGTACCGATTAATGCTATCAAATTTCAGTCTAATTTATTTGTTTAATAGGTGTAGAAAAAGCATAGTATTACATTTTCGCGATTATGGCCATTATTCACTCAGATGATTTGCGCCACTCGCCTTTCGCCTACAGGCCCGTTTTAAGCGGGCGTGCAAGGCGTGCACGGGCGGTCGATATTAAGGGCGGCCGTAAAGCCAAAGTCTCAAATAGACATAGTACAACCTAATAATAATTATGGTTTTAATTTAAACGACAAATGATGGCCAAAATACATCATACTATTTTAATAATCATACTTAAGCAAATTTAGCGAATCTAGCCCTTTTGTGACGTAAATATACGCCAAACTGTTCTTTAGGAAGTTTCCTGTTCCTTTAGTAATCTTCGTCGTCAGTGACTAAAGCGCTTGCTCTCGCGCTCTGCTTGCAGATAAGCCCAAGCAGCATTCAAAGTATGGGAACTGGCATCTGAGGCATCGGAACTTTAATATAGTAGGAATAACATAACTGTTACTAATTTTGAGACTTCAGGGTAATATTCACTTTGTGGTATGCATTTGTAGTGACAATCAAGTGGATTCTACTGAATTTAGGCACTGTATAGTTATAACACTTTCAAGTAACTGCAAAGTGAAAATTGGTAGTAATGCCGACTGCACAGCTTTACCAAAGGATCACTTGAAAGAAGTCTAACTTATCAGTGACATCTCGAGTAAAAATGAGGTTATTTCTACGAACATAGGGGCTTTGAAGTTATCTTTACTACTCCCCACTAATTGAAAATGACTTAAAAGTTACATATACCTTGAAAATCTACTATAGAGTAATATTAACTTTTAAGACAATTTATATAATTATTGGCATTGAATAAAATCAGCACTCATCCACGTTTTATAGAAAACTGAAGAAACAGTTAAACAGTAGTAGAGAAATAGTGATTCTTCAGAATATGATGCAAACATAGATTATTTCGCCACAGCAAAACCATCATCTTTGGCAACAAGTGCAAAAGTGCTCCCATCAACACAAGAAGAGTAATCGAAAACTATAACAGTTGTAGTGATTAATGATACTGTGTACTGCTCGAAAATTACAACTTGTCTTTAACACACAGATTGACCCATAGTTCAGTTAGTGATCCACTGAGCATATTAAATGAATTTGCCGATTAAAAACTATAACCCCACCGGGGATTATACTTTGCTAGGCGGCAGCTCTCTCGTCGGAGGCATTGGGGGTGGGTAAGGATCTTTGGAAAATTTAATTTTAAAGTCTTCAATTATTTAAATAGGCGCCACT
Organism: Rutpela maculata; assembly: GCA_936432065.2. Taxonomy (NCBI): domain Eukaryota; kingdom Metazoa; phylum Arthropoda; class Insecta; order Coleoptera; family Cerambycidae; genus Rutpela; species Rutpela maculata. The sequence goes on along the minus strand of OW386294.2, from coordinate 32,198,957 downwards.
TAATCTTGTTTTAGTTAAGACCAAGAAAAAATGCCTATCCTAGCCTTTTGGGTTTGCGGGTGTTGTAAAAAATAAAGTCAAGGTTGGGTCCTCAAATTAGATTTAATAATAAAAATTTATCACAATAAGGTACCCTTATGGGGTAAGAATGTGCTCTACGAGCGTCAAGATGCTTAATAATTTATCTAATTTCACAAATGGTTCGCCTTTTTTTGGCCCCCTCAAATAGTACTATTTGCGGTTCACAGTAACTGTGGAACTTATTAAAAATCGTAATATCGACGAGATTATCTGACTTAAGTTAAGCGTAAAATTGGCTTGGTAATTTAGCAAACAAATTCCTTGAAAAGATTGGTAAATTTATAATTCAACGCCGTCGTCTCACACGACGTTTATTGTAAAATCAGAGGCTGGAATTTCACGTCGCCGTTTCTGAGTAAATAGAAAAAACAGTCTGACCTTATTTTTAATTTGTCGACACCTCACAGTACCATCGACATCCAGGGCAATTCCTTATTTACATAACGTGTTACAACCATGTGTTCTCATCAGGGTAAGCGACCTAGCGGCCGGGCGGCATGCTTCACGTGCGACCGTGGTTATCCAATAGCCGGTTGAATAATCGAATCACACAGCGCTTCCAACCATATAACCGTATTACAGCTCAAATTAACATAGATCCAGGATCAGACAATCATAAATATTAAACAGCAAGTCTACAGGGTAAGAGTTACTAAATGCGAAAATTCCAAAGTGTAAGTTGCAAAATGCAAGTTAGCCATGTGCAAATTAACCAAATTCAAGTTAACCAAACGTAAGTTAGGCCGGCAAATCTACAAAACAAGAAATATTGTTATCGTTACTGCAAACGAGGAACAATTAACAAACTGCCTACACGGCGAAACAAATTTAGACGTACCTTCTCGCAGAATGGCCCTTCTTTTAAATATAATTTAACAAAATTCTCTAAGCCATGTGCTCGATGCCCCAACAGCTTCTTAAATGGCCGTTACTTCCTTCCAAACTCTTTTTTCCGAAACCGAATCCATGTACGTTGGAAACCCGTAATGAAAAACAATTGGTATTTAAAATTCATACACCGCACAATGACGCGCTCACCCTATACCGACAGTGCGCTTAGCCGATAACCTGATTCTAAACTAAACGTAAACAACTAACATGGCTGTTTCTGTCCGAAAATTGGAGTAAACAAATGTTAACTGAGAAACTTATGACTTTCATGTAAATATATCCCAGGCATAAAGTGATGGAAAACGCACACAACGTTACGCGGCACCTAACTGCCTACATTTTACAATACTGGGAAAAGGTTTCACTACTGCTTTGCCCTGTTTTAGACGCCCGCATACGCTGACAATTTATCAACAAATTAATTTAAGCACTATGAGCCATGCTAATTACCAAACAAACTCTGAAGGTTCCTAGTACCATGAGGGAGTCGAACATTCTTCCAAAGTATAGTAATAATGAGGTAACATGTTACTTCCTTAAATTAACCGAATCAAACTTTATACCATAAAGATATAATTATAAATGCGTTGTGTCGCTCCTATGCGCTCAATGAACAAATGTTCCTACCACTTACGTACAGGACAAGGTAAGGTATACCAAAAAGTAACCATGCATACAGGGTTCGCCCCGAAAAGTACTATTTACCCGTTACACAATCACCCCTGTTCAACGGTAGAAAAATAAGAATTGAAAATTACTATTTTTCATAAGGACCCTTTTCTCTATATTAACCCAATTAGACTGTTAGTAAACTTATCCTAAATAATCGAATCGATCGATCAACTACACTCTACCTAAACTAAGACTACAGCTCTAACTTAACGCTCCTAAGCTAACACGTCTAAGCTATCATATGTACAAGTTCCTACCTACCTATTGACTAGTATCTGCGAAGATTTAAACCTAACTTAGAACTAACATACGGTAAAATTTGCTGACTACAGCTTCCACAAACATTTAAATATAACGGCGCGAACGTCACATATAACAAACTTCCTGCTTCGGCGCCTAATTAACTCTAAAACAGATTCACATCGAAGAAAATATACTGTCCTAAAATAACTTAGGGTAGCCCTAAAGTTTCATTAACCGAATCTGCAAAATGCATTTCTTTCACAACGGGACCCCGTACTGTGCGGAGTTAAACAAAATTTAATATGACGAAGGTGAAATCAAAATCTATGTTCCCTCAGAACCGGAACATTCTAGATCATAAGTCGGATAAAAATATGGCTTGAGGTCCTTGACGTGCCAATTCCCCGCCTTTGAACCGTCTTCGTATTCCAACGTATAGACTAACTTGGAAAGTTTTTTACGTACCGTACAAAGCACATACCGTGGAGCTAACTTTTTTGAGAAATTTTGCGCGGCGTCAGACAGCACCTTATTCCGCTTCCATACCCTGTCGCCAACAAAAAATTCCACATCACGTTTTCTCAAATTATACGACTTTTTATTACGCTTATACGCTGCGTTTAATTTGTCCTGAACCGTCTTATAAATTTCCCCTAGTTTGCCTAGGCCGAGCGCATAGTGCGTGGTATCTCCAGGTTTTAACTTCTCGAAACTCGAACGTCCGTAATAATCTCCAGTCGCGGGGACTACTCTTCCAAAATTCAGGAAAGCGGGACTGTACTCGGTAACCTCGTGGTTAGCGGTACACAGTGCAAAACCAATCTTCGCAATGTTTTTGTCCCAATGTTTATGGTTTTCCCGGATATAACTACGAATGGCTGTGCCAACAGTGCGGTTATATCTCTCGACAAAATTGGCCTGTGCATGATATTTGGCGGTAAACCAAATGTTTGACTTATATTCCCTTACAAGATTTTTAAACAGGGTACCCGCAAATTGTGACCCATTGTCGCAAATAACATATTGCGGCACACCGTACACCAAGAATACCTCATTCTCTATGAAACGTACAATACCCGGGGCGGTAGCTTTTCGCAACGGGTGTAAAAGTGTATACTTTGTAAACCAATCGCTTACCACCAAAAGATATGAATGACCTGCGCTACTCCTCGGTAACGGACCCATTAAATCAACCGAAATGACCTGCCAAGGAAAACGTACTTGCTTTTCAGCCCCCATTAATCCAAACCTAGCAGTATTCGAAGCCTTTTGCGCATTACACACCTTACAAGATCTGACATAACGATATATGTCTCGGCGCATTTTTGGCCAATAATACGTCAGGCCGACTCGAGCGGCAGTCTTAGAAACACCTAAATGTGCAGCCTTTTCGTCATCATGACAGGACCGCAACACAGAAAGACGTTGTGTCTTAGGGACTAAGAGTTTCGTACTTAAAGGCACCTTCGAGGGTATCAACTTATACACATATTTATTTCTTACTGTCCATTGGGGAAGTCATCAGGCCTACTTAAAATTTTCTCGCGCATCTTTTCATAGAAAGAGTCTATATTAGATAAATCAATATCGAGCGAGATACAATCATCAACGTTAATCGCGGCACCCTCGAGACATTCTGACTCGACGGGAGGGGGATCTACGGGACTACGAGATAAGGCGTCAGGGACGACGTTAAATTTGCCCTTTCTATGGACTTTCTCAAAATCAAATTGGCTCAGCCGAACACACCAACGTGCAAGTTTCCCAGAGGGGTCGCGTAGTTTATACAACCACTTTAGGGATGCATGGTCTGTGATAACCGTGAACCTGACTCCCTCAACGTATGGCCTAAACTTTTCACAGTCGAAAATAACTGCCAAACATTCCTTCATAGTACAACTATAATTTCTTTCGCTCTTTGAGAGGCTCCTACTGGCGAAAGCTATCACCCTTTCTTCGCCCTGTTGCTCTTGTGTGAGTGAACACCCAAGACCTGTATCGCTAGCGTCACACTGTATTGAAAAAGGTAGGTTAAAATCGGGGCTAGACAGTAAAGGTGCGGAAATAAGCGCCTGCTTGACATCGCGGAATGCATTGTCAGCGGCCTCAGTCCAAATTATTGGTTGTCCCTTTTTTCTACCGGCAAGCAATTCGTTGATGGGGCTCATAAGCGTAGAAAACTGTGGTATAAAGCGCCGATACCAGCTGCACATACCAGTAAACCTTTTTACTTCGGTTGTCGTTCTTGGCTGAGGAAAATTAACCATAGCCGAGACCTTCTCGGGATCGGTCCTCAGGCCTGCATTATCGACTATAAACCCGAGATATTTCAGTGAAGGACGAAAGAACTCGCACTTATCAAAATTTACCGTGAGGTTCGCGTCACAAAGACGTCGAGCCACCTCATTCAATAACCTTAAGTGCTCCTCAAAAGTGGAGGACACAATTATCACGTCATCCAAATAAACAAAAATATTGGGTTCGAGCTCTGGACCGCAAATCGCGTCCATCAGACGTTGCTGGCACTGCGCCGCATAGCCCAAAAGGCATAACGTTAAAATGGAATAAGCCCCTACCGGGTATGGCAAAGGCTGTTTTCTCTTTAGACGCTTGGTCTAAAGGAATCTGCCAAAATGCACTGCGCAAGTCGACAGATGAAATATATCGCGCGTCGCGAAGCATATTTAATATTCTATCCACAACAGGTAGTGGGTACGAGTCCCTTTTCGTCACGGCGTTTAACCTTCGCCCGTCGAAACAAAAACGAAACTCCCCATTTTGTTTCTTTACTAACAGTACAGGGGAAGATCACTCACTCATCGAGGGTTCAACAACTCCTAACTGCAACATTTTGTCGAGTTCCTTGTTCAGGTGACCCAACATGTAAGGGGATAACAAATATTGCCGCTGCTTAAACGGTCTGGCGTCGCCCGTATCGATACAGTGGATCAACTTGTTGGTGCGCCCCAGTTTCCCATCCATATTCAACACATTAAATTTCGAAATTATCTCTTCAGCCTGCGAGATCTGTTCATCAGTAAGGTTGACTGAAGAAAGAACCCGACCATTTGGCTTACAATTTCCCGTATCTAGGGTAGATATATCGATATTATTATCGTCACGTACATGCCACGAATTATTGCTAAAGTCTATATTAACCTTGAATTCCTTACGAAAGTCGCTACCTAAAATAAAGTCATGCTTAAGTGATGGCACTACTAGAGGTGATATTACTTTACAAACACCATTAACACAAAGCGGCAGGTCAACTGTACCCTGTATAGATTGATGAGCTCCATCGGCCGTGGTAACGGACTTATGGGGAGACTTCCTAATTTTTATATTAAACATTTTCAAAATACTTAGGCCTCCTACCCCAACTATCGAGTTGGTTGCCCCGGAGTCTAACAATGCCACTAACTCCCTATCAAATAAGGTCACTTTCACATAAGGTCTGTTGTCGTGATCCTTGTTCACTAAAACAGGAGAGGTATTCCTTGCCTCCGGTTTTCTGAAGTTATCAGAAAAAAACTTATTTACTTGTTCTAAAATTATATTTTGTTCACGAGTGCGCCTGCGGTTACTCTCTGTTTTGTCGGCCTGTCTACTAGCGTCGGGTTGAACACGACCGTGTTGTCCTACCCCCTGTCGGCGTTTCCCGAACAGCTACTACAATTTGAGGCAGTTACGCCCTTCTTCCCACACTTAAAGCAAACTTACTACGCCTCTGTCTGCAAGTTCGGAACGTATGATTTGGTTGGTTGCAGTTCCAACAAACCGACCGTGTGGTAACATTACTACTAATATTTGCGGCAGTACCAATACTTGAACTCTGATTTACTATGTTTGCCCTTGAATTACTCCTATTATTATTCCTAGCGCTCTCACTCGTTTGAGAACTAGAACACCTGCAACTACAAGTGCAGTTATGAGGTACGGAATTGGTAGAATTACTTCCCCAATGACTACTCCTACCTCGACTTAAGTTATTAGACGTGGACGGCTCCGCAACACATGCAAATCTGAGTTCCGCGTACGCATTGACAGGACCTCTTCCCATCGTTTGCAGGCAATTGCAAGTTCACTATCTGACCCAAAATCTATTAAAGCTAAGCGTTCATAATATTTAAATAGCAAGTTCTCTCGGATTCTATTTATCTTCGTAATTTCTGCTGGTGCGTTACTAAGACGCCTAAAATATGCTTCCATTTCCGCAATGAAAATAGTTACCGACTCGTTGTTACGTTGCTTGCGGTTCTTGATAGTTTTCCACAATTGTTCATCGTTTTTTCTTCGGCAAAAAGTCACTCCTAAGTCTCCTAATCAAGGAATCCCAATCAGAGAGCGTTGGCTTGGCATAGCGCCACCAGTCAAGACCCTTCCCGGTAAATAAGTCGACTGCCGAGGCAAAAAGATCTTTTTTATTAACACCCCTCGCGTCTGCTAGTTCCTCAACTCGTTCTATAAACGCTTCTACCCCCAAACGTTGGGAAAGCCCATCGAATTTTACTCCCCACTTATAAATTTGTAAAGGCTTGGACGACTGCGCAGGTATTTGTATGACGGCAGGTAATTGCGCATGGTGTTCAACAGCAGGTGTGTCTGACGTTACCCGCTCATAAAGTTCCGCTTCCTGTTGTATACACGAAGCGTAAGCTTCATCCTTGAAAAATTTATGGTCCGCGTCCTCTCCAGGTTCCATTCGCTTTACCCTACCTATGACGTGAATTAATCTGGAGCGCAGGCGTATGAACAACCCATCTGTAGCTGGCCCTTCAAAGTCACGTACTAACCCGCTTATATTTTCCACAGAATGCGTGATAGCATCCCTTTCCGTAAGAAAATCGAAATCAGGGTCCCTAATATCAAGATCTCTACCCCGCTCTTTATTTAGAAGTCGACCTAAAATTTTTCTTTTGTCATTCATGTCACGATCTGTTACTACTCCGCGAATTCTAAGCTCATAATTAATTTCGTTTATAAGTAAATGTTTAGGTTTCATATACACGACTTCCTCCATCTTGCTTTATAAATATCACCCCCAGTCTAGACCACTAAGTATCTATATAGTCTAAGTGTATAGCGTTTAAAATACTACAAACAATTCTCCACAACAGAATACTAAAACCTAAATCAGGTATGAAAAAAACGCTACTTCGAGACCGGTAATAAATTCCAAAAATCACAAACAATTCTGCACACAGAATACTAACACGTTAACTAGATATATGTAAAGTGTAAATCTAAACATTCAATAGGCCAATAGGTCAAAATATCACAAACAGTTCGCCGCCACAAAATATTAATACGCTAAACAGTATAACAATTAATCTAAAAGATCTGTAGAGCTCCGAGCTATTAATTTATTCCTGTTTACCTAAATTATCCTACTATCACCGCACTGGCCGTTACTATTAACTACCCTGTATATGACTAAATTCTAAGAAGCGTATGTTGTAATGAACAAATGAAAAAAATATAAATAATACCATGTACAAGGCTAGCTATATTGTACACCCTGTATATGGATAATTTTATTTCACCCTGTACACTGATAATAATTCTTCACCCTGTATTAATGTTATTTTCCACCTTGTATATGGATAATTTATATAATCCTGTATACGAATAATTTTAAAGACAAAAATATCATGCAGATAAGAGAGACACAACACTTTTGACTTGTGGCATAAAGTTCAAAAAAAAACTCCAGGTGTTTCATTACCTTATCATTAAATATAAGATTTTTCAAAGTCAAATAACAATCATCGGTTTTTGTATAACAAAAAGCCTGTACAAGTATATCAGAATAAAATTGATAAGTGCTAATTTTCAAAAAAAATTTTATCAGTTCATACAGCGATGACTTGTGAAATTCCTTGAGCCAAAATTATCTTAGACTTTATTTTTGCAACCATTTAATTTACCAAAATTCAAGGCTCCACGTTCAGGCGTCAACTTCGTATAACCCCACCGGGGATTATACTTTGCTAGGCGGCAGCTCTCTCGTCGGAGGCATTTAAAGTCTTCATTTATTTAAATAGGCGCCACTTAATCTTGTTTTAGTTAAGACCAAGAAAAAATGCCTATCCTAGCCTTTTGGGTTTGCGGGTGTTGCAAAAAATAAAGTCAAGGTTGGGTCCTCAAATTAGATTTAATAATAAAAATTTATCACAATAAGGTATCCTTCTGGGGTAAGAATGTGCTCTACGAGCGTCAAGATGCTTAATAATTTATCTAATTTCACAAATGGTTCGCCTTTTTTTGGCCCCCTCAAATAGTACTATTTGCGGTTCACAGTAACTGTGGAACTTATTAAAAATCGTAATATCGACGAGATTATCTGACTTAAGTTAAGCGTAAAATTGGCTTGGTAATTTAGCAAACAAATTCCTTGAAAAGATTGGTAAATTTATAATTCAACGCCGTCGTCTCACACGACGTTTATTGTAAAATCAGAGGCTGGAATTTCACGTCGCCGTTTCTGAGTAAATAGAAAAAACAGTCTGACCTTATTTTTAATTTGTCGACACCTCACAGTACCATGGACATCCAGGGCAATTCCTTATTTACATAACGTGTTACAACCATGTGCTACAACCATGTGTTCTCATCAGGGTAAGCGACCTAGCGGCCGAGCGGCATGCTTCACGTGCGACCGTGGTTATCCAATAGCCGGTTGAATAATCGAATCACACAGCGCTTCCAACCATATAACCGTATTACAGCTCAAATTAACATAGATCCAGGATCATACAATCATAAATATTAAACAGCAAGTCTACAGGGTAAGAGTTACTAAATGCGAAAATTCCAAAGTGTAAGTTGCAAAATGCAAGTTAGCCATGTGCAAATTAACCAAATTCAAGTTAACCAAACGTAAGTTAGGCCGGCAAATCTACAAAACAAGAAATATTGTTGTCGTTACTGCAAACGAGGAACAATTAACAAACTGCCTACACGGCGAAACAAATTTAGACGTACCTTCTCGCAGAATGGCCCTTCTTTCAAATATAATTTAACAAAATTCTCTAAGCCATGTGCTCGATGCCCCAACAGCTTCTTAAATGGCCGTTACTTCCTTCCAAACCCTTTTTTCCGAAACCGAATCCATGTACGTTGGAAACCCGTAATGAAAAACAATTGGTATTTAAAATTCATACACCGCACAATGACGCGCTCACCCTATACCGACAGTGCGCTTAGCCGATAACCTGATTCTAAACTAAACGTAAACAACTAACATGGCTGTTTCTGTCCGAAAATTGGAGTAAACAAATGTTAACTGAGAAACTTATGACTTTCATGTAAATATATCCCAGGCATAAAGTGATGGAAAACGCACACAACGTTACGCGGCACCTAACTGCCTACATTTTACAATACTGGGAAAAGGTTTCACTACTGCTTTGCCCTGTTTTACACGCCCGCATACGCTGACAATTTATCAACAAATTAATTTAAGCACTATGAGCCATGCTAATTACCAAACAAACTCTGAAGGTTCCTAGTACCATGAGGGAGTCGAACATTCTTCCAAAGTATAGTAATAATAAGGTAACATGTTACTTCCTTAAATTAACCGAATCAAACTTTATACCATAAAGATATAATTATAAATGCGTTGTGTCGCTCCTATGCGCTCAATGAAGAAATGGTCCTACCACTTACGTACAGGACAAGGTAAGGTATACCAAAAAGGAACCATGCATACAGGGTTCGCCCCGAAAAGTACTATTTACCCGTTACAAAACTCCAAATTTAATAAATATTGTGTCGATGGGGAACGGACAATGTCGGTATAACGCCATAAGACATTATTTATGTACAATAAATTGAATTGAATGAAATTAAATGTAAACTGATCACTAAATAAATATGAAAACTGTTATGTATTTTTTCCATTATTACACACCTTACGTTAATAAATATATTTATCCAACACTTTCATATAAAGTGATCTTTATTGATAAGACTTTGAAGGTATAAAGTGACCCATAAGTCACTAGTGAGATAAAGTACTTAGTAAGCTAAAGTGAGGTAAAGTGATTTAGTCACTAAAGAGTAATTTTAATACAAAATAAAGTCCAAGGAATTTATTTATTGTCTCCATTATATGGAAAATTAACAAAACAAAGAATCCATGCACTAACACTTATTTATATTTATGTTAACATTTATTGTCATCATATTCGATTTTTCACAAAGAAAACTGCTCTTCTGTACACAATTTTTCTCTATACTAGTAACGACGTCTGTATTGCCTGACTCGTTGTCCTGCTCTCTCTGAATTTTTTTAGCAATAACAATCTTGTTGAGACTGAATCTTCCAAATAACCCTCTGCCACGGTGGATAATTTCTACACACCGTGACGTTTAAGGGTGGTAATGTCACCCCCAGCATTGACCAAGAGTTGATGAGGAACGGCGCATGCTATGGCCAGTATACAAATCTGCATCAGGCAATTGCAAATAATCAGCTACAATTCTTGGAATTTTTGAGAGCTTATTTAATCCAACGCATTGGACAGTGCACTTTCCCTTTTGAAAATTTACGAAAAATCTTTTGTGAGACACAGTTTGCGGTCTTAAAGACATATTTCCTAATCGAATCAAGTGGGTTCACCGAAATTCCTTCATTTAAAACTGTGAAACTTCTTGATTTATTCGTCTTGGTATCTGGTATGGATATATATAGATATTATTCTTTATCTCATATCTTCGACGCTTAAAGCCCAGTTCAGATAGTCGCGAATTGCGAATAGCGATTTGCGAATATTGTTCTGATCGCCTAGTGACTGGTCAGTTTAAACGAAAATGTGGGCGGGTGACCAATCAGAACAATATTCGCAAATCGCCATTCGCAATTCGCGACTATCTGAACTGGGCTTAAGAAGGTCAGTTCACCGCAACGGCAGGCACCGCAAACTCCCAATATCAATGCAACCTAAAAAACCCAAACATTTAAATAGGTATATAAAAGCAAGATCATAAAAAACACCTACCTCTGACATAAGATGCTCACCGTCAGGGGCATCCATCAAACATTGTTCGATATGTTCTCTTTCCAAATAATATCAGATAATAAAAAGTGCTTAAAAAGTATAATAATTGTTATTTTTAATAATCCACATATTCTCATCGCACACAGTGACAGTGACACTTTAACAGTTATTACCGCGTTGCCAATTAAAAAAAAAATTACCTATATCGATTCTGCCAATTCTACCAACATGAAAATAAGTTGGTAGCAACAGTTACTAAGATCTTATAGCGTCATTGGTCCCATTTGCTACATCTAGGTAAATATAACTACACAGTGAAATTGTTGCAGTTGCCGTCACCACTTTTAAAGTAACAACAACTATAACGTTGGTGGAATCTGCCACTTTATAGTAAATGTAACTTGTAGGGAAATAATTTTGGTTTTTTCAACCTCTAAGTTACTACAATTAAAATCGTCATTTTTCTGTTGTTAAATGAAGACGCCATATTGACACGGATAAAAATATAATTCAATAAAAAATTTCTTTTTACTATAGTCATTTACAAATATGTTTTCTAAATAGATTATTACTTTATAATATATAAAATTTAAAAAAAAAACGTTTTCCATAAAAAATTTTGCAGTTTTTCTTGTACACATAATTTTTGCAAAAAAATTTTTTTCCGAAAAAACCATTTTCTCGAGGGGGCGTCTTTTTTATCGAAGCATCATCATAACATATTACAGAAAACAAGTGGTGGTTTTAATATCCACACCCAGGGTAAATGCAAAACATCATGATTTATAATATATGCTTATGCATGTTGTATATAATCACCTTAACTTGGACCTTGGACATATCATGTGCTTAAACTCAGTAAGTCATTAATTTGCTATTCGAATAACAGAGAGCCAAATATATAGTTTGCGCTCTCATTTCGGTCAGCTGAGCTGTTCCAAAAGTTAGTCATTTCTACTACTTGGTTACGTCCCGTTTACGTAATAACCTAGTCTTCAACACGGTAATAGTAGAAGTACCGGAATAGTAATTTGCTACGTAATTTTTGATGAATACTTGGTAGAAGGATGGTTCCCATTACGTAACAGTCCTTAGTTGCGGAAACCTTTAAAGTTCCTCTAATGGCAACTATTACGTAGAAACTACTAAAATTGCTGCTTGGGAGGACTCGAATTCTTCAGTTACTTCATACACTTATGAGTTTCAGAGTTATGAGACATAAGCAAATAAAAAAAAATCACGCAGCGTGCTGATCTGCATTGCTATTTTAAAGATAGTAAGTGAATAATAATAATAATAATAATAATAATAATAATAATAATAATAATAATAATAATAATAACTTGCCGGAGAGTCGTACACTTACTTGGGTGTCGAGCAACGCTCCACCCAAGAAGTGAGTGTAGTAAAAAACGCTCTCCGCGGCAAGTATCAGCACCGACTCCGACAGATCTGGTCTTCAGAACTGTCGGGGAAGAACAAGGTGTCTGCTACCAATATGCTTGCCGTTCCGATCCTCCTCTACTCCTTTGGAGTAATTAAATGGAATCAAGAGGAGCTGCGACAACTCGATGTAGGAACCCGAAAAAAGATGCATCTCTATAGGAGTTTGCATCCTAAATCGTCCGTTCCACGGTTATATCTCCCACGACATCGGGGAGGCCGTGGACTCTTGAGTTTGGAGAGTCTCCATAACAGGATGGTTCTGGATGGAGCCTGTAAGGTCATAAGGAGTTCGAATCCCCTCCTCTGCATGGTCCGAGACCATGAAAGTGCAGGAGTAGGAGCCTTTTTGTTTAAGGCAGCGCGCAGAGCCGCCGATGAACTCGGTTTGGTCTTCGACGCTGAGCGGGTTAATCACGACTCTGTCACCGAGTTGGAACCTGCTCGGCGAAAAGCCCAAGTCAAAGCTGCTGAAATTGTTTTATTTCTGCAGCTACACTCGGATAAGCCATTGCACGGAGTCTTCTATAAAAATATAGAAGACCGCGGCTTATCCGAAAGGCTGACCTTTGCTTTCTTAAGGTCAGCCGGGCTAAAGTCTGAGACCGAGGGATTCATAATGGCGTGCCAGGATGGTGTATTCAACACACTCGTCTATCGAAGTCGTGTCATGGGTATAGAGGTCCCTGATGTCAGCTGCAGGACCTGCCACAGGGCGCTGGAGACATTAATGCATTTGCTGTCGGCTTGTCCAGTATATGCAGTCTCGGCCTATATCCAGAGGCACGACGCAGCATTACGAGTGCTTTATTATCACTTAAGGCACTCGTATGGGATAGACGAGACACCAGTGCTGCCTTACGCTCCGGGGGATATTGAGTCCGTTGTGGGGAATGAGAAGTGTCTAATTTATTGGAACTACTCGTTTCCCACCGTCAGGCAAATACAAGCTAATAAGCCTGACATGGTCCTCCTCGACCACCAACTCAAGACAATGTTTGTCGTGGAGTTCTCGGCTCCCGCGGAGAATAACATTGTCTTGAAGGAGGAGGAAAAACGGACGAAATATCGAGATTTGCTCTTCGAGCTTCGCAGGCTTTACCCTGGCCATACTGTTAAGCTAGTGGTCCTGATCATAGGAGCCCTCGGTGGAACGAGACACACGCTGCTTTCAGACCTAAAGATCATACCGGCATGCCGAAATTCGGCAGAGATCTTAGCCGGCAGGATGCAGAAGGCCATTATCCTCGGCTCATTACGTCTACTCAGGGCACACGATTCTCGGACCCAGTAGTCACTCACCCCACGGACGTGGGGAGTGGCTGTCGGTACTACCAGCTCCCCTCTGTGAGTGTCGGAGCCACAGAGTATAAAGGGTGACTGGCTTTTACGAAAAAAAAAAAAAAAAAAAAAAAAAAAAAAAAAAAAAAAAATAAACTTAATAAAATAATTAGAAATAAAAATGCGAAATGGTGCAGTTAGATTTATTGAACTGAGCGGGAAACGGGAGTTTGCTTTCCATTTTCTTAATAATTTATTTTGTTATTGTCATTGATGTTTTATTTGATGTTATATATGGAGGCTATGGATCCCAGATTCCTGTTGTCTTCCACACCACTCAGTACAGGGTCTATAATCTATAATCTATTTAGAATGAAAAATTATTATTTTTTTACTTTTTTAACTTAATAGCTCAAAAAATCTTACTGAGACGGGGGTGCGAGGTGCATATTCGTAATCTACAGTAGTACGCCTGTCTGGAGTTTACTACATTTGCAGGTGAATGAGCAGTGTGTTCATTTTATTTTGCAACAGTTTTAAACACCTGTAGTTTTTTACTTTTAGAGATAAAAATATGAATTACAATACGTTTTTCATAAAATTTTCTGTGTTACCTTCATTGACATAATTGGATAAAATAAGGTATAAAACTCGTCATAAATGACTATGTCAATCTATTTAAAAAAATGAGGTTAGGTTAACATCTCAAACTCAGATAAACAAAGAAATATATGGATAAATAATCTCATTTGAAGTACACAGAAGTTGTATGTAGGGAGGATAACCTTCAAAGGGGCAGAGTGGAGAGGAATGTTTATGTTTATGGAGTCGCGTAATCAGAGGCGTAGACAGATAAGGGGGTTAAAATTTTTAAAATAATCGATTAATGTTCTCGACTAATACTTAATACTATATCTGACAATAATACGACTCTATTGAGACAAAAAGAGTACTGTTTGATTAGAATTTTTACAAAACGTGTTATTGAAGAGAAATGAAAGTATTGAACTGTCAATTCTCAAAGTTAAATGGTTCTTAAACGATAAGTTACTCTACATTTTCTGAGTAAAAAAAAAATTAACTTTTAGTTAGGATATAAAAGTAACTTGATATAGGTATATCCTGGGGTTATGAGGTCTTTATAATAAAATTATTATTTTTGCTACATTTAGGTTTATTCAACCATCGTCAGAGAACTACAATTAAATGAAGACAAATATTTTTTCAAATGCTATTTCTTATACATATGGATTTAAATTGTATGTGTATACAAAATAGCATTTAAAAAAATATTGGTCTTCACTTAATTGTAGTTCTCTGACGATGGTTGAATAAACCGAAACGTAAGAAAAGAGTAATTTTATTATAAAGACCGATAACCCAGGATATAACTGCATCAAGTTAATTTGATATCAACGGTCAAGAAAATAAAAACATCTATATATGTTAGCATATAAATGAAACCAACTAGTATTTTTTCATATTACAGTATAACATATTCATCTAAAAGTTTACATACTTATCACTCAACAGTACCGGCAAGCGTTTGATTAGGTATGACAATAAGAGCAAGCGAGAGCGAAACAACTAGGCTATTTTTTTTTATCGTATAACACATCCTACTCGCCTGCTTTCCTCACCACATGTGCGTAGGCAGCTCTGTTCGCATGCCTAATCCAAGACTTTCCGATACTGTATAATGAATCTGGTCATATGCTACCCGTACCATATATATAAAACAAAAATAACATCATATTACTTTTAAATCTCTATATTGTAAACAAATATTCTCTACATAATGCACTGCCTTATAGAGCGGGAGCTAAGTGGCTTTTTCGGCAGCTCATCGCTTTATGAACTTTGAGATATTTTTATGGGTTAATGGATGATAACAATCAGGGGCGGCCCTTGCAAATTTTTCAGGTGGTGCGAGATCTCATTGTGGCGCCCCCCCCTCCCAATATGTAATCGCTTATTCGTGATTAGGCTGTACATAGAGGCCGAAGATAACATACATTTTTTATATCCAAAATTTTTTCTTTTTAGTCCGAAAACAGCGGGGGGGGGGGGGAGAAATCCGAGAAACTTTTTTTATCCAAAAAAATTGTTTGAAGATTGAAGAGCGGGGCGGTAAAATCCGAAACAATTTTTTGAAGAGCGAGGGGAGAAATCCCAAAAAAAACAGGCATACGTCAAGTTTACATTGTAAATTAATTAAAAACTGGAAATGGAAGTTGTAAGGTTAAGTGATATTAAGGTGCTTGGGTTTTATTTTTTACGCAGACGAACTATTATTGCATTTTCGGCGCCCCCCCAAGAAGGCGCCCGGTGCGGCCGCACCGCCCTAGGGCCGCCCCTGATAACAATTCATAAAATCGACTTCTGGCGGGGCACCTCCTGTCAGGAGCGTCACGTACACTGTTTAAAAATCCGTGAAATCATGTCATCGTTACAAGGCTCATTTTTTTTGTGTGTACACATTTTATGTTTAGAATGAATAAAATATGATCGCCAGAAAGTGTGGGCCGTCAGGAGGCGCAGCCAGAAAGGTAATAATGATACAATACATGTGAGATACGGTACGGAGTCAAGTTAGCCGAACGTGTTAAATTCCTGTATATTTAAGAACCTATGGTACTTTTGTTGACTTTGTTTATGGGGAGGCTATTCTATTGTTGAAGGAGCTTATTTACGTTTTAAAAAGGAGCCAGAACTTGTAACGATGAGTTTAGAAATCTGAGATGAAATATGCGGAAAAAAATCCAATTTTCTTAAAAAATCCTAAACATTTTCTTTCTGGGAATTTTTTTCTGTGTTCAAAACATAAAATATGTTCAACCTTAAAAAAGTTTATAACGATGATGTTATATAACTTCGTTTTTTTACCTCTTTGACCTTTCTGGTTGCGCTCCTGATGGCCCACACTTTCTGGCGATCTTATTTTATTCATTCTAAACATAAAATGTGTACACACAAAAAAACTTGGCTTTGTAACGATGATATAATTTCACTGATTTTTATATCTTGAACCATGGCCAACTCGATGGGCTGACATAAGCCAGAAGTCTATTTTGTCAAGTTCGATAGAATTAATCAGCGCATAGAAAATGCTTGTAACGATGAGTGCCCGAAAAAGCCACTTAGCTCCCGCACCATTACTTCCAGTTTTTAATTTTAATATTGTTGAATATAGTTACGATAAAGATAACAGATTCTTTATCAAATCTGTTTTCGATACAACGCATCAAATTATTTCAATCTGATATGGCTATTAAAAAATATAATAAATTGCAGTTAATTTTCTAACTTAGTAAATTTAATTTATATCGGTATCTTGGCAGGGCCGTGGAGAGAAAATATGGACCCTCAAAAAATTTTAAAATTTCCGGGCCCCCTAGACAAGCCCGGGGGCATCACCCCCGCACCCCTTCTCTCTCGTCGGGTCTGTAGGTATCGATTCTGAATTAATTCCAGTAAAAGCAGAGATAAAGCAGAGAGTAGCCTCGACTCGACTCTTGTTAGTATTAAAAAGCAAATTATATGAGACACCCTTGATACGATAACGGAAGTGAAATGAGTCTCTTGGTAAAACTACTAGGAAACAAACATTTTTCTTAAACATCTTTTTCCTGTCCGGGTTACATAAAAGTCATCAAACTTGAAACGATTAAAGCATACGTAATTGTAAATGCTTCAAATTTTGATCAGTTACCTGTGGGAGAGCGAGTCACTTTTTTCTAAACGTAATATTTTATGGGAGCCTACGGAATAACAACATAACGTACCACATATATCAGGCAACCCCAACAATTTCAAAGTCAAGACTGTTCAGAAGGGGGTTACACATTTAGAAAAACGCAGATATACATCCATTACATATCAACGTTGCCAATTTTAAAGCTGGGGATCGAACCCAGTGCATTATTATTTTGAAAAGTTAATACAGTCTATTATTATGTAATAATGTAAACATTCTGTAAAGTTTGAAATACTCGTACCAAATTTAAATAGTAACATTTAAATTTAGAGAAATAAATATAAATCTATTAATCTATCTGATAATCACACAACTGTCTTTTTACGTTTTTTACTTGAGTGTAAAGACGAGAGAGGCAGAAGGAAAAATTATTTATTGCTAGATCAACAAAACAATAAGACAATAAACCTAACTATAACCCTAACCTACGACTATGTACACAATAATGCTTGCATATAAAACGAACGAGATTACTCCCTTTTGTAGGTCTTTTAGTAAATTAAACAATCCGTAGTCATTTTTGAACCGTATAAAACGTGATTAAACTGCAAAATCAACACAAAATTGTTTATAACTGGATAAAAACAGCGTTAAAAGCAATAAAACAATATGGCGGCACAAGAAAATGTAAACAATGGTCAACGTCCTTCGGAAGAGAACCAATGAACGCCTCGATAGACATGTAAACAATGAATACGTGATATACCTTACGCGGAGACGGAAAGTATTATTTATCCATATATTTCTTTGTTTATCTGAGATCTCAAACATTTGACATATTATATTTTTGTTAGTTAAGTCACAGAAAACTATATTTTATGAAAAACACATTGTCATCCATAATTAATTTTATCTTTAAAAGTGAAACATCAACAGCTGTTTAAAACGGTTGTAAAATAAAACGAACATAAAGTACAAAAGACTCACTGAATGGTTTTGAAAATTAATCTTTATTGATAAAAAATAGGTAAATCAAAATTGTCAAGAACACCACTGGAAAATACAAAAGTGGGAAAAAAAACATATAAATAATTTAATTATAAATATGATAAAAATACTGCACAGACAGGTATTGGATGTAATTATGCAGAAAGGAATCAAGCAATAAAATATGGAAAACTAAATGATATAAAAAAAGTTTGTATGTTGTTATGCACAAAGAATCATATAAATTTATTTTTGTCGATTGGTTCCTTTCTGCATAACTAGCTACCCTAACCTAGGTAAATTTATTATATTTGTAGTACATACTGATGCATAAATATAATATTTTATTAAATGTGGTTTATTATTTATTAGCGAGTCCATCACATGGATGGGTGACCGTAATTCATCTCGCCGTCCTGGTTAAGTGGTAGAGTAGCATTAGCTAAACTTCACCAGGACGTTAATATAAATAAGGCACTAAAAAAAAAAGTCCCCATTTTAATATTTGATGTAAAAATTAATAACTATGTATATTGTATATATTAGCGCATAGGAAAGGGCGGCCTAATAATGTTTGCACTCGAGCGGCCAAATGCCTAGAAACGGGCCGTGGGCTCAAACGTCACCTTCGTGAATAATGGCTATCATAATCGTTGATATAATAATATACTATTATTGTTTAGATAGGCTTAGAATGTCATGAAACGTCGAGATTTTAAGTTTGAGCAAAAAAATTCTGTCTGTAACTTTTTTGTGCGCACGATTACTCTGGAACCGTTTAAGATATTGACTTGAAATTTGGTGTACTTTAACGAGATCTGGGACTAGATATTTTCGTCTTATTCCATTGAAAAGTTGGAGGGTAAATTGGGGTAAATAGGTAAATCTAGCAGACTAGCAGGTAAGAGTCCATAAAATTGGTATTCAGTTATATATAGTTATATATAAAAGTAGTCTAAATTTTTTGGCATTAGCCACCCCCATTAATAATAGGTGGGGTACCACCCCCTTATTAAAGGAGGTGAAAAAAATTAAATTGTAATTTAGCATGTATACAAGATTATAAGGCCTCAAAATTTTTTTTTTACTTCACCCACCATTCAAGATGCCAGACGTTTTGCCATGCATGGTCCGATTCAAATCAAAATTGGTAACTCGAGGTCACAGATTACGAATTTTTTGTCAAAACAAAAATTCAAAATTGCGGATTAATTACCCAGGTAGCAAAGGCACGTGAAAAATGGTCAGGAGTGACGAGAAACGACGAGTTAGATGACGTAAATGAAACGTGAAAATGACTTCTTAATGTCTCAGACGAATGACGTCTTATGCTAGACATTAATTTGACGTCTTTTTCAGGTTATATGCGGTAATCCCCCCACAGGCTTTTAGTAATAGGAACATATAAAACTACATATACTAGTTAGTAGCCTACTTGATAAAAATAAAGTAATTAATGCATAAATAAGTATTGTCCTATGAATTTGTTTGTTAGCCATCCCTATATTTTATTTACATTAACATATCTAATATTGTTTCCCATCACTCCAATTTTTTCTCACAAGGGTTGCCTGCAAATTATAATGTTTATTAAGTTATTAAATTCATTTTTACTTACCTTTACCAATTGCGGTCGGTAGGAATCGAACCTACATGTCTCCGTTGTCCGTATTACAGTACTGATTCTTCTACCAACTGAGCTATCTTAGTGACCATTATTTCGGATGCTAAAAGCAGTATTTATGGTGATGTGTATGAAGTCTTTATTTTTTATTGTGAACTTGAATTTCTAGCCTTATTTAAAATATATGAAAATCTTTCAGGTTCTCTTTTTTTTTCTATCTTTTTACGTGTTCCCAAACCTGAATTGTTCGAGTTACTAGTATTTTTATTTATTTATGATTATTAAGAAGAACTTATTTAATTTAATTAAACTGTCACCAGTGTCACCTGAGAAGTACGAGTACTTGTTGAACAACGTAATTATTAGTATTATTACGTTAATTCAGTGGCGGTTCGTTAAAAAAAAATGTTTTCCCCAGATCTCGAAATTGAAGAGCAGAGAGGAAGAAATCCGAAAAAAAAATTTTCCTCATCTAAAATTTGATGAGCGGTGGGGGGGGGGGGGAAGTCAGAAGTCAACTATTTTAAGAATTTAAGTTTTAAGGTTTTTTTAGGTTCTAAGGTACTTATACAAACCTGGGAAACGTGTTGGAGAAAAAACGGTAAAAGTATAATATCATCTACAACATAAATAGAATATTTACTGGTCTAAAACAGACCTAAAATTGAAAAGAAGTATATTCGTACATCGGCTTTATAAGCAATTATTACCTTAAAAAAAAAAAGTAAAATTTTTTTCGCAATTATTTTAACAAAAAAAAAAGACGGAATGAGCAAAATCTTCAAATTCAATACAAGTTTATTAGGTACTAACCGACGACCTCGTGACTTGCAAGACGACGCCTTTACTCACTCAACCACTAACCTCTATTTGAATATTTGCTTAAACACTTTATAGTGGAACACGCAACGGCTAGATTTTGCTTTTTAATGCATTTTAATACAACTTTATTATTAAAAGAACTCGATATTTTCACAAGTAAACTCCAGAATCTTTGCAAACTCTTTCGAATATAAATTATTTTGGATATTGTTAAAAAACATTATCCTCGAATAAAAACGCCAATATACTTATCCCTTACGACACTGTTTATTTTTTCAAACCTCACACTCGGCTTACGACAACGAAATGCCATCAGCGAGTTTTAAAGTTTGTAATCCGATAAAATATAAATAAATTTAACACCGAAAAAAGACGATAATATGACGTGATGTGTAGTATGTCATTTTAATGTCATTTATAAGACGTCATTATGTCGTCAATTTTTAATGCACTGACGTCTTTTTGACCAGAATTACCAGATTTTGACGTCATTATAACGTACCCTTGCTACCTGGGTATCTATGGCCCCAAAATCGGTATCAAAGGAGTTTTCGAAATTTTTTGTCAAAATTTGAAAAAATCTAAGATGGCGGTGCTACTATACACCTACTATATGACTAAAAAGAAAATAATAAATTTATATAAAAAAAATATTTTAAAAACAGCTTTTATTCAAATGTACTAAAAAGGAATAAATAAAATAAATAATAATTTCGTTAGACGTAATATGATCAACAAAAGTTAATTTTTTCGAAAAATTTATAAGCTTTCATTTAATGTGTTTTAATATTTGGAAATAGAAATTCAGATATTAAATTGATTACAAAACTTTGAAAGAGTAAAAAGAATGAAAGAAAATATTTTAAAAAACTTTTTAAATATATTATTAAAAAATCTCTAAAAAGTAAAAAATAAAACCTTTAGCTATTATAACATTTATCTCGATGTACACACTAAAAAGTTCCATCCAATACATCTGACTTCATGAATGCCCCACGCTTTTATTTTAGTCCCTCGCATATAAGCTTCAAGATGCTATGATAGCTAAAAACATTATTTTATACTTTTGTATCTGAATTCTATATCCAATGATTTTTTTTATCTGTATAAACATCAAAAAATAAATCATAGATGAAACCACTATAACAACGAAAAAATATTATATTGTAAAATATTGCAAACTATTCTAAAATTAATATTGATATTAGAAAAATGAAATGAACAAAGGTAAATTGAAAAAGAAACTAAAAAATAATGTAATCAGTTCAATGTTTTTTTTTGTTTAGATTTAGCATTTTGAGCATTTATAATGTAATCTGGTTCTCTGATTTTCATATTTCTGGTATGTCTGGGATCAATGATTTCAGGCAATAAACAATTGTAATAAAATTGATTCAATTTCGGAACCATTTTTGTCTCAAAGAACGTGAATATTCAACGTAACAAAACAGTAACAGGAAACAAAAGAAATAAATATTTTTAAAAAGAAACTTAATTAAAATGCACTAAATAGGAAATTGCAATTTTTATTTTTTTAATTTTTTTACTTTAATAACATAAACTGAAGCTATACCTTTATAAGAAAACATTAACACAGTTCATGTACAGGGTGAGGTAAAAAAATATTCAAAGGAATTAAATTTTCTTTCTTAACAATGTTTTCAAAACATTTTTTTCAATCACTCTGTATGCATGTTTAAAGGCTTTAAAAATGTCTACAATTTGATGTGCCCAACATGGTCATCGCTTCAAAAATAAAAAAGTTGCAAGTCTGGATAGTTTTAAGTGGCGCATCCTATATATGTATTAATATGGTTTAATTTTTGAGGTCTAGAAATTACTGAGAAATTAATATTTTATTGACTACTTCTTATGCGACCAATAGCGCATCTTCTTATTAAGAAATTGAGAGACATTTATCATCCAGGCATACTACTTAGTACAGAATATGTTAATAAAATTATGAGTAAGTACGTAATAATTCACATAATGAAAGAACTGAAACTGAATGAACAAAATTGTTGTGGTGCTTAGCCCATGTAAATATAATCCACTTGGGGGGGAGCAGTAGAAAATAAGAATCCACTTACAAAGTTGTATCTCAGCAAATTTTTATCATATAGAAACAAAAAAATAATGAACTTCTATTTTCAAATATTACAACACGAACGACCCAGCTTTTGATTTTATCAAAAAAACCGCTGCCCAAGGAATCACTACTTCCACATCCACATTTTTTATCCAAGTCACTCAACGAAAAAATTTTGTATGTGGAAATAATTTATGGAACTTTAATAATATAATATTTGAAATCCTCTACCCCAAAAACCCATAAAACGATACCCCACATCGGTAGCGGGGTGGGGGTGGTAGTGGGGGTGGATGAAGTAAAAAAACGTTTAGAGGTGTCTGGTTCTTGTACACATACTAAATCACATTTTTTTTCATCCCCTTTAATAATGGGGGTGGGGGTGGTAATGGGGGGTGGGGGTGGTAATGGGGGGTGGCTAATGCCAAATTTTTTTTTGAGACCTTAGCTTCTCTTGTATATACTAAATACCAATTTTATGGACTCTTACCTGCTTGATTTACCTATTTTCTCCAAATTTACCCCAATTTACCACCCAACCCTTCGACGGAACAAGATGAAAATATAATCTAGTTCTAGATCTCATTAAAGTACATATGTGCAGAAAATTTTTTTTCGCTCAAACTTAAAATCTCGACGTTTCGTGACATTCTAAGCCTACTTGAACAATAAAGATTTTTAAAAAATTTTTTGTCGTTACTATACTTCCACTGGATGTGGAAGTAATTAACGTTAGTCTATCATATTACATCTAACGAAATCATTATTTATTTTATTAATTCCTTCTTAGTACATTTTATTATATTTGAATAAAATATTGTTTTTAAAACAGACAAAGCTAGCCAGGGAATTTCTAAATAAATACACTGTTGTCGGTCGTTACAAAATAGATATTATTTTTTACCTACCTGTTGAATTTAAGGATGTTTGACGGTTTTTTCCGTTTAGCGGACAACCATAGTTTACATTTTTTGTCGCATCGATAGTCCATGATTAGGTGAAATGTTCGTATGAGAACAAGTAAATTGTAAATACGAAAAATGGGTATAAGCCGCTCCTGCATTCGATCGCAATAGCTAAGTACTAACAAATATGAGTAAGCGTTAAGTTGCTCAATACTTCAACGATGGCGCCACTTGACAATGATAGAATAGCTCATATCTTCTAGCAACAAGGCTATACAATTATATATAGATTTACAAAATATTTTTTTTTTTTGCCAAAATATATTAATTAATTACACAAGGCATCGATTTAGATCGGTCTTGTGGCAGAATTAATTTATTTTGTCATTAAATATATGTTTTGAAGCGTACAAAAACGGCCATAATCCCTATTTTCCCTAACTTTCAGCATATAAAATAACCAACAACTGCATAATATTAAAAATGTATCACAAAAGAGATGTGAAGGGATCTTTTCTCTTTCGAATACATTTTTGTTTGAAATTTCTATCTCATTTATTTTCATAGAAGTTTACTATATTCTGATACATGTCCATACATCGTGTGAACAGGGCAAATGACCTCTTAAAATACTGTTAAAAAACACCAATGCTAAATATATAAAACAAACAGAACAAAAAAACGTATCTAAGCACTGGACTAAATCATGGAAATATTTGAAATTATCAAACGCCTATAAAAGTGGAAATATTATTGAGAGAAAAATATGTACTTTTTAAATGCCGATCTACTGATAAAAAAAATTGTTAATCAATATTAACTTTACAATACAAAATAAATTATTTAAAACTTAAATAATAATTTACACTAATCACATACAGAATCGGAAAGTCCTGGTTTTGGTATTGCATAGTTTCAACGACTTAACCGACTGCTACTTTATATTTTGGCTATAGTTAGATTCTCAGTGGGGGCGTGGGTAAGTAAATTATACTGTTGTATTTTCTTTGTTCTCAAAAAAAATATGTACTATAAGAACAATTACATAAGATGTCAAAAATGGTGCCAAATGATTTTCTCTACTCAGTATATGCCCTAGAGCCAAAGGTAAGTGGTAATAGTAACAAAACCATTAAACATTTACTACAAATTTAATAAATACTGGCAAAACCCGATATAAACAAACAATGATGTGTGTTGCATACAATAAAATTCAGTTTAGTATTTTTACTGGTTAATAAAATATGTGTAATTATGGTTACGGGTGCACTCAAAAATATCCGCTCTTGCAAGAGATACAATAAATTACTAGTCTTAAATAGTTATATTACCGGGACACCAAATAAACTAGGTGGTTTTATGTACCATATGAAAATTTGTTAATAGATAGATAAACTGTCTGGACTAAATTATAGAGAGGATGTGAGATTAAAATATATTGATCACGGTATACTTACTCTACCTTGCATATACATACTGGAGTGCTTAGTCCATATAAAAAGTAATATAAATACATATACCATTCAAGCTGAAATTCACAACTACCCTACTAGACAAGGTAGCAATATACGAATCAATTTCACAAGATTAATGCACAATCGAAATGCTTACAATTATTATGGCCCACTGTTCTACAACAAGCTTACCCAACATATAAAAATTTTAGATATGAAAAAATTCAAATCCATTATAAGAAATTTTCTAACCAGGAAAGCATTTTATAGTTTTAGTGAATATCCTGACACTGACTTTGAAGAAATTGACAACTGATACAAAATATATTATGTTTCACTATGTGAGCATTCTAATCTAGTAAATTCTACATTTTAGTTTGTTATTATTTAATGTCTTTTATTTATGTATATATGACCAGGTACATGCTATTTATTACTTTATGTTTTTTTTTGACAGATATGTGTGTTACCTTGTTTTATTACTACATTGTTTGACATGGTTACAACAATTTTATTGTTTACAACCGAATAAAGATCTATTCTATTCTATTCTATTCTAGATAGATTTATTTCGTGTGAGATAATTACATTATATACACTCGTCAATTTTTGAAACAATGAATACATAAAATACAATATAAAATAAAAAAAGTTCAATTTAAAAGAAATGACAGGAATAAAACTTATATCCTAAGAGGTCCAGATCAACTTATATTAAATCAAGTTATAGTTAATATTGATCACTCAAAGTTACGTTAATACTGTTATATGCCGAACAAAAAAACAACGAAATGGCGCATAAACAATCAAATACAACTTATGGCAAATAACAAAAACAACAAGTAAAAGTAATGATTTTTCCACTTAACACTTGTGTCCATGACTCTCACAGGACAAAGCGGACGATTCGTCGGTACAGCCCATCGATTCCTTGCAGAATTCACTCTCACGGGCTCCCTCGGTATTTCAGCGAAACATGCGATTTTATGCTACTTTACAGAAAAGTATGGGGCCCTCCAAGTTGATAATTAGGCGACAGCTTGATTACAAATTACATAGATCGAGGTCCAATACTCCTCCTTAAAACTCCTTACACTGAACCACTTCCCAGGGAGTTCGATCCTGGATAACCAACAACCACCACCGTCGGGAGGCCGAATCAAACGACCTCACAAAGACGACTGGCTGGTGGCTAAAAAGGTTATCACAGCAGCAGCGATTGAATGGGCAATCAAATTTTTCCAACCATTCAAATCGCCTGGTGAGGATATGTAATGAAGCATTCTTAAATTCATGTTCCATTACTAAGTTTCCATCTAGAGACACGTATTTTTTACACGGCGCCGTTCCGCCGCCAGAGCCAGAGTGAATGCAACTTAACTAGAGATCTCCCTCAGCGTGTTGAGCTGGGAGCCCCTTGTGCCGATGGCTATTCGTTTTCGACGTAGTCCCAGTAGCAGCTATCCACCTCATCGTCACATTACACTCTCGTCTCCTCTCTCTCTCTCTCATTTATTCATATGAAGGAAATGTCATCCTGATACCCGTAAAAGATACGGACCTGTAGAAATGAGAACCTGTACTGAAATGTATGTTATTCAACACTGTCATATTTTACTTGTTTTGAAGAAAACAAATTGTTAATTTTTATTGGGCTGTCTTATTAACTAAACTGGACCCTGTATTCATCTCCAAACCAGCTATCTGAGCAAGAAACTGTTACAGATGGCATTTCTCCAGCGCTGTTACAAAACGGACTGGAAATACTGCTACCTTTCCTCATCAGACTATACAGAGCTGGTGTGGTACTACATCCCATCCAGTAGGGCAGCGGTTAAAGTGGTATACATACTAAAAATGGGTCGGACAGAACCAGACCCTAAATCACTAAGACCCATCAGCCTGACATCATTTCTGTTGAAAGGCCTAGAAAAGGTTCTGGACGAACATATCAGGAAAAACATCCTAAGCACTCATCCTCTGAATGTTCACCAGTATGCCTATCAACCCGGAAAATCAACAGAACTAACACTAAATAACCTAATCAGGAAAATCACATCTTGAGGAAAAAGAGATTGCGGTGGCGGCATTCCTCGATATTGAGAGAGCATTCAACAATGCAATGCCCAACTCCCTATATACAGCGGTGGCTGCTAGAGGGGTTGAGCTAACTATAACTGGCTGGATTCAAGCTATGCTTGCAAACAGAATCATAACGACTTCTCTACAGGGAGAAACGGTCAGATTCAGAGCCGCAAGAGGGTGTCCACAAGGCGGAGTTCTTTCCCTCCTTTTATGGTCACTGCTTGTGGATGATCTACTGGC
Source organism: Rutpela maculata (assembly GCA_936432065.2). Classification (NCBI taxonomy): domain Eukaryota; kingdom Metazoa; phylum Arthropoda; class Insecta; order Coleoptera; family Cerambycidae; genus Rutpela; species Rutpela maculata. Next base: position 32,171,438 of record OW386294.2, on the reverse strand, counting down.
CATTCTCTCTCTGAGGGAAGCCGAGATTCAAGCATATGTGGACGATCTAGTCATTATGGTTAGAGGAAAATCTGAAGGGTATTAGAGAGTACCTCTCTAATACCCTTCAAGAGGTGCTAAATACAGTCCATATTTGGTGTGAGAGGGAGCAGATGACTATGAACCCCCACAAAACTGTAATAGTACCCTTCACCAGAAAAAGGAAGCTGAACAATTTAGTGCCACCCTCCTTAGCAGGTGAAACTATTCCATTAGCGGGAGAAAAATACCTAGGTGTTATACTAGACAAATCACTCAACTGGAACTCCCATCTGGAAAAGGTAATCCACAAAGCACGACACGCCTTGTGGACATGTCGTAGAATTTATGGAAAAACCTGGGCCATATCCCCAACAAATATACTGGATATACGTTACGGTGATAAAACGAATGGTAGCGTATGCCTCCATAGTTTGGTGGTCAAAAGAGGTACAACAAACGACCAAAGCCAAACTCTCTGGCCTACAGAGACGAGCATGCCTGGCGATAATTGGTGTGATAAGTACCACACCATTAGCAGCTCCGGAAATCCTCCCGGATCTACCCCCTCTCCACATCCATTTGGAGAGATAGGCCAGGTGGGCAACATACAGACTTCAACAAGAGGTAAATAATATGCAGCTAGCTAGCATCATGGAACGCAACAGGCAGTCAGATGACATAGAGTGTCATGGCATCCCGGTAATGCTTTCAGATATGATGCATACCGTGACCAACTATAAACTGCCCTTTACTGTCCTTTTTCCTGGAAGAGACGGATGGGATCCGAACAAAACTGACCTACAAAGAGCAGAGATCTGTTGGTTTACAGACGGCTCCAAAACTCCTGAGGGAGTTGGAGCTGGAGCATACAGTCGCAACCCAAAGGTAAGAATCACTTCGAGTCTGGGTAATTATGCGACCATCTTTCAGGCAGAAGTTCATGCCATTGAACTGTGTACAAGGAGGCTTGAGCAGAGCTAGACACAGATCAATAAAAATCTTTTCAGACAACATTATCTCAAAGCTCTTGGCTCACATCGCTGCAATTCTAAATTGGTCTGGAACTGCCAAAAGGCTCTAGTCCGATTTGGCAGATACAAAAAATTAACTCTGGTCTGGATATCGGGCCACTCTGGGCATGGAGAGCAACGAAATAGCCGATTCCTTAGCCAGGGAAGGTGCGGTATCAAAATATATCGGACCGGAACCAGTACTTGGCATATCGGCAAGCACTGCGAAAACAACCATCTTCGCCTGGACTGAGGGGAAAATCCTCCAGTACTGGCAAGAACTACCAGGATTAGTTCATTCAAAGGAGTTTATTACATACCTTCTGAAATCAAGAACTAAAAAACTATTAGAGCTAAATAGATTACTAAGAATTCTAGTTGGCCTATACACTGGGCACTGCAGACTTAATCACAACCTACACAGACTCGGAATAGCGGATAACGCTGAATGTCGACTGTGTTTGGAGGAAGATGTACCTGTCCTGCTGCAGAAAGAACCAGGTTCTCACTTTTTGGTAAAGGGCAACTGCTGCCAGAGGTTCTGGACAACCTCCCACCTAATAAGGTAGTCGGCTTTATCAAAAAGCTGAACCTATTGGGTGAAATATAATTAGAAGTGAGCCACAATAGACAGATGGTCACAGTGGAGGATCCGATTTAAAATCAAAATTTTGAAAAACCAAAAAAATACGTCCTTACTTTTTTGGATTTGGAAACAAAATGGGGGGATCAAGACCCTCTATGAAAAATTAGGTCATTTTTAGACCACCCTAGTGCACACGACTGGTTTAAATCCTACCTCACAAATAGAAAACAATATGTTGAGATGTTTCACAGTGAAGAAAATGGAAGTAGGCATTGCTCTGATACTCTGAACGTAGAGGTAGGATGAGTACCTCAGGGAAGTAGCACCTGTACTATTCTCTCTCTATGTTTATCCAATTCATCAAATAAGGTGTATACATTCTCTATCGATGTATTAAAAAACTTCTATTTCGCTTAGTAGTAAATGTTTTTTTATTTTGAAACTCAACAGGTTGCCTGTTTTATTCTCATCACATAACAAAATTTACGATCAGAGAAACTCAAGATTTTATATTTTCAAATAAACAAATGCATCAAAACGGCAGCATCACACAGCTCTCTGCTTTTTAGCAGTTCTTTTAACATATCCCAAGCAGCAATTTTAGTAGTTTCTATGTAGTAGTTACCATTAGTGGAACTTTAAAGGTTCCCGCAACTAAGGATTGTTACGTAATGGGAACCATCCTTCTACTAAGCATTCACCAAAATGGGGAATAATAATTACGTAGCAAGTTACTATTCCAGTACTTCTACCATTACCATGTTGAGGACTAGGTTATTACGTAAACGGGATGTAACCAAGTAGTAGAAATTATTAACTTTTGGAACAACTCAGCTGACTGGAACGAGAGCGCAAACTATATATTTGGCTCTCTGTTATTCGAATAGCAAATTAATGAGTTATTGAGTTTGAGCACATAATATGTCCAAGGTCCAAGTTAAGGTGATATATATATATATATATATATATATATATATATATATATATATATATATATATATATATATATATATATATATTTATCTACACGCAGTCACTCAGCCTCCACACCATACATGGCCTACCAAAACTCCACCTATATACACGAAGTATTTAATTACATACTCTCAACGGTTAATTCAGCTTCCATTACCTCCGTAGGTTTAACTGGTATCCTTTGTATATATTTTGTACTTGTTTATGTAACCAGGCCTCCTTTTAAACATAACATGAGTTTACTGGGCCTCCAAACGGTTTTGCCACTTTTCCTAGACGTAATTTGCCCTTATATTGTGCAAGTGAAAGATAGATAAATACCTCCATTTAAAATACACCATAGTTGCGTGCCATACGGATTATTATCCGACGATGGGTGAGAAGAGTGGAGAGAAACGGAAAAATATATGGACAAGTACAACAATCTAGAGGCATAGACAAACAAATTAGTTAAAAATTTAAAAAGTTCTTTTATATTATATTATAAATTTTTATATTATAAAATAAATAATATAATATTAATAAAATAATCATCTAAGATTTTACGTATAGTACAGTTACTCTGTCATTTGACTTGTTAATAATTTCTACAAGAGATTTTCTTTTTTTATACTGCAGAGGGGTTTACCCGAAACATTAATTGATATTTTCCACAAATATGTCGTGTCCGCTACGGCCACTATGTTGAATAAATGAGTCAAAATAGGTTTTTATTAATTATCTCCTTTCCTGTTAGTTCTACCCTAAAATTAGGTATTACCAATATTGCAGAAAGTGAAAAAGTTACAACTTTTATTTAAACTATTTCTCTTAGTCGGGGAGCCCTCCCTAGCGGTACGTGCATCCCCCCCCCCCCCCCCCGATCCTTTAGGACAATGGTTTTCATAAAGATTAAAACCTAAGGAACAATTTAAGACATATCCCCCAAAAAAAAAACTGGCTGTACTTTGAAAATGGCGGCCATATGTTAAAAAAAACTGTTGCCAATTTCGTTTTTGTCATTTAACACAAAAACTAAAAAAGATGGACAAAAACTTTTATAAAAAAAAAACAACGTGCATAAAATTTTCTGCAATTTTGTACCTATACAATATTTTGATAGGAGTTACCATTTTTCAGATAAGCGAGTCCAAAATTAAGAAAACATGGAAATTCATATATCGTTAAATCAGGAAATAACTGACAATTATTGTAAGGCGTATAATACAACTTTATATTATTAACATAAAAATAAAATAAAATAAACTGAAATAAATTAATAATAATAATATTATAATTTGCAGACATTTATCTCGAAAACGGTAACAGTGGTATCTGGAAAACGGTAACTCCTATCCAAATATTGTATAGGAACAAAATTGTAGAAAATTGTATGCGCTTTGTTTTTTGTGCTGGTACCCCCGATTCTTTGCTCTACAGGCTGTATTAGTAGGGGTCGAGAAGAAAATGGATTATCCAGAAATCTTAACAAGGGCTAATAGTGTGTAGACAATATAATTCAACCTCAAAACGTTAAGCAAAGTTGGGAATATGGACAGAATTTATTGATATGGATAAGCGAAATTAGGATAAGTGACAGTTCCCAAAAAATAAGCCCCACTTTTGAGAACCATAAAACACCTGTAACTTTCATCTTTCGAATATGGAATGATGTACCGGCTGGTCAATAGTGGAGTAAATTTCGGTCCGAAATGTTCCGGTTTTTTTTTATCGGCGTAGAACCAGGTGACACCGATATATTCTTGTTGTGTATGTCATTAGCTATGCAAAATGGCTATTTACGACTTTTTTGATCGGTACCAAACTTTTGTATTGATAAAAAAGTCGAAAATTTTAAAATCTAGGAAAACTGTTTTTTTTTTGTATAACACTCAATATTTCCAAAACTACTGGAGATATCGACTTGATTTTTTTTTATTGTAAAGCTAACGCCTAAGCGCTTCTATTGACATTTTTTACTAACCCAAAGTTTATAAATTTGTTTGTAGGATAAATCAGAATGTGTCTGTTTATGTTTCTTGTAGTGAAATTTTCAGTAATTGACAAAAAATTTTATTTCAGAATTTTTTGTGTATTTTCAGTGAACAAAATGTAGTTAATACTTTGAAAAAGTTTAAAAAAAAAATCATATCTCTCCTAAATGGCACAGTTTTTGAGATATTCATTTTTATTTAAACGGCGCGACCCGCATGTTAGTCATCTATGCTTGAATTACTATATTGTACTCTGTAGTACGTGGAGCTTAATCGACCTATAAATGTCTCGTTTATTTTTTTTTAGCGTAGAACCAGATGAGACCCTGTAGATTTTGTAAAGTATGTTTTTTGGGACCTGTAATGGGCATTTACGATATTTTTCTGTGGTACAAAATATTTTTTATTTAGAAAAAACTTTAGAAATTGACTATTTAGAAGATTCGTGTTTTTTAACATTTACACCGCCATATCTTCAAATCTAATTGAGCTATCGATGTAATTTTTTTTTAAATTCAAATACACACCCAAGCGCTTCCAATGGTGTTTTTATTTCTATCGATTATTGCTATTATTTTCCTTAAAATTATTACTTCGCTGGCAATGCATTCATATTTTCACTAAGCGACAAACTTTATTTTTGCAAATTTTCATATATATGCAGCGAAGCAATTGTAGCCAAAATATTGAAGAAGTTTTTGAAAAAAAAATCCATCTAGGACTTATAGTTTTTTATTTATGAATATTTTTGTGACGCACTAGCAAATGGCTCATACACTCGGCAGGCGCGCGATTGTCACTGCATGATGAAATATCACGACTATAACAAAAATTTGGAGACAAGTAGAAAGTAACAATTTTAGTCAAAGCCCATCTTAACATACATGTTTATTATTTTATAAATTTTTAAATTTTAACGATAATTAAAAAAATTCCTCATAATCCTCAAATTCATCCATATATTCTAGACAATTATTGCACACGACACATTTACACTGCACACAACATTTTAAACCTTCCTTCACACAGTTACATTTTTTGTTATTGCAATTTTATCGGAACAATAATGGTCTATTTCGCTCCACTACAAAGCTTAGACTTATTGTGTACTACAAGGTGTGTCTAGAAATTCCGCAGATATAGACCCAAAACAGATGTGTGGAGTTAAAATAAGTCAATTGGATTAAATATATTTATATGCCAAAGTGCTTCGTTTGTTCCATATAAAAATAATTAAAACTTCAAACTACCCTTATCCTTACACGTATTAGCTCATATTTTTATCAGGAATGATACGGTCATTCGACTTTTGTTTTTTTTTTTTGCAAAATACATCTATTACCTGTATTTTGTTTCTCTTGCAAAATTTTGATAACTGACAGTCGGGATTTCCCGGACACGCGAAAATAAAAAGACGTTCTAAGAATATTAAAATACAGGGTGTCCGAATTGCATAGGCCAAACTTGACCAAGGAATACAACTTTTCAAAATAAGAAAAAAAGTTCCTATAAACATGGGTCGGGAAGTGCTTAGTTTCCGAGATACAGGGTGTTCAAATAATTCTCCTGAAAATGTTTTTTTATGAATATTTTCGAAACGTCTAAAGATAAACAAATGATAATAATAATAATGCCTCAAACATATAGAATTAATAATCTTCAAATGCATTTACGCGTTGCCAAAGTTAGGGATGTCGAGTGAACTGCTACATCTAGACAATTTTAAACAGCATGAGATATACAGCAAACGCTTTTAGCGCACTTTAGTGGCAAACGGCTGAACTAAATTTTATACGGCATCCAAGAGGAGGCAAATTGGCCTCCGTGAAGTTTTACCGGGAAAATATTTGTAACTATATTTATAACCTTTCTTGACATTTTACAATGGGTGGTCACTGGGCCTCCGTATACCGGAGGCCCAGTGACCTGGGAGTCCCAGTGAACCGTAAAATTTACATGGCCGAATGCCCACTTGTACCTTAAATATATATATATATATATATATATATATATATATATATATATATATATATATATATATATATATATATATATATATATATATATATATATATATATATATATAACAATCTAAATTTAGTAGGGCTTCGGACAAAGCCGAAGCCCTACTAAATTTAGATTGTTCTTTAACTAGTCGGACGTGACTATCCTTCATTATCATTATTTATATATTTATATATATATATATATATATATATATATATATATATATATATATATATATATATATATATATATATATATATATATATATATATATATATATATATATATATATATATATATATATATATATATATTGATAATTTACCGTTAAACGTGAGCGAAAACCTTTACTTTTTGTTAGACGGTGCCCCAGCACATAGTTCTCGTATGGTTAGAAATTGGCTTGACACCAATTTTCCTATGAAGTGGATTGGTCCCCGTAGCCCATTACATGAGTTTCCTCCAAGATCCCCGGATCTCACCCCGATGGATTTCTATTTTTGGGGTAACATAAAAAATAAAGTATACATTAATCGGCCTCGTACTGTGGAAGAATTGCGGCAACGAATTACAGAGGCATGTCAAAGTATCACAAGGCACGAACAGATAAAAGTGATTCGTCATGTTAGAAAAAGGGTAGAAGCATGCATCACATTGGATGACGGTTATGTTGAAGTTAGAAGAATTCATTAGTATAATTAATTAATTAAGTTATGATGACAAATGAAAAGAATAAAAATTCCATTATTTCATATAATTCCTTCAACAATTTATCATTACCACAAATGTATTCTTAATGTCAATTGTTTTTCTGTTAATACATTTATGTGATGTTTCTGTGTGTTATTTTTTTCTGTAGTACGCATGCCATAAAGAAGAAGTAAATGGGACACAATGTTAACATGAAATTAGATAAGGGAGAAAACATATTTCTTTATTTTCTGAGCAACTCTGCATAGGATTTGGATGAAACTTGTTTCAGGTATATTTTCGAGGGTGATAAATAAGAATATGACATCGATTTTTTTCTATCCGATTCGCTAATAAAAAATCGTAAAAATTTGCCCCTTTATTTATTTCCTGCAACGCACGCCTATAATTAAAATGTATTCTATTAGATTCTAAATATGCACTACCATGGTATATGTGGCCTGCCCAAATTAGAAAACGATCTGTCAAGTAATAACATAGATACAGGCTTGTGTCCACGAAATTGTAGCCACACTGTATATGTCAGCAAAGTATTTGTCACATATTAGAGGTGGCAAAAACCAAAATTATTTCCCTACAAGTTACATTTCCCATAAAGTAGCAGATGCCACCAACGTTATAGTTGTTGCTACTTTAAAAGTGGTGACGGGAACTACAACAATTTCACTGTGTAGTTATATTTACCTAGATGTAGGAAATGAGACCAATGACGCTATAAGATCTTGGTAACTATTGCTACCAACTTATTTTCATGTTGGTACAATTGGCAGATACGAGTTAGGTAATTTCTTTTTTTTTGAATCACAAACCACCCATACCTATAGACTTTCAACTTATATGGAAGCAAATAGAATCACTTTGTACGGTCACGTGATGTAAGTGTAGTTGCGCTTCCAACCCAGAGATGTCGCGCTCTAGAGTAATTTTATCAATAGTGTTGGTAGCAAAAAAAATAGTTGGCAGCGACGTGGTGTCACAAACGTCAAAGTTATGGTCAAAGTTGTTTATTGTTTGGAAATGGGATATAAAATGTTGTGTTATTAATTGTGAGGACAGTATGATTCATAAGCATCGGTTCCCTCATCCATCTAAAGACCTCAATAGATTTTAAAAAGTGGTTAAGAGTAATCAACAATCCACCGTTTGTCATCGACATTTTGAAAGCCGGTATTATTTATGCGGAAGGTGCTTTACAATGGTGATCTAATAAAACACTTTTTACTTTGTTTTTTATCGCTAATGTATTGTAAGTAAACTTTACTGCAGTTTCAACATTAAGCGTTCCATTTTGAAACGAGGATCTCTTGTGAAATGTGAAATATTTGAAAATGACACGCTTAGTGTTGAAACTGCAGTAACGTTTAGTTACAATAAATTAGTGATAAAAAATAATGTAAAAAGTGATTTATTAGATCATCATGATTAATTAATTATTTCAAAGAAGGGCTTCCACTATTCAGTTTTAATTAATATATGTTATTCAAACCTCTTGAATCATTAATTTTATTACCCAAAATATTTTGTTTCTGCAGCATAATTTCAGTGTCTTTGAAACTGTGCTAGTCATATTTTGATATTTAATTATCAAATGTGGCATAGTACTGCTTTTAAAAGCATTTAAATGAGATTTAAGATTATTTAAAACTTCCCGCCGGCCGCCAATATAGCTCCGCTTGCGCTTCCAACCACCAGAGGCGCTTCAGTTTTGATCCCATTTGAATGTACGGCAGTAGAACGTCTATAGGTGTGGGTTGTTTTTTTGAATTGGCAACACAGTAATAACTGTTAAAGTGTCACTGTGTGTGATGTGGATTAAAAATAATTATTATACTTTTACAAAGTACTTTTTATTATCTGATATTATTAATTAAGTTGTTAATAAACTAGTGCAAGTAAAATATTTGTTTTTTTACTGAAAACGATGTTGTACAATTTATGTCTTGCAATTGTATTTATTAACGTAAGGTATGTAATAATAATAATGGAAAGAATACATAAGAGTTTTCATATTTTAGTGATCAGTTTATATTTAATTTCATTCAGTTCAATTTATTGTACACTGCGCGTTATATTAATGTGTACACTTCGATTTCATCAATGCAAAAAAGACTAGACTGGTCACATTTGACAATAATAAAATCTATCACAAATCAGTATTTCAAACAATAACGATGTCTAGACAGTTAAGTAATATTCAGAAGCTTGAAAGAACATCACAATCTACCAATAAATTTAGTTAATGGTTTTCAGTTCACAAGTGGTGTACCATATATTTATAAGCCGTGCAGTGTACACAAACAATGTCTTATGCCGTTATACCGACTAATGAAACCGTTAGACGCAGTTGCCTAATAACAAAACAGACACTACTTAATTTTGAAACTACATTGTTTACATGCTTTTTCCATGTTAATTTTTGGTCTATGATCACTCCTAAAAATTTGGTTTCCGCAACTTGTTCGATTGATTTATGATCTATTTTTATTAGTGGGCTATAGTTGTAACTTATATTTTTTGTTGAAATAACATGAAAAATGTTTTGTTCAGATTGAGCGCTAACCCGTTATTAATGCACCAGTGATATATTTCATTTGCGCACCGATTTAACGTGACTGTTGAGTTAGCAAGGTCTTTTTTAGAAATAATTTGATTTGTGTCATCTGCATAAAGTATCATTTTGTCTGAAGATGAGCATGAAAGTACAATATCGCTCATAAATATTAAGAATAGTGGAGCCAGTACCGATCCTTGGGGTACACCTGTAGTAACCGGTGCTGGCCGTGACTTATACTTATCTATAGCTACGATCTGCGACCTATCATTTAAATAGGAGGAGGCCCATTCGTGTGTGACGCCTCTGATACCATTACGGTATAGTTTTTCCAGAAGTAGATCATAGTCGACGATGTCGAAAGCTCTACTCAGATCGAAGTAAAGAGCTACCGGAGTCTGTTTATCATTGAGGTTCGTATATATGCTATAACTATATAGTTTCAGTTGATCTGTTCTGTCTAAACCCATGCTGACAGTTTGGTATCAGTCTGTTTTGTTCTATAAAGCTAGTTAGTCTTGCATTATAGCTATAGTCTATAATTTTTGAAAATTGTGATTGCAGACTCACATTTCTATAGTTCGTGGACTCGTTTTTAGACTCTTTGTGTTTATAGATTGGTATAGATTTGGATTTTTTCAATGCGTCAGGGTACACACCGGTACAAAATGATACATTTATTATGTGTGCTATAGGGAAGGAGATTATATCGCTTACTACTTTTAAGGTTTTACCGTGAATTTTATCGATTCCTGGAGTTGGTTTTTGTGTGACCTTATTGATAATATTCTGAATTTCACATGGGGTGGTAGGGTGCAGAAAAAAAGTGGTGCTGCAAACGGCGCCAGTTTCAACTCATCAAAATTAAGTTTATTTATTTTTATATCTAAAAATACCTCGTTAAAGTGGTTACACAATATACTTTGGTCAGTGATGACTTTATTGTTTATTGTAAGTTCTAATGTTGAATTTTTGTTTAAGTTGTTTTTTGTGTCGTTTATAACTTTCCAGCTTTCTCTACTTACATTGCTCGCATTGACTATTCTTCTGTTATTGTACTCCGCTTTGTGCTTACTAATAGATTTTTTATATATTGTTTTTAGTTCTTTGTGTTTTGCTTTTATTATGTGATTATTTGTTGTTCTTGCAAGTTTAGATAAGTTGCAGAGAGTTTGATTCAGTTCCCTAATCTCGTTGCTAAACCACGGTTTTTTATTTTGTCTGATGGTTATTTTCCTGACGTGAAAGGCGTTTATATAATGAAAATTAAATGTTGTGTAGAAAGCAGTAAATGCCGCAATTACATCGTTATCATGTTTGAATGTATCAGCCCATGTCTCCTTTTCTACCAGGTTCCTAAATGTCATCAAGTTACCATCTGAGTAATCATGTCTGTAGACAACTCTTGTACTTTTGGTATTACACTTTGGTAGTTTAAAATTGCAAACCTGAAATGTATGGTCTGATAAGTGTGTATCTCCAACGTAGACAGAGTTAACAATGATATTAGAGAACATTACGTCAATGCCTTTTGTAATACGTGTGGGTTTATCAATATGATTTTGCATCCTGAATTCACTAAATATATTTAAAATCTTTTTTGCCTCATTGGTATCAACTAGGAGATCAACATTTATATCACCACATACCACGTAGTAGCAGTTTACATTATAGGCGGTGGTAACATTCTTTTTTCATCCAGCTCAGGTCTGGGTTCTTCGGTATTCTGGTGTCTGCTCAGGAAGTCGGGTAACTCGTGTTTCCCAGCACAGTGTTCGATATCAAAGTTGTATTCTTAAAGAAGGAGTGACCATCGTCCACCAAACTTCGTTTTAAAATCTTGATTTTTGTGAAGCCATAACAGCGCTCGATTATCTGTTCGATGTAGGAACTTGGTGTTTTCTAGGTACATCTTGCATTTCTTGATATATGTGACTATGGCGAGACATTCTATTTCATTTATATGGTATTTCTTTTCTGCAGGTGTTAAACATGCGCTTGAAAATGATATGATATGTCTTGTTCCGTCTTCTCCCATCTGATATACCACAGTCATCGATCCGTCTGTCTGTAGTATGAATTTTTTCGTAAAATCGGGTCTGTGTAATTCCAATGTCCTAAATAATTTAATTCGTTCGTTGCTATGTTACATTTCTCTGGGGAGATTTTCAGGTTGTGTAGTCGGATTCTCTCGAAAACAAGCTGTAGATGGGTCCTGTGTTCTTCAAGTGTTTTGCTGTAGATTATTATGTCATCTAAATAAACTTGAATGAAGTTATGTATGTACCCAGAAAGTACGTCCCTGACCATAAAATTTTGAAAAGTAGATGGGAGCAGTTTTCAGTCCAAAATTAAGGCATAACGTTAAACTGATACGAAGCACCATCTGGGGTAGTGAATGCGGTATAGGCTTTCAACTCAGGGTCCATTGATATCTGTCAATAACCAGACGTAAGGTCGAGCAGGGTAAATATTTTTGTGTGTCCAAATATTTTTATTGTTTAACCAATCGATATATCAAGGATGTTTTCCAAATATATTTAAAACTGCGCTAGTTATCCCTCTATATAAAAAAGGCGATGTTGAAAATGTCGACAACTACAGGCAAATATCTTTGCTTAATACGCTAGCTAAATTATTAGAAAAATTATTATCTAACCGCCTCTCGACTTATCTAGAAAGTAATAATATACTTTCTAGTTTCCAACATGGATTTAGAACCAACAAGTCAATAGTGACAGCAGCTTGCGATTTATTAAATTACGTTTATCAACAAGTAGATAATGGTAGATGTGTTGCTTCTCTATTTTTTGACTTGTCTAAGGCATTCGATTCAGTAAGCTCCGAATTTCTAATAAAAAAATTGATTAGTATTAATTTGCCTAACAACATAATCAAATGGATTAAATCGTATCTGGAAGAGCGAACCATGGTCACTAAAGTTAATAGCACCACATCTGCACCACATGACGTTAAGCTTGGGGTTCCACAGGGTTCGGTGCTGGGACCACTGCTATTTCTGATATTTATAAATGATCTGCCAGAACATATCACTAGTGGTATTCTCACAATGTACGCGGATGATACTACAATAACTGTATCCGCAGAATCCCCTCAGGCGCTTGAATCAGCAATAAAATGTGCAATATGTGGATTTGACACTTGGTGTCAACGAAAAAAAGACTAATCATGAACAGTAAGAAAACCAAATGCACACATTTTTTTATTCGAAGGGATATTACGAGTGATATTCAACTGGTAGATGGTATTGAATTTTCGGATTCAGTAGTGTTTCTAGGTACTCACCTGAATAATAGACTTACCTGGGATGATCAGATTGACAATGTTAGTAAAAAACTAAATAGGGCCTACTACGCCATTTTACAAATGAAAGACACCTTGGATATCTCGGGTCTTTTAAATATATACTATGCAATGGCATATTCACACATCTCCTTGAATATTATTAGCTGGGGTCGTGGTAAAGACTTCAGTAGAATTTTCATTGCATAGAAGAAAATTCTAAGATTAATATTTAATATGAAAACTAATGAAAGTTGCCGACAAGTGTTTAAAGATAAAGACTTGTTAACTGCACCTGCTATTTATATATATAAATGTTTAACCTTCGTACAAAGAAATCTTCATTTATTTGAAGCTAATTCCGCTGTCCATGATCACAGTACAAGGCATGGCAATCTTTTACGTATCCCCCGACACAATACCACTGCATTTAAACGATCACCAACCTATAATTATATAACATTTTATAATAAACTACCAGCCCATGTAAAGAACATATCTAATTATATGATATATAAAAAGGAAGTTAGAACTTTACTTTCTAATGGATGCTATTATAGCGCTGGCGAATTTTTAAGTGGTACTTTTTAAATATAGTATCTAATATGTATATTGACTGGATATTTGCAAGAAATGTGTATGTTACTTATGTTATATGTTATTTTATTTTGTTGCTTGTCATTATTTTATTTATTTATTTTATTTTACTTCCACGTCCAGTGGAAGTATAGTAACGACAAAAAATTTTTTATTGTCCAAATAGGCTTAAAATGTCATGAAACGTCGAGATTTTAAGTTTGAGCGAAAAAAAAATTTCTGTCTGTCTGTCTGTAACTTTTTTTTGTGCGCACGTTTACTCTGGAACCGTTTAAGATATTGACTTGAAATTTGGTACACATATGTACTTTGACGAGATCTAGAACTAGATTATATTTTCATCTTGTTCCGTCGAAGGGTTGGGGGGTAAATTGGGGTAAATTTGGGGTAAATGGGTAAATTAAGCAGGTAAGAGTTCATGAAATTGGTATTTAGTATATACAAGAGAAGTTAAGGTCTCAAAAAAATTTTTGGCATTAGCCACCCCCATTACCACCCCCACCTCCTTATTAAAGGGGATGAAAAAAAAATTGTGATTTAGTATATGTACAGGAACCAGAAACTTCAAAATATTTTTTTACTTCATCCACCCCCCTACCGCCACCCCCACCCCACTACCGATGTGGGGTATCGTTTTATGGGTTTTTGGGGTAGAGGATTTCAAATATTATGTTATTAAAGTTCCATAAACAATTATTCTCACATACAAAGTTTTTTCGTTGTGAGTGACTTGGATAGAGAATCTGGATGTGGAAGTAGTGATTCCTTGTATGGTAATCATGCTCTTGATCATGTCTGTTGAACAGTTCATAGTTATTTTTTATAAAGATTGTAGCCTCTAAGATATAAAGACTAATTACAGTAAGTATTTTTTTCTCAATAAAAATGTTCTTGCAACTATCCCTTTGTTTTAGATTAAATATATTTCGCAGACACTTTTTCTGTAATATCAGGATTCTTTCTACATGACTAGAATTGCCCCAAAAAATAATCCCATAACTAATTTTGGAATTAATGTATGCATGGTATGCAGTTAGAGCTGTTTTAATGTCTACGCTTACAGATAATATTCTCAGTGCATAGCTGTATATTGCCATAGCTTGGGAAAGTTCCTCGATATGGCAGTTCCAGTTCAGTCCACGATCTAATGTTACTCCTAGGAATGACAAAGTTGATTCTGAGCGTATCTCAGTATTTTTATATGTTAAAGTGAGGTTTTCATCTTTCCTTTTGTCAAATTTAATTAGTTGTGTCTTTTCAATATTTAATGTTAGGTTGTTGTTGGAAAACCAGTTGTCAAGTTACTTAAAGAGTCCTTCATCTGATGCATACATGATTCTAATGTTGGTTCACTGAAAACCAGAGATGTGTCATCCGCGTACAGGATCATTCTTTGCTCAACTACCTTTGGTAGTTCATTTGTATATAATATATATAGAAGAGATCCTAGTATGGATCCTTGTGGGACACCTTTCTTTATTACTTTCTCTTCTGATTTTATTAGATACCCATCTTCATCGAATTCTACCGTACGTTGTTTTCTATTGTGCAGGTATGATTCCAATAAGCGTAATGATTCCATAAAGTTCCATTGAGTCCGTTGTGGGAAATGAGAAGTGTCTAATTTATTGGAACTACTCTTTTCCCACCGTCAGGCAAATACAAGCCAACAAGCCTGACGTAGTACTCTTCGACCATCAACTCAAGACAATGTTCGTCGTGGAGTTCTCGGTTCCCGCGGAGAACAACATTGTCTTGAAGGAGGAGGAAAAACGGACAAAATATCGAGATATGCTCTTCGAACTTCCAGACCATACTGTTAAGATAGTGGTACATAAAACGATACCCCACTACCGATGTGGGGTATCGTTTTATGGGTTTTTGGGGTAGAGGATTTCAAATATTATGTTATTAAAGTTCCATAAACAATTATTCTCACATACAAAGTTTTTTCGTTGTGAGTGACTTGGATAGAGAATCTGGATGTGGAAGTAGTGATTCCTTGGGCAGCGGTATTTTATGTGTGTATACCTTTTATGACTTTTTATATCTGTATTTTATACGGCTTACATGAATAAATATTTTTTTTTTTTTTTTGTGAAGCCAGTCGCCCTTCTCTCTGTCTCCGATGCCAAGAGGGTACGCTGGTAATACCAGAGACCACTCCCTACGCTGTAGGGTCAGTGGTCACTGGGTCCGCGAATCGTGTGCTCTGAGCAGGCGTTACGAGCCAAGGATAACGGCCTTCTGCATTCTTCCGGCTAAGATTTCTGCCGAGTTTCGGCATGCCGGTATCGTCTTCAATTCCGAAAGCAGTGTGCGCCTCACCCCACCTAGGCATCCTATGATAAGAACCACTAGTTTAACAGTGTGGTCCGGATAGAGTCTATGGAGTTCGAAGAGAAGATCTCGATATTTAGTCCGTTTTTCCTCCTCTTTCAGAATAATGTTTGTTTCCCCTGGGGCGGAGAATTCAATGACAAACATTGTCCTAAGTTGGTGGTCGAGGAGGACTAAATCAGGTTTATTGGCCTGTATTTGCCTGAGGGTGGGAAACGAGTAGTTCCAATAAATTAGGCACCGCTCATTCCCCACTACGGACTCAATATCCCCCGGAGCGTAAGGCAGCACTGGTGTCTCGTCTATCCCATACGTATGCCGCAGATGATAGTACAGCACACGTAATGCTCCATCATGTCTGTGGATATAGGCCGAGACAGAGTATGTCGGACAAGCCGACAACAGGTGCATAAGTGTCTCCGGCGCCCTTCGGCAGGCCCTACAGTTTACATCAGGTACCTCTATACCCAGGACATGACTTCGATAGACGAGTGTGTTACAGACACTATCCTGGCAAGCCATGGTCTCAGACTTCAGCCCAGCTAACCTTAGGAAAGCAAAGGTCAGCTTCTCAGATAAGCCCCTGTCTTCGATGTTCTTGTAGAAGACTCCATGCAAGGGCTTATCTTTATGCAGCTGCAGAAATTTATATTGCTCTGCTGCTTTTGTATGGGCTTTTAGCTGAGCGGGTTCCAGCTCGCTGACAGAACTCGGGTTTACCCGCCCAGTGTCGAAGTCGAGACCAAGTTCATCGGCTGCTCGTTGTGCTGCCTTGAATAAGAACGCTCCTGTCCCTGCATTTTCATGGTCGCGAACCATGCAGAGAAGGGGATCCGAACTCTTGATGATCTTGCAAGCTCCATCCAGAGCCGACCTGCTATGTAGATACTCCAAACTCAAGAGTCCACGGCCTCCCTGCTGTCGTGAGAGATATAACCGCGGAACGGACGATTTTGGATGCAAACTTCTGTTGAGATGCATCATCTTTCGGGTTCCTACATCGAGTTGGCGCAACTCGCCTTGTGTCCATTTCACTACCCCAAAGGAGTGTAGCAGGATCGGAACGGCAAGCATGTTAGTTGCAGACACCTGCATTATTATTATTATTATTTTTTTTTTTAGCCAGCTAAAAACCAGTCACCCTTCTCTGTGGCTCCGACCCTCACAGAGGGGAGCTGGTAGTACCGGTAGCCACTCCCCACACCCGTGGGGTGCCGGCTAAGACCTCTGCCGAATTTCGGCATGCCGGTATGATCTTAAGTTCCGAAAGCAGTGTGTGTCTCGTTCCACCGAGGGCTCCTATAATCAGTACCACTATCTTAACAGTATGGTCTGGAAGTTCGAAGAGCATATCTCGATATTTTGTCCGTTTTTCCTCCTCCTTCAAGACAATGTTGTTCTCCGCGGGAACCGAGAACTCCACGACGAACATTGTCTTGAGTTGATGGTCGAAGAGTACTACGTCAGGCTTGTTGGCTTGTATTTGCCTGACGGTGGGAAAAGAGTAGTTCCAATAAATTAGACACTTCTCATTTCCCACAACGGACTCAATGGAACTTTATGGAATCATTACGCTTATTGGAATCATACCTGCACAATAGAAAACAACGTACGGTAGAATTCGATGAAGATGGGTATCTAATAAAATCAGAAGAGAAAGTAATAAAGAAAGGTGTCCCACAAGGATCCATACTAGGATCTCTTCTATATATATTATATACAAATGAACTACCAAAGGTAGTTGAGCAAAGAATGATCCTGTACGCGGATGACACATCTCTGGTTTTCAGTGAACCAACATTAGAATCATGTATGCATCAGATGAAGGACTCTTTAAGTAACTTGACAACTGGTTTTCCAACAACAACCTAACATTAAATATTGAAAAGACACAACTAATTAAATTTGACAAAAGGAAAGATGAAAACCTCACTTTAACATATAAAAATACTGAGATACGCTCAGAATCAACTTTGTCATTCCTAGGAGTAACATTAGATCGTGGACTGAACTGGAACTGCCATATCGAGGAACTTTCCCAAGCTATGGCAATATACAGCTATGCACTGAGAATATTATCTGTAAGCGTAGACATTAAAACAGCTCTAACTGCATACCATGCATACATTAATTCCAAAATTAGTTATGGGATTATTTTTTGGGGCAATTCTAGTCATGTAGAAAGAATCCTGATATTACAGAAAAAGTGTCTGCGAAATATATTTAATCTAAAACAAAGGGATAGTTGCAAGAACATTTTTATTGAGAAAAAAATACTTACTGTAATTAGTCTTTATATCTTAGAGGCTACAATCTTTATAAAAAATAACTATGAACTGTTCACCAGACATGATCAAGAGCATGATTACCATACAAGAAACAAAAATAATTTAACTTTAGACCTGACCAAATATAGTTTTATACAAAAAAATGTTCAACATTCTATAAAGAAAATATGGAACAAACTTCCACTATCCTTAAGGAATTTATCAAATAATAAATTAAAATATAAACTAAAAATCTTTCTTCTCGATAAAGCATACTACAAACTAAAGGATTTTTTTGATGACTCAATATCTGTGATATAATAGTTACTACTAGTATTTATATAAATTGTACATGAAAATGTATACTTTTTAATTTAAGCTTTATACATTTATAATGTTAATTAATTAAACCCACTGTGATATTTATTATATGGTAACTTTTAAACGTGTATGTTCACATATGATTTTATACTATAATCCGCTGTGAAATATTTCTATTTTTATTTTTATTTAAATTGTAATTCATTTTTTTTTTTTTGACATGTTCTATACCCCTATGGGTCACTTATGAGAACTAATAAAGAGTATCTATCTATCTATCTATCTATCCCCCGTAGCGTAAGGCAGCACTGTGTCTATCCCATACGAGTGCCTTAAATGGTAATAAAGCACTCGTAATGCTCCGTCGTGCCTTTGGATATAGGCCGAGACTGCATATGTCGGGCAAGCCGACAGCAAGTGCATAAGAGTCTCTGGCGCCCTGCGGCAGGCCCTGCAGCTGACATCAGGGACCTCTATACCCATGACACGACTACGATAGACGAGGGTGTTAAATACACCATCCTGGCAAGCCATTATGAATCCCTCGGTCTCAGACTTCAGCCCGGCTGACCTTAAGAAGGCAAAGGTCAGCCTTTCGGATAAGCCAAGGTTTTCTATATTTTTATAGAAAACTCCATGCATTGGCTTATCCGTGTGCAGCTGCAGAAAGTTGTTGTGTTCTGCAGCTTTAATTTGGGCTTTTCGCCGAGCAGGTTCCAACTCGGTGACAGAGTCGCGATTTACCCGCTCGATGTCGAAGGATAGACCAGTTCATCGGCTGCTCTCTGTGCTGCCTTAAACAGAAAGGCTCCTACCCCTGCATTTTCATGATCTCGGAACATGCAGAGGAGGGGATCCGAACTCCTGATGACCTTACAGGCTCCATCCAGAACCATCCTATTATGGAGACTCTCCGAACTCAAGAGTCCACAGCCTCCCCGATGTCGTGGGAGGTATAGCCGTGGAACAGACGATTTAGGATGCAAACTCCTATTGAGATGCATCTTCTTGCGGGTTCCTACGTCGAGTTGACGCAACTCTTCTTGAGTCCATTTCACTACTCCAAAGGAGTAGAGAAGGATCGGAACGGCAAGCATGTTGGTAGCAGACACCTTGTTCTTCCCCGACAGTTCTGAAGACCAGATCTGTCAGAGTCGGTGCTGATACTTGCCGCGGAGAGCGTTTTTCACTACACTCACTTCTTGGGTGGAGCGTTGCTCGACACCCAAGTAAGTGTACGACTCTCCGGCATCTAGATGATGTAAGATGCTTCCGTCCACGAGCGCGTCCTCTCCGTAGTTCCCGCATCGTCCCCTCTTGAGATGGACCAGTGCACATTTGTCTAACCCGAACTCCATGCCGACAACCTGCGTGTACTGCTGTACCACCCTGAGGGACTGGTGTAGGTCCCTCTCTCCGGAGGCATAAACTTTAAGGTCATCCATATAAACCAGATGGGTGACCTTATGTCTCCTATCGCCAGGGGTACCGCAGTTGTATCCATGAGTTTTCCGGAGCGAAACGGATAGTGGCAGTAGTGAGATGCAAAATATAAGGGGCCCTTCCGGGGAGCTGTGAGACCTTGACGCGGGTGGAGGGGCTTAATCCGTCACATTTTCGGGTGACATGCTGGTGGAAGCCCTGCTCTCGTAGGGTAGCAGGTTGTAAGGTCTCGTAGGTCTCTTTGGGGTCCCGCGGGGCTCCCCGCCGGCTCGACCTCGGCACTGTGACGGAAACTAAGGACAGCTCAACCCTCAGGATCCACGCCGTAGGCGTGGCTACGGGAACTGGCGCACCCGAGGTATCCGAGCTCCGAATGAGCCGTGCCACTCATTCACTGAATACCGTAATCTCAGCCCACGCTTCAACGACATCTGCGGAAAAGGAAAAATGGCACCGCAGGGGAATGTCGCATGGTAACTGAGACTGGGGAGCTTGCCTTAACCGGCCGGCTTGCGAGGAGGCAACCTCTATAAAACAACCGACAGCGAAGTCGTAAAAACCTGTGGGGCACCTGGCGCACCCCACAGTATAAATGCCTTGCTTTCGGGATGGGCGTCACCCGGGAGTCGACCTTTAGTTCGACCCTACTCGTGGGACATATATGGAATCTACCAGTAAACCTAAAACGGACGGAAACACCACGACGGATACAGGCACGAACAATGATATTCTTATTGACTTTGTTAGCATGGACGAGAACGAGGTCTTCGCGAGAAGGAGCTCACTCCAACATAGCCCGACGAGGAGCAGATGCTCCTCAACAGGTACGGCAGACAGACCGGAGGTGATTGCAATGGATGGAACCAATGACGACAACAGCGCGAAAGTGGTCCCCCGCCATAGTAGGATTAACGATTAACTGTAAAGAAATATTTACTTCTAATAAATTGCTGACAGTAATTGGACTCTATATCTATGAGGTAGTAGTGTTTATAGTAGAAAACCCACTTTTCTTTAATAGTCACAATCACGTTTATGCAACACGAAACAAAGAAAACTTAAAACTTGATAAGGTCAATTATGCATATTTACAAAAAAATGTGCAATATACTAGTATAAAAATATGGAACAGAATACCTTTACAATTAAGAAATCTTCCCAAACATCAACTAAAAAATAAATTAAAACTCTATCTTCAAAGTAAAGCATATTACTACCTACATGAGTTTCTAAATGATACTGATGTCTTTAATATAGGCCGTGAGTACTAGCTTAAAATACTTTATATATCTACATCCCATATAAAAAATTCTTTTCTCTTTCTTTTTATCAAAATAGATTGGAAGTACTTTCAAAGCTAATCCTAAACTCTAAGATTTAATGTTAACTGTTAGTTATGTATCGTTTGTCTGCAAATTTTTGTTGAATGATCTTTGTTTGTTCTATACCATAATACTGCGTATTTATTGTGTATTTAGTGTGTTTTAATTAACGGATTCATACCTAGGTTAAGTACTATTTTTATTCTTATTGTCTATTTTATATGTATGATGTAATGTATGCTATTTGACACGTTCTATGTCCACACTAATTGGAAAATACTGAACAAATAAACACTATTCTATTCTAACGTATTCGGCCAATTACAAAGATCCAACTCTGCCAGTTATAAAAAGAGGAAATTCGACAAGACCGTCGAACATGATGCGGGCACAGTGGACCCTGTGGCAACCATCCTCGAAGAAGTAATCAAGTCGGTAAGGAGCTGCAGTCAATATCTCGACCAGAAAATAACGGAGAACCCCAACACTAAAAGGGAGATCAAGGACATTGCAGCAAAACTGAGAAATGGAACAGCCACGCTAGGGGGTACCGTTATCAAGGCATGGATTGACAAACATAAAGTGATTGCCACTGAGGCTTTCATGACAGACACGAGGCTGCCAACAAAGCCTTCAACCAAAGAGGCCGGGACACAGACGACACCATGGCATGGTGCAAAATCGGTGCTGTCATCCCTTGAAGGGATTGACACACTAGAAGCATGGAAAGAGGCTGATAAGAAGGACTGGAGCGAAGAGGTGTTTACCAACACCGAGGAGAAATCAGGCAGCCCACTGGACACCAAGGACAATGTAGTTAAAGTGGTTCTGATCGAACCAGACGACACCACAATGGACAAAGGCGTACAAAGGGAATATAGAGATAGATTCCCGGACCTAGTCGGAATAGAGGAGAAATTCGAGGTGATCGAGCAACGCACTAAAGTTCGGTCCCAAACGCAATGCGCTAACAGGAAAGTGATCAGGGTAGCCCTCGATGGCACAATCGAGGACACCTGGGAGAAGTTACAACTGATCAAGGCAGAAACTAACAGAGACGAATGGGTGGCATTACACCATATTAACGCGATAGGCCCAAAGAGCTTCCGAAAACTTGTAGAAGCGACATTTCATAACACAGACACCAAAGCAGAAATCTATGCGACTAAAAAACCGCAAAGAGTTAGCAAAGGCCAAAAGAGGAATTGGAGCACGTATGCGCTCATCGTAGAACAAAAAGGAAAAGAATACAAAGAGGTCCTAAGCAACGTCAAGGACTGCATAAAAGGAAACGCTGCTACTAACAGCATCAGAGGCATCAAGAGTACCAAAGATGGTAAGCTTGTGATAACACTGGACAAAAATGAGGAAGCCCTCAACGAGATCCAGAAAGCAATCAAGACTCCGAACGAAGAGGTTAGCCTACACACCATGGGGCTGGATGAGGACATGGAGACACTCCATATAAGAGGCATCGACGCGGCCACCGCGAGGGACGAAGTTATTAACGCGATCGAGTGTAAGGTCGGTAGCCTGGACAAAATAAGGTACAAACTTAGCGAGCTTAGAGCCAACGCGCGTGACACCCAGGCAGTGACTCTCCGAATCAATAAGAGCGACGCGGCAAAACTACTTGCCAGCAAACATATAAGGATCGGGTACATCAAATTCTCAGTCGAGAAGAGGGTGGCGCTAACCAGGTGCCATAAATGCTGGGCCTATGACCATGCAGTCGCGGACTGCAAGGGCCCTGACAGGTCTGGCATGTGCTACAAATGCGGCTCAGATGGACACCTCTCTAAAAACTGTCCCAACCCTGAACGTTGTCCCACGTGTTCCGAAGAGGGCATAAAGCCGGAGACGGTAAATGCCCTGCATTCAGACAAGCGCTAACACTGGCACGAAGTAAGTAAGTAAGTTTTATTCCGTTTCATTGGACATATTACATTAGCATAATAATATGTATAAAACAGGTCATTAAAAGACAAAAATACAGTAAATTCAAACGAACACATTACAATGTATATAAAATAGACGTCAGCACATTATATCCTAATTAATAGTTTAAAAATTCTAAAAGAGAATAAGGTTCAATATCACAGATATACTTGAAAGCTTGCCTTTTGAAAGAGTTCTGGTGAAAGGTTTCTTTTAGATTTATTGGCAGAGTATTATAAAATTTGATTGCGGAGTAATATGGTCCCTTTTCAGTGATAGTCAGACGATGCTGCGGAAATTGAAAATTATGAAGGAAAGTTAAGCCCTTTCGGAACACCGGAGGGACCACAAGCGGTAGAACCCCCGCAGAAAACCGCAATAGTGAGAAAGCCGACCTGCTTCCTGCAAGTCAACTTGAATAGGAGCCGTGAAGCTCAGGATCTCCTCTACCATGCTAAGGAGGTCCATAAGGCAGATGTCCTACTGACTACCGAGCCCAATAAAAGGCACGTTAGCGACGATGGCAGATGGATTAAAGACAACAGAGAGGATACGGCAATACGAGTCTACAACAGGAGCGTCTGCAATCCCGGCGGCGCCGACGGCATCTCTTGGTGCATCGTCGATGGCGTTGGGATTTTCTCCTGCTATAAGACCCCGAACTGTACCATCGAGGAATTCGCGAACTTCCTAGATGAACTCACGACGTGCGTCAGGGCCCTTGGGCACACACGGGGAGTCATTATCACGGGTGATTTCAATGCAAAAAATCCATTGTGGGGTTCTGTCATACAAGATGCAAGAGGTCAAATGCTGGCCGAATGGCTGGCGGGCCACAATCTCATTGTGGCAAACGTATGCAACGAGGCCACATTCAAAAGGGGTGACAGCGAGAGCGTAATCGACATCACGTTCGCCAACGCCGAGCTGGCGAGAAAAATTCGCGATTGGCGCGTACTGGAAGATGAAACTCTCAGTGACCACCAACTTATCACCTTTCGACTTCTTGAGGAGCATCCGCTAAACGCCCCAACACGGGAACCCCCCACCAAGGGAACTAGGTGGCGCTACAAGCCCGACAAGGAGGAGGCGGTCACTGAGAAACTACGGCACGAGCTGGGTCAACCCCACGATCCAAACGCCGACAACGTAATCGAGGCCCTAACTAGGGCCTGCAAGGCCGCGTTGCCAGCCGTGGGCCATCCACGTGGTAAACCAGCATACTGGTGGAACCGCGAAATTGCGCAACTACGCCAAAAATGTCTCAAACTAAAAAGGATCTGGACTAGATCCAAAACAGCGTGTTTCGTCGACGTAACCGCCAGAAACTATACGGCCTACCGAGAGGCCAGAAACGACCTACGTGCCAGCATCAAAGCGTCCAAGCGCAGATGCTGGAATGAAATCATCGAGAGCGTCGATAACGATATCTGTACGCCCAACAACGAACTGGATAAGGGCAATCGGGGACCCCCCACCACCCCCAGTTACAGCGGAGGAAATTAGCAACGCGGCTGTTAAGCTAAAATCCAATAAGGCCCCGGGGCCTCATGGAATACCCCCCGAGGTGGTTAAACTAGCGGTCACCCACCACACAGCCTACTTCGAGAACGTCTTTAATGGCATCTTTGTAAACGGAGAAATCCCCCACAGGTGGAAAAGAGCAGTATTAGTGCTTGTTCCCAAACCGGGCAAGCCGCCAGGTACGGCACCCAGGCCTATCTGCTTGATCGACACTACGGCGAAAGTCCTGGAACGCGTCATTGCGACTCGCCTCACCGCGGAACTCGACGCGAGAGGGGGCCTCTCTGACAGCCAATTTGGCTTTAGAGAGGGTTTCTCCACGACCGACGCTATCCAGGAGGTCATAAGAGTAGCACGCACCGCGAATGCGGGCAACTGGAGGCAAAGAGAGATCTGCCTAGCTGTGGCGCTCGACGTGAAGAATGCCTTCAACACGGCCCCCTAGGGCCCAATTGTTGAAGCGCTAGAACTCAAAGGGGTACCAGCGTACTTGGTACAACTTGTGAAGAGCTACTTCACGGAAAGATCTTTAATCATCGACGACCACGTCCGCAATGTCACGTGCGGCATTCCGCAGGGGTCGGTCCTGGGACCACTCCTGTGGAATGTTTTGTACGATGGCATCCTCGCACTAAAAAGCCCCGACATCTCTGATGACTGTCGACTCGTTGCATTCGCGGACGACCTTATCGTTATAGCCATAGACAAAATGGAGGAGCGCGCTATGACCAAGGCCGAAGCCGCCATACGTGCAATAAACAGGTGGATGGACAACCACAGCCTAGAAATTGCCCCTGAGAAATCGGAAGCAGTTGCGCTGACCGGGCACAAACGTGTGAACAACATGAGCGTCAATGTCCTTAATGCGGAGGTGACCGCTAAACCAGCTATAAAATACCTAGGGGTTTACATCGACCAAAAGTTGTCGTGGAACCGGCATGTTGATTACGCCACCGACAGAGCAGAGAAAGCGACCATGGCCCTCCGCAAGATCATGCCACGAATTGGAGGGCCCAAGACCTATGCCAGGAAACTCTTGAGCTCCATGGCAAACTTCATCTTATTGTATGCCGCTCCGGTGTGGGTCGACGCGTTAAAGACCGCGCGTAACCGCAACCGGTTACTGAAGACACAACGTCTCATGCTGATAAGGGTGTGCTGCGCCTACCGGACAACCTCCGCCTCGGCTCTGCAAGTCATATAAATGCTATTTTATGATTATGATTGTTTCCATATACCATTGTGCTTATAAATTAATAAATTGTCTTTATATACTAATAATTTTAGCTGAAAGAATTTGTTAGAATGTATTACTTTCACGTAGTATCTGTGCCTTGTTTGTATTTATTTATTTTTTTAATTTAGTGTATTTGTATCTGACATATTTTTCTCCTATTTGTTTATATACATATATCTGTTCTTATTTTATATTTTATATTAAGCATCTTGACATGTTCTGCACCCACTAGGGTTTCTGTTGTCTTTGTACACAAAGGAACAAATAAAGTTTTATCTATCTATCTATCGGCGGTGCCACCCGCCGACTTGCTCGCTAAAGAGCGTGCATACGGCCACGGCGCAGACAAAGCTGCGAAGATTGTCTACAGGAACCATCTGATGGAACGCTGGCAGGAGCGATGGGACACCTCTGAAGACGGCAGATGGACGTACCGCCTTATCCCGGACGTAAGAGCCTGGACTGCCCGAAAACATGGAGACCTAAATTACCATCTAACCCAAACGTTAAGTGGCCACGGCAACTTCGGCAGCTATTTATATAGAATCGGCAAGCGGGAAGCAGACACGTGCATTTACTGCCCAGCACCCGATACCCCGGAGCACACCATGTTCCACTGCCCTAGGTGGAATAACGAGAGGAGCACGGCAAACAGAGACGTTGGCCTTATAATCACGCCACAAAATTTTATGGTAAACATGCTCACCACCGCTGAGAAGTGGGAGGCTATCAACACCATGTGCTGCAGCATCATGAAGGCAAAAGAAGAAGAAACACGGATATTAATTCCATAGAACTCGTTAGCCTCCGAAGAAATGTTTAGCTACAGTTCCGGAGAGGTAAGAGGGGGGTTTTTTAGTGCGGTAAGAATCCCACATATCCCTGCACGCTTGGACACCAGTACAGGTTGAACCTTTTGAAGGATTTTCCCCTCGAAAAAAAAAAAAAAAAAAAAATATATATAAGGGGGCTGAGGGAGTCTCCCTGAAATACTCCCCTTCTGAATGTTACCGACTCCGTTTGGACTCTATCATTACCCGATATAATGGTAAAGCGAGTCCTCCAGAGCGGCATCAGTTCTTCGATGCATCTCACTACGGGACCAGGTACCGCAAGACATCGGAGCAAGTGTACAATAAGCTCGTGCGATGTGATGTCAAATGCCTTGCGGTAGTCGATCCAGGCCATGGAGAGGTTACGCTTATACTGCATGGAGTCCTGCGTGATACACCTGTCAATCAGCAGGTTCTCCTTACAGCCAGCGACACCTCTCTTTGACCCTCGTTGCTCATATATCCGCTTGTAAACCGGTTCAACTGCGTGGAGCACTCGCATGTACAAGATGCGCGTAAACACCTTGTAACATGCGTTTAAACAGGTTATCGGCCGGTAGTTCTTTGGGTTAGGCAAATCTCCGTTCTTCGGGATCAGCACTGTCTGCCCCTCGACAACCCAAGAAGGAATTTGCTGCTCCCCATTTAGCCATGAATTGAAAATTCTGGCTAAATGGTGGTGGGTACTGTACTGGATAATTTTTTCCACCAAAAGTTATTGATCCCGTCAGGACCTGGAGCAGCAAAGTTCTTAGAGCCCACAAGAGCTCTTCGAACCTCTTCTGGGGTTATCGGTTGGCACACCTGTGGTTGCTGAAACCTTTGACAAAAGGTTTCAAAGTGTGCCAGGGCTGGAGAGTCTCTGTTGAGTGGAAGCTTCTGTTCGTACGTTTTCCAGAAGTTTTCCACCTGATCTGCAGTCGGCGGATTTTCAGCAACACCCTGAGGCGGTTCGAAAAGGAGCGAGGACTTTTTGCGGAAAAGTTGATTTTCCGCTAGCCCCCTCGCCCGCTTCACTAGTGACTTCTTACAAGACACTAGCATCCGTATCCTGTCGAGGCAGTGCTGTTTGGTGGTTTGTAGCACTGCCCCATTGAGTGTGTGATGGACGCGTCTTAAGTTAGCAGCTACTCGCCGCACTTTAGGCGTGAAAGGCCTATTGGCCGCCATATAGTCCATCACACATTGGATACGGGATGCGTGTTGCCTCGCCGACCGGATCTTGGCTTCCATCTTGTGTATGCGCCGTCTCGCTCTCTCTTGTGGAGAAGCACTGTTCCGCCTCTCCACCTGAGACAAGCGTTGAGCGGCAGCATACACGGCACAATTTATGTGCCAGATGTCAGCCTCTTCTGGTAGCGCTGCACGAAGTTCCGCATCCACTCTGGCCAGATCTTGTGGCCCGGGGGGTTTTATGTTGTGCAACCCCCTTCTGGTACTGAGCCCTCTGGTATTGGTGGAACGACTGGGACTGCAACCTCAATCGGTTCATTCGGTGGACCTTCGGCCACCTCATTCATCGGCTGACGAGCAGTTCTCACGTAGCCCCTGCGACGAAGGTGGGACACATAATCACGCAGGTTTTGTGGCGTGAAGGTGTTGTGTTCTGGGTGCCTTGCACACCACAGAAAGTGCATTCGCCCCATGTATCCCCTTCGTGCGGGCTCACTGCTTTCGTAGCACTGCATAAGGTCATCCCTCAGTTCATCTGTCCACTCAAAGCGTCCTTGTTCGTCGCGGTTGTCAACAATAGGCTGTCGATCTTGTTGACCCCTATCCGAACGGGGTCGATCGTGGAGGCCCTGTCCTCGGCCAATAGGAACCGGAGGTTTGGGCTTGTGGGTGGTTAGCCCAGCCAGCCCACGACCTACACCAGAGGGGAAGATGCTCTCCCCTCCCGGATGCGCTAGGGCTGCTGGTTCGATTTTGCATCCCCAACTGGAGTAAGTGGTGGCGCTACTCACCAAAGGCTGGATAGACGACGGTTAGCCCCTCCTGCTTATATTAATAATAATAATAATAAAGTACTTTATTGGTAAAACCAAATGGCTATCGACCGAAGTCCTTCTGCCAGTAGCATATTTAAACATATTTTACATATAATTTTATAGGAAGTTATAATAAGAAAGTATAATTATCTTGATTTACAAAAAAAAAAAAAAGAAAAAAGGGAAACTCTTCTTTGCAATTATTCTTCATTAAGTTCTTTAAGTAGTTCCAATATGGTTTTTTCGGGGTACTTGTGCTTCGAGCGTTTGCTTATATTATTATTATTATTATCATGAATATTTGGTAGAGCCGACGATTGATCCTTAATGATGGCGTTTTCGGTAGTCAATGCAAAAATGTGGTTTTTTGCCTGGAACTTCAATAACGAATGGTGGTGAGCTGTATGGGGAATTGCTTGGCTCTGTCACTCCCGCTTTCAGCATTTCGTCTATTTGTTCGTAAAATATTTTCTTCTTACTTGGTGAAATCGGATAACATCGTTGGTTAATGATGGTAGGATTCGTTAATGTGATGGTGTGTTTAGTCGTGGTAGTGGTTATGCCTTTGGTAGATTTTTCACTAAATATATTGGCATATTCTTCAAATACTGGTTTAAGTAGGTCCTGGGCTTCTGATGGAATTTTATCTTAATCATGTAAGATGGGCGAGCGACTTTTCTGGTTGTCTTCTCTCCTGATTCCAATATATAGTCTTCCTTGAGGATTTCCCAACATACATGCACTTCCGGACATCCTCCAGGAACGATGCGCCGAGAATTAGTTCCTCATTTAGGTTACAGATGACTGCAAATTCTCCCTGAATTTGATTTTCTTGGATGTTCAGGTTTAGGATGATATTTCTCAAAGATTCAATAGTTTGCCTTTCGCATGCCATAGTAAATAATTTCTTGTTCTTTCCCAGCCTTTCGTCATCGTCCTGCCCTGACTGCATTACTAGCTACCCCGGTATTGATGAATGCGTTCACCTCCCTGCCATTGACGAGTACTTTAATCCTTGGTAATTGTCTTCTTTGATTGATCGTTTGTATTGAATATGATAAGATGTCATCTTCGGTTTGTGTCGAAATTTCTCGAGAATTATTTTCGTTAAAGAGAGACGAGATGTCTATTACTTCTTGAAATAAATTGATGCTTGGCTTCCAGTTCTGTTTTGTAGATGGCGGAGATGCCGGTACTGGAGCTATATTCATCTGACATGGGCCGGACGCCGAAAAATAATTTAATTGTTGGATCTCTGATGGGCGCCGGCCCCTTGGGGGTTTTCCGAACGCCTTTCTGCTTATTCCTTGTTATACGGATTTTGCGGGCACTGCCTTTGCCAATGCCACTCACCACAGAAACGACAGGCAATCTGTGGTGGTCTTTCTTGATTGTTGGTTTGATTATCTGGCCTATTTTGATTTACTGGTCCCTGTGTAAGAGCTCGTTGATTCGTATTTCTTGCATTATTCATGGCATTTCTCATGAGTCGCAATGCATGATAATTATTGTCTTCATATGGCCGTCTTCTCCAGGAATTATTACTACCTCCTGGTAAATAATATTCCTCCACTTCGGTGGCAACAGTCAATAATGCCTTGGGGGAGTCGAAATCGCTAAATCTAATCTGGGCCCTAATTTCCAGACGTAATTGTCTGTAGATGCAATGGGCCATTTCCCTTGGGGGACGTGCTGGGTCAACTCTGTTGAATAATCCGATTTTCTTAGAGATAAATAATGTGATGGATTCATTGGATTCTTGCATCTTGGTGTGTAGTATATGTTCTGCTTGAGCCCGCTTAGCAATAGTATCAAAAGATTGTCGAAGTCTAAGTTCAAATGTATCGTAGTCATAGATGAGATTTTTATGAGATTCGTACCATTCTTTGGCGTATCCTTTTAACTGAGAAATGATCATAATTAATTTTTCAGTTTTATCGACGATGTTGTGTTTTCTAAAATGTTCTTCCATGTTAAAAATAAACGTATTGGCACTCTTGTGATCGAGCCTCTGGAACGTATGCACGGGCCAATTTCTAATGCCTTGCATAATTTTGCACTATGCCCAAAATATTTGATTCAGTTCTATGTTTAATTGGGATTGTTCTACCTGTCTCTGCCTGGGCGTAGAAGTATGTAATAACGACTCACCGGGTGGTCCAGCATCCGAAATACAACTGGAAAAAGGCATCAGAGGTGATTACATATGAAAGACTAAGATGGGCTGTATCAACATTCGACCCATTTAAATCGCCAGGACCTGATGGTATCTACCCAGCCCTTATACAAAAGGGCGCTGAGGTACTATTAGGACACTTGTATCATCTACTTAGATCCTGCCTAGCTTTAGGATATATCCCAACATCCTGGAGAAAGGTTAAAGTGGTCTTCATACCACTTCATTTAATTTCAATAGTGTAACATATAATGAGATAAGATCGATAATATCAAACCTCAAGAATAGTAAAAGTAAAGATCCATACGACATAAGTGTAAACATTGTAAAAACTTTAAAAAACCTAATAATCACCCCGTTAACAAAGCTTATCAATGAATGTATTAAGAGCAATACTTTTCCTAAAGCCTTTAAGATTGCAAAAGTAATACCCGTCTACAAAAAAGAATCCCCTGAGGAACTAACAAATTATCGTCCCATATCACTGGTTCCAATTTTCGCTAAAATATTTGAGGCTGCATTGAATAAGCAAATAATGCACTATTTTGAAACAAACTCTTTATTCCAGCCATGTCAATATGGTTTCAGACAAAAAAAATCGACAACATTAGCTATTAATAACTTAACCCAAATTATATTGGAGGGGTTTGAACAAAATATGTACACATTTGCTCAATTTCTCGACTTGACTAAGGCATTTGACTGTGTGTCGCACAGCATACTCCTAGATAAACTCCACTTATATAATTTTAATACCAGTAGTATAAAACTCATAAATTCTTATATCTCAAATAGACACCAGTATGTAACTTACAATCTGAACACATCCAGTAGAAAACGTGTCAAACATGGAATCCCGCAAGGCTCGGTATTAGGCCCAACGCTCTTTTTATTATATATAAATGATTTGGCAAACTGCAATAAAACTTCCAATGTGATCTTATTTGCAGACGACACTACCCTACTAAAGCATTACAGCTCCCTTGAGTTCATTGAAAGAGATGCTGACCACACACTGTCAAGCACAAAAGAATGGTTCATATCAAACAACTTAAGCTGCAATGACAGCAAAACTAAGTCCTCAATTTTTAGTTTACGTAATACAAACATAAATGTACCAAACACTGTTGATAGCAGCTCTGTTAAGTTTCTTGGTGTTGTTCTTGATACCAAATTGACCTGGACTGAACACGCTAACTATGTAAGTAAGAAACTCTCCCAGGGCATATTTTTAGTACGTAACCTAAAAAATACTGTATCGGATAAAACCCTAATGACATCCTACTATGGTTGCATTCACTCCAAACTTTCCTATGCTATTCTTAACTGGGGCCACTCCCCTCACTCAGACAAAATTTTCAAATTACAACGAAGGTGCATTAGAATTATAGCTGGGCTAAAATATCGCGACTGCTGCAGAGAACAATTCAAAACCCTTGGTATACTCACCCTACCATGTGTCTATATTGCAGAATGCTTAATGTACATTAAACAGAATTTTCACCTATTTCAAAAACATAGTGATATCCATCAACATCTAACTAGAAACAATAATGAAATAAAACCAAATTTTCATAGATTAACAAGAACCAGAAATGGCACCGCCTATCACTGTATAAAATTTTATAACGTTTTACCAGAGAAATTAAAAACCTCACCATTGAAAATCTATAAATACAAAATTAAATCGTACCTAAAGAAAAAAGCTTTCTACAACTTTGAGGAGTACCTCCTCAACGATTTTACGGATATGATTTAAATATTTTGGGAGATCTGCTGGCTCTTAACATAATTCATTACATATTATAAGTTACTAGAATTGTGTATGTTCTATATATGGTTGTTGCATTAAGTGTATTTTATGTTTCTGTCTTCCATTATTTATTAATTTTGATGTAGATTTTAACTATTTTTTCAATGTAAGTTTTATGTATTTTAATGTAATTTTATCGTTAGACTATTCCCTTTGACCTGTGTAAACACTGTTTGTGTGTATAAACATCAATAAATTATCTATCTATCTATCTATCTATCTATCTATCAAAGACAGGTCGTACTATATACGACCAGACTAAGGCATTTAGACCAATAAGCCTGACATCCTTTCTTTTAAAAATATTAGAAAGGCTAATAGAAAGGTATATAAAGGATGAGGTATTGGTGTGATCACCAATTCACCCCAACCAACATGCATACCAAGCTGGGAAATCTGCAGAGATGGCCCTTCATCAGATCGTCGTAAGAGCTGAGAAGGCGCTGGAGCAGAAAGAACTAGCCCTGGTGATGTTTATGGATATCGAAGGAGCATTTAATAATCCTACCTTCGATTCTCTCTGTCAAGCAGTTGCGGACAGTTGCGGATAATTAATTTTTCAGTTTTATCGACGATGTTGTGTTTTCTAAAATGTTCTTCCATGTTAAAAATAAACGTATTGGCACTCTTGTGATCGAGCCTCTGGAACGTATGCACGGGCCAATTTCTAATGCCTTGCATAATTTTGCACTATGCCCAAAATATTTGATTCAGTTCTATGTTTAATTGGGATTGTTGTACCTATCTCTGCCTGGGCGTAGAAGTATGTAATAACGACTCACCGGGTGGTCCAGCATCCGAAATACGTCTATGTGGGTCCTCTTCCCTCCCTGAGGAAGATCGTTGCCCTTCTGGCGCTGAGAAAACGACGCCCTGGCATGTCGCTACCTCACTGAGCTGTCGCACAATTTTTTCGTAGAAATCCATTTTTTCAAGATGGAGGACTTGAGAAGCTTACTCACGGTCTTCCTATATCTTCACGTAGCGTTCGCCTCACTTTCGGGACCTCTACTCAGTTGAAAGCCCCTAGAGCAAGTCACACTACTCTCCTCTTCTTTCTTATTTTCTCTTCTGCTTCTCAAAGCCCACTAGTTGGGCGCCATGAACACTGCACCACTGTCAACTTTTGAGTCACTGAATTTTGGAACACCCGGTATGTAGGTTGGTTTGGGATTAGTTCGAAATTAAAGTCAAATTTTTCACTAGAAAAATAAATTAAAGTTTTTATTTCACTGATTCACGTTCCACAATACGTTTTGTGAGTTAATTAGTCATTAGTTAATTATTACGGTTAATGAATGTAAGTAGAGAAACACTGTAGCAAAAATTTGCCTTGTCGTTTCGCATTTAGAGTTGTTTCAAATACGTAGATGCGTGAGATAGACTGACTCCGCAGTGCCGAGTGCCTGTTTATGTATTAAAAATTAAGTTTTCCCAAATTTTTCGGAAATCGAATTCTCTAGTTGTTCTGGAATCCAAAAAATGTCTAGAATGATCGCGACGTGAGTTTAGTTTATATTTATATGAAGGGCGGAGCTTGATTTTTAAGAGTTACCAATCAGAAACGGCACGCTGGAGTATAGATAGATAGATATTTTTATTGGTGTTAGAATACATTATTAAATGCTTACACAAGTCAGAAATATCAGTATAAAATAAGGTATATAATAACAAAATTACAGACAATCGTGTGAATAATAAATAAAATTATTGTATGAAGTAAAGTAATACAAATGTGTAGCAGTGGACAATAAACAGTTAAATTGGTAAAACATATAGTATAAAAAATACAGTAAAACTTATCAAAATATAGAGTTAAATTATAGTTAAAAAACATAAAAGAAAAAGCAAAAATGCAGTGTCTAGGTAGTTTTTAAATTAAGTCAGAGTGATCATTCTCAAGAAATTCGTTTAGTGTGTAAAAGGCCTTGGATTTTAAGTAGGCTTTGATTTTGTTTTTAACCTGCAAGAGGTTTAGGTTCTTTACAGAATTCGGCAGTTTGTTATAAAATTTAGATGCATAGTAACCCGATCCATTCCTGCATCTTGTTAGTCGGAGAAAATTTCAGTGAATTTTGTCACAATTTTTTGTATTGTGGTTGGGTAGCTGGCTGTGCATTACATATTAATGTTGGTGTTGTTTGAGGTAGAGTAAACACTCAAGAATATAAACACAGGGCAATGTTAGTATATTAAGTTTAATAAATATCCAGTATAAAAGTTAGTTAGTTGGACGGAAGAACAATTGGTCACTGTCTCCTGTAGGGAAAGGATTTTAATAATGTTAAAACTTTAAAATTCTGTAAAATGGGAACTAATGTTTTTTATGAACTGAAACTTTTACAGAGCAACAGAACAAACTAATTACTAAATATTTGAAATGAAATTAACCGATTTTAAGTTGCAATAAAAAGGCACTTTGACAAAGACACTCCTGTATATTTTTTATTTGTGACCGAATTCATCTCAAATTTTTATCAGCCATACAACTCCATAAGACAACTTTATTCAACACATAAATGCCGCCTAGATCTAAAACGTCGGCCTACTGCGATAAAAAGAAAATAGCAATTTTCGAGAAATCATAGTAGGCTTAGAGATAACAAAAATTTTGTAAATAAAAGTTGTTCGGAATCTCTGATGAGGTGTCGGGTGGCGAGGGCTTAGGTTCCTCTTTTTGGATTGATATTTGACTCAAATTACGGTTCGGGCTGGAGATCGATTCGAGCGGCACTACACTCCGATGAGGGCGGGCCTCGGTCCAGCTGCTCCTCATCTCTTGGGTGAGTTCCCAATCAGACGCGTCTCCAGGTGGCGGATATGAGGACGGCCAGGTTGCCAAGGATTTCCAAGGTGACCTGGTTAGTGACGATCATAAGGGATCCCTCCCGGCGTAAAAACTGGGCTAGGGATCCTGAAGACGTCGCCGCGGATCAACTCCCCAAGCCCGGTTGTAAGCTATCGTGACCTTGGCTGCATGGCACTGGGGAAGCAGTGTCGCAAATGATGCCCTTGGGATACCAGGCGACCTCCCATTGTATTAGCATTACCCCCACACCGGGCTCTGTGGGGGCGGACCTCTGTTCCCGCTTACTCGTGGGAATTTGATGAACCCAACTGAAAAAACCACTATGGGGGCTCCGCATGGGGACCCTTCTACGTCTGTAAGAGCCGAGGGACCACCATCAGGTGGAACCTCCCCTTCTTCAGAAAGCGGCCTCTTAACGGGGGTCGAAACCTTGGCACTGCAGGGACCCTCTTTTATAAGAGGGAACCGCAGTGGCTCGGCAAAACGCCGCAAAAGGAAGGCTAGGAAGGCTCTGGGCTCTGGGGAAAGCCAGGGCACTTCGTCTTCCGGGACTATCTTTACGGCTCAAGCGGAAAGGGAGGCTCCTTCAACAAGCGGCACAAAACGCGTCAGGTCGGAGACGAGCACTCCCTCAAGCTCAAAAGCGGAGGCAAAAAGGCCGAAGCACCCGCTGAGGCCTTCAACCTTCAGTCAAGCGGTGAACAGTGCCCTGAGAGTAGCGATAGCTGGGAAAAACTTCCCGGAATCGTGGCTCGACGAGGCGCAGTTCATCCAGATTAATGACTCCCTACAGCAGGCAATAGATAGGCTCCCAACCGGGGGTCCGTTGCCTCGCTTTGAGGAGTTTAAACTAACGGAGCAGGGACTGATCTTAGTGCACTGCTACGATGAAGGTTCCAAAATGTGGCTGAAAGGCACGATTGGAACCATCACACCTCGCGAGGGCTTGAAGCTCCAAGTTTTGGAGCACGAGCTCATACCGAGATTAAAGAAGATGATGGTTTGGATTCCAGGGCCTCCCCAGGACCAAACCGATCTCTTCAAAAGGCTCGAGCGCCAAACCCCAGGGCTCAAACCAGGGCTCTGGAAGGTGCACGAGCGGAAGGTCATCACTAACCCCTCAGGGGTTAGACTGATCGTGGGGATTGACTCGGGCTCCTACGGGGTCCTTCAGTCCTCTGATTTTAAAGCCTATGCGGGGATGGCGAAGTTGTCTTTTACGGACACCAAGCCATCCGCGCAAGGTACACCAAAAACTGGCTCTTCGGGAGCTCCATCAGGGGGACCCGGGAGCAGTCAACACTAAGGAGGAGTGTAGGCTATAATGTTTTATTTAGAATAGAATAGAATCACTTTATTGATCAATTTTGCACACCTTAGTGTTCGATAAGTCAGTTACAAAATATACATATAAAAAAAAACAACATAAATATAGTTATTAATCTAGTCCTAATATCCAATATAAAACAACATAGACACCATATATTATGACATCAGTAATTTTATAAATAATTAAAATCGGAAATATCATAGTAGGCACTGGCTAACAGGTGATTTTTTAATTTAGTTTTGAAATGTTTTAGAGGCAGTTCTTTCAGAGAATCTGGGAGAGAGTTGAACAGTGTTATTCCCAAATTATTTCTTTTAGTTAATTCCAGTCTTTGATTGGGTATTCGTATATCGTTCCTTGTACGAGTATTATAATCATGTGTATTACCATTTTTTGTGAAGTTAATAATATGCTCCTTTATGTGTATCAAGTTACAGTAAATTATTGCCGACGGTAATGTTAGAATGTTAAGTTTTGCTATTTATATGTCTAAGTTAAACTTTTTACAGATTAACTTGCGCGGCGGCAGCCAACTTAATTGGTCGTCAGCTATCTACGATGCACACAAATTTTATTCTTATTCAGGAACCATGGGCTCATCAGGGACTCATTAAGGGACTGGACCGAAGAAGTGGGAATGTCTTCTATTGCACTACAGAAGACAGACCCAGAGCCTGCGTGTATGTAAGTAAAAATCTTCAAGCATGTCTAATGCCAAATTTCTGTTCTAGGGATCTGGTTGCAGTTAAGGTGAGCTCGACAGGGGGAGGGAGCTGGGGAGACGTTATTGTCTGCTCAGCATACCTACCCTACGATTCACCTTCCCCACCCCCATCGGAGGACTTCAAGAAATTAGTACAATTTTCAAAGGAAAAACAGCTGCCGTTGGTTCTCGGGTGTGACGCCAATGCCCATCACACAGTGTGGGGCAGTTCGGACGTCAACCCGAGAGGCACGACACTACTGGAATTTCTATATGCTTCAGACCTGGAGATTGCAAACAAAGGTAGTGCTCCTACGTTCGTAATCCAGGGACGACAAGAAGTAATCGACCTTACTCTGTGCTCCACGGCTTTGGAAAACAGAATTAAGGATTGGAGGGTCCTGTCGGAGCCCTCTCTATCCGACCATCGATACATCAGATTCGTCCTGGAAGGGGATCCACTGGAACCCGTTATGTACAGGAACCCCAGGTCCACTGACTGGACCTCTTATACGAGAGACCTGCAGGAGAACCTGAAGGAGGTGTCCTGTAGACCAAGAAACCCGCGAGAAGTGGAGACAGCAGCTCTACTGCTGCAGACTGCCATTAACTCCGCGTTTGAAAACAATTGCCCTTTGCAAGTCAGCAAAGGGGATACTAGCGCCCCATGGTGGAACAAAGAACTAAATGGGTTGCGTAAAGAAACAAATAAGGCAATGCGTTCAAAAGAACCAGCCGACTGGGAAACTTATAAGTTAACCCAGCGAAGGTATAAAAGCTTGATTAACAAGCAGAAAAGAGAGAGCTGGAAGGCCTTCTGTGGTACCATTGAAGACCTACCGGCAGTAGCTAGACTACGCAAAGCTCTCTCAAAAAGCCCATCATCGCGGCTTGATTGCATCAGGCTGCCAGATGGGTCTTATACAAACAATGACCGGGAGACAATTGAGTGTCTTCTTGATGCTCACTTCCCTGGGTCAAATGTTTTGGAAACAAATCCCTCGACGACAGAATTCAGATCGGAAGCAACTGCCACCGACTGGAAAAAGGCATCAGAGGTGATTACATATGAAAGACTAAGATGGGCTGTATCAACATTCGACCCATTTAAATCGCCAGGACCTGATGGTATCTACCCAGCCCTTATACAAAAGGGCGCTGAGGTACTATTAGGACACTTGTATCATCTACTTAGATCCTGCCTAGCTTTAGGATATATCCCAACATCCTGGAGAAAGGTTAAAGTGGTCTTCATACCAAAGACAGGTCGTACTATATACGACCAGACTAAGGCATTTAGACCAATAAGCCTGACATCCTTTCTTTTAAAAATATTAGAAAGGCTAATAGAAAGGTATGTAAAGGATGAGGTATTGGTGCGATCACCAATTCACCCCAACCAACATGCATACCAAGCTGGGAAATCTGCAGAGACGGCCCTTCATCAGATCGTCGTAAGAGCTGAGAAGGCGCTGGAGCAGAAAGAACTAGCCCTGGTGATGTTTATGGATATCGAAGGAGCATTTAATAATCCTACCTTCGATTCTCTCTGTCAAGCAGTTGCGGACCGCGGCGTGGACCGTACCATAGTTAGATGGATATCGTCCATGCTGAGAACCCGCGACATTGAAATTACGCTTCGAAATGAATAATAATAATAATAATAGACTTTA
Source organism: Rutpela maculata (assembly GCA_936432065.2). Classification (NCBI taxonomy): domain Eukaryota; kingdom Metazoa; phylum Arthropoda; class Insecta; order Coleoptera; family Cerambycidae; genus Rutpela; species Rutpela maculata. The sequence goes on along the minus strand of OW386294.2, from coordinate 32,131,987 downwards.
TTTTCATAAGACTTGTAGATACAAGTGTAGAATATTGTCACAAAATTGTTAATAAAAATACAAGCCAAAAATAGAAAAATTTCAGGTTTAACAGTAGTTAAAAAGGAAAAAATAATAAAATAATGTAAAACATCAAAAATACAATTCAATACAAAAATACAAACGTACAATCAATCATAAGACAAAATTGTCACAATTTAAAAATTCACCAATAGAGTAAAAACTATATTTTTGCAGCATATTACGAACACTCGATTTAAATAAATTAAAAGTAGGTAAGGACTTCAAAGAGGTTGGTAATTTATTAAATATCTTAACGGCCATGATCAACGGCCCATTTGCTGATCTAGACAAACTATGTCTCGGTATTTCTATATTAAGTGTAGGTCTAAAATTGTAGGGCGAATTTAGGTCTCTGGTAAGTGTAAACTGATCAGGATGTGACTTAACATAGCAAACGCAATTTAGGATGTATATATTCGTTATAGTTAGGAGGTTTAATTGCTTAAATAGGTCTCTGCAGGAGTATCTAAAGCTTTTGAATGTCATTGTTCTTAAGATTCTTTTTTGCAGGATTAAAACTTCATTAACTCTTGTACAATTTCCCCAACATAAGATACCGTAGTTCAATGTGGAGTAGACATAAGCATAATAATATGTTATTAAAACGTCAGTTGAAACATAATTTCTGAGCTGCCATAAGACAAAGCAAGAAGTTGATAATTTCTTCAGTATGACATCAATCTGGTTAGTCCACGATAAATGCGAGTCTATACATAAGCCAAGAAATTTAACTTGTGAGCTCTGTTGAATACTCTTACTGTTTATTTTTACTAATATACTTTCATACAATTTTCTTGGAGTGAACAGTATGAGATCAGTTTTGAGATCATTAAGGATAAATCCTGTATACCGACAGTAATTTATCATAATATGAATAACATCGTTTGCAGTGTTACTCAGATCATTAAAATTGTCCGAACTCACAGCTATTAACGCATCATCTGCAAAGAGAGATACAAAACCACCTGGGAAATAAGAGAAGATATCATTAATGAAAGTAATAAATAATACGCTCCCCTGGGGTACCCCTACTTGGATTGTTTTGGGCAGTGACTTGTAAGTGACATTATTAGTTCTCAAAATAACTTCTTGGCTCCGACCCTGTAAATAAGAGGATAGCCAAAGTAGGGCTGGTCCACGTATGCCATAATTATAGAGTTTGTTCAATAGTAAATCAGTGTTGACCGTGTCAAACGCACGTTTTAGATCAAATAGAATACACGCTATTTTGTTTTTACATTCAAAATTCTGCAGAATATAATTGTAGACTGCCAAAATCGCGTCCTGAGTCGATAATTTGCTCCTAAAACCGAATTGGTTAATTGACAAGATTTTCTCTGTTTCCAGGAATTTTGAAAGCCTAATATGAAAGGCATTTTCATATAATTTAGAGAGAGCTGAGAGTAGGGCAATTCCTCTATAGTTCGAGATCTGTGATATATCACCTTTTTTGTAGATTGGGACAATAAGCGTTTTTTTTAAAAGTGTTGGAAACATACCGTCCTGGAATGAAAAATTAATAAGCGAGGTAATACAATTAGTGATGTGATCAGCGACTTTGATCAGAAGCGAACAGGGTATCTCATCATACCCTGCAGAATGCTTGTTGGATATTTTCATTAATATTGAATGAACTTCATGAGCTGTAATAGGAAATAAGAAAAATGTCTTTTCACGAATTTCAGAGACAGCCTGCCGATTTACAGACAGATCTTTTGTTAAATCGTTTATAGAGTTTATAAAATAATCATTGAAAGCTTGAGTAGCATCATGATAATTACTAATATTGCGCCCTGTGTCATCCAGCAGGCATGAAGGTATATTATGTGATTTCCTGTTTTTCACTTGACCATTTATTATTTTCCAGGCTGTGGTAGATTTGTTACTGGAGTTTAATATTAGTGAATTATAATAGTTTTTTTTAGCCGTTTTTATATGCACTGTGTGGTTTTTCTTTAAAATATTATAACGAATAAGGACATTTTCATCCATAGTTTCTTTATATAATTTGAATACATCTCTGACAAGTTTACCCTCATCAATCAGTTGTTGGGTAATCCAAGGTTTACTAGGGCCAGACTTCTTATGGATAGTGACAGGTTCAAGTGGGAAAGCACAATCCATAAGCCTGAGAAATATATAATAGAAATGTTCGAATTTAATGTTACTGTTTTCATCAGTGTTCAAAAAATCCCACTTTTCAAGAGATAATAAGTGATTAAATTTGGCTATTATTCAAATTATTAAAGGATCTTCTGAACCTAATCTCAGGAAGAACCTCTTTTTTCTCAATAAGATCATAGTTATAAGTAATATGCTGCAAAAAATGGTCAGAGATATCACAGCATACAACAGTAGGATTTAACAATAGTGAATCAATATTACAAAATATATTGTCAATAATAGTTTTTGAATTGTTTGTTACACGAGTATGCTCAGTTATGCATACATTGAGCCCGAATGACCTAATTAAGTTAGAAAATTCCCTACCATGCCTATCAATACACTTATCATCTAGATTTATATTGAAGTCACCACATATGATGTTTATAGCGTTAGTATTAAAAGCTACATGTAAGAGATCGCACATACAGTTTAAGAATTTGTTATAATTGGAGTAATTGGGAGCTCTATAGATGCACCCGACTTTTATCTTATTTTTGATGTTTAAGCTGATCTCGATTAGAGCATATTCGAAGTAAGATTCTTCTTTTTTTACACTGCACTCTTTTGCGATTGCATCAAGACCGTCCTTGACAAATATTGCTACACCCCCGCCTCCGCAGGAGTTACGACAGAAAAAGTCTGCTAGAAAGTACGGGTATAAGTTTATATGCTTAATTTCCTCTTCCATATAATGAGTCTCTGTGACACAGACGACTTCGGGATATCCTAGTGAGTGTAAAAGAACCTCAAAATCAGATATTTTATTTCGCATGCTTCTGACATTTAGATGACATATAGTGATGCTCTGAACATCAGAATTCATAGTTTGAGTCGAGACTGTGACTTGCTCCTCAGGCATAAAACACACTGAGTTTAGGGAAAAACTACCATGATCGTGATTTACATGTCCCGAGTTTATAAAAAATCATTATTTTGATTTTGATTTTTCAAGTAGTTGCGATATTTATTAAAATCGAAACGTCTAAAGCCTACGCCTTTAGGCCAAAAGTTATCACTGTATAGATCATCCTTAGCATCTAGTGGGGCTCCTACCATAAATACTTTATTTTGGTGCTCTTTGGTTTCTAATTCTCGTACCGAGAAATCCTCCTTACAATTGGTATTGATGAAACGGTTAGGACCAAGGTGGGGCGGGGGTGTCCGCAGGGAGGGGTACTGTCTCCGCTACTGTGGAACCTTCTGCTCGACAGGCTACTGGCCGAATTAAACGAAGCAGGTTTCTATGCACAAGCATATGCAGATGATCTGGCTATCATGATAAGAGGCCGATTTGAAAAGACTATTGCAGGGCTCATGCAAAGGGCTCTCAACATAGTTCAGGAATGGTGCAACAGACACGGGCTCTCTGCCAACCCTGGCAAAACAGAGCTAATGCTGTTTATTAAAAGGAGAAAAGTAAGCGATTTCCCGCTTCCTTCTCTCATGGGCACACGTTTGTGTCTTTCCCGTACAGTGAGATATCTAGGGGTAACCTTGGATTCCAAACTGTCATGGAAGGACCACGTGGAAGTTCAAACGAGGAAAGCGTGCGCATCTTTATGGATGTGCAAGCGCATCTTCGGTCTTAAGTGGGGTATAAGTCCAAAGACTACTCTCTGGGCTTACACTGTTATGGTAAAACCCCTCATTACATACGTGGCACTGGTGTGGTGGCGCTCCCTAGAGCGCTCCACAATTAGGGCTCGCCTATGCCAAGTTCAAAGACTAGCGTGTCTAGGTATAACAGGCGCAATCAGGACCACTCCAACGATTGCGATGGAGGCCATTCTTGGACTCACTCCCTTGCACGTTGAAGTGGAGCTTGAAGCTAGGAAAGCAGCAAACAGACTGTTCAAAAATGGAATGTGGAACCAGGTTATTGCTCAATCAGGTGATGACCGGTGTCTCCCCGTCTACTCTTTCACAATTCCATATACCGTCGTGTTTCCCAGTCGAGATGTCTGGGAACGTGACAAAACGCATCTCCTGAGTCCCGGTAGTCTGGAATGGTACACAGACGGATCCAAGACTCAGGAGGGAACGGGCGCAGGCATACACAGATGCAAACCAAGGACTCGTATATCGGTGCCACTTGGTAGGTACCCTAGTGTGTTCCAAGCAGAAGTGTATGCCATACTACGGTGCGCAAGCGAAAATCTCAGCAGAGGTTTCGTAGACAAACATATTTACATATGCAGCGACAGCCAGGCGGCTCTGAGGTCCCTTGCGTCAAACAAGGTGACCTCTAGGCTGGTGCTAACTCTCGAAACATTTTGACCGAACTTTGTGAACGCAACTCGGTTAAACTCATATGGGTGCCCGGACACATTGGTGTGGAGGGCAACGAAGAAGCAGATCGTCTGGCGGGAGAAGGAGCAAAAACTCCCTTCCCGGGCCCTGAGCCAGCCTTCGGTCTACCAAGGAGTCTGATTCACTCAGAACTGCAAGACTGGGCTGCGGCACAGTTTAAAGGCACAGTATTTAAAGATGGCCGCCGATGAGGTTGGTGATGAAAGTCAGAGCAAAAATAATGCTATATCTCAAGGAAAATTCAAATGTTGTGTGACAAACGAGTGCTCAGTGAGAGTATGTGTAAAATGTCTCTCAATTTATCACAAAAGTTGTGCAGACAGGCTCACTTTAAAAGTAATAGACTTGAATAGAGTTATTTGCTGTGAAAAAGCAGAAAAAAATGTAGATCAAGATACATTTGAATCATCAAATGAAGAAAAAATGAACCTCGAAATTAATTATTTAAAAAAATTGTTAGAAGAGATGGAAGGAAAGATCACTATTCTTAAGGAAAATAATACTTTGTTAAAAGATAAAATTGCATATTTGAATAAAGAAATAGCAAATATAAATACAAACAGTGTAGTGGAAACAAAAAATATAGTAAAAAAAGGTGTACAGACAAAAACACTATCTGAGGAACAAAATCGTAAAAAGTTATCTGAAGACACTAATTCAAATAAAACCTTAATCAACAAAAAACCAGTGCAGCAAATACAAAAAAATAATGTAAGCATAATGCAAAATAAACAAATGGAACTAATGCATGAAATTATAAATTTAGAACCATCTACTACAAACAGGCAATATTTCGAAAATCAGAAAGTCTCTTCTATTCAGCCCGAGATAGAAATATCTGAAGCTAGTGAAAAATCCCCTGGAAATAACATACGAGATAACTACACCTATAAACAAGCCCTGATCGATGGTAAAAAACAAAATAATAATGTTGAACGAGTCACAGGGAACATCAAAAGGCCCAAGAGAAGGGAGATAAACATCGGAACGGCAGAAGCTGAAAATGCAGAGAACGAATTTATAGGTAAAGAAGGCAATAAAAAAGTATGGCTTTTCATTTCACGAGTAAAAGATCACGTCACAGAAGAAAAGATAAAAAAGTACATAAAGAACAAAACAGATCTTCAACAGGACAGTGATATACTGGTTGAACATATAAAAACCAAATATGATAACGTTAGAAGAGACTGTAAATGCTTTAAAGTTGGAATAAATTTTGACAAAAAAGATATAGTCTATGAGGAAAACTTTTGGCCAAAGAAAGTTGCTTACAGAAGATTCGATTTTAAAGCAAGAACTCTTGCTGATGATGAAAGGGACAAGGATTTTTAAATATCAGTAAAAAACTAGAATTACCAAATGAAGCAGTAACTAATTTAAACAATTCCAACGTGAACTCGTTTTCAAGAACATCTGACGATTATAATCCTAACATAAGAAACGTAACTAAACTTTATATAAATAAAAGAACAAAAAAAATCCTACATGTGATGCATCAAAATGTGCAATGCATAACTAATAAAATAGCGGAAATTGAATTGTTAGTACACGAAGAAAAACCTGAGATATTATGCATTAGTGAACACTGGCTCGCCAATGGGTATGCAGACACAGTACAAATTAAAGATTATAAAGTGTGCAGCTTCTATGGAAGAACCAACAAAATTCATGGTGGGGTAATGATTCTAGTTAATGATAATGTGATTTGTGAAGATATACCTGATGTCCAAAAATTCAATGTAGAACAAGTCTTTGAGTGTTGTGCATGTAAATATAAATTAAATGATTCATCATGTTGCATAATACTTTGTATCTATAGTAGCCCAAATCCGGGACATATTAAGGAATTTTTAAATTGTTTGTACAGTTGTTTAGAACATTTACAAAGGCCTGGTAAAAAACAAAACATTGTCTTATGTGGTGATTTCAACATCGATATTTTACAAAAAAATAATAACACAGATAGTTTCCGGGAAATTTTAGGCTCCTTCAACGTTACACTTACTATAAAAGAACCTACACGATACACCAGCACAACAGCTAGCTGTATCGATAATATTGGTCTATATTTAACGGAAAATTATGAATATGAGAGTTCGGTAATTTTCTCGGCAATCAGTGATCATACAGCACAGCAGTTGAGAGTCTATTCTGTCGAAGGAAAATACACAGAGAAGGAAAGCAAAATGATTAGACAGATAAGCAACGAAAACATTCATACATTTAGATATTATCTAACTAAGGAAAAGTGGGATACTATTAAAGGAGATGACATAAATAGCAATTTTGAATCATTTATGCAAGTTATTACTTATTATTTTGAGATTTGTTTCCCAGTTAAAAAAATTGTAACAAAAAGTAAAAGTAACCAATGGATTACGCGAGGATTAACAATCTCTTCACGTAATTTAAAAAATCTGTATTTTATCAGCTTAACTGGTAATATAGATGACATAAACTTTTATAAAAAATATAAAGCTGTCTATAAAAAACTCATTAATTATGCAAAAATGCAGTATAATAGTGAACTATTAAGTAAATCGACTAATAAAACAAAAACCGCTTGGAATATCATAAAAAAAGACAAAAGAAAAGGTAACAAAACCCACATAAACGAAATAAATTTAAATGGTGAACTTGTGAAATGCCCACTATCAATATGCAATGATTTTAATGAATACTTTAACAACACACCACTTAACCTTCAAAATAAAATTAAGAAAAGCGACTTACCTCGTCTTAACTTTAACAATAATAAAAGCTTTTATATGGCTCCTATAACTGTCTCTGAGATAAAGGAAACAATAAAATCTTTAAAGCCATCGTACTCAGCGGGTGTTGATGAAATCAGTTCAAACTTGCTTAAAAAGGTAGCAAACCAAATAGCAGAACCTCTTGCATATCTCTATAATCAATCAATAGCAACTGGCATTTTTCCTAATCAGCTCAAACATTCCAAAATTATACCTATATTTAAAAAAGGCTCGGAGCTTCTTCTTGAAAACTATCGACCTATCTCGCTTCATCGAGTTTTTCAAAAATACTTGAGAAATTAGTCGCAAAAAGAATAACAGTATTTTTCACAAAATGTAGAATTTTCACACCTCAACAGTTTGGCTTCTGACAAGGACTCTCAACTGCCGACGCAGTCACATCTTTTGTAAATCATTTGTATGATTGCTTGGATGCTGGTGATAAGGCGATTGGTCTGTTCCTCGATCTCAGCAAGGCATTTGATCTCGTGGACCATGATATTCTATTATACAAATTGGAGTGTTATGGTGTGCGGGGTGTGCCTCATGAGTGGTTTGAAAGTTATCTTACAGGAAGGAGACATCATGTGGAACTTAATAATGTAAAATCTACAACACTTAACTGTAATATAGGTGTCCCACAAGGATCGGTACTGGGACCATTGCTTTTTAATATTTTCATAAATGATTTTCCAAATATTGTCAAAACCACTGAACTTGTAATGTTTGCAGATGATGCCAGTCTCTTAGGTAGATCCTCGAATGAGGAAGACCTAAGAATTAAAATGGGTGCCACGGTTGAAACCTCCAGCACGTGGATGTCTGGTAACAAACTACTTTTAAACCAGGAAAAAACAATTCTCATAAAATTTTCCATAAATCATGCAGCAAATGATCAAAGTACTTTAATAAAATGTAACGGTATAAGTTTAGAACAAAAATTATCACATAAATTTCTGGGAGTTGAAATCGATAATACTCTAACCTGGAATCACCACATAGACAACGTTTGTAATAAAATCTCCAAATTATGTTTTACTTTGAGGCATTTAAAGACTCATGTCAATAATTTTATATTAAAAAATTTCTATTTCGCTCAGATACACTCGAAAATTTCATACTGTTTGATATGTTGGGGCTCAGAATCCGCAACCCAGAGAGTATTCATAATGCAGAAGCGTGCAGTAAGAATTCTTGCCAATGTCAATAACAGAACAACATGTAGACCTTTATTTAAGCATTATAGCATACTTCCACTCCCATGCATATATATTTATCAAATATTAATACATACACAGAAAAACATCAATAACTATAAGAGACTGGGTGATAACCACCATTATGATACAAGGAATGTAAATATACTTGAAACTCCAGGGCACAGAACATCTAAATTTGAGAAGTGCCCAAAATATAAAGGGATTATATTATACAATAAATTATCTGACGAATATAAAAATCTGTCCGTCAATAAATTCAAACAAAAAATAAGGAAACTGCTATTAACTCACTGCTTCTATAGTGAGGAAGAGTTTTTACTGCATGATTTTGCATGAAAACATCCGTATATATATATTTTTTTAAATACTTTTAATTTATAAATTTTAATGTGTTGACGTATATTGTAATTATGAATGTATTACCATGATTTGATTTGAACTTTTTTAAATATTTTTTTAATAATGCATTGTTTTTTTATAATTCTAAGATGCACCTCAGTGCATCATATACTGTGACATATCCTATAACTGTATAAGTTCCTTGGAAAAAAAAAAATAAAATAACTATTGGGCTCGAGCCCCCGGTATGAGGCAGTCGAGGCTCCACATAAAGGGGCCCTCGGCTGCCTCTACCGTAAAGTGGTTGCTTGGGCTCGATAGAGAAAAAATGAGACGGATGGTGGGCCTAATAACAGGACACTGTCCTCTGAACAATCACCTACATACAATGAGGTTGAGAGATGATCCAACTTGTCGGATGTGTGGAGTGGAGGATGAAACCATCACTCATATCCTATGCAGTTGCGCCCCATTAGGAGCGTCAAGGTATAGGCTCCTCGAAAGGCAATTCTTGCATCCAGAGGAACTACGGGATATCCCTTGGAACAGGCTGCTCTCCTTTGTGGAGAGCACTGGTCTTTTCTAAGGATCCTTCACGTCGCGAATGTACAATGGGCCGACAGGCCTGAGTACTGCGGATTTCGACATCTGCTCGCGTTCTCTAATAATAATGTTCGGAATCACTTGATATGCCCCCCTGTAAAATTTTGTGAAAATCGGAATATTTTCAAAAAAAAATTTTTGTTTCACTTCTCGTGTATCTTTTTTATCAGCCATACAACTCAATAAGATGACTTTATTCAACACATAAATGCCCCCTGTATCTTTTTTATTTGTGACTGAATTCATTTCAAATTTTTATCAACCATACAAACTCCATAGGGCGATTTATCTAACACCTAAAGAGAACTATTTCCAACAAATGAAAGTTGTGAACAAAAATCGGCATTCAATAAAACGCTAAAAGGGACACTTTTTATTATTACATATTAACTTAAATGTAATATCATTTTCTTTTTTCAATGGTTTTATAATACTTGGAAATCTGTATGTATGTATGTATTATGTGCGAATGAATCAAATTTACCCACCTCCCGTTATATAATCGAGCTGAAATTTTGCATAAACGTGTAATTAAATAATAAATAATTTCAATAATAATTGTGTATGACTTGCTGTAAAAAGTTCTCTTTATGTGTTAGATAGAATCGTCTCATGGAGTTCTATAGCTGATGAAAATTTGAAATGAATTCGGCCACAAATAAAAAAGATTTCAACTTTCAGTAACAAAATTTTTGTCTATCTCTTTCTCGAAAATAGCGATTTTCTTTTTATCGCAGTAGGCCGGCGTTTTATATCTAGGTGGCATTTATGTATTGAGTAAAGTGATCTTATGGAATTGCATGGCTGATAAAAATTTGAAATGAATTCGGTCACAAATAAAGAAGATACAGGGGTGTCTTCACGAGAAGTGAAACAAAATTTTTTTTTTGAAAATATTCCGATTTTCACAAAAATTTTACAGGGGGGCATATCAATATTGATTCCGAACAACTTTTATTAACAAAATTTTTGTCTACCACTAGCCCACTTATTTCTTTTTATCGCAGCAGGCTGGGTTTTAGATCTAGGTGGCATTGATGTGTTGAATAAGGTTGTCTTATGGAGTTGTATGGCTGATAAAAATTTGAAATGAATTGGGTCACAGGGAAGTGAAACACACTGTAGATATGATAAACCCATTATTTCCTACAATTTGACGTTTTCTATTGCTGTATGAAAAACTCCCTTAAAATTAAATATTGTTGTAATTTTCATATTGTCAAAACCTTCATTTAACTATCTTCAAAATGCATCCTTTAATGCTCATTTATTGGGATATTGGGACACATTTGTAGTTTACTCTTTTTTATTGAATATTAAACATTCAGGATACCTAAAAAATAAAATAATACATGATAATGGTAATAACATTTTATTATTTAAAAACTAATACACTTTTCAACTTTCGATCTTGACCACCCTTATCTGCCTGTAACTTTCAAACAGGCATTAAATCATGCTAAACATATACTTTAATGTCAAATGGAAATCTGCGACCAAATTCTTGCTACCAAAGAAACAATGAAAACAAAACAAAAATGAATGAAACGGTTCAGAGTGTTTGAAAGTTATGTTGGGCAGTCCATATCCAAAATTGAGAAGTGCATAAATTACCATATTAACAATCAGATTACTATAATAAATTAAACTATTTTTAAAATAATCACAACTGGACGGATCGTTGCAGAATTGTAAAATTCCATCACTGACGTTCATTTTTCGCATGGCACAACGGACATGCACTTTGAAATGACATTTTCCTTTCCATAGCTGGATGTCGACAAGACTGACAGAACCATATTGGAACTCCAATAATCGACAGGCCGGATGCAATACATGTTGGAAAGTGTATTTTGCAATGAGGGCAAATCGTATGCCTAAAAAATATGAAAGTTTTAATTTAATGCTGATAATAGGGTCGTTTCCTTCAACAAAATTTACAAAATATTGTTATATAATCAAAAAGTATATTAGATATACATTGTATATATCAAATTAAAAAGAGTTCTAATCATCACATGCAAGAACAAATTGGTTTTGAAAATAAAAAGGCAGTAAATGATGACATTAATAATGAGAATTCAATTCTAGAGAATTGATTTGTTGTTTACATTTACATTGTGTGTTTAATATTTGTTTACAATGGAACCTAATTTTGTGAAAGGTATTTCAGAGAATTTACCCATAGCGGATTTTTATATGGTAGGTACATGAGTTTTATGTAGACAATTTGAACTATTCACTATTTAAAGGCCGAATCCCAAAATGTTAAAAATTTGCGGTTAGTATTTCTTTAAAATACAATGACGCGCATCGATACTAACACTAACGGCTACATATAATATTCTTTAATCTATTAGTCCAGTCAACGGAGCGCTAAAATGACCAAAATCTTTAATTTGAGTGCTAATGAATGGATTTTGATAAAACCTTGTGCAATGTGTTTGTACTGACGTTAATAAAAAAGTTCAAAAAATGATTAGAGTAGGAAATGATCGGAAGGGGTAGAAAACACTCCCTTTATCACGGGTTCCCTAACTTGTACAATTAGGTCAAAAATGAAAAAGAAACAATAAGTTTACCTTTTTTTGACCCAAAATAAGATATTTTTACTCTTGTGAATTTTTTCGAGAAATGCATATTTTTGGAGATATGGCCACTCAAAAATTTCTAAAAGTGGGGGAGCCCAAGCAGCAATTTTAGTAGTTTCTACGTAGTAGTTACCATTAGTAGAAATTTGAAGGTTCCCGCAACTAAGGATTGTTACGTAATGGGAACCATCCTTCTACTAAGCATTTCACCAAATAATAATTAATAATTACGTAGCAAGTTACTATTCTACCGTTACCGTGTTGAGGACTAGGTTATTACGTAAACAGCACGGTAGCTCAATCGGTTAAGGCGTATTGAGTGGCGAATACGCTGATCGACTCGCTACCGCGCTCTGGGTTCGACCCCCAGCCCCAGTATTGACAACACCGGTGGGTGTGGATGTATGTCTGCGTTTTTCCGGACAGCCTTGGCTTTGGATTTGGGGGTTGTCTACTATTTGTGGTGTGTTTATGTTATGTTTATGTTTTAAATGGGATGTAACCAAGTAGTAGAAATGATTAACTTTTGAAACAGCTCAGCTGACCGGAATGAGAGTGCAAACTATATATTTGGCTCTCTGTAGGTCCAAGTTAAGGTGATTATATACAACATGCATAAGCATTATAAACCATGATGTTTTGCATTTACCCTGGGTGTGGATATTAAAACCACCACTTGTTTTCTGTAAAATGTTATCATGATGCTTCGATAAAAAAGACGCCCCCTCGAGAAAATGGGTTTTTCGGAAAAAAAAAATGTTTGCAAAAATTATGTGTACAAGCAAAACTGCAACATTTTTTATGGTAAACCTTTTTTTTTTTTTTAATTTTATATATTATAAAGTAATAATCTGTTTATAAAACATATTTGCAAATGACCATAATAAAAAAAATATATTGAATTATATTTTTATCTGTGTCAATATGGCGTCTTCATTCAACAACAGAAAAATGGGGATTTTAATTGCAGTCACTTTGCAGTGGTATACATGTCAGCAAAGTATTTGTCACAATTAGAGGTGGCAAAAACCAAAATTATTTCCCTACAAGTTACATTTCCCATAAAGTAGCAGATGCCACCAACGTTATAGTTGTTGCTACTTTAAATATGGTGACGGGAGCTACAACAATTTCACTGAGTAGTTATATTTACCTAGATGTAGGAAATGGGACCAATGACACTATAAGATCTTTTTAACTATTGCTACCAACTTATTTTCATGTTGGTACAATTGGCAGATGAGATAGGTAATTTTTTTTTTTTTTGAATTGGCAACACGGTAATAACTGTTAAAGTGTCACTGTGTGTGATGTGGATTAAAAACAGTTATTATACTTTTACAAAGTACTTTTTATTATCTGATATTATTAAGTTGTTAATAAACTTGTGCAAATAAAATATTTGTTTTTTTACTGAAAACGATGTTGTACAATGTATGTCTTGCAAATGTATTTATTAACGTAAGGTGTGTAATAATAATAATGGAAAGAATCATATTTTAGTGATCAGTTTATATTTAATTTCATTCAGTTCAATTTATTGTACACTGCGCGTCATAGTACACTTCGATTTTATCATTGCAAAGAAGACTAGACTGGTCACATTTGACAATAATAAAATGTATCACAAATCAATTTTCAAACAATAACGATGTCCAGACAGTTAAGTAATATTCAGAAGCTTGAGAGAACATCACAATCTACCAATAAATTTAGTTAATGGTTTTCAGTTCAGTTTCAAGTGCTGTACCATATATTTATAAGCCGCGCAGTGTACACAAACAATGTCTTATGACCTTATACTGATATTGTCCGTTCCCCATCGACACAATATTTATTAAATTTGGAGTTTTTAATCGGCAAATTCATTTAATATGCTCAGTGAATCACTAACTGAACTATTGGTCAATCTGTGTTTTAAAGACAAGTTGAAACGTTCGTGCAGTACACAGTATCATTAATATCACTACAAACTGTTTTAGTTTTCGATTACTCTTCTCCTTGTGTTGATGGGAACACTTTTGCACTTCTTGTTGTCAAAAATGATGGTTTTGCTGTGGCGAAATAATCTTTCATGTGTGCATTATATTCTGCAGAATCACTATTTCCACTATTGTTTAACTGTTTCTTCAGTTTTCTATAAAACGTGGATGAGTGCCGATAAACTTTATTTCGCTTTTACTGAGCATTTCAGATGCCGCCATTTTATTCAATGTCAATAATTATATAAATTGTCTTAAAAGTTAATATTACTTTATAGTAGGTTTTCAAGGTATATGTAACTTTGTAGTCATTTTCAATTAGTGGGGAGCAGTAAAATAAAACTTCAGAGCCCCTATGTTCGTAGAAATAACCTCACTTTTACTCGAGATGTCACTAATAAGTTAGACAACTTTGTAGTTCCAGAAAATTTCCCAACAACGTACCAGGGACTTAAAATTGCACACTTGAAGATATCGTTACTTTGAAGTGGTCCTTTGGTAATGCTGTGCGGTTGGCATTACTACCAATTTTCACTTTGCAGTTGAGGATGCTTCAAAATAATGCAGAGTAGTATGCGCGACGTTGCAGATTCTGCAGTACTACTTGAAAGTGTTATAACTATACAATGCCTAAATTCAGTAGAATCTACATAATTGTCACTACAAATGCATACCACAAAGTGAATATTACCCTTAAGTCACAAATTTAATAACAGTTATGTCATTCCTACTATATTAAAGTTCCGATGCCTCAGATGCCAGTTCCCATTACTTTGAATGCTGCTTGGGAGCCCTGTCAAAAAAATCTCATCAATCCGTATTGAAAATTATCAAAAATTAATAAGTATCTATGAAGAACCTATATGGTCAATAAGTTTCTATAAGAGTTACGTAAAGTTGCTGTTGAAATTGTTATCAGTTTATATCCGCATTGACCAGCAAAATGAGTCAAACCAATATGGTTGACTCATTTGTTAATCCAAACATTTACTTATACAACATCAATGAGAATTTATGAGCACACTATCTAATGTAATTCGTGCAGCTTTCCGTGATTAAAAGACAAGTGTTTCTTTAAGAAACGAGCTATATTAGGTTAGAACAGTTTTGATTTGCAATTGAAGATTACAAATTATAATGTTTGAATAGGGATTTATGAGATCAGTTTCTATGAGTATTAATATTTTTCTTCAGTAATATATTAAATGTGTTTTCATTTGTTTGAATGGGTAAAAAGAAAGGTCAGTTTTCAACTGCAATTACAAATACAAGTTTAATCGCTTCGAATGGGGTTATATGCGATCAATTTCTAAAAGTATTTATGCTGTTTTCCGAATATAGTTATGATGAGGTTTAATCAGTAACAAATTGTTAACTACTTGTTATGATATGGTCGGAAATTCCAAGTACACATTTAGTATTCCTTCAAGAGGATTGATGAGAGCAGTTTCTACGAGTATCTATTTGTTGTTCCTATAGTAAATTATATAAGTCTTTATCAGTACAGATTCGGATCTAATTTAAATATGAAAATTATATCAGAATAAAGCAACCAAATATATTTAAACAGTATCTATTTGTAAATCCAAACATTTACTTATACTATCTCAATGAGAATTTATGAGAACAGTATATAATGTAAAACGTGCGGCTTTCCGTGGTTAAATGGCAAGAGTTTCTATAAGAAACGAGCTGAATTAGGTTAGAACAGTTTTGATTTGCAATTGAAGATTCAAAATTATAATGTTTGAATAGGGATTTATGAGATCAGTTTCTATGAGTATTAATGTTTTTTTTTTCAGTAATATATTAAATGTGTTTCCATTTGTTTGAATGGGTAAAAAGAAAGGTCAGTTTTCAACTGCAATTACAAATACAAGTTTAATCACTTCGAATGGGGTTATATGCGATCAATTTCTAAAAGTATTTATGCTGTTTTCCGGATATAATTGTGATGAGGTTTAATCAGTAACAAATTGTTCACTACATGTTATGATATGGTCGGAAATTTCAAGTACACATTTGGTATTCCTTCAAGAGGATTGATGAGAGCAGTTTCTACGAGTATCTATTTGTTGTTCCTCTAGTAAATTATATAAGTCTTTATCAGTAAAGATTCGGATCTAATTTAAATATGAAAATTATATCAGAATAAAGCAACCAAATATTTTAAACAGTATCTATTTGTAAATCCAGACATTTACTTATACTATCTCAATGAGAATTTATGAGAAGAGTATCTAATGTAAAACGTGCGGCTTTTCGTGGTTAAATGGCAAGTGTTTCTATAAGAAACGAGCTGCATTAGGTTAGAACAGTTTTGATTTGCAATTGAAGATTACAAATTATAATGTTTAAATGGGGATTTATGACATCAGTTTCTATGAGTATTAATGTTTTTTTTCAGTAATATATTAAATGTGTTTTCATTTGTTTGAATGGGTAAAAAGGAAGGTCAGTTTTCAACTGCAATTACAAATACAAGTTTAATCACTTCGAATGGGGTTATATGCGATCAATTTCTAACAGTATTTATGATGTTTTCCGAATATAATTTTGATGAGATTTGATCCGTAACAAATTGTTCACTACATGTTACAATACGGTCGGAAATTCCAGGTAAATATTTAGTATTCCTTCAAGAGGATTGATGAGAGCAGTTTCTATGAGTATTTATTTGTTGTTCCTACAGTAAATTATATAAGTCTTTATCAGTATGCATTCGGATCTAATTTAAATACAAAAATCATATCAGAATGAAACCCCAAATATTTTAAAGTGTCCACCTGTAAATCCAAACATTTAAAGATAATATAATGAGAATCCATCAGAACAGTATCTAATGTAACGTGTGCGGTTTTCCGCAATAAATAGGCTTTAACGGATTCGAACAGTTTTCATTTGCATTTCCAGATGAATAGTTTTAATTGTTAGGGATCTATGGGGTCAGTGTAATGTTTTTTTTTTCAATAAAATGTGTTTTTATTGGAAAAAAAACATTACACAAAGACATTGATCTCATAGATCCCTATTTAACAATTAAAACTATTCATCTGGAATTGCAAATTAAAACTGTTCAAATCCGTTAAAGCTATTTATTAAAAATACTTTTAAAATTTAGCCACGGAAAGCCGCACGCGTTACATTAGATACTGTTCTGATTGGTTCTCATTAAAATATATCTTTAAATGTTTGGATTTACAAGTGGATACTGTTTAAAATATTTGGTTGTGTCATTCTGATATAATTTTTGTATTTAAAGTAGATCCGAATGCATACTGATAAAGACAAATTTTCTATTGGAACAACAAATACATACTCATAGAAACTGATATCATCAATCCTTTCGAAGGAATACTAAATATGTACCTGGAATTTCCGACCATATTGTAACATGTGGTGAACAATCTGTTACTGATCAAACCTCATCACAATTATATTCGGAAAACAGCATAAATACTGTTAGAAACTGATCGCATATAACCCCATTCGAAGTGATTAAACTTGTATTTGTAATTGCAGTTGAAAACTGACCTTTCTTTTTACCGATTCAAACAAATGAAAACACATTTAATATATTACTGAAAAAAAACATTAATACTCATAGAAACTGATCTCATAAATCCCTATTCAAACATTATAATTTGTAATCTTCAATTGCAAATCAAAACTGTTCTAACCTAATGCAGCTCGTTTCTTATAGAAACTCTTGCCATTTAACCACGGAAAGCCGCACGTTTTACATTAGATACTGTCCTCATAAACTCTCATTGAAATAGTATAAGTAAATGTCTGGATTTACAAATAGATACTGTTTAAAATATTTAGTTGCTTTATTCTGATATAATTTTCATATTTAAATTAGATCCGAATGCATACTGATAAAGACTTATATAATTTACTATTGGCACAACAAATACATACTCGTAGAAACTGCTATCATCAATCCTTTCGAAGTAATACTAAATATGTACCTGGAATTTCCACACGTAACATGTAGTGAACAATTTGTTACTGATCAAACCTCATCACAATTATATTCGGAAAACAGCATAAATACTGTTAGAAATTGATCGCATATAATCCCATTCGAAGTGGTTAAACTTGTATTTGTAATTGCAGTTGAAAACTGACCTTTCTTTTTATCCATTCAAACAAATGAAAACACATTTAATATATTACTGAAAAAAAACATTAATACTCATAGAAACTGATCTCATAAATCCCTATTTAAACATTATAATTTGTAATCTTCAATTGCAAATCAAAACTGTTCTAACCTAATGCAGCTCATTTCTTATAGAAACTCTTGCCATTTAACCATGGAAAGCCGCACGTTTTACATTAGATACTGTCCTCATAAACTCTCATTGAGATAGTATAAGTAAATGTCTGGATTTACAAATAGATACTGTTTAAAAAATTTAGTTGCTTTATTCTGATATAATTTTCATATTTAAATTAGATCCGAATGCATACTGATAAAGACTTATATAATTTACTATTGGCACAACAAATACATACTCGTAGAAACTGCTATCATCAATCCTTTCGAAGTAATACTAAATAAGTACCTGGAATTTCCACACGTAACATGTAGTGAACAATTTGTTACTGATCAAACCTCATCACAATTATATTCGGAAAACAGCATAAACACTTTTAGAAATTAATCTGATATAACCCCATTCAAAGTGATTAAACTTGTATTTGTAATTGCAGTTGAAAACTGACCTTTCTTTTTACCCATTCAAACAAATGAAAACACATTTAATATATTACTGATAAAAAAACATTAATACTCATAGAAACTGATCTCATAAATCCCTATTCAAACATTATAATTAGTAATCTTCAATTGCAAGTCAAAACTGTCCTAACCTAATGTAGCTCGTTTCTTATAGAAACACTTGCCATTTAACCACAGAAAGCCGCACGTTTTACCTTAGATACTGTTCTCATAAATTCTCATTGATGTGGTATCTACCATTCTGGTAGAAACTGATAGAAATTTCAGCAGCAACTTTACTCCAGGCTCCAGTAGAGGGAGCTGCATACGTGTCGCTAATTCATATCTAATCTAACGTGACCTAAGGAACTGACGTGTGTTTGTTAAATTAAAAGTAAAGCAGTCTCTTTCACTGCTAACTCATTCATTGCTTCTAAGCTAGAACAAGAACACCCGAGGAAATAAGGACTTTGCAGTATATTGTGTTTACCACAATATTAGTATTTCTATTTGAAATATGCAATTTAAACTGTACATTTGTCGGCATGCATATCCAAATTAATACTAATGAAAAATCAAAATGGAAGTTTACAATAAAAATACATCTGTAAAATATACAATTGAAACTGTACATTTGTTGACATGTATATCCACATTAATACTAATAAAAAGACAATGTTGAAATTTACGATAAAAACATGTTGATAAATGTTGTGTTACATACGATAGATACTGGAGAAAGGACGGACTGGAACTCTTATGATATTACTTATAGAAAAGTTTAGAATCTCTTTAAAGTTGTATCTGTAATTCCATATGTTTACAGATATAAGGGCAAGAGTGCATTTGCAGACATTAAACTGTAGATTTGTTGATGTATATTTCATATAAGTACTCATGAAAGGGCAACATGATAATTCCAAATAGCTCATTCGGAATTACTGTTTCATAACCGATTTAAAACTTAATAAAACAGATAAAATCCTGTCTGTATAATACTAATATAACTTATAGGAACGATAAAACCGCATCACTTTTTTTTTTATAAGTTTCTATGTGGAATTTTTGGTAGGGAGGGGAAAAGTAAAAGTTGAAAAAAAAAAAATCTGAAAAAATTCAGGTGAATGTATAATCAAAATACAAGACTTTTTTATTTGCAACTTTTCTGTAAAGTGCGTTTTCACCGAGTTATTCCGGAAAAACATGAAAAACTTCTTTCTTTGAAATTGTAGCACTTTAAAAATATGTAATTTAAAAATTTGAAAAAATCCAGACGTATGCATTGAGTCCTTCTAAACATTTTTTGTCTCTTGGAATTTTTTTGTAACTTGCTAATTTTCCGAGTTACAGGCAGTTTTTCATGATAACTAATGTACTACATTTTTTGCACATTAAAAAATACATGAAAATTTAAAAATTATATTGAACTTTTAAAAATGATATAGCTATATAGGTTTCATATTTTTTTATAATAATATACAAAAATGACGTTCTTTTTTCAAATTTTCATGTATTTTTTGTGCAAAAAATGTAGTACATTATTCATCCTGAAAAACTGTCTGTAACTCGAAAAATTAGCAAGTCTCCAAGAGACAAAAAATGTTTAGAAGGCCTCAATGCATACGTCTGAGTTTTTCAAATTTTTAAATTACATATTTTTAAAGCGCTACAATTTCAAAGTTTTTCATGTTTTTCCGGAATAACTAGGTGAAAACTCACTTAACAGAAAAGTTGCAAATAAAAAAAAGTCTTGTATTTCGATAACACATTCACCTGAATTTTTTCAGATTTTTTTTTCGACTTTTACATTTCCCCTCCCTCACTTTTAGGAATTTTCCAAAAATATGCATTTTTCGAAAAAATTCTCAAGTAAAAACATCTTATTTTGGGCCAAAAAGGTAAATTGATTGTTTCTCTTTCATTTTTGACCTAATTCTACAAGTTACGAAACCCGTGATAAAAGGGGTGTTTTCTACCCCTTCCGATCATTTCCTACTCTGATCTTTTTTCAACTCTTTTATTACCGTCATTACAAACAATTGCATAAGGTTTCATCAAAATCCATTCATTAGCACTCAAATTAGAGGTGAAACTCCTCGTTGACTGGACTATATGCTAACAGCAAATAAGCAAAGCAAACAACGCTTGTCGATTATTCCTTTATCTAACTGCGCATGCTCTCACATCTGATGGGTGCAAATTGAAAATTTCTTAATTTAAATAATTAATTTCACTATTAAAATGACTTTAGATTATAAAATAAAAAAATACGGGTCAAATAAAATTTAATAAAGTACTTGAATGTAAAATTTTTAAAAATAATAAGTTAAAAAATGCATTAAATATAGGGGGGAGCCACTAGTCTGTGGCACCTGATGTATTTTCTCTTTTTTTGTAATAGGTTTACTTGCCTAAATAACGATCTTTCTTTCTTTCTCAATCCTCAAAATTTCGTTATTTCATCATTTGGCGTGGGTATGAATTTTCTCCAAATATTTAATAGTGCTAATAATGCTAATGAATAGTAATTAAAAAATACTACTACTACTTAAAGGAATTGTTGTTAGTTTGGTTAGAACTGGCGACAAATTCAAAAATGGGCTTTAACCTTTCCAAGAAAAAAAACAATTTTTGGGAAAATTGCTATCCTTCAAATAATTCGACAGAAAAAAAACCGCTGCCCAGGGAATCACTACTTCCACATCCAGATTCTTTATCCAAGTCACTCACAACGAAAAAACTTTGTATGTGAAAATAATTGTTTATGGAACTTTAATAATATAATATTTGAAATCTTCTACCCCAAAAACCCATAAAACGATACCCCACATCGGTAGTGGGGTGGGGGTGGTGATAGGGGGGTGGTAGTGGGGGGTGGATGAAGTAAAAAAATATTTTGAGGTTTCTGGTTCCTGTACATACACTAAATCACAATTTTTTTCATCCCCTTTAATAAGGGGGTGGGGGTGGTAATGGGGGTGGCTAATACCAAATTTTTTTTTGAGACCTTAGCTTCTCTTGTATATTATAAATGCCAATTTCGTGGACTCTTACCTGCTTGATTTACCCATTTACCCTAATTTACACCCCAACCCTTCGACGGAACAAGATGAAAATATAATCTAGTTCCAGATCTCGTTAAAGTACATATGCGTACCAAATTTCAAGTCAATATCTTAAACGGTTCCAGAGTAAACGTGCGCACAAAAAAAAGTTACAGACAGACAGACAGAAATTTTTTTTTCGCTCAAACTTAAAATCTCGACGTTTCATGACATTTTAAGCCTATTTGGACAATAAAAAATTTTTAAAATTTTTTTGTCGTTACTATACTTCCACTGGACATGAAAGTAATAAAAAGTGTTCCCATTTTGATTGACACACATCTCTATGCGCTTTTGAAATGAGGTTTCTACTGTTCCTAGAATAGGCTTCTTTTACAAAATATAATTTCAGCATTTTTAGAATCTATTTCTTAATACAAAACACAATTCAGAAAAAAATCTATAATTTATTGAACACTAGGAGCCACCACCTTCCCATTTGAAAAAAAATTTTTCGATAAAAAAAGTGGTTTGTTCAATTTTGGAGGCTTCGTAAATAGTTATTAGTGAAATTAAACGAAAAAGTACATTTTTCCCTTGAACTCTACCTGCCGTGGAACAAATTTTGGTATTCCAAAGCACTCTAGACGAATGTCTTAAAATGCTTAAAAAAACTAAATATCAACTCAAAATCCGCGAAAATTCCATGATATACTCAGAATGTTGCCTTGAATCCAAATATGTAAAAATATACAGGGTGTTCCATTTAAAAATTGAAAGTTGCTGTCATTTCCGGGTAAACCGGAAATGGTCTCGTACCATTTTTTATGTTCAAAAATCCATTTTTCCGGTAGTTTATGGACCCCAAATTTCAAATGGATTAGTTAAAAAATAATGGAAATATAGGGGGGAGCCACTAGCCTGTGGCACCGATATATACATATATAAACGCATCTATACACACACACACATATATAAAGAAATTGTTACACATTTTACATCTAATCTAAATAAAAATAGTAATAAGTATGCAATATACTATACATATTTATCTAATTAAATATTTATTTACCTATTTGTAATATTAAAATAGCTATATAAAGAAAATATAACTAGAGGTATTTCACCTTTACAATGTTTTTATATGATTGATTAAACTTCACTTAAAATTTGCTAAAGTTGTTGCATCTTTTATTTTTTGAGGTAATGAGTTGTACCGATTCAATCCCTTAAAAAATATAGAATTCATAGCTTTTTTTGAATTAGTCCGTTCGATGTGGAAATTATTTCGACATCTGGTGTTATACTCATGAATTTCATGGTTAAAAGTGACAAATGATCGTAGATAAGAAGGCAATTGGCCCTTTAATAATCAGTATATAAATAACACGGTAAAATAGTATAACCTATTATTTATTGATTGCCAGTTTAATACCTCAAGCATTAAATTTACATCGTAGTATTATTCTCATACCACGGTTCTGAAGTTTTTGTAGTGCTAATTGGCTGTTTTTGTCTAATAAGAATAGTAATGATGAACAATAGTCAAAATGTGGTTGAATGATTGTGTTATAAGTCAATAACATAAACACACCACAGATAGTAGACAACCCCCAAATCCAAAGCCAAAGCTGTCCGGAAGGGGGTTACACATTCGGAAAAACGCAGACATACATCCACACCCACCGGTGTTGTCAATACCGGGGCTGGGGGTCGAACCCAGAGCGCGGTAGCGAGTCGATCAGCGTATTCGCCACTCAATACGCCTTAACCGATTAAGCTACCGTGCCGGTAGTTTACTAGCTATTGATAAATGAGCAGATATCCTATAAAAGAAAAATAGTTTCTTATCTTTTTCTGTATATATTGAAAGTGACTCTTAACCCATTCCAACCCAGTGATGCCATATGGCGTCGTTGTGGTACCAGTCCATTAAATCTACGAACTGAAATAATTATTATTGTAAATTTCGTTGAAGTTATTTCGTCTATATGTTATAGATGGCGTAAGCCAAAAACTTTAGTTCTATTACGAGATTCGGTATAAAATGGCGAATTTCTGTCAGCTGTGAATTGATAGTATTGTCAGTGGTGTAACAACAGTTTGTAAAAAGTTTTGATTCTTCGTGTTTTATTACAATATTATTAAAGTTTTTGCATAAAAGGTAAGTTAAAGTAGCAGCTTATAAATATTTCATAACAGCAAGCTAAATTTTTACCATATTTCGACCTTTATTATAGGTCAAAATTGTGTGACTCCATATGGAGTCAGTGGTCGTTCAGAAGGAATATGTATTCAACCATAAAATTGGTTATTTTTTGAATATCGCGTCGTTTTTTGTCAACTTTGGTTTTTCTTATTTTTTTAACTTTTTTTTACGTCATATTTGATTTCATTGGCGACAATTTATAATTCAAAGCACCTGAATATAATTGTATTTTTAGATGACTAAAGCAGGATTGACCGAAGAAGAAGAACGACATTTACTGTTACTTCTAGAAGGAGATGTATCTGATTTGAATATTGAGGAATCAGATGACGATGGTGAGACAGAAATTACTGAAATACAAAACTATTCAGCATCTACTGTAACCAAACGTGTATTGAACTATGAGGAAAGACATGAAGAAGAATATTACTCTGAGGACGAAATTCTATTGGCTGTCCTTTTTGATATTCAAACATCTAATAAATCATATCATGCTCCTAATTTGAGAAAGAAAAAAAAGGAGGAACATCACTGGAGGCAGAAAGACTTGGATAAAGTAGCTTCAGCATGTGAAATTAATTTTTCAGATTCACCTGAACCAGAACTAACACCAATGACTTATTTCAAGTATTTCTTTGATCACAACATAATACAAAATATTGAACATCAAACAAATTTGTATTCTGTAGAGAAAACTGGCTCATCTATCAACACAACATGCAGAGAAATACAGCAGTTCCTAGCAGCATTGTGAAAATGCCAAGTTACCGCATGTATCGGGCCGGTTTTGCATTTATGCATATTCCCGTATAATGTGCGAAAAATGTAAGATGCCCTTATGTTTGACAAAGGATAAAACTGTTTTAAACTATTCCATTGTAAATAACTATTATTCATGATAATTGAATAAATAATTTATTATCCAAACTTTTTTCATTTTAGCATATATTTGCCCAGTGACTCCATATGGCGTCAATTCATTTTGGCACTAAAAATGTAAATATTTTAGTTTTTCTTTGCATATATATGTTTAGTAGTATCATTGTGAATAAAAAAAAAGGTAAAAGAATTTTTTCTTGACCTGGATAATAATTCGGGCTGGAAAGGGTTAAATGAAAGAGTGTTGTCAAGAATAAATTCTAGGTATTTAAACTATGAGGCAATGGACTATATTAGTGATGATGTCACATACTTATGCAACTCACGTGAACGAGGAGTGACGCACGGGTTGCCAAAAATGACAACCAGAATTGTACCCTTATTCACGTTTACAATAAAGGCGTCATCCTTAGGCCATTTGTATTAGCACACAATTTTATTTATTTTCTCCCTTAGAAGAAATATCTTATAAGTTCCAGTTCCATTCATCATGCACAAAGAATGCTAGAATATATACAAGTATAGTGGATTACAAAAACTTTATTATCAATAGAATAAATTTTTATTAGAAATTCATGAAATATCCATCAATAGCAATAATGATAAAAGTTAATATTGCTGCCAACTTCACTCTGCTTTTTGCCTGTTCCTGTTGTCGAAATTATTCTAACCTTTTACGATTTTTGGATATTGATAGTGTTTAATTCAAAGATTCATTATTTATAAATTGTAATCTATAGTGAACGTCGAAGTTTTGTGAAAGTATTTCATGATGGGTTTGTGTTTTGCACCCGATTGTAATCACACCAATAAAAATGGTTGTAAAATGTTTCGATTTCAAACTGATATTAAGTTAAAAGAAAAATGGGAACAGCTTTTAAGGTGAGGATTTAGTAAACTGCATTTATTTTAATAAATAACCAGCTGATATAATAAATTTACCTAGTACCAAATTTTTATGTATTAAAATAAATTTTGTTAAGTAGGGTTATTAGAATAATTTTTGTAATTTTCCAGACGAGAAGACAGGTAAACCTACCAAATTTTCCGTTGTATGTTCTTGTCATTTCAAAGATGGGGAGAAAGGCAATTTCAACCACATTCAAACGCAATATTAATAAAATCTTCACAATAATATCACCAGAGAAAAGAAAACGTATACGTGTCCAAGGGTAAGAATTAAAAAATTTCTTGTTGAGAGTGGTTACTAGTGTTTCAGTTTTAGGAACCCTCCTTCACGCATGACTGTGGATTTGAATTCACCATCTACTAGCAGGGGTCCTTCAAATGACATTTTGATTTTGGACGCTGTTTGCACAAAAGTAGTTGAAGAATGCTCTACCAGCAGCGCAAGTGGAGAAAGATCTGTTAGCAGAAGTAGTTTTGCTAGTAATTCATCGTTAGAGGCAGAGAATTATTTCTTGAAAAAAGAAGTAGAAGAATTAAAAATTAAATTAGAAAATCTTAAATTGGCGTTCACTTTGGAGTCAATTGAAAAAAATGACAGAGTTATATGTATGTATACACTGACCGACTGTCTATCGCGCTCTGGGTTCGACCCCCAGCCCCGGTATTGACAACACCGGTGGGTGGGGATGTATGTCTGCGTTTTTCCAAATGTATAACCCCCTTCCGCACAGCCTAGGCTATGGATTTGGGGGTAGTGTCTACTATCTGTGATGTTAATGTTTTACATCATAATTCGTTCCGAATTTGATATACCATATACCATGGTGTCGTTTTGAAAGCATGTCCTTTCAAGGCCGGGGGCATGTCGCATTTTACTATTTACTATTTTTATTTTTATTTAGTGAAATTAATATTTTTATGTTTAAATTGCTAACTAAGTTGGCAACACTGCCTGTATCTCTAATATTTCATCAGTTCGCTGTAGACGTTTGTCGAATACACAGCAATAAACGTTAGAAAAGTTTATACCAGCTATTTATTTAAACTACAGTCCAAATACCAGAAAAAACAGTATTCATTTGGTCCTTCAACCGGAATAAATACATACACATAAGTTTAGTGCAAAATATTTTCCGAAAAGCAGAAATTCAACCACAAATTAGTTAAGAAATCGCAGCAGCGACGATACCTTGAAGCCGAAGAGGACAGCCCTTGTCGATAGTCTATCATCGTCGCACGCTAGATAAACGTGAGTTCCTTTCTCTCTCCTTGTAATTACTTTGTTTACTTTCTTTCAGCACTGTTATCGCTTTGTACAAGTGGGTTATTTTATTGCCGCGAATATTCTCTCAATAGCGTATTTGTTAATTATTTTTATTTAACAACTAGTCTTTATTCAAAGTCGGCATAATGTCACAATTAGATACACTCATTAGAAAGCGAGCCTCTATCAAATCAAAGCTTACAATCTTCAATAAATTTATCACAAAATTAGAAACTTCTTTCCCTGATAAAATTATAAAAGATCAGACTATTTTATTAGAATTAGAACACCGTTTAGAACGTATCAATAACGTAATGAATGAATTTGAGGAAATACAATTGCAAATTGACGAAATCGCGGAAGATATAACAGAACAACTTCTCGAACGTGAAAACTTTGACACGGCTTATTTCGGCAGCATTAATAGAGGTAAACGTTTTACAATTATTGCAGAGGAGAATATTCAATCTCAGCACAGTGACGGCGGTTCCATTCATAGTTCAGGGGTTTCTGAGACCAATGAAAAATTAAATATAAAATTACCAGTCATTCAATTACCCACATTTGACGGCAATTATGAAACTTGGCTCGAGTACAGGGATACTTTTGACTCTCTCATTCATCAGAACAATACAATTTCAGAAGTACAAAAATTCCACTATCTTCGCGCGTCACTGACAGGTGGTGCCTTACAAATTATTGGTAGCTTGGAGTTTTCTAGTTCGAATTATTCTGTTGCGTGGGACTTAGTGTGCAATCGTTACAATAACACTAGAATTTTAAAACAAAATCATGTCAAGGCTCTGTTCAATATTGACAAAATTTCAGAGGAATCGTCTCATGCACTTAGAAAAATTATTGATAATGTCACTAAACATTTGAGAGTTTTAACGGTATTAAAAGAGCCTACCGAAAATTGGGACACGCTCATTATATATTTAATCACAACAAAATTGGACAGCACTACAATGCGGGAATGGGAACAGAAAAAGTCTACATATGAAACACCATCGCTGGACAATTTGAAAGACTTTTTGAAAGATCGTGCTGACCTTTTAGAATCTTTAGAGCAGGGTAAATCAAGCAAAAGATTAGTGAAACCTAAGCAAGACGTTAAAACCAAGGCATTTTTAACATCAAAGTTGTGTTGCTCGTTTTGCAAAAAAGAGCATTATGTTCAAGAGTGTCCGGATTTAGCAAAATTGGCAGTTTCTGATCGAATCGAACAAATAAAACGCATTCGTTTGTGCATTAATTGCCTCAGAGCAGGTCACATGGTGAAACAATGTCATTCTAGTTCTTGTAAAATCTGTAAAGGTCGTCATCATTCATTATTACACATTGAAACAAATGAAAATACCTCAGATGCGGTCATGCCACAAAGCGTTAACTTATCCTCTCGCAGTATATCGAACAACTCACAGGTGCTTCTCTCCACGGTTTTGATTAACATTTTAGACAAAAATAATAAGTCACACGTAGCTCGCCCACTTTTAGATGCTGGGTCACAAAGCAGTTTTATGACCTCAGATCTCAGCAATAGTTTACAATTAGAGCAAACACAAATAAGTATGAAAGTATGTGGGTTAAATCAGACACATTCTGATATCAAAAACAAAGTTCTAGCAAGAATTCAGTCACGACAAAATAATTTCAATACACAAGTATCTTGTTTGGTTGTTTCGCAAATTACCAATGATCTGCCGAATTTTAAAATCGATTTACAATCTTTACAAATTCCGGGCCATATTAGATTAGCCGATCCTAACTTTCACTTGCCAGACAAAGTAGATATCTTGCTCGGAGAAGATATTTTTTGGCAGATAATGTGTGTGGGTCAAATTAAATTAGCACGTTATGGTCCTATTTTACAAAAAAGTAAATTCGGCTGGATTGTGTCCGGTCCTGTACAACAGTCAACCGTTTCTCAAAATATACAATGCAACTTCTCAAAAAACATAGAAATCGACAAACAACTCGCACGTTTTTGGGAAGTTGAGGAGCTTTCGGTTTCAAAACCATTATCACGGGAGGAAAAATTGTGTGAGTCACACTTCATAGAAACGGTACAACGCAACGAAGATGGCCGATTTGTAGTTACAATTCCTATGAAAGAAAGTCCCGAAAAATTAGGTGATTCATATGAAAATGCAAAAAAAAGACTTTTATCTTTGGAGCGTAAATTTAAAAATAATCCCGAATTCAAAAGTAAATATTTTAGCTTTATAGATGAATATCGAAAGTTAGGACATATGTTTAAGGTACCTGATAACGACAACGCCCAATTTTCGTATTATATGCCACATCATGGCGTGGTCAAAGAGAGTAGCCTCACCACAAAACTACGCGTTGTTTTTGACGCATCATGTTCAACTAGCATGGGTTATTCACTCAACGATTTGCAGATGGTTGGACCCGTCATACAATCAGATCTTTTTTCGTTACTTCTTCGCCACAGGAAATATAATTACGTCATAGCGGGTGATATAGAAAAAATGTATTGCATGTGGCTCGTAAACCCTAGTCAAACACCTTTACAAAGAATTCTATGGCGCGATAATCCAAACGACCGCATAGAAGCCTATGAGTTAACAACGGTAACTTACGGTACTTCAGCCGCAGCTTACTTGGCAATTCGATGTCTGTATCAACTTGGTGTAGAATGTAGCGCAGAATCTCCATTAATATCTGACGTAATAAAAAATCATTTTTACGTAGATGATATGTTAAGTGGGGGAAATACTATAGAGGAAGTTATATTCATTGCACAAGAAGTTTCGCGAGTACTCAAGGAAGGAGGTTTCTTTTTACGAAAGTGGATATCAAATAGTCCTGAAATATTGAAAGGTATCGAATCACAAGACAATATGACTTCACTTGATTTTGGTATTAACGAAAACACGAAAATGCTCGGATTGATTTGGAATAGTCATTCAGATTCTTTTATGTACAAAATAAACGACAAGTTTAGTAAGCACATCACTAAGCGGTCGATATTATCGGAAACTTCGCAAATTTTCGACCCGTTAGGGTTTTTAAGTCCCTGTATTATTTTATAATAATAAATCTCTTTATTTAGCATATAGCTAATTTTTTTTTTTTGTACAAAACAAAAAAAAAAAAAAAAAAAAAAAAAACAGTAATAATAAACATATACGATATAAAAGGAAACAATATGTAGGTGTATATGCACGTCAATACATTAACAAATATCACTAATGATAAAATTAATAATAACTTACTAATACAATTACAGACAAAAGTATATAAGTCAAAATTTTAATACATATAAATTAAAATCGTGTGTAGCATTCATCCTGCAGATGTACTTTTAAACTTGTTTTGAACCTTACCAGTGATGTTTTGTTTTTTATCGTTTCGGGGAGTTCATTGTAACGTAGTACACCCTTGTGAAAAATAGACCTTTCAGAACTTTTTTTATTTTTTGTCATTACATGAAATTCATTTCTCGTCCTTGTATTATAATTATGAACACTCGTGTTCTCGACTAACTTATCTGTCAAATATTTCGGTGTAAGACTATTTCTCATTTTATATATTAGTATCATCGATTGATATTCTATATAATACTCGACAGACAGCCAATCAAGAGAGCGCAGCATTGTTTTAACTGGGGTATCCTTAGGAACATTTAAAATAATACGCATAGCTCTATTTTGCAACTTTTGCAGTCTATTTAATTCATTTCTATTAATGAGGTATAATACTGAAGAGCCAAATGTCAAATGGGGCAATATAAGCGTATTATAAACAGTAATTTTTGACCATTGGGTTAAAAATGGTGCCAATCTTGACAAAAAATTTATATTTTTGGAAATTTTGTTGATGATGTACATAGCATGTTCTTTAAAATTCAGATTTCTGTCCACTATAAAACCCAGATATTTAATCCTATCTATTGTCTCAATATCAGACTTACCAACGTTTATTTTATAATTGCCACTCTTAAATTCGTTGTATACTGTGTTACTACTAATTAACATAAATTTAGTTTTATTTATATTTAGTTTAAGTAAATTAAGATTCAACCATTTATAGACATTATATAGCTCATTATTTAACGTATTAACGAGATGTTCTAAATTGCTGTGGCAGAAGTATATTAATGTATCGTCGGCAAACAAGTGTATTTTACAGTCTTTAATTACCCCTACTATGTCATTTATATAAATTAAAAACAACAACGGACCCAATGTACTTCCTTGTGGAACCCCATGTATGTTAGTTGTTTCTGTTGAGACGATTTCATTAATTTTTGTTACCTGCTTTCTATTATCCAGATAGTCTACAATCCAGTCCAATGCTAATTCCCTAATCCCATAATTACTAAGCTTAGTAATAAGTCTTTTTCTATCAACAGTTTCAAAGGCACGTTTCAAGCTAAAATTATACTCCAAGATTTATGGTCAGAAAAACTGTCTTGGGACGAATCTCTGCCAAATTATTTACATACAAAATGGTTACAAATTCGCGACGAATTAATTCTGTTAAATGATATCAAAATTCCCCGACAAGTTACTTGCAAAAATCCCACCAGAATAGAAATTCACGGTTTTGCTGATGCGTCCACACAAGCCTACGGAACAACGATATATATTAAGTCCCAAAACCAAGATGGCGAAACACTTGTGCGACTTATATGTGCAAAATCTAAGGTGGCACCTTTAAAGATACAAACAGTTCCGCGTTTAGAACTTATGGCCGCTCTGTTACTAGCAAAATTAGGGGATAAAGTAAAATTAGCTTTAAACACGAACGTAGACAAAATGACATATTGGAGTGACTCGACGATAGTTTTAGGCTGGTTAAATACGCCGCCCAATCTTTTACAAACTTTTGTGGCAAATCGCGTAGTCAACATTCAAGAATTATCAAACAACATCGAATGGTGACACGTATCGACTTCTGACAACCCAGCAGACTATGTCTCGCGCGGTGTTAAACCCAGTGTGTTAAACCCAGTTTAAAATCTCTCGAAATTTATTGGTATGGTCCAAGTTGGTTAAAAAATGATGATTCCGTTTGGCCAACTTTAAATACACATGAACGTAACTTACCGGAATTAAAAAAGGTAGTGCAGTCTTACAAGGTAGCAACAGACATTTCGGTAATCATTTTCGAAAACTATTCAAGCTTGTCAAAATTAGAGCGAGTAATTGGTTATTGTCAGAGGTTTTTCTCAAATTGCCTCAAAGCTAAATCCGAAAGACTTTTTGGTCCGTTAACTTCACAGGAAATTCGGAACGCATCGTTATGTCTTGTAAAACTCGCACAGCGTGAATCTTTTAGCAACGAAATTGACGCTCTGACTAAAAACAAACCTGTACATCCTAAAAGTAAAATTGTGAATCTTAACCCGTTTTTAGATGAAAATAACATAATTTCAATTATGAGAAAAAACATCCAGTTTTATTGTCATCAAAGCATTATTTTTCAAAACTGTTGTTCGACAGAGAACATAAAAGATTGTTACATGCTGGGCCGCAGCATTTACTTTCTTCAATTCGTGATAAGTTTTAATAATAATAATAATAATAATAATAGTATTTATTTTCACAGACATTGCAAAAAAAGTATAGAAATATTGTCACACGATTAAACGTTAATATATCATTAATATGGTATGTTAAAAAAAGAGAAAAGGAAATAAAATTTACATAACAGTTTAAAAATTCTTGAACAATTAAAATGTATAGGTACTTAAAAGTAAATGGTTATAAGATTAAAAGATTAAAAGGATTAAAAGGCAGAGCTCATATACTCATTTATAGAATAAAAACTATTATCAATTAAAATAGATCTTACTTTTTGTTTAAAAGATTTAATACTGCTTATCGCCTTTATTTCTATGGGGAGTTTATTGTACAATTTGATAGGCATAATATTAGGTCCTTTTTCTACTATGGTTAATCTATGTTGTGGAAGCATGAGGTTATAGTTTGCCCTGAGCTGATGATTTGGATTATTATCTCTTGGAACATAGTTGTTGATATGAGATTTTACATAAGATACACAATTGAAAATATATAATGAAGTAACAGTTAATATGTCCAGTTCTTTAAATATATTTCTACAAGACTCACGTGGAGATTTAAATGTAATAGTACGAATTATTTTTTTCTGCATCATAAGAACTTCTCCTATTCTGGAACAGTTCCCCCAACAAATTATGCAGTAACCAAGACAGGACTGTACATATGCATAGTAATACATTTTTAATATATTTAAACTGACGTGTACTCGCATTTGCCATAATATAAAACATTGAGTAGATAATTTTCCTATGAGTACATCAATTTGATTATTCCAAGAGAGACAAGAATCAATCTGGAGTCCAAGGTATTTGACAGTGTTGCATTGAACAATAGATTTATTCTCAATTTTTATTAGAGGACTAAAATTGAGAGGCTTAGTTGAAAAGGTTAATGCGTTGGTTTTTTGAACATTTATATTTAGACCATTAAGAGAACAGTATTGATGCATCGCCGATACTGTGTTGTTTGTTTTGGATATTAACCTACATGTGTCATTGTCCGAATTAGCAGTAGCTGTATCATCGGCAAAAATTGATGTAAAAGATGGTTTCAAGTAATCTTCAATGTCATTAAAGAAAATAATGAATAGTAATGGTCCTAAAACACTTCCCTGAGGCACCCCACTGGATACATGTTTAAAATCAGAGTTGTAAACTTTATTATTCGATGTTAAAGATACTTTTTGGCTCCTATTTAATAAATAGGTTTTTATCCAACTTAAAGCTGGTCCCCTTATACCATATTTTTCCAACTTGACGGCCAGTAGGTTATAATCGACAGTTTCAAAAGCGCGTGCCAAATCAAAGAATACACATGTACATTTTTCTTTATTTTCAAAACCTTTAAGTATGAAGTTATATAGAGATAAGATAGCATCTTGTGTAGAGCAACCACTGCGAAAGCCAAACTGGTTGTTTATTAATATTTTTTCTTTATTTAAAAAGTCACTAAGACGAATGTAATATGATTTTTCATAAACTTTAGAAAAAATTGACAATAGTACAATGCCTCTATAATTAGATAAAATGGATTTTCTTATGAATAGGAATGACTAGTGCCTTTTTTAATATCGAGGGAAAAATACCTTCTTGGAATGATAGGTTTACTAAACAGGTAAGGGGTTCTGTTATATATTCCATAATATTATTTAATAAGGAGTATGGTATCCCGTCATCTCCTGATGAATTCTTTAGTGACACAGTTTTTATAATTGTACTCATTTCCATGGAGGTAATTGGTGATAAGAATATAGAGCGATTGTTGTTGTTTATTTTTGAATTCATGGTTACCGACATACTCTGGGTAAGCTGATTAATAGAATCAATGAAAAAGTCATTGAAAGCCTGGGCAACTGATTGCATATCTGTTAGTACATCACCATTGATATTTACGAATTCATCATGAAAATTTTTTGATTTTACATTAGGATTTTGATTTTTTATTATTTGCCAAGCTGCTTTTGACTTATTATTAGAATTAATAAGGAGTGATTCATTAAAAGCTCTTTTTGCCATATTGATTTTTCTTTGATGATTTTTTTTCAGAATTTTTTATCTTATGAAAACCTCATTATCATTTGTATATTTATATGTTTTATAAACATCTCTAATAAATATCCCCTCATTTATCAAGTCCTGTGTCAACCAGGGCTTTGTAGGTTTTGTATGATTTTTAACTTTGCGAAATTCTAGGGGAAAAGCAATATCAAATATTTCAGTGAATTTATTGTGGAACTGTGTAAATTTAACGTCACTGGTAGCATCACTGGCTAGAAGAAATGACCATTTTTCTATAGATAGCAAGTATTTAAAATAATTAATGTTTTCAACAGTGTTAAAATTTCTTTTGAGTATATAAGAGCTCTCGTTTGTTTTATCATTCACATAAGGGAAACTTACTATTTGAAGAAAATGATCAGAAAGGTCACAAGGAATAACTTTCGGGTGTAAAGATTCTACATTAATATTAGAAAAAATGTTGTCTATCAGAGTTTTACTATTCTTGTTAGTATCTATACGTGTATACTCGTTTATACATTTTTTGAGATCATATGAAGATAAGATAATTGATAATTTTTCAACTCTGTTACATACAACATTGTCATCAAAATTAAGATTAAAGTCACCACAGACAAACGTGGGTACATTTGGCTTAAGTAGCTTATATAACACTTCATCAATATTAGAAATAAAATAATTAACATCAGATAACAAATTTGAAGGCGATCTATAAAAACATCCTATTAAAGCAGAGACATTACCTAAAAAGATCTCAATAAAAGCATATTCGAAAAGGAAATCCACTTTCGCAATGCTACAGGTCTTAATTTTGAATTTTATGTTATTTTTAACAAAAATGGCAACACCACCAAAATTTGCATGATCTCTACAGTGATAATCTGTTAAAGTATAAGATTGTAATTTTATAAGATGAATTTCAAAACTTTTACATGAGGTCTCTGTCAAACAAACAATTTCTGGAGAGTCCAGGGAATAAAGGAGTAAGTCGACTTCTTGAATTTTGTTTCTAATACTCCTAATATTTAGATGGCAAATTCTGACATATTTGTTCACAGGATGATGTGAATGATTATTTTCAGTATTAATATTTCTATACACTATTGAATCAGTTTCTAGCTCGCAACCTCTAAAAAAGAGTTCGGTCTAGCTTCCTTTTCATCATTTATAACTTGTCTGGTTTTATATTTCTCATAGTGTCTGTTGAAATCAAATCTTCTGTAAAAGACTCCTTTAGACCAAAAAGATGGTTGATAAAAAATCTCTTTATATTGAAAGTCAGCTGCTACCATGAAACTCTTAAATCTACTATTTCCTGGCTCCTTTAAATCTTTGACTATAAATTCATCAACATCATTTGCAGTTTTTGCCTTCAAGTAATGCTTTATGTCCTCTTCTGTAACGTCA